>CM053622.1:378200575-378295192 GCA_028646595.1 Phalanger gymnotis
ACAGAGAAAGAAACAGAGACAGAGAGAGAGCCTATCTGTTGGAAACCAGAAGGATCAGGCTTAGTGGGAGCACTGAAATGAAATGACCAGAAGACATCAGTGGCACTGCAGCACTGGAGACTTGAGTTGCCTCTGCTCAGGTTCCCTGGCTACCCACGTACCCTGCACGCGAGTTCCTGTTTGCTTCCTAGTCATGGGTGTTTCCTACCTAGGTGATTCTGTGTGTCTACTTTCCCACTGATACTATGTATATTTGTGAGAGGACGTGATCTACCTTAATGACCAAAATGTTATATCAATATTTTTTATACTTTTCCATTATTAAATGCCTTTGCTTTGAGCCAGTTGTGTTTTCTGACAGACTATTAAAAGCAAACAAATCAGTAGAGGTTTGTGTGCTGTGGCTTTGAGTGTTTTCTGACCCAGAGAGTACCTTGAGCTTGGGTAGACTTATCTGGGTGTCCCCAGGTGCTATAAGCCATTTGCTCTTTTGAAAAAATACAAGATTTAGTGTTAGAATACCTGAGAGATCATTTTATAGTCGAGAAAATTGAACCTGAGACTTCAGTTGAAGAGAGGCTTAATCAATGAGGTTAATTATCAATCAACCAATCAACTAATTAATCAGTTAATTAATGGTACCAAGTAATCAATGGTTTGCTCAAGGTAGTAAGGCTTAAATCCAAGACTAAATCCAATATCCTTCCTATTATACTTCTCTGCCTCTCTAATCCTCTTGGGAAAATAAAAAATAGAAAATTTAAATAATTTGTATTGCAAACTAAAAATATAACTGCTTATATTAAAGGCTTTTGGCTTGCCTAATTATGGCCTCTCTTTGGTGTTTTTTGAGGAGAAGCAGAGTAGATAGGGCGTAGGACTTGAAATCAGAAAGACCTTAGTTTGAATCCTCCCTTATACACTTACTAGCTGTGTGACACTATATAAGGCACTTAACCTTTATTTGCCTCAGTTTCCTTTTTAGCAAAATTGAGGTAATAAGAGCACTTACCTTCTAAGATTGTTTTGAGGACCAGATGAGATAATATTTATAAAGTATTTTACAACCCTTAAAACACTATACAAATGTTAGCTATTATTTCCATAGGAAAAACTGTACAAGTTGCTCATTTAATTCAATTCTCTTTATTTATTGAATGCCACCATGTTATATGATGTGTTGCTAGCTGATTATTCTTTGGGGAACTCTGTCACCAACTCTTTTGTGAAGGTTATCAATAGAATCCTCTAGAGTTGAGATTTGTTCCTTCTTAGGTTATACAACCCTATATTTTAGCTCATCAAAGTCTACGTCAGACTTAGTAGATCTTAAGTGCCTATTCTGTAGGATTTCAATGACTCACTGAAAAATATCTTTCAAATAAACTTCTTTTCTCTCCCCATCTATGAGGCAACTATGTGGTATGATGGAGAGACCATGAGAATCGATGTCAGTTTCAGACTTAAGTTTGAATCCTTCCTCTGGCACTTGGTAACTGTGATCTTGGGGAGTCATTTAATCTCTCTCAGCCCCAGTTTACTAATCTGCAAAAAAGGGATGTCAATAGCATCTCCCTCACAGGTTTGTTGTGAGAAACAAATATGAAAATATATGTAAAGCATTTATTCTTTTTTTCTCCTTTCTTCCCAATTTAGTCCTAAGCTAGTAGGCGAGAAAAGATTCCTGCATTGGTTGGGAGACAGGACTAGATGATCCCTGAGGCTCTTTTCTTCTCTAAGATTCCATAATGTGTAATGGGGCTGGGGTCAGGTTGGGGTAGGGTCCAAATGGAGTAAAACTTCAATTAGCAGCTACATTTCGCTAAAACCACAACTGTAAGTGACCAACTTACATGGTCCATCAAAATACCAAAGGATTGTCTAGTTCAGCACTTGATGGGTCCATTGGAGTTCTGGTTTCAGCTAGTGGTAGCCACATAAAGCAGCCAGACTCATCTGATCATCCCTTGGTGAAGAGGTATTTTGGTCACTGTAGAGCTGAGCTAGAGCTAAACTCAGGATTTCTTTCTTTTCTTTATAAAACCGAAGCTCTTGTCCAGCTCTTCTGGCTTCCTCCAGCTCCCTCAGGGCCATCTGAAGCTCTTGAGAGACAATTCCTGGTGAATCTTGTTCCTTCGCAATCCAGTCCAGGGCCATGTGACTCCTCATCCTTTCATCTAAAGAATACTGGGAATAGTAGGAAATCACCTCCTGTGATACAAGAAACAAAACCGGAGCAAAGAAAGTGAGGAACCAATGTATGCTGGTATTGGTTTTTCCCATCGTCCTTCCATTTTCTTCTCCTATCCCTCCTGCCCCAATTCAGAAAGGTTTTTTTCTAATAATAATGTTCCTCATTGTGCTTATATTAATAAGACCCAATGCCTATGTGACACTGAGAAGCAGCATAGTGTAGAGAGGAAAGAATGTGGAGTTTAGAGTTGGCGGATTGAAACCTGTTACTTTGGACAAGTCACTCGTCCTTTCTGAGACTTGGTTTCCTCATCTGTAAAATGAGAGGGCTGAACTAGATGATTTCGAACTCAAACAATTAACACTCCTGTTGTCTTACTAACAAGGTGGTGCAGTGGATAGAGCACCAGATCTGGAGTCAGAAAGACTCATCTTCCTGAATTCAAATTGGGCCTCAGACACTTATTAACTGTGTAACCCTGGGCAAGTCACTTAAACCTGTTTGTCTCAGTTTCTTCATCTATAAAATGATCTGGAGAAGGAAATGGCAAACCACTCCAGTATCTTTGCCAAGAAAACCCCAAAATGGGGTCACCAAGAGTTAGATAACAACAACTGTCTTACTGGTCCATGAACCACTCCTGTCTTTCGTGATTCTCATTTTATTTTAATTTTTTAAAAAATTACTTATTTGTTGTTTTCAACATTCTCATTTTTAAGATTTTGAGTTCTAAAATTTTCCCCCTCCCTCAAGACAGTATGCAATCTGATATAGGCTTTACATGTATAATCATGTTAAACATATTTCCACATTAGTCCATCTTTGACTCTGCTATCAAAATGATCTCCCCAAGACCAAGTTTAACCATGTAACCTCAATGATCTCCTGGGGCTCCCTATCACCTCCAGGATGAAATACGAAATCCACTGTTTGGCATTCAAGGTCCTTCATAACCTGCCACCCACATCTCCACATCTTTCCAGCCTTCTTAGGCCCCCCTCCCCAACATACTTTGTAATCCAGTGACATTGGCTTCCCTGCTATTTCTCAAACAAGACACTCCATTCCCTGACTTCATGTGTTTTCACTGGTTTTCCTCCACACCTGGAATTCTTGCCCTCTTCATCTCTGCCTCCTAAATTCTTTCAAGTCCCAGCTCAAATCCAGTGTTTTATAGGAAGCCTCTCCTGATCCTCTTTAACCCTAGTGCCTTTCCTTTTGTTGGTTATTTTCTATTTATCCTACCTAAATATAACATGGTTATTTGCATGTTGTCTCTCACTTAGACTATGAGCAGGGACTGGTTTTTTTTTTTGCCTTTTTTAGAAAAATGTTTAATTCCCAGTGCCTGGCACATAGTAGCTGGGTTTAGTGATTATAATAGCCTGATAAATGTTTATGGACTGACTGTCTAAAAGTGGGGGCAGAGAGAGCTCAGCACAAGAATGAAGTATCGGAAAGCTTGAAGGGTACATCCAGGAGGGTGCAAGTTACTAACTTTATCATTAGTAGAGGGAGGGTGACATTCAGAATGGCTCACCTCACAGAGAGCGGTAATAATGAAAAGCAGTGACAATATGTTAGGACGTGTAAACATTGGGTCTTAGAAATATGATAATAGAAGCTTTATGATATGAGGGATGTGGAGTCAAGAAGACAAGAGACAGAACTCCACCTCAATCACATCCTCGCTCTGTGGCCATGGACAAGCCTAATGCTAACTATAAGTTGAACTGCAATCTGCATCGAAGGAGGAGTTTCCATACAGTGAATTCCCTAAAATGAAGAAATCATGTGTCTGGAAAAAATAATAACATAGTCCTGCTTGAAGAGTTTCTTTTGCAAAGATTTGAATATTAATCCCCACCTGACATCTCTTTTATGTAAGAATTGTCAGTATTGCCGTTTAACAGACCATTTAGTTTTTATGAGTATGCTTAAAACCGATGATGTGGGCTAAATGACTTGTTTACTTTTATTTCTATAGACACATGGTATTTATTTACAACCTTAACAAGATTAAAAATAATCATGGAATTGTGTTTACAGCAAGTCCAATATATTTCAAAGAGGAGAAGAAAAAACCCAAAGCTTTTGTAAATGACTCCTTTCCCTTCTTTGACAGAATACTAGGCTTTTTGTAACAAACAGCACAGAGAAATATTGGATCTAAAGGAAATTTCCGTTGCCAAATCTTTATCTCTTATATTTGCCCTTGATGCCAGATATTTCGTGTATAGTAAGATTTAAAATACCCAAAGGGGAAAAAAATGAACCTGCAACTTTGCTGTCCTGAAGATATTTCACTGAATGAGCTGATACCACTCACCAAGATTTCCCTCTTTTCTCCCTCTACTTATCTCATATCACTAAGATCTAATCGCTACTGTACTATATGCCAGGCAATGGGCTAAGCACTTTATAAAGATTGTCTCATTTGATCCTCACAACAACGCTGTGAGGTCTGGGGTGTGGGTGGGGGTGGAAATAAGTATTTCTGTAATACCTACTATGTGCTAGGCACTATGCTAAACACTTTTACAAATATTATCTCATTTGATTCCAAAAACAACACTGCAAGGTAGTTGGCATATTGTAACCTAAATTAAAAAAAAAATAACACCCTACTATCATTATCTCCACTTTACAGATAAGGAAACTGAGGCAAACAGATGAAGTGATTTGTCCAAGGTCACACAGCTAGCAAATATCTGAGGCCAGATTTCAACTCAGGTCTTTCTGACTCTAGGCCCAGCTCTCCATCCACTGGGCCTCCTTCATTCCTGTCTCATATAAAGAGGTGGCCCTTCTTAGCAAGGCTATTTCTTCTACATGAACAAGTGATCCCATTTCATTCCATCTTCTCCAGCAGATTTCCTCTTCTATTATCCCTATACCTTCACTTATCTTCAATCTTTCCTTGTCTACTGGCTACTTCCCTACTGCCTACAAACATGCCCATATTCTCCCCCATCTTCAAAAAACCCTCACTTGACCCTCCATCCCTATTAGCCCATGTTTTGTAGTTAAACTCCTTGAGAAAGCCATCTACAACCAATGCTTTTATTTCCTTCCCTCTCTCTTCTTAACTTTCTCTATAATCTGGCTTCCAACATCATTCAACTGAAACTGCTCTCTTCAAAGTTACCAGTGATCCTTCAATTGCCAAATCTAATGGTCTTCTCTCAATTCTCATCCTTCTTGACCTCTCTTTAGCCTCTGGCAATGTCAATCACCCTATTCTGGATATTCTATTTTCTCTAGGTTTTCATGACACTACTTCTCATTCTCTTCCTCTTGATCTTAGTTAAAGCAAATCCATTAAAGGAGGTTGGGAGGGGTGTTGGTTCCCCAGGGCTTGGTCCTGAGTCCTCTTTTCTTCTTCATTTAATGATTTCTCTGGAAGATCTTATCAATTCCCATGGATTCAATTGTCTGTATGATTATGATTCTCAGATAAACTTATTTGAACGTAACCTCTCCTTGACCTCCAGAATTGCATCTTCAATTGCCCATTGGACATCTAAAATTGGATGTCTTATTGGCATCTTAAACCTCAATATGTCAAAAACTAAACTCATGGTCTTTCCCTCAAACCCTCTCCTCTTCCCACCTTCGATATTACTGTTGAAGGCACCACTGTCTTCCCAGTCATACAGGCTTGCAACGTAGGCATCATTCTCAACTCCTCACACTCTGTCGCACTGTCCCCATAGCCAATCTTTTACCAAGTCTTGTCAACTTTGCCTTCATAACCTCTCTCACACATACCCCTTTCTCTCCTCTGATCCTGCTACCACCCTGATATAGGCTTTTGTCATCTCATGCCTGGACTATTGCAGTTGATGGCTGGTTGGGCTCCCCGGCTCAAGCCTCTCCCCACTCCAGTCCATCCTCCACTCTGCTGTCAAAGTGATCTTCCTCAATAGTGGGTTTTCCCATGTTACCTTTCCTGTTCTCCCCTTGCCCCATTCAATAAACTCCAGATTTCCTATCAGCTCCAGGATAAAAAAAATTCTCTTTTTGGTGTTCAAAGTCTTTTATAATCTGCCCCACTTGGACCTTTCCAGTCTCCTTACCCATTACTCGTCCCCACATGCTTCACGATTCATTGACACTGGCCTCTTTGCTGCTCTTTAAAAAAGATATTTCATCTCCCAACTCTAGGCATTTTCACTGCCTGTGCCCATTCCTGGAGTGGTCTCTCTTCTCATCTGTGCCTCCTGGCTTACCTGGTTTCCTTCAAGTCACAGTTAAAATTCCACCTTTCAAGAAGCTTCCTGATCCCTCTGTAATGTTAATGCCTTCCCTCTATTGATAATCTCCATCTTGCATATGTCATGTTTGTACATAGTTGTCTGCATATTGTCTCCCCCACTAGACTGAGGGCCCCTTGAGAGCAGGGACTGACATTTACCTTTCTTTGTATCCCCAGTGCTTAGCACAGAGCCTGGCACATAAGAGATGCTTAATATATGCTTGTTGACTATTTGAAGATGAGAAAGGTGAGAATGAAATTTAGTTAACTGAGGGAGAAAAAGAGCTAAATGCACAGTCAAAATTTTGCATTTCTATGGAGTAGTGTCAAAGTGGGCAAAGGATGATTACAAGGATAAACAGTTCAAAACGTCTAGATGTAGGGGTGAGGAACCTGAAGCACTGAGGCTGTATGTGGCCCTCTTTGCCCTCAAGTATGGCCGTTTGATTGAATCCTACCCTCCAGGTCCTCAAGTGCAGCCCTTTGACTGAATCCAAACTTCACTGAACAGGGGATTCAGTCAAAGGGCCATACCTGAGGACCTAGAGGGCCACATGTGGCCTCGAGGCCACAGGTTCTCCACCCCTGAAGTTTTTAAGAAAATCTGGAGTGACTACCTGTCTCCTCTATTATAGAAGGATAGTTGTTCAGGTCTGGATTACTATTGAGACTATATTTCTATGATAATGTGGCCCTCCAGGAAAATATCCTGATAGACCAGTTCTTGTTCCTGGCTCATGCCAAGCCAGTCGACTCTGCCCATCTTCCTGAGGTGGGTACATCTTACCTGTCGGGAACACTTGGTTTCCCGAAGGGCTTTCAGGCTTCCATTCCAGTGCAGTAGCTGGAAAACAATCATCAGCTCCTGCAGAGACAGAACTATCTGTTACTGACGTACTCTCAAGAAGTCTGAGTGAAAGGAAAAGATTCTCCGACCAGATGGTGGCAGAGTTCAAGAACAAGTTCAAGTTCTTTCCTCCTCAGTTCTCTGGAGGTCTCAGTGGTATAAGGAGAATGAAGCTGCCAACCTCCCCCCCCGCAATAAACAGCTCCAAACCAAGGCACTTTTCAAACCCTAAAGACTTCTTTTCTTCTTTTTCATGTAGCAAGTACATTGAGGACTCTGATGTTAGCATCCAAATGCTGTGAGCCCTCTATAATTGATGAAGAAATGGTTTATTTTTTTAAAATAGACTTTTTTCTCCATTTTGCACGTTTGTTGTCTTATTGTTTAATCTTTTAAAATTCCTTAAACGACTTTGCCTGGGGTGGGGGGGCATGGAGGACTCAAACCATGATGGGGGAGTAAAGGCAGCAACCCAGATGAACTCTCCCAACATTACCCTCTACACAACTCTAAAATAACACTGCAAATCAAATCGTGGAGTGGCACAGCCAACAAAAGGTTAGGGTGAGACATTTTGTCTACACTAAGAGAACTTAGTAGGTCAGAAAAAGAGGCTTGTGATATCAGGGTGGGGGCAAGCATGGAGCACTGTGGCAACAGTAGTAGTGTTGGCTTGCATCTTGGAGCAGCTCCAAAATTAGCAGCACCTCAGAAGTGGCTCCAACAGTGGCAGCAGCATCTTCAGGAGCTCTCAGCCCAGAGGTAGTAAGGGGGTTGGATAATTACTCAGAACGATATTACAGGAGACCTTGTGCTAGCACTTCACATAGGACAAGGTGCTTTTTTGGCAACTCCATTGGGTATACACAGTTCTGGGTAACAGTTCCAAGGTAGAAAGGAGTGCTACTTCTGGCAGCTTAAGGGAGCTAAAAAATCTGGAAAGCAGTTTGGTAGAAATTAGGTATAGACCAATATTTCACACCCTATACCAACATCAGGTAAAAATAGGTATATGATTTAGACATTAAAGGTAATATCATAAGCAAATTAAGGGAGCCTGGAAAAATGTACCTGTCAGATCTCTGGATAAGGGAACAGTTTATAGCCAAACTGACAGAACAGTCAGAAGTAGTGCCTAAGAAAGGAATCATAACCTTAGGGGTTGCCTTGTGAGTGTCCCCAAGTTTAAGACTTTAGGGATCAGACCGTCAAAAGAGAGCTGGGAATTTCATGATACCATGCTCTTGTGTAATTCGAAGCAGCATCCTACTTTAAGAGCAAAGCCTGTGTGTGGATTGTATAGAGCAGGTTCCAGGGAAGGGTATGGCTTGTGCTGTGAAATTTGGATTATTGATTGGTTAATAGTTAAAAGTTGAAGCTAATTATTTGGAAACAGTACAAATGGGTCAGATTCATTTAGATTTGATTATACAGGCCTCAGTGATTGAGTTTATAAGAGTTTATGTCCCTTAGTCTTTTGTGCTACAAGCTGGACTTAATACCCCAGAAAGGAAGAGAGAGATAGAGATGAGTTGACCTAGTCATAAGGTATTTTTACCTGGCACTGGGTCTCTTTGGTGCTGGGTGGTGCTTGACATGGGGGCTTCTAACTCTGTGTTTTCCCCATTGCCATGGATTGTGGAGATCCCCTCTTTTGAGTAAGCATGAATAAGTAAAAAAGCCACCCTCACCTGTGCTGTAGACCACATCCTTAGTTTAGTTTATATTACTAGACCCTATGTAACCAACTGTATAAAAAGCTGTTCTGACTGCTGGATATATCTTTGGCTACTGAGGAGACATTGACCTCCTTTTATCAGCAATTGCTAGCCTTGCTAATAAATTTATTATGCTTGGAACTTTGTGCCTCAGTTTCTCTTTATTGCAGATTTTTATTGTGACAGTGCAACAACCTCAGAGTATGTATGCCTTCTGGGAAGAGGCCAAAATATAGGGTGATACAAGTCTGGAAGGGGCTGTATAGGACTATAGAAGGGAGAGAGAGATAGGAGATTGTCAAAAACTTGCTCCAAAGACAACCCTTTAATGTAGATCCCTTCTAAAGGGGACTGAAGAGTTATCTGAAGGATTTATGTTTTTCTACCTGTTGGTGCATTCCTGTGAGCCCTGTATATCTTCTTCATTTTTTTTTGTGGGGCAACATAAATGCTTTCCTATCCATATACATTGCTACCTTGAGTGTCTAATCAGGATCTAGGACCCAGGTACCCATATTTAAGGAGAGCTAGCATAAGCCAAATGTTACATATTTTTCCTGCAGTGACTGCAGGTAAGAACAGTAAGACAAAGAAAGAAAATGATGTTGTCTGTCCCCAAGATCAGACTTGAACCATGTGAGCCTCGAGTCTTTGGGGGCTGGGGAGAGTCCTGGATTACACCTCTGTGTACGTGTTCTATTCCTCTCAGCAAAATGTTGAGTCTCATGAGGGCCAGGACATGATCAGGAATTGTTTCATTGTATTTTTATATCCCCAATGCCTAGCATCATGCCTGCACAGAGGAGAAACCTAATTAATATTTTTTTTCAAATTGAGCTTTTAAAAATGTGTCCTTTTCCTGAAAAAATACTGTCACTGGAAAAAAACACACACGGTGACTGTCGAGGGTGGCATCTGTTCTACTTCATGGAATTTTCTGTGTAGCACACTGTTTGAATGGTAGACCAGACTAGAGGCTGATCTTCTGAATTTCTTCTAGGGAATTGATTGGTTTAAAAAAAAAAGGCTATGAATTGGGCCCCGGGTCTTTCCTTTAGGGAAAAAAAAATAGCTGCAGTCATCACCATATTAGACTTCCCAGTTCACTCTGTCATTCATTCAGTTTAAGACCAGAAACAACTGGACTCTGTCAGAACAGAGTTTCCTGTTGTTGTCTCCCATTAGCAACCATGTTTGGCTTTCCAGCTGCCTTTTGGGGAGATAATGCACATGCCACTCCCTCAAGAGTTTCTGAGAGGCCTGGGCTGGCTCTGCACTTCATCAGAAACAAGAAAAAACAAACACTGTAAATTGATAACTTGGAAAACAGGTGGGCATCATCTCCCCACCCAAGAGAACGGATTTAAGAGGAAACTTGTTTATGGGATGAGGTTTTTTAAAGGTGACCTGGATAGTTTAGCAAGATATAAACAAACAGTTCTTTCTGGAATTGTATTAGTTCTCAAGGACTAACCAGCTGCAGAGTCAAGTTAAAGATGGCACCTGGCTGACTGTAACCTGACCTTGAAGAGACTTATTGTCTAGCTTCCCCTCTCCCCAACAAATCATGCCTGGAATCTTCTTCACAACAAACCCACTCCCCCCAAAACAAAAACTGTTTTCTACATTTATATAATCCTTGAAGCCACGCGGTCATCTCACATTTCATTTCCCAAACTGGAAAATGGATCTCCTTGGTGTCTCCAAAGCAGTCAGAAAACACCAGCCTTGTATTTTATCCTGCGTGATTCATATGAGCATGTTTTCCTGATGTGTCGTGTCCATCAGGGATATCGAGTTGCGGTCATCGTTGCAGAAATATCTCGTTTTGGGTGGGAGTCACATGCATATTCAGGGTGATTTCATGTTTAACCCAGGCTACAAAAGAAAGTACTTGTTTCCAAGCATGCAAATGTGTCTGACAGAAAGGAAGAATGGGAAGGGTCTCACTTCAGGGATTTTCCTCCCTTGCTGCCAATGCAGATCTATTCTATCAAGATAGGCCTTCCTCTTCCTATATCCCCCAACATCTGGTTCTGAGAATTTGGAAAGCATTTGTTCAATATGGTTCACATAATCACTTAATATTTATGGATGGCATACTACACATACACCTAAAGCATACAGAAAATGCACACTCCTTTATTGGCCAATAAAAGTATTAATAAAAGGAAAAATGAACAGACCCTTTCCTGACTCATAGCACTGGAAAGAATCCTAAGAGTTTGTTCTGTTCATCCCCCTGCTTTTGGTGGAATTAACCCAGCCACCTTAAGCAAATTCAAAATAATTCTGGGTTTTCGCTGAATAGGCACAAAAACACAGACAAGCTGTTGTTTCCTGAAGCATGAAATGTAACTTCCATAGTAGCGGAAGCAGGGCATCCCTTTGATTTTAGATTGTCAGAAAACATGAGCTGTGGTTAGATTTTTTGGTTTTTTTTTTTTGGAGGGGAGAAGGCAGGGCAATTAGGGTTAAGTGACTTGCCCAGGGTTACACAACTAATAAATACGTCAAGTGTCTGAGGCTGGATTTGAACTTGGGTCCTCCTGACTCCAGGGCTAGTACTCACTGTGCCACCTAGCTGCCCCAGCTGTGGTTAGTTTTGCCTTCTGCCATCTCCTTTTGGGTTATCACTCTGACACAGGGTTTCCCCACATTCTCTGTTGTGGGGCACTATGCCACCACAGTAGTGAGCCCCTTACTAGAAGCAGAGAGGCTGTGGGATCTAGTGGAAATTCCACTGGATTCAGAGTCAGAAGCCCTGGGTTCTAGTCCTTACTTTGTCTCAAACTAGCTATGTGACTGTGGATGAATCACTTTTACTCACAGAGTATCAGTCTTCTAACTTATAAAATAAAGATAATAATTTTGGCACTATGTAGTTCACAGGGTCGTGGTCAGGATCAAAATGAGGCAATGTATGTAAAGTATTTAATAAGCCCTAAAAATAGTGAAAACATCGGCTGTTATTGGTTTTTTTTAAACAAGATAGATTATTTTATTGATGTAGGAAACTCCTCTCTACCAATACAGATCAGCAATTGTGCTGTAACTTGCAGTTTTGTGGAGTTCCTTGGGGCGCTGAGCTGTTACATAACTTACCCAGAGTCGCCCACCCAGCACGTGTCAGAGACAGGACTTTAACCCTGGTCTTCTTGTATCAAGTACACTATGCTCCTCTATTCACACATACACACACTTTTAAATGAGAAGCTGGAAGCTCTACAACCACATGCCCAGTGATCCCATCCCTGGCAGTGAACAGGAAATTAGCAGAGCTCTAACCGGCAAAGACTGCATTCCCTCCGAGACCAGGAGGAAGTTGGCACAGCAGGTACAATGTAATGATATTGCCAGAAGATACTGGTGGCCCTACAGTATTGAATTGCCCCCTATACACACACCTCCTGGCCACATGTTTTCTCCATGTGTTCTTCTCTGTGTATGTAACCTTGCCAAATATTCTGCAGAGGTGTCCACTCTTCCCATGCATGACATGTTTGTGGGAGAGTGCACCTCTTATTTGCTTATGAGGAAATGTTCAATTGCTACTTCTCCTACTACATTTCATTAAATGCCTTTACTTTGAACTAATTGTGACCTCTGGCTAAATAATAAAAGTATGTTGGTGGGGGCTCATGACATACATAAATATATAGATATTACATATAGATGTAGATACATATGTAGATACATAGATATATTGCAAATATACAGATATAGATATTGATCCACAGAGTACCTTGAACCTGGAGTATTTTGTCTGAAGAAATTGACATGTAAGTGTGTGTGTGTGTGTGTGTGTGTATGTGTGTGTGTGTGTGTGTGTGAAGTGCATAAATAAACAGAAGAAAATCAGTACCTGAAATTCCAACATAGTTTTGCCCATGTTTGACTCCAGCATGTAGTGATAGGCTCCTATGCTGGTACTTGGGTCATCAGCATCATTTATAGTGCCCTTGGGAAAAAGCATGAGAAGAAAAGATTACTTATTGATTATTGTTCCACAATGAGTTCTCCTTCACCATGTCTTGTGACATTAAACACAGAGAAATAGAATAGGCTTGATAATCAGCCACTCCAAAACAAGTTCAGTGGTTGACTTTGGATAAGATTCTTAATCTCTGTATCTGGGGATGGAAATGTTTTTTAACTGAGTTTTTTCATCAGATTGGAAGTCAACTGGAAGGTTGGTTGGTACAGTAGAGACACTCTTGGAGTCTTGGTCCTGTAGTCATGGACTTTGGTTCAAATGAGGTAATGTTTTTAAAAACACTTAGGGCGGTACCTGGCACATAAAAGGTGCTTAATGAATGCTTGTTTCCTTCTCTTCCCCTTCCTTTATATTATGCCTCTGATGCTTGCTACCTTGGTTGAATAACTCAACCTCCTTGCACTTCAGTTTTCTTTTCTGTAAAATGAGAGAATTGTGCTAGGTGGCCTCTGAGACCCGTTCTAGTTTCAGATCCACAAGTTATATAATAATAGAAATCATTTACAAATTGATTTTTACTTGTATAGGCTTCCCTCCTGTCCCACTTTTATATCATTGCTTTCTAAATGCCTTCTTAGCTGTCTACTAACATGACCATTTAAATGATGGCAGTGTCCTGGGCATTGCTATAGGAGAAAGCATGAAGTTGATCTATAAAAAAATCCTATGGCTACAAGACCTGTCCATACGTTATGCTCATGATTCGTGACCGAGGCTTTCTATAATACTCTGCTGTCTGGCATGGATGTGGATCTTGGCTTGTATTTCCTTCACGCTTGGATTATTTAAGCCTCAGGAAACTAGGTGGATAGGTAAAGGGTAGAAACTGAATTCCTTCAAACATAGGTGGGGGGAAAATAAGCTCTGAAAAAGCCTGTGGGCTAAGTGGATCTAATAAGAATTAGGCCCTTTAATAAAGACCATCCAGTAGTGAATGGTCAGGAATTCCTCTGAAGGTCAGCAATGGCAGCTTTGTGGGACTGAACAAACAAAGCGGCCTGCATCAGGTAGCAGCAAATTCATAGCTTTTGAATGCAATAACATTAACATGCTGCTACTGAAATATTTATGCTGGCTTTTAAATATCCCAGAGGAAATCTGCCCAGAGGTCTGCAAAGCTTATACTTTTTTACCTTAAAAATTTCCATTAAAAAATGATAAATTACCTTTACACCAAGAAATTCCCTAACACCCTCCCTACCCTGAGGGTAAATCCCACACCTAAAGAAACCAAGCTCCATTTTCTTAACTTTGTTGCTCAAAGATGTACCTGTGAAATTCACAAGACTCAGAAATAAAAGCCTCCTTTCATCCAGGGTCAGAGAGAAGTCTCCCAGACATCTCTTTGCAGGTGCAATCACTCTCTTGCCCATTATTCCCATCCTTTTTCATCTTTTATAAGTGATTAGGGCATTTTTAATCAAAACAGCGTAGGCTACCAGGGTTTGGGAACCCATGGCCTTCTAGGACCTACTCGGTCCTTGGGTACAGCCTTTTGACTGAGTCCAAATTTTACAGAACAAATCCTTTTATTATGGGATTTGTTCTGTGAAGTTTAGATTCAGTCAAAGGGCCATATCTGAGGACCTAGAAGGCCACGTGTGTCCTGGAGGCTGCAGGTCGCCCCCCCCCCCCGGGCGGCTAGATATAGGTTCCTAAAATGTGTAATACTGCCGCCTTGGGAGCACTGGAACGCCTTGGGAGCACTGGAACAATGGGGGAGGGGGCAGTAGTAGCCCCCGGGGCAATTGGAGGGCATTGGATAAAAGCAAGGGGGTGATGGAAGCATAAGGAAAAAAGAGAAGAAAATTTTGGAAAGCTTTTTGTACATGTTTCATCTGTTGTGTAACAGAATTAAAGTTGTAGTGATTATATTATTTTCCAAATAAACACACAAAATGCAAGTTATAACCCCTCAGTGGTCAAGTCAGCTGACAAGTCTGAACAAGCAAGTGTTGGCAGGCAAGCATGTCCGCATGTCAGGAAGTCCAGCATACATGGACAGGAATATGTGTATGTAGTGACCTGTTTGCAATGCGATCCCATGTGGTTACATGATGTAATATTGTGTCATCAAAATTTCAGTGCAGGAAAAACCCCACAAATTTACAATAGATTATTAAATTTAAGATGCATCATTTAAAATTTTTTTTTGTAATGATGTAAATTTCAAAAAAAAAAAAAAATTCTAAAGAGTTAAAGAAAGTGGATTTCCAGGGAGGCACTGAACAATTTTTTTTAAAGGGGGCAGTGAGCCAAATAAGTTTGGTGTAACTTCTGGGCTAGGATAATCCTAGAAATAGTTTAACTTCATGCCATGCATGTAAGCAGAATTTCTTATTTCAGTTAGCCCAAGGGCAAGTTTGGAGATCACCTATTTCAACTCCCTCATTTTACAGATGAAGAAACTGAGATAGAGAAGCAGAGTGTTTTATATAAGGACATACAGATATTAAGGGGCAGCACCCAGATTTGAGCTGACATCTAACTCCAAATCTAGAGCTCTGGTGAGAGACTAGACTAATGAAGGAGGAAACAAGTTTGTGAATGATCAACAGACAGTAATCCAAAAGTCACATTCATTTTGGATTTTTGGAATAAAATCAAATACCAATGCATGTGCTGTGTACACACACACACGCGCGCGCACACACACACACACACACACACACAGACAGAGTTTTTTGTATCTGTCCCTACCTTCATCCCCACTGAGCCCTATTTTTAATATTGTGGAAGAAGAATATTCCCAGGAAAAAATATCTCCAGGAAAAATAATTCACTCACCCGTAACTGAGATCTTCCCATCTAAATTAGTGGACGGGGGTTTTAAAAGCTTTCTGAAACATGTGGGCTTGATCCCTTGGCATAAGAAAGGAATCAATACTTAAGATTTAGGAAGTGCACTGACTGTTTCAGATCACTAGTTTATTATTTAAGATTTAGGGTATTGAATAAGCCATTAACAAAATTGGTCTTATGGCCTTAGAAGAATTAACGCCCCTTTAAAAGTTCAAAGAGATAGTTCACTTCTCACAGGTAAGATCTGGGTTATGAATGGGAGGCAAAAACTATCAGCCTTAACTTAAAGACTGAGAAACTATCCCTGAGAGATTGTTTTCCCCTTGGATGGGAGCTAGCACCTAACCTCTATTTGCTTGACTTCTAGCCCAGTTTTTTCCCCTATCAAGCTTCATTGAAATAAGAAAGATCAAATGCATGTGGACCTTAAAGAAAAACCCACTTAGAAACCCCCCCCCGCCACGACCCCAAGACATCCCACCATGTTCACTGCTGCCAACTTTCACGCCTCGTAGGGAGCACTTACGCTGGTGGAGGCGATGGCTTCCTGAACACTTTCTATAATAAACTCCTTAGTGATCCTTCGAGAGGGCAGTTCATTGAAGAGGGAGTTGATCAGGGCCACTTTGGCTGCATCCCGTCTCGCCTCTGCTCTGCTTAGGCAGCACTGAACAATATGTTTGAAGAAGAAAAGAAAAAAGAAGTTACCAAGGCCAACAATGTTCTCATTCATCTGTTGTTGTTGTTGCTGCTGTTTTTGGAGGGGGGCGCTATTCTTACGCATGGGGCACCTAGGTGGCACAGTGGATAGAGTGCTAGGCCTAGAGTCAGGAAGACCGGAGTTCAAATATGGCCTCAGACACTTCCTAGCTGTGTGACTCTAGGCAAGTTGCTTAAACCTGTTTCCCCCGTTTCCTCATCTGTAAAATGAACTGGAGAAGGAAATGACAAACCACTCCAGTATCTTTACCAAGAAAACCCCAAATGGGGTCATGAAAAGTAGGAGACATGACTGAAACAAGTGAACAACAAAATTCTTATGCGTGTTTTCACTGTTTTTATATATAGATAATCCTCAATTTTCGTGTCCCTACATTCCTGTCATCTACAAACAACATAAATGGCTGTCGAAATTAAAAAAAAAATAGACACAGTACTTTCTCCTCTTCTCTCTAGGTTTTCATGACACTGGTCTCCCCTGTTTCTCCCCTTAGCTGTCTGACCACTCCTCAGTCTCTTTTGCTGGACCTTCATCCAGGTCATGCCCACTAACCATGGGTGTCCCACAGTCCTCTATCCTGGGGTCTCTTCTGGTCTTCTATACTGTTTCGCTTGGTGATCTCAACAGCTCCAGTGGATTCAATGATCACTTCTAATCCAGTCCTAACTTGTCCACTGACCACCCAGTTTTGAATCTCCAATTTTCTACTGGATGCCTTGAACTGGATGACTCATAGACATCTTAAACTCAACATGTCCAAAACCTAACTTCCCCCCAAACTGTCCCTTCTTCCTAATTTCCCTATCACCGTTGAGGGTACCACTAATCTCCTAGTCACTCAGACTCAGCTTAGGTGTCATCATCATCTCTCTCCTCTGTATCACCATCCCCTCCCATATCCAATCTGTTACCAAGTCCTGGAACCTTTGTAATATTTCCTGGATATTCTCCCTTCTCTCCTGACACTGCCCCTACAATGATCTTATCACTTCACATCTGGACTATTGGTTGGTCTTCCAGACTCAAGTTTCTCCCCACTCCAGTTCATCTTCCATTCAGCTATCAAAGTGATCTTCCTAAAGGTCAGGTCTGACTGTGTCACTCCCCAATAAACTCCAGTGGCTCCCTATCACCTGCAGGATCAAATATAAAATCCACTGTTTTGCATTCAAAACCCTTCATAATCTGTCCCTCTCACTTTCCCAGTTTACTTATACCTTATACACCCCTTTCCAGGTACTCTTTGATCCAGCCACACTGGTCTGTCTCCTTGCTGTTCCTCTCACCAGACACTCCCATCTCTGGACCTCTCTGAACTGGATTTTCTCTAGCTGTTCTCTATGTGTACAATGCTCTCCTCCTCAGCTTCACCTCCTGGCTTCATTCAAGTCCTTGCTTAAATCTCACCTTCTACGGGAAGCTTTTCACAATTTCCCTTAATTTTAGTGCCTTCTCTCTATTGATTTTTTGCAATTTATCTTGTATATAGCTTGTATGCACACAGTTGTGTGCATGGGATTTGCCCCATTACACTGTGAGCTACTTGAGAGAAGGGATTCTTTTGCCTTCCTTTGCATCTCCTACATTTAGCACAGTTGCTGGCACATAGTAGGTACTTAATAAATATTGATTAGTTATAATCCAGGCTGAAGTGGAAGGCTGAGACTATTAGATGCTTGAGGTCAGATGTTTTGCCCTGCAGCAGGGCTAAAGCACACAGTGTTTCTGCAGTACTTCCAGCACTAATACAGTGAACCCCAGACAACAGAGATCCACCAGGCTGCTTAAGGGGTGTGGGGGAAGGGAATGGTTTACGGGTCATTTTGGAAAAATGAAGCAGGTCAGAGCTTCCTGCAGACCAACAGTGGGATAGGGACCGTGAGCAGCTGCTGCATTTTCAGCCTGGGCAACATAGAGAAATCCAGTCTCAAAAAAAAAAAAAAAGAAAGAAAGAAAGAAAAGAAAAAAGGAAAAAAAAAGGCAATTAGCATGGGAGAGGTTTTAACTATCTCTTAACTAAAAGAGACAGTTCCTTTATCCTTTAAAATTGAAAACATGATTAGAGTTCAAAAAAGTTTATGTAGAAAATTTTGCTGCATTTCCACAATGATTTGGATTGACATGTTTAACCACTCCCTAAAGCCTGCCTAGGAAAGTTATAGGCCTACAGCCAATTACCCAGTGAAAACTGATAGCTGTCTCAGACTTCCATAGCACTGAGATAAAGGACTGGCAGGTATCTCCTTTGCTTTGTGCTGCAGAGCTTTTTGATCCTCTAGGGGCTCAGTTGTACTCAGAGGTCCTATTTCTGCAGCTCAGGGATCTCAGACTATGCTCAAAACACCTGGAATAATTCTTAAATGATATTTTTAAATTGCTCCTGAAGGAAAGAACAAATAAACATAAATATTTTTCTTCTTTGCAGTTCTTCTTTTTATTCTCTAGCTTTTCTAATTAAAAAAAAAAGTTCCATTTCCATTTGCCAGGAATGGTGCAGGAATGTTTGAAAATATAATACGTGAGTCCCTGGTGAGCAATTGCGCAGGCTGCATGGTGAATGATATCGAGTTCCCTTTACGATTCTTTGTTTTCTTTTTAATAGGGTGCTAATTTTCCAAATGTTTTGCTAGTATTAAAAGATAACCACAAAAGAAGTTCATTTTGAAATGCATTTGACTTTACAGAACATAAAATAGAATGTTTGGGGTTGCAGGATGGGGATGGCAGCCTCTCATGGAACTTTATAACTTTTAATCTAAATAATGCCAATTTAAACCATCTTTTGGAGAAAGAGAACTAGTAAACACCACATTGATAAAAGAAGCTCTTTCTTTTAAGTAAAACCATTTAAGTATCAGATCAAAGAGCAGGCATACATTTACAACCAAATGGGATTGCTTTGGAGATCAAAGGACTATATATCTGAGAGGACAGAATGGGCCTTATACTCAGAGAACATTAAAAGAACTATGAAGACTTAAAAATATCGAGATTTTTAAAAAGTCATATGTCTCTACTTATTGTTCCAATTTATGAAATCTTCTTTTAATATGGGGGAGAGAATGCACTAATTAATAAGCACATAAAATAAAACAAATTCTGTGTCATCAAAGGACTTTTCTTGCTATTGTATTTCTGAAACACAACTACACTTCAAAAAAGTCTGTGTAAAATTCACCAGTTCCTTCCTTCGACATTTGGGGATCAAGGTAAAAGACAGTACATGTATTTTTTTTTGGAAAGTTCTCTCTCTTCCTTAGGGAATTATCTTTCTACTTCCTTTCCCAAATCATAAAAACCTAGTGTTAGACAAGAAAGAATGTTTTCGCTATCTTTCCTGTGAAATAGTAGAGTTAGAATGCCTGAGCCCAAGTGGATAGAGCCAAAAGGACAAAGATCATTAACTTTATTAAACTAACCATTGACAAACTAATTAGAGAGACAATTCTTCAAAACAATGAAATGTGGCAAAACATCCCTCATGGTGAGATTTCTTCACCTGCAAAATGACAGGATCAGACCATATCTTCTCTGAGGTCCCCTCTAGGTCTGATAATCCTTGATTCTAAGCAAGAGTCCTGTGTCAATGTCAGCACTGGTCAACTTCAGCTTTGAGAATGAGTCAAGTGAGGAGGAAATCACAAGATTATTTCGAAACACTTCCCAAAACACCAGTACCCTGCCAAGGGAGTTGAGCTTTCCAGGTATGTATCACATTCATAATCTTTTTAGTGGAACACAAAAATAATAGAGGTTTGCAAACTATTTTGTATATGATAACCACTCAGAATTAACTTCTAGTGCTCACATTTCACGAAAGTACAAAGCTAAAATGTTTAATGGACAACATTGTCCATTGTCCATCTACTCGCCAATTCCTAGTTTATCGTTCTGTAATTTCCAACTGGTAAGCAGATCGCCACCAAGTATTTATCAGGCTGTTTAGGAGATTTCACTCATTGTTAGATTATAAATCACAAGAGTCATTTCAGAGGCTCCCAGCTTTCAGTACTAGCAATCTCTTACCCTGAGAGTGACTTGTGAAAAATAAATCTATGGGGACTTTTCCAGGAAGAAGCTCAAAGATTTTGTATTTTGTCATCAATAACAGGACATTGACTTTGAAGTCATGACAGCTGGGTTCAGTGCCCATTCCTGCCACCTTGTGATGTTGGACAAGTTAAGGAACCTTTCTGTGCCTCAGTTTCCTCATCTGTAAAATGAGGAGGTTGTACAAGATGGTCTTTAAGGTCCCTTTTGAATTTAAATCATTTTTATGATTTCTACTTCCTTTCCTATGTCCCTATGATCATTTTTTAAGCCCATCTGTGAGGGACAGCACAGCCTAACCATGACCATTTGGCACAGAGAAGTAACAAAGTGTGGGAAAAGTTGCATAGAGAATTTATACATCCCCTGCTCCCAGACTCAGTATGCTAATTCAGCATTTCTTAAACTTTCCAGGAACCACTAAGACACGACAAAAGACTTCAAAGTGCAGTCTAATTCACCCACCCACCTTTTATTTCACCCTCTCCCCACCCCTTTCCTTACTGCCACCAGCCATCCACCAAAAATCTCCTTCACCTTGGAAATGAGTAGTGTAGAGAGTTGAGTGGTTGGAAAGGAGATGAGGAGGGTAAGTAAAAGTAAGTAGCTGATGGGATATAGGGAGGAGTTTTCTGTTACTATGTATATCATCTGCTTACACTGCCAAAGACTAGTTCTCTTTGAGTCATGCCACTGTCAGAAGCATGATCCTTGGAACCAGAGGTCTTGGGTTCAAATCTCGACTCTAACATTTATTACTTGATCTTGAACAATTCCTTTGACATCTGGGCCTCAGTTTCCTCACCTGTAAAATGAGGATGGGGAATGAACTAAGATCTTTTCAACTCTAAATCTATGTTCCTTGTCATTTTTCATGGAGTAGGAAAGAAGTTGAATAGAGAGCTGTAAGGATGAATATTATCAGCTACCATAAAAAAGTGGGAAATAATGAGAAAATAAGACAGAGAATAAGATCTTTCTTTTTGTTTGTGGGTTGATTTTTTTTTGCTTTGAAGGAAAACCAGAGATAGTGAAATCCCGTGCTCAGAAATTCTTCCAGACAACAAATCACCATGCCTGACATTTTAGATAAGATTTTGGGCCACAGTGGATAACTACCCGGAGAAATACTGCTTGAATCTAGTCCATACGGCCTCTTATTTGTTGCAGGAGTATGCTGAGAAAATGTTACATGTTACGCCAGATCTCATCCCAAAGGACGAAAGTGAACAAAAGTGAAGTGTGTTTCTACTTAGCTACTCAACTCCACAAAAATTATTGAGCACTCTGGAAATTGAGGGGATGCCCATCAATCGGGGAATGGCTAAGCAAGCTATGTGGGATATGATTGTAACAGAATGCTACCGTGCTGTAAGAAATGATGAGCTGGTTGAGTTTAGAAAAACATGGAAAGACTTGCAGGAAATAATGAAAAGTGAAGTGAGTAGAACCAAGAAAATGTTGTATGCAGTAATGGCAGTATTCTTTGAAGAATAATTGTGAGTAACAAAGTTATTCTGATTACTATAAGTACTCAAATCAACTATAAAGGACCTGTGAAGGAAAATGCTATCCACCTCTACAAAAAGAAATATGCATAGTATGGTTTGACGTATATTTATAAATCTGCATCAAATGGTGGCCTTCTCTAGTGTGGGATGGAGAGGGAGGGAGACAGATAGTTTGGAACTTAAAATGTAACAAAAAATTAAATTAATTTTTAAAAAAGAAAAAAAATATTGAGCACCTACTGTGGGCAAGATGTTGGAGACACAAATGCAAAAATGAAACAGTCCCTTCCTTCAAGGAATTTACATTTTACTGAGGGGAGATACAGAGTCAAAGCTAAATAAATACAAGTGAGGAGAGAAGAAAACACTGATAACTGGACATGGAAGGATGAAGGGCTTTAGGTAAAGCTCCCAGAGCTGAGTTGATTTGAGCCTTGAGGAAATCCTGGGCTTTCTAAAGAGTTCTGAAAGACAGGGGGGAAGTATATTTCAAGCTTGGGGGACACCTCTGAGTAAGGACACAGACCATCTAGTTTGTCTAGAATGTAGAGTGAATGGAAAAGAGTAATATGTTTATATTATTTCACTAAGAAGGCCATTTGGAATCAGATTATGGAGGGCTTTTAATGACAGGCTAAAGAGCTTGTATTTTTCCAGTAGTTAGTAACTGAAAATTTTTGAGTGAAGTAGGAGCATGGTTAGACCTGAGTCTTAAGAATATTATTATTATTCAGTCATTCAGTCATGACCAGCTCTTTGTGACCCCAAAGACCATAGCACACCAGGCCTTCTTGTCCTCTACTATCTCTCAAAATCTGTTCAAGCTCATATTTGTTATTTCCATGATATCCTCTATCCATCTCATCCTCTGCCTTCCCCTTCTCCTTCTGCCTTCCCAACATCAGGGTCTTTTCCAGTGGGTTCTGTCTTTTCATTATGTGGCCAAAGTATTTAAGTTTCGGCATCGGTATTTGACCTTCCAGTGGATAGCCTCAATTAATTTCTTTAAGTACTGACTGATTTAATCTGCTTGCTGCCCAAGGGACTCATAAAATTCTTCTCCAGCACCACAATTTGAAAGCATCAATTCTGTGGTGCTCAGCTTTCCTTATAGTTCAACTCTCAAGAATATTAAGAATATTATTTGGGTAGAAATTGGGGAATTTCTCAATCTGGGTACCTAGAGAGCCCAGAGAGAATCTCAGCTTCCAATTAGATCCACTGCCTGGGGGTTGAATAACTTCAAATGCCAAAGTAAAAAGAAAAGTATTTATTAACATGCTAAGGAAGACTGCTCACTGACAGCAGCTCCAGCCTCCCAGGTCACAGGTTTTGTTTTATACTTATTCAGGTTTGCTTAAAGTACACAGCCAGGGCAGCAAGGTGGCACAGTGAGTAGAGCACCAGCCCTGGAGTCAGGACGACCTGAGTTCAAATCTGACCTCAGATGCTTGACACATGTACTAGCTGTGTGACCTTGGGCAAGGTCACTTAATCCCAATTGCCCTGCCTTCCCCCCTCAAAAAAAAAAGAAGAAAATACACAGCAAAACAGCAGCATTCTGTACCAGTTTAGGACAGAAAATTAATACCTTTCACAGGAGAGAAAGGTAAAGAAAGGGGGAAATCAGTTAAAGGGAAAAGGGTAGTTTCTGAGAGAATATTTGCCATGCAGCTGACAAGGTTTTTTATTGGAATAAGAAAACACTCCATGTTCAAGGGGAGGAAAGAAGAGGAGGTGACCAAATAGTTCTACAATTGCTAAAGAAATCTGCTTGATCTAAGACAAGGAAGTTGAGGTAACCATTTAGACAATGGTTTGAAGGGAGCGCTGGTGTATGATTTCCTGTTTGCAGATGATTGTGCACTCAATGCAGCCTCTGAAGCTGAGATGCAACAAAGTGGACCCATTCTCTGCTGCTTGTGCTAATTTTGGCCTAACAATTAATACCAAAAAACACAAGTGCTCCATCAGCCACCACCACATCATCCATTCGTGCAACCATTGGTTATGGCAAATGGAGAAGTTTTGAATGCTGTGGATAAGTTCATTTATCTTGGTAGTGTACTTTCCAGGGATGTACATGTTGATAATGAGGTTGACTTACGCATTGCCAGAGCTAGCTCAGGGTTTGGGAGGCTCCAAAGGAAAGTATGGGGGAGAAGATGTATTAGGCTCACTACCAAACTGAAGGTCTACAGAACTGTGGTGCTGACCTCATTGTTGTATGCCTGTGGGTCCTGGGCAATATACCAGCGCCATGCCAGGAAACTGAATGGCTTCCATTTGAATTGTCTTAGGAAGATTCTGAACATCACCTGGCAGGATAAGGTACTCAAACTAAACTACCAAGCGCTCAAACTCTGCTTCAGAGTGCGCAACTCCAACGGGCTGGCCATGTTCTTCAAATGCAAAAGTATGCTTGAAAAAAAGACTATTTTATGGAGAACTCACACAGGGCAAGCATTCACATGGTGATCAGAAGAAGCAATACAAGGACACTCTCAAGGTCTCTCTTAAGAACTTTGGAATTAATTGTGTGACATGGGAGACACTGGCACAGGACCGCTCGGCATGGTTGTTCCCACATCAGAGAAGGTGCTGTGTTCTATGAGCAAAGCAGAATTGAAACAGCTCAAAGGAAGTGCAGGATCCACAAATTTAGAGTATCTACCGCAAATGTTCACATGGACTATTTGTGCCTGACCTGTGGTAAAGCATTCCGAGCTCATATTGGGCTGATCAGCCACAGTCAGACACACTGAAACTTGACTCGAGCATAGCGATGTCATTTTGGTCTTCTCGAGAATGATGGACAACAACCAACCATCTAAGGACAATAAATGGTTTTTCTCACCTTGGATGGAATCGTCTGCTACTGTGTCCTTACATTGTGTGTTTTATTTATTTTTCTTCCAGTAGCTATTATAGATTGGAGAAGGGAGAGACTAGAAGCTGGAGGACCATTTAAAAGGCTATCTATCCAGGTAAGAGGTACCAAAGACCTGAAGAGATCATTGGTAACACTGGAGAAAGGCAGTTTCAGTGGAGTAGTAGGGTCAGAAGCCCAACAGTAAGAGGTTGACAGACAAGACAATTATTGTAGATATTACATTTTCTTAGGAGTTTGGCTGTGAAAGAAAGAGAAATATAGGTTTGAAGAGAATTTGAAGAGATGACAAGGTCAAGAGATGATTCTTTTTCTTTAAGGAAGGCAGAGACCTTAGTACATTTATAGACAGGGGGCAAGTCAGTCAGTTAGTCAACAAGCATTTATTAAATATTTATTTGTACCGTGTGGCAAGTTCTGTGCTAAGCTCTATAAATACAAGGAAAAGCAAAAGAAAGTGCTCAAGTTAAAATGAGGTGGACAACATGCATATAACTATATGCATACAAGACATATACATTGTATGTAGGGGGACAGCCAGCAAAAAGTCATAGTCAATATACGAAGTATTATGTTCCAAAGAAAAGTAAGGCGGTCAGTCTCATTGGACCACAGAGTACATGGAAAGGAATAAAGTGTAAGAGAGAGTGGGAAAGTAAGAAGGGGCCAAGTTCTAAAGGGCTTTAAAAACCAAAAAGAGAACTTTCTATTTGATTCTGAAGGTGATAGGAAACCTACTAAATTCGCTTGAGTGGAAAGGTGATATAGTGAGACCTGTGCTTGAGGAAGGTCAATTTGACAGCTGAGTGGAGGATGAACCAGAATAGGGAGACACTTGAAGAAGGGAGGCCAACTAGGAAGGTTGGTGATGGTGTGAGTTGAATACACTTGCACTAGGGGAGTGGCAGTGTCAGAAGAGACAAAGGGGAACATATGAAAGATGTGATGGAGGTAGAATTTACAGGGCTTGACAACTGAACAGATATGGGAAGTGAGAGAGAATGAAGAATAAAAGATAACACAAAGGTTGGGAACCTAGGGAACTGTTAAGATGATGATGCCTACTAGTAATAGGAAATTTGGGAAGGAGGGAAGAGAGTAAGGTTTTGGGGAAATGATAATGAATTCTCTTTTAGATACATTGAGTTTAAGATACTTATAGGATATCTATTTTGAGATGTTAAAAAGGCAGTTGGTGATATGAGACCTCAGCTCAGGAGAAAGGTTAAGACTAGATATATAAATCTGACACTCGCTTATAGAGATGATAATTGAACCCAGGGATCTGATGAAGTGACCTAGGGAGATAATGCAGAAGAAAGGGAAAGAGAGAAGAGGGACCAGAACTGAGACTTGGGGGATACTCCCAATTAGTGGTCGCGACCTGGATGAAAATCCAGCAAAGATGATGGAGAAGGAGCTCATTCAGCAATGTCGCAAAAGACCTAGAGAGGAGAAAGTGACTAGTATAAGATTGACAGTATCAAAGGATTCAGAGAGCCCAAGAAGAATGAGGACTGAGAAAAGACTGTTAGATTTGCCAATTAAGAGATCACTGGTAACTTTGGAGAGAGTAGTTTCAGTTGACTGATGGAGTTAGAAGCCAGATTATATAGAGTTTAGGAATGAGAAGAGAGGATGTAGAGACACTCAACATAGATAGCTATCACAAGGAGTTTAGGCTAGAAGGGTGCACGGTAGGTGGGAATGTAGGTAACAGGAATAGTCAGATCAAGTGGTCCAATGACACTGACCTCCTTACTTTTCTTTGGAACACAATACTTTAGATATTGACTATGACTTTTCACTGGCTATCTCCCTACATACAACGAATATATATTGTGTGCTTGTAGTTAGTTATAGGCATGTTGTCCATCTCATTTTAACACGAGCTCTTTCTTTTGCTTTTCTTAAGGATGACAGGTAAGAGCATTTTTGCAGGTAGCATGGAAGGAGCCAGAAGATAATGTTTGATGTTTAGAGAGAGTGAGATATGATGATAATCAGCTGGAGAAGACCAGATGGGTCAAGATACAGGGCACATATCAAGGGGTTTGCCTTTACAAGGATCAGGACAAGGACTACTACTCCACTGAAACTGCCTTTCTCCAGTGTTACCAATGATCTCTTCAGGTCTTTGGTACCTCTCACCTGGATAGATAGCCTTTTAAATGGTCCTCCAGCTTCTAGTCTCTCCCCTCTCCAATCTATAATAGCTACTGGAAGAAAAATAAAACACACAATGTAAAGACATAGTAAAGCAGATGATTTCATCCAAGGTGGGAAAAAACATTTGTCCTTAGATGGTTGGCTGGTTGGTTGGTGGTTGTCCTTCATTCTGAAGAAGACCACCTCTTCATTGGAAATGAGGGAATGAGGAAATACTGGGCAAAGATGTATGATTGATGTCAGTTGAGGAGAGGATACGAGGGAGCTCTAAACACTAGGGAATGCTAATATAAAATTAAAGACGGTTCCTGCTCTCAAGGAGCTTACATTCTAATGGGGAGGGAGGGTGGAGAACACACATTAGAGAGTTGTGACCAGAGATACATTAGTTTGGAAAATTACAGAGATGATGGGGGTGGCATAAGGAGATATACCCTTTTCAGGAGCAAAGGCATAGTCAATTTGATTATGTTTCCATAACTGGAAAGGGTGAGAAAATAGGGAAAGGGCATATTGTGAAGCAGCCTGACAGTTAATAAGAAGTCTGGGGACTGAAGTGAAGAACGGCTGAAGCCTGGGTCTAGATGTAGTAGGCAAATGATTCAACCAACAATGAAGACAACAGGAGCTTCAGATGAGGAGTTCTGGGCATGAAAGGTGAAGTTCTCCAGGGCATGGTTTCTGCACTAGGAAGAATGATAGCTGGTGAAGAGAAATCTGAGGAGTGAAGAAAGAATGAAGATGAGAATGAATGTAAAAGGAGCAAGCCTCTGGCAGGAGCTAGGAGGTGATGTAATCAAGAGCACAAGTTAGTCTGGGCAAGTACTTCCACGTCGTCATCAGAGATGCTGCTGAAAGGTAGGAAGGAAAGCTAGTTCATGGGATTTGAGGAGAGAAGATAGAGGGTCGCCAAAGATATAATTGGCTTCTGGGGGAAGTCTAGAACAAAGTGGAGCTTGTTAATGATATAATTATAGAAGAGGAAGTCAGCAAAGATTAGGAGCTCAGATATAAAAGGGCAAAGATACCTGGGATTAAGAGTGAAGGGTGGTAGCAAGAGAAGGAAGTTTCATCTCAGCAGACAGAACTTCACTTTGTCCTTTAATAAATTTAAATTGATAATAGGCCATGCATGGATCATCTTGTGAGATATCTGGAGAAGCTGTGTGGAGTAGGCACCATAGAGTCCCATCCTTAGGAGGATCTGGTTCAAGTCTTGCCTCTGACTCACATTATCTGAGGGACAAAGGGTAGGCAAGTCATTTAGCTTTTCAGTGAACCAGACAACCCTCTGAGACCAGAATGTAGGTTCCTTGCAAGTAAGGCTGTTTTATTCTTTGTACTGGTATCCCCAGAGCCTAGCATGGTGCCTAGAACATAACTGGTGATTAATATTTGATTGATTAATGAGTTCCAGGCGTTGTCTACACCAACTAATCTACAAGCATTTACTAAGTCCCTATGTACTGAGGGCTGGGGATACAAACAAGAAAAAAGGAAAGATAGTTCCCACCCCCAAGGAGCTTACAATCTAACCGGGAAAGACAACACACAAAAGGAAGCTGGAAAAGGGGTGGGGCAAAACTAGGCAAAGCTGCTGATGGAAAGTGAAATGAGTTGGAAGTCCAATTTCTGCCCTCAACGAAGGAAGGCTTTGGGAGTTTAATACTCCATCCTCCAGCACTCCAAACAGAGCAGAGAAGAGGGAGGTGGGAAGGTGTTGAACAGCCAAGGCTCATGCAGTACGATGATGAGACTGGAAGTGAGGAGCTTATCCTGGGATGGGCACTTTGCTTTGTGGAGTTGAAACTAAGCAGAGCAGCAGATGGTGAATGGAATGAGCTGGAAGTTCAATTTCTGCCCTCTCTAAAGAAAGGCTTTGGGAGAAGTATAGAGACAAGTATCTATAAAACATATACTAAATAAATAAAAGGTACTTTTAGGAGGAATTCAGTAAAAGCCTTATATAAGAGGTAGTGCTTAAGGTGAAGGAAGCTAGGGATTTTAAGGTGGAAGTGAGGAAGGAGTATATTCCCGGCATTCAGGTGAGCCAGTACCAAAGCACAGAGAGGAAACAGAGCGTCTTGGGTGAGGAACAGTAAGAACAGTTTGACTGAATCACAGTGTTCGAAGGAGGGTAATGTATAATAAAATTGGAAAGATAAATTGGAGTCAGATCATAAAAGGCTTTAAATGGCAAGAGGAAGAGTTTTTATATGATCTAGAGGTAATAGGGAATTCATCAAGTAGGGAGTTGACCTTGTTATTCTTGTGCTTTTGGAATATCACTTTGGCAGCTCTGAGGAGGAAGGCGGTTGAGAGGAGAGACTTTTGGCAGGGACACAAAACTGGAGTCTGTTGCAACAGATCAAGTGAGAGATGATTAGGACCTGAACTAGGGTGGCGTCCATGTGATTGGAGAGAAGGGAAAAAATAGGAGGGGAAGTGCTGAGTCAAAAATGACTCTGCAGTTGTAAGCCTAGTTGCCTGGCACGATGGTTTTACTTTTGACAGAAATAAGGACATTTATTAGTGTGGTGGGTTTGAAGGAAAAGATAATGAATTCGGCTTTGGAAATCTCGAGTTTGGGATGTTTATAGGATATCTAGTTCAAAATATCTAATAGGGAGTTGGTGATTCAAGACTAGAGTCCAGGAGGGAGACTAGAACTGGATATATAGAAATGGGAGACATCTGCATAGGGATGATAACCAAGCCCATTTGAGGTGATGAAGTGACATCACCCAGAGAAAGTATAGGGAGAGGAAAAAAGGAGGGCCTGGGATAGATCCTTGGGGAACACGAACAGGGGTTGAGAAATCACAGGTTCAGACTGGCTGTGGGATCCTAAGCAATTCTGTCTAGGCAAGAGAAGGTGCCAACCTGCATTGATGGAAGAAGATTGCTCTCCAATGAAATACCAATATATAAACAGACAGATGAACAGATGAACCATTATTAAGGGCTTACTATGTGCCAGGCACTTTCTGAGTATATACAATGAAGCAAGCAAGGCAGAAACTCACATTCTAATAGGTGAAGACAACACATAAAGGTGAGTTGGAAAAGGAGTGGAGGGTACACACATGGCATGGTGTGGAAATAGTTGAGAAGATAAGTCAATAGCTCAGAATCCATGGGGCAGTCAAGGTGCCAAAGGGTGGGGAATGAGGAGGATGAAGAAAATAATCAGTGTAGAAAGAACAGCACAGAGATGGCCAGGAATTGTTGATGACTGACAACATCCTGACCCATGGGGTCAGACATCAAAGAAAGAGAGAATTTTGCCCTTTAGAAGACAGAAACATGTTAGCGTCCTATAGGAAGACTGAAGTGGGAGAGGAGAGTTTGCCCTTTTTTAAAAGAGGTAGGAGACTTTATTCTTTCAAATCATGAGGGTAGAGAAGGCCCCCTGATTTCCTTTTAGAAGCAGGAAAAGTGCATAAATTATCTCTACACTCCTAATTGTAGAGAACATGAGCCTTTTGAAAGAAACTCAACCAAGATAAGATCTGGAGAAATTGGCATTAGAGACACTAGGGTTTTCTCATTTTTTTTTTTAGCCTGAGACATTGGCAAAAAGCTGCTAAAAGGTCCTGAGGCATAGAATCTGAATTGAGGGGATCTAGATAGAGATAGAAGGAACCACGGAGGCCATCTGGTCCAACTCTTGGCTGCAGTTTACTGTGGCCAGTCATTCTCTGAGAGCGTCTATCCAGCAGTATGATTTAGCTTCAAACCCCATTTATACCTGATGCATTTACATATACAAATTCATACTTGACCCACTGTATCTGAGGAACCTGAGTTTTTGGAGATTATGCCAACAGAGTTCAAGTTTCAGCAGTTTCTACTGAGATGAAAAGGTTGGGCACTATTGTCTGAGGACCAGGCTAGCTAAGTTAAGAGAGATCTTTCATCGGAGGGCTGGCCAATGGATGATGACCGATTTGACCACAGAAATTCATCAACAAACTTTATGAAGGCACACTAATTTATTATATTTATTAATACTATAGCAATAAAGTCATAGATCTTTGAAGTGCTGAAGCATATCGTGTAACTGGAAAAGAGTTTACTTTTGAGTAAAAGATGACCCCTATTTAGATCTAGTAGTAGTATTTACATAGGGCTTTAAGGTTTGAAAACCACTTTGTGTAGGTTAGGTCATTTGATCTTTACAACAGCCATGTAAGATTGGTGCTATTATTATCCCTATTTTGCAAATGGGGAAACTGAGGCACAAAGAGGTTAACTGATTTGCTCAAGGTCATATAATTAGCAGGATGTCTTTTGATCATTTGATAAAATATTCACATTCTACAATGACTCACGTTTTTTAACCATTTTAAAAATTTAATTAGTGAATTGAATTTTTTCCCCAAAGTATGGCTTCGGGAACAAACTGAATCTCTTTTCTCAGGACCAGCTTTGATCATCATGGAAGGACCCATCGTCAGCAAGCTGGCCAACTGATGAAACTATTTTGACCATGGCAGTCCATGAAACAAAGAAAAAATAAAAATGGCCTTCAGATCCTATTCAGCGTTCTTCATATCGTAGAAAAGGGACAGAAAGCGCTCAGAATCATATTTTTTCTATTGTTAACAAACTTTAAAGGAAAAAATATGGGCTAGTTATGTGACATGAGAGGTGGCCATCCAGAACGCTTTGTTGGTGCCCTCTTGATGCTAAGAGAAATCCAGGAAAGCCTCTAATATGTTAGGTGGACCTCCTCCCCACTTTGAATCCTTTTGAGAAGACATGGACCAGAGTCCACAGTACGGGTAGACATAGATGGGTTGTGATAGGAATTCCTGAACTGATCAGATCACAGATCATATACGCAAAGTGTTTTTCAATAGATCACAGATCTATATGAATGATTCAGGAAGTATTGAAAAGGGAAGAGGTTAAAATTTGTAAACTACAGTGAATTGGACCTCAATTCCCCTTCCCCCCAAATAATAAAGGGACAGTTATTGAATATCTAGAAAGAGAAGCAGTGATCACAAAGGCCTGAATAATTTCATCACGAACAGGTCATGGCAGACTAACCTTATTTCCTCTTTTTAACAGGGATATTAGACCCGTAGATCAGTCATGGTATGCCTATGTTTCAGCAAAGCATTTGACAAAGCCTCTTATGTTATCCTTTTGGACAAGATAGGTGTGAGCTAAATGAGAATAGTTAGAACTGGTAAAATGGCAGGACCCAGAGGCTGGTTTGTTACCTACTTTTATATCCTATGAAACAAAGGACAGAGTAATAGCATGGAGGATGATCAGATTGTTAAGGATTTTATACTAATTTGGAAAGAGGATTCTAACAAAAGGCAGTGGCATCTGTCACTGGCCTTGGCCTGTTTACCATGTAAGGTATATATGTGTTGACTTTAATCAGCAACTTAAATGAAGGCATAGATGATATGTTTACAAAATTTTCCAAAGACATCTAGCTAGAAAGTTGGTAAATACATTTTACGAAAATAGCTCACTCGTAAAAATGTCAATTGGCTAAAATGATGGGCCAAATTTAATAAGATAAAATTCAGAAAGAGACATCTAAAGTTGTGTACTTCATTTAAAAAAATATTTCAGAGGTAAAAAACTAAATGAGGAATGACTAGAAACCGGCTCATCTGAAAAAGATCTGGGGGCTTTGGTGGACTGGAAACTCAGTATAACTCAAAAGTGCAAAATAAGGCAGGCTTCATTAAGAGAAAAATAGGATCCAGGGAGGGAAGGGAGGGAAGAGTTCTGCTGGAATATTGCATCCAGTTACAGGTACTGCATTTTAAGAGGGGAATTGATCATCTGGAGAATATCCAAGGGAGTACAAGCAGGATAGTGAAGGGCCTTAAGATCACCCCACATGAATACTACTTAGAGAAACGGGAGGTGTTTAGCCTAGAAAAGAGCAGACTTAGGAGGGCTGTGATGACTTCTTTCAAGTAACTGAGGGGCCATAGTGTGTAAGACTTGTTTTACTTGGTCCCGGAAGATAGAACTAGGAACAATGAGCGGAAATTATAAGGAGGCAGATTTCAGCTCAATGTAAGGAAAAACTTCCTAATAATTAGAGCTATGCCAGCATGGAACAAGGAGTGATGGGTTTGCCACCACTGGTCTTCAAGTTGGACACCTATTTGTAAGGAGTTTAAGAGAAGGGGTTCTTTTTTAGGCGCCAGTTGAACTAGCTGGTCTGTGAGGCCCCTTCCAGGACTGAGCTTCTGTGATGCAAACAGCAACTTAGACACCAATCTTTATGGGAAAAAAGGCTTTCTAGCTAACTACTTAACTAGTCAAGACTGTAATCATAAGAATAAGAATATCTAGTATTTATATAGTGCTTTAAGGTTTACAAAATGCTTTATAAACATTATTGCATTTTATCTTTGGAAGGTAGGTGATATTATTATCCCCATTTTACAGATAAGAAAACTGAGTTGGATAGAGGTTAAATGACTTTTCTAGAGTTTCATATCTTTTAAGTAATTGAGATAGGATTTGACCTCAGACCTTTCTGACTCCAAGTAAGGTTCTCTACCACTTTGCTACCTGTATATGATCATTTCAGAAAAGTCTGTAATTACAGATCCTTATGATAACAATAACAGGGAACTGGAGATTTTATTTACATGGAGAGCTCAAAGCTAAAAATCAATTTCTTGCTTACCACAATTGGAGACAAATGTGTTTGGATGAGAGTTCCCAATAGCAAATTCTATCCTAGGGAACTTCTAACATGAGGGAGGAAGAAGAGAGGGAGGAGTTGACAGGGAAAGAGGCAAAATAATTATGTCTTATAAGAGATCAGAATTCTTTGAGGTCTTTTTTGAGCGTAGGTCAGTCATTCTAGTAGTCAGGTAGGTTTTTCTCCCATTCCAAAGAGTCAGCATATCAATCAAATGGACTCTAGTCCAGACTCTGGTCAATGTTTCTAACACCTCACTTTCATCTTGAGAGCAGGGATTTCAACACAAGGAATGGCACAATCCAGAGCACGTTGCTAATTGTAGCCTTTTCAGTTCTTTAAGACCTTGACCACTTCTCAGCGAGAATGTTTGCATGTGTTCCAGTTTCCCTAATACTGGGACAGTAGCATGTTTTTCCTTCCAGATGGAGGCTGTGAAGGAAGGATAACATGCAAAGAGTGACCTACATGAATATGCTACTACTCTCCCCATATTTCAGGCTGCAAACATGTTGGGGATACATTGGAATTATGTATGTGAGGAATTGGGGGAACACCAGGAGTTGGGGGGGAGGGGACAAGTCCATGAGCCCAATTTTCAGAGAAAGCACAGCAGTTCTTGTCAAATGAAAGAAACGTTTCATGCACATGGTAGGTCAGAATGTTATTTTTATAATTCAAACCACCTGGTCTCATCTCCCCCACTCCCACCCCCCATGCTATTTCTACACACATACATTGAAGACAGTCCCTGGTAACTATTACAAAACCACGTGGGTCTCTTTTTCTTTTCTTTTCTTTTTTAAACTTAAGGTGAAGACAAGATGAATTGACTAGGACTTGAGATCTTGGTTTATTTTTACAGTTGTTTTCTTACCCTTTGATATAAAAGGGCTCAGCTCTGGTTGAGCCAAATGCTTGGGCACAGAAGTTTTCACACAAAGCAGATAGAGGGAAGAGGTTTGTGTAAGAGAGAGAAAGAGAGAGAGAGAGAGAACATGAACATAATGAGATGAGGGAGGGAGGAATGCTGCTTTATTTCCAGCTCAGTGGCCAGAGTCCCCTAAAACTGGTGAACTGGAGAAGTGGAACCCTCCTATGGAGTTAGCCCCAAGTCTCTATTCAGCATGGGGCCTATTTTTCCCCCAAGCTTTTCTCTCACTGCACCCCACTGTTCTATTTGGAGGCAAAGCTGTTCTATTCACTTTACTTGATAAGAAAAGATTAGCCTAAAGTTTCTGGAGGGGGTGGGGAATGAAATATTCTCTTGTGAAAAAACAACTCAGACCACCAATTTCACTAGGCCGGCCACTCATTAGAGCTGCCAATTAGCCTATACATGACTTTCAAAGGTTCAGGGAATAAGCCAAACCACTCTCCATCTTTGTGTCTCATTAACTGCAGAGCAGCATGCTTTCCTGTGGAGATTTCCACCAGGAAATGCCTCCCCAGCAGAAATGTTACTTTATGCAGCACGTTGCCAGTCAAAGTAAAGGTATCCCAAGTGCACAGACAGGGAAGTGGTCATGGGTGATTTCAAGGAGAAAACTTGGCATTAAAATAATATGCGAACTGGTCTACACTCCTCAAAATGTGCAGCAAAATGATTGAAGTCTCTTCTTGGGATATGGAATGTTTAAACCAGGCATTATTGAACAATTCATTGAAAAATAAAGCATCAGAATGCTATTTAGTCAAGTCTACAAATCATCTTTTGTATAATCAAATTTTCTCTTAGCCATGCCTCTCCTGGGAAGAACTTAAAACATGTAAACTCAGTTTATTGTGATTTAAGTAGATCCTTAATTCACTGGTCACTGAGAATATTCATCCGATGTATATAAGCATATGTTTTCCATCTATAGAGTCATCATTGCCTTAGGTAACTTGTTCCTTAAAACCAAACTATTAGGAGACATGTCTTTTGGCTAAGGCTCTTTCTCTTTCCTTCCCAGGATTTGTGGGAAAAATTGATGGTTTGAAAAACTGTACAGGGGGCTAGGAATCAAAGAATGCTGAGGAAAGTAATCACCTGTTAGAATCTTGGTTTTGTATGGAGCTTATTAGGGCAACCTCCTTCTGTCTCATCTGTTAACAAAAGAGAAAACTGGTGTTTTTCTGTCTATCAATTACTTAGACCAGTGGGTTCTTCAACTTTTTGGTCTCAGGTCCCTTTATACTTTTAAAAGTTATTGGGGCAGCTAGGTGGCACAGTAAGTGAGTAGAGCACTGGCCCTGGAGTCAGGAGGACCTGAGTTCAAATGCAGCCTCAGACACTTGACACACTTACTAGCTGTGTGACCTTGGTCAAGTTACTTAACCCCAATTGCCCTGCCCTCCCCCTGCAAAAAAAGTTATTGAGGTCTCTGGACCCGTAGGCATCCCTGGACCATACTTTGAGAACTGCTTTGTTGGACTTATTGATTATGACTTGGATTATTGAACACAAAACATTGATATTAAATCTAAAATATGCCTCCAAACATCTGGATACTTGGAAACATCCAGAAAACTGGCTGAAATCTTCAGTTTTGATCCACATATTTATCAATATTTTTGTGGGATAGTGGATAAAGTCCCAACTTTGAGATATACTGGCTGTGTCACCTTGAGAAAGTCACTTAACCTCTCTGTGCTCTAGGCAACTCTCTAATAAGTTACAGAGATTTTGACCTTCATTGAAATGAGGAATTTCTTAGACCAATGAAATCATATGCTCAATTTACAGTCCCTATCCCTACCCAATCTTTGATGAAATTCTAGGGGAATAGAAATGTTACTAAATATCTGGATTAAAATGGAAACATTCGGTCAGTTATCCAGATGTTTCCCAGTACACAGATGTTATGACTGAAAAAGGAAATGAGTAGGTCACATGGCAAGAATGAAAGATAACTGATAGATAGCCCGAGTTCTCCACTGACATCTTTGAGAGGTCAAGAGAACTTGCGGAAGAAACTCAGGGTTGGACTCCAAGTGACAAAGTTGTGTAAGGACATTGGCAAGAGAAATAGAGGGCGACCAGGCGTGGAAAGTTTGTGATCTGCCCTGTTGGAAGAAATACACACATCTAGGAGAATACAGATTGCTGGAGTATTTAACATGCATGGTGTAGTGCGAAGAGAATTGTTTTGAGCATCCGGTGACCCCTGTTTTAGATTGAAATCTTAATTCTGCATCTTCTTGGCAATATGATCCTTCCCACTCCAGGCCTCAGTTTCTTCATTTGTAAAATGAGGTGGTTGGAACAGAGGATCTCAAAAATCCCTGGCAGTTCTAGTAGTCTTAAAATTGATATATCACGTGGACTCTGCCAAACTTTTCAGCGCCAAAGCTGTGTGTCATCTATTTGTTTCCTAGAAAGCAAAGGAGGCTCTAACTTTTGCCAGTAACTATAATGCCTCAATGAATAAGCACCCCATACTTTTCACATACATTGAGCCATCACTGTAATTCAGAGTTATAGTCACAGGATGAACTTATTAATTGAAATTTATATTTTACTTTGCTCATGTAAGTTGTACCTACTCATAGTTACTCAAGGGAGTTTTTGCTGTTTTCCCTAAACAAGAGTAAAACTCATTCATCTAAATCATCCCAACAGACTTACTTGCAGGAGACCAGGCCACTACTCTGAAAATAAAGACTGAATCGCAGAACTTTTAATCTAAATATAAAAGTTTCAAAAAAAATTAAGATAAAATACTTAATGACACTCCCTTTGGTACTGAAAACAAAAACATCTGCAGGAACAATGAATGGCTTTACTTCTGAGTTCAGCAAGAGGGGAGCCAGAAGCTGATCTGATGGCCCTTATGTTGGGCTTTTTGTAGTAAATGGAAATTACTGTACAGTTTTCATGGTCATGGTATGTGGTCAGGATGAGAATGGGGGTGAGGGAGCAGGCAGGGATTAGCTTCCCAGACAAAAATGGCATGAAGCAAATGCAGGAATTTCTACTTAAGATCTTTAATATCAAGGATTGGATTTTTTAAAAAAAACAAAAGTTTGTATTTCAGATCTGTAAAGTTTTTTTTTAATTCTTCAGAAGCAACGGGGAAATTTTTTAAAAGGATAATTATTCACTTTTCCCTCTTGCTATAATGAGTTCTGGGAGCATATGATTCAATGACATGGCTAACTAAAGCCTTGACATGTCTTTGTCTTTCTAGTTTTTCTAGGAGGAGGGAGGGAATGCGAGAGGGATAGTTAATTAACCTTCACACATACATCTACAATTTACATTTGGGTGTGAGATTTTCTTGTATAAAAACCAGAGTGTTTTGGTTCATTCTAGTCTTTTGACTGCTTTACTCAAGATTAGTGGCAAGACTAAAGCCCATCTGCTCAGCCCGCATAGCCTTTCCCTAAAGAGTGAATGGACAGAATTTCTCACAGCTTTTCAGTGACTGCTTGAGAAAGAGAGGGATTAATCCTAATATCCATCCCTCCAATAGGATCGCTTTGGCTTATTTGAAGTAATAGAGGAGGTATCTGAGGCCAAGTAAGACAACTGCTACCATACATACTGGTTCCTGCATGTCTCAGTATAAAAATTAAGAAGCCATCATGAAATGCTTTGCAGTGCATAGGGGTGACATCTGATTATGTGAAAAGCATTGTAGGAATGAGAATGTAGGCTATTAACAGTCCAACTGCTGGCGAAAATAGGATGAAATGTTATATGGTGATAATGGCATTTAAGATGATTTCTGATATACAAAGAAAAGCATGAGAGCATGGTTTTAGGAGATGATTTCTCTGTTTTCCTTTTCTACCTCATATTTCTGCTGCCAAGTGGGTAAAATGACTCATTTGGGCAGTTAAAATTCAATGCTTCAAGCATCTTAGATTCACAAAATTCTAGACATTTTAAGTAAGGATGTTAATGGTCCTCCTGAGAACTTTGTGATAGGATGATTTAAACATATGGAAAACAAGACTCTGAAATATCTTGGGACTCACAAACAGACCTCCCCTCAGAAGAGTTTAGTTGTTGTACTTAAAAAAATGTCATTTAAGACCATGACAAAGACATTCAATTACTTCCCAAGGGAGAGCCTATCATTTTTGCAGAGATATTTATGGGACTTGGGGGGTGACTGGTGATTTTCAAGCTGGCAAAATAAAAATAGCTAGAATATTCCCTTAAACACTAGAAAAAGTGGTGTTGAGCTGTTAAAGGCATTTAATATTCATGAGAAACTGTAGCATAACAATGTGTGTATTCATTGTATACGAACAGATGTTTACACACATAATATTACTTAATATGTGTATCTTTTGTGGCCAACTTTTGCTTGTAAATGATTGTGGGAGACAAGGTAAGTATGGATAAATAAAACCCATAGAGAATCATAAACTATCCTGTAGGCAATGTTTTCAACCTCTTCAATCACAGCTGCTAACAGCTGTGTAACAAAGTTCACATATTTGAATTTTACCTTTTCCTCCCCATTTGTGGATGCTAGATGAAATATCTAGACAGTCGACTTTTGATTCTCTTCTTTTATAGATGAACCCAAATACTTCTACTTGGTTTGGGGCTGCAATTTTTTTTTGTTGGGGAGGAGGACAATTTTTCTTCACAACTAGGTTTAACTCAGGGGAAACCATACCTTAGGTTTGCTTTCTCAGAGAATGGTATTGGGAGAGCAGAGAAGGTAGCCTGTGATTAAAAACATGCTGTGGCTAACCTCTTCTCCTCTTTCCCTATCCAGACTCAATATTTTTAGGCTCATAAAGGTTTGTTGTTGAGTCATGTACCTTTCAGTCATGTACAACTTTTCATGACCCTGTTAGGGGTTTTCTTGGTAAAGATACTGGAGTGGCTTACCATTTCCTTCTTCAGATCATTTTACAGATGAAGACATTGAGGTAAACACAGTGGTGAAGTGACTTGCCCAGGGTCACACAACTAGTAAGAGTCTGAGTCCACATTTGAAATCAGGTAGATGAGTCTTTCTGACTCCTGACTTGGCTATCTATCCACTGTGCCACCTAGCTGCCACCTAGGTATCAAGGCTTACTTGAATACAGCCTTGATTTCCTCCTCTGAACTGCTATAACAATGGAAATTGTCTGCACTAAACAATTCAAAACTTATTTGTATTACTTGGTATTATTGGTTGTTGTGTCATTAAATCAGACTTTTAGAACTGGAAGTTATCTGTTTCATCTTCTACCAAAAATTAGGAATTCCTTCTATAATATACTTGAATTCCTTTTATATCATTGAGAATCTGTTTGAACATTTCCAGTGATGGGGAGCTGAAAAATAATGGGAAACCTCTTCCAGTACTAACTTTCAGAAAAATCTTTTTCAAATTGAGCCAAAATCTGCCCTTGTAATTTCCTTGTTATGCTCTCCGGAGCTATAGGGAATATCTTCCAACTGACAGATATTCAGATACCTGAAAACAACTGTCATGTCTCCCATTAGTCTTTACTTCTACCATCTGCACTGTCAGGAGCCATTGTTCCAGAATTCTGGAAACCCATCAGTGATTCCCAGCCTCCCTCTTCTAATGACCTCTTTTTACCAAAGACCTCAAGCCAGGGAAAAAAAGTCTCTAATAGTTTAGTTTTCTGGTTCTTAATTAAATATCATAATTCTTCTAGTTTCCTATTTGAACCACACTTAATAACATTAAGACTCATCATCTTAAGAGACAGAATTGCAAAGACTGGTAACCTTATGGGGTGAAAAGACCTTGGAGAGGGAGTTAGGAAGCATGGCCCCGGTCCTCAACTAAGTCACTGTAGACCAATGTGCAAATGAACCTTTGATCCAGAAGGATTTTAATTTCTTCATCTCTAAATAGAGAGGCTTGGGAAAAATAATTTCTAATGTCCCTTCCAGCTGTAACATTCAAGGGTTCCAGGAGCCTAATTTGTCAGTGTCCAGTATCCAGGGTGGCACCTAGAACTGGATACAATGTGCTCTTAGTGCAGAGTACAGTAGAATTGAGTTAAGGCTCATTAATAGAGTATTATATCATTAATAGAATAATATAACATAATCACAATTATATTATGTTATCATATACCAATATATTATATAAAGTGTAATAATTCTATTAATAGGATATAGAATATAATAAAATTATAGAGAGAGAAATATATATTAATAGAAATTTCAGCTTTTTCAACAACCATGTCACAGTGCTGGCTTATAATGAGCTTGCGACAGCATGTTTATACCTCACCAATAGGCAAACACTGCAAATCAAAGTTTGCCTTATTGGTTTGTTGATTGTTAACTATACTTAAGAAAGTGATGGAGAAAATGTTAATAACGCATATTGAACTTAAAAGTGTATCAGGCAGGGGCAGCTAGGTGGCGTGAGGGGTAGAGTACCAGCCTTGGAGTCAGGAGGACCTGAGTTCAAATGCGGCCTCAGACACATGACACACTTACTAGCTGTGTGACTTTGGGGCAAGTCACTTAGCCCCAATCGCCCTGCCTTCCTGCTGCAAAAAAACAAAAAGTGTATTGGGCATACTTTTTTTTCACACAGTCAGTTGTTAAATATTTCTCAGCACACAGCTGGCTTGTGGTCAACCTAAATTCTAATTCTTTTTCACATAAACAATTACCAAGTTCAGCATCTCCAACGCTCTACTTGGTCAACTGCTTAATCTAAATGCAAGGCTACACACCTTTGTCTTTCTCCAATTTTGTCTTATTGGTTTTGGTCCAGCATTCCAACCTATTAAAATCTTTTTGAATCTTGATCGTGTCATCTATCATGTTAGCTATGCTTCCCGGCATCTGAAAATCTGCATTGTTGTTTCGTTGTTGATTAAAATGTTGAATGCAGCAGTCAGCTCTGTAAGAATGGGCATCATGTTTTATCATTCTTCTGTGCTTGATGCCCTATAGGATTCAAATACTTACTGACTGATCAGCAGCGTAAAGCACTACATGCTGTTCTGCTGGATGGTGGTTTTCAGTCCTGTCTGACTTTTCGTGACCTCGTTTGGGGTTTTCTTGGTAAAGGTACAGAAGTGGCTCGCTATTTCCTTCTTCAGCTCATTTTACAGATGAGGAAACTGAGGCAAACAGGGTTAAGTAACTTGCCCAGGATCACACAGCTTGTATGTATCTGAGGCCAGATTTGAACTCAGATCTTCCTGCCTCCAGGCCCAGCGCTCTATCCAGTGTGCCACCTAGCTGTTCTACAGATTGGATTATAATGTAGGTTAAATGAGAGCAAGTAGTTATATGAGGCAAGACAATATAGTAGAAAACTATAGGAGGCAAGGCAATATAATGTAGAAAGAGCCTTGGCCTGGAGTCAGAGGACATGAGTTCAAATCCTGCCTCTGATGTTTTCTACTTGTAAGTGAGTCACTTAACTTCCCTCAGCTTCAGTTTCCTCATTATTGAATGAGAGAAGTGGACTTGACAGCACCTGAAGTGCCTTCCTGCTTCGGATCTCAGACACTATATTTTGCTTTAAGGTTTGCTGAATAGTTTACATACACTATCTTGTTTTTACCCCACAACAACTCCATGAGGTAGGTATAATTATTCCCATCTTACAGATGAGAAAATCAAGGCTCAGGGAGGTTGACACATGCCAATGGTCACATAGCTAACAAACGTTGGAGGAAAGACTTGAACAAGTTTATATTTCATCTACTACCCACCGCACTGCTTCTCACACCCCCAGTGCAAAAAGTTTAGCACATAATTTTCATTTTATTACATAGAAAGACGTAATGTTGGTAATATCCTTGTCTTCTGATCTCAGTGTTATAGAGGGTCTTACTCTATTTTAATGTGATATAAACACTATTATATTAAATCTACTATTTAAAGTTAAAAATTTAAATGTATTATATTTATTTTATCTTTATAAATTTTATTTATTTATATATAAATGACATATAAATATAAATATAAATTTATTTATAAATATATTTAAATATATTATATAGAATATAATATTCTTATCATAACTATAATAGATTATAACATATCTCTTATTGGCAAATAGATTAGCACTTCTTACCTGGAAATTACCAAAACAGCTTCCTCCAGGGAGGGTGACATAACTTACAAATGGAGGCCCAGGAGATGGCAATGATTCATATACCACCAAACCTTCACTTGGGAACACAGCTCTCTGTTGCTGTTTGCTTTCCCAAAATTCCTGCAGCATTGACACAACATTCACTGCAGGGGAAGAAAACCAAGCACAAATAATTATTAGATGTAGATGTATCTTCTTAACACACTGATTTTATTCGCCACAGAATTTCAGTTGGAAGGGACATGAGAAGGCTTCTAGGCCAACCTACTCAAGAATCTCTTTCACCAATAGGCAGTCATTTGGCCTCTACTTCCAAAGACCTCCATGAACTCCCTGTCCTCTGAGACAGACCAGTCCACTTTTTCGGGTAGCTCTGATTATTCAGAAGCTTGTCCTTATATTGAGCCAAAATCTGTGTTTAGCCATCCATTGCTCCTGGATCTACCATCTGGAGCACAGCAGAAAGGAATAAATCTCCTTCCATTTGACAGATCTACAGATCATTGAAGTCAGCTACCATACTTTGTTGCTATTCTTCATTCTTGAAGAGGATCGATGATGTCATATTGCCTTGCTTGTGAATTGGATTTCTTACCTAACCTTAATCACTGAATGGGTGTTGCCTCAGACAAACTGAGACCTGGGAAAGACCTTAGCTTAAAAAGGCAAGGGTCTCCCGTTGAACCTAGGGCCATCTCCAGTCATTCTGATCTATCTTGCCACTGGACCTAGATGGCTCTGGAAGAGAGAGTAAGGCTGGTGATGTGGCACAGCCCTGCCTCACTTAAATCTAATTCACTTATGGGTCATGACATTAAGTTCCTCACGTCATCGGTCTTCTTTGAGGACAAAGGACAAACAACAGGCAGAGCTGAGCAAAGTCTCCAGCCCCACTGTCTCCTCCAGAGTCATCAAAGTCCAGTCCCGAGACAAAAGTCAAGATGACTAGTGATGGCCCAGAATGCAGTGGGAGACCTTGGCCTTTCCAAATTAAGGTCTTTCCCAGGCTCAGGCAATGCCCATTCAGTAACCAAGGGCTAGGTCAGATTTGAGGCAAAAGATGACCTAATTTATCGTCGCAAAAATATCGGTCTGGGAAGGGGAAACCTTCAAAGTTTCTGGCCAGAACAGAAAACAATTGCTATTTACACTCATTCTAAGCCATCAAAAGCTAAACAATGAGCAGAGGCTTGGACTGGGGGCTATTACTCGACAGTCAGTAAAAGCCAAAGTCATTTGGGTTGAAAAGCATAGTCGAGTAGCTCCATTTGAAACACAATGGGCTTTTTAAAAGCCTGTTTTTTCAGAGCTATATTTCAAGAAATTCATGGATGATAACTGCACAGGACAAAAAGTAAATTGTCCCAGCTTTTTGAAGAAAAGAATAATAAAAACAAATAATAATAAATAATAAATTAATTTAAAAAATATAAAAAACTAGCCCCAAAACCCAAAATAAAATATAAGTGACCAAAAATTATATTCCAATGGACAGAGAACCCACATGTAAGGATATAGCACCCCAAGTGGAAAAGGGGATCACATGTTTTGAAGGAAAAAGGAGGAGGAGGAGGAGGAAGAAAGGGAAGAAAAGGAGGTAGAGGATGAAGAGGAGTAAAAAATTCATTTCTTTCAGTCCCAAGAAATTTGTGGCAGTGTTCTATCCACATAAGCTTTCCAATTCCTCTTATAATTTGCCCACCCTCCATGAGTGTTCTACCCCCATGGAACCTGACTCTCATAGTTACAAGGAGGCAACTAGCTAATTGAAAAGCAAATCTGTGCCATGTATGGGTAGTATCCTTTCGTTAGGGAACTAAACTTTTTTATCTCCTAGGTAAAAGACACACACACACACACACACATAAATGGTGGCGTTGTGGAAGAAATGCCATGCCTATCTATCTATTAGATAGCCTATTCAGTCTGTCTAACTCAAGAGATTTTAAAGATGAAACCTGCAAGCCACATAACAGGGTCCTTGTAGTGCCACCTATAACTCACTCATTAGGCAACTCCACCAACAGTGTTAAAAGTTGTTTCTAGAAACATATTAGGCTCCCTGACCATGTAAATAGGTTTTTCACTTTTTAATTTACCACAGAATTCACTATAATAATATAATTTATTATACTTTGTTTTTGTTATTCTGAACTTGACAATCACTAACAAACATGAGCATTTCCGTATACAAAGGACATAAAAATAGCATTATATATGTGAAGCAGCAAATCTCCATTTCATACAGCTTTTTTTAAAAAGTATGTAATGCTACTTTCAAAGCTGTCCTGCTTATCTGTATTTCCTTCTGAATTTTCTTCTGTTCTCTACATTTAAAAAGGCTTCAATGATCCTCTTTTCTTCTCTTTTGTTTTTGGTAATACTATCTTTAGCTTCTCCTTTCCCCTAAATGTTCCACCTTTACCCAAATTAAAAAAGAAAAGAAAAATACAATCTTTGTAACAAATAGACATCATTAATCAAAGCAATGATACACGTTTATTATCCCTGAAAATGTATGTCTCATTTCGCACCTTGGGTCCATCAGCTCTATCAGGAGATGACTATCATGATTTATCATTCGTTGGTCCTCTGGATTCATGGTTGGTCATTGCTTTGGTCAGAGTTCTTAAGTCTTTCAAAGGTGATTTTTTTTTAACAGTGTGGTTATTGTGTAACTTTTTCTCCTAGTTTTGCTCATTTTATTCTGCATCAGTTCAAATAAGTCTTTCTAGGTTTTTCTGAATTCATCCTTTTGTCATTTCTTATTGTTCAATTGTATTTTTTCATGTCATATCTACTATATCACATTTATCATATCGTTCCTTAATTTATTCAACCCTTCTTTAATTAATGGCAACCCCTTAAGTTTCCACTTCTTTGCTACCACAAAAAGTGTTGCTGCTATGTTTATTTTTGTACACATAGGCCCTCTCCCTCTTTCTTTGGTCTCTTTGGGGAATATACCTACTAGTGTCGCTGAGTCAAAGGGTAGGTATAGCTTAGTGACTTTTTGGCTATAGCTCCAAATTGCTTTCCAGAATGATGAGGCCAGTTCACAGTTCCATCAACAATGCATTCCTGCGTGGGCTCTTCCATAGCCTCTCCATCAACCCTCATCTTCCTTTTTTACTATGTTCTGTCAATCTGATGGATTGTTTAAATTTGCATTTCTAATGTGATTAGTTATTTAGAGCATTTTTTCGTATGGTTTTTGGATTTCCCTTGAGAACTGCCTGGTTATATCTTTTGACCATTTGTCCATTGAAGAATAGAAGAAAAAAAATTGAGGTTGACTCTTGTTCAATAAAATAGGTAGGTGCCTAGCTATTGAAAAACAATACTTAAGGTGAGAAAAAGAACTGAGTTCCGCCTATTATGAGTATAAACAGGATTCTTTTGTTGGAATCTATCTTATTGGAATGAACTTCTTTTGTTATGTTTATTGATTATATCTTAAAGTATTGATGACTAGAGGTGTGCAGAAATAAAATAGTCAGCAGTCACTGGATGTTTTTACTCTTTTTGTTACTAAATGGATTCAGAAAGACCTAAGTTTAGATCAATTCCTGTACAACACAACTCCAAATTCTACAAGCCCAATTAGTATACAACAGGGTTGTCATTCTATTCCACTAACAGTAATGTTATAAGGAGATTCCTTTGAATTTTAATATAAACAAGTTAGGCTCTTTGTAATATATAACGTACAAGCTATCCCTAGACATTACAGAGTTTTTAGGGATGGCTGCAACTAATCGTACACCAAATTGAAGAACTTTTATAAATGGGATGTATGTTATAAGCAATCAGAGTTAATTTTAGATACGAGTACAACGAAGAATTTTGCAGTAAAAGCATGAAATTTAACACAAATATGTTGGGTTTTTTTTTTGAAGAGGCAAATCTAGTTATTTTGATTATTTTAAGTTACATTTATACTATTATATTATAAGCTGAAGGAAAAATGAGCTTTTCAATTATTTTGAAAAATACTCTTTCTGCTTCCTTCTACCTCTAGATAGCTATTCGAGACCTACTAATTACCCAGGGCAGCTAAGCAATATAGTTTTGGTTGAGGTTCTTACCTAATTCAAGATGAAAGAGGGAGAAAGAAAGGTTATCTTTTTAAGGAAGGTAATCTTTTTTTAAAAACATTTGCACATTAGTCATGTTGTGAAAGAAGAAACAGAATGAAAGGGAAAAGCCATGAAAAACAAAAACTAAAAAAGTTAAAATAGTACGCTGCTATCTGCAGTCGAACTCCATAGTTCTTTCTGTGGATGTGGATAGCATTTTCTATCATGAGTCTTTTGGAATTGTCTTGGATCATTGTTTTGCTGAGAAGAGCTAAGTCTATGATAGCTGATCATCACACAATGTTGTTGCACAGTGTTCAGGGAGGTAGTCTTTCCAAAAAAAAAATAGCCACAGAAAAAAAAGGGGAAGCAGTAACAAGATATTAAACTAATTCTCCAATGTTGCCCACACCAGGTAATCTTTTTTATGAGATAAATACAAGTCCTTTGAGTGAATCAAAAGGGAGACAATGCCATAGTGGGTGAGGCTGAGTTCAGTGAGCCCTAGAGAAGGTCTAGAAAGAAGAGCACAACCTTAGATAAGACTTGTAGACTGGGAGGCCACAAGAAGACCTTCGTAGAGCAGAAGCTCAGGCTGAGGCAGGTACCTAGGAGCAATGCCATTTGGACAGGCTAGACACGAAGAATTAGCAAAGAAGCTGTGTTGCTAAAACCTTCTCAGACTATAGACCCCAAAGCCATAATTCTGTGTCTTCTTTCCTTCCTCACCTGTCGTCCTGGAAGCCTAAAGCCTTTCTTTCTGGGCACAGGATAGTCAGTTCATCTTTCTCTATTTCAAGTGTTTGCTTTGTCTTTATAAACCGTGTTAACCACGGGTCTTCATTGGACTGGCTTCACTTACTGGAAATAAGAAGGCTGTTAAGGGGGAAGCGTCATAGAGGACGGAAAGATTGGGCTAACACTGAATTGTTTTGCCAGGGCACTGTCACTTACTTGGGGCCCAACACCAAGAAAAAAAAGATAGAGAAAATTACAGATCCTTTGATATTAGTTTCCAGAACTGAGGAGCATTTTTTACCAGGAAACCAATCTAGGAGGAGTAATAATAATAAACATTTATATAATGCCTACTATATTCATCTTTACAACAACCCTGGGAAGTAGGTTCAATTATTACTCCCATTTTTCATTTGAGTAAACTGAGGTTAAGTGACTTACCCAGGGTCAAACTAGTCAGTAAGTGAGGCTGACTTTGAAATGAGGTCTCCCTGACTCCAGACCCAGTGTTCTATCCATTGTGGCATGTAACTGCCTAAAGTTGAAAAGACTGTGCATGTATGCGTATATGTATGCATATGCATATGTACATATACATATGCAGATATATATACACATCCATATATATACATATATACACACATATATGTTTTTAGCTTTTTTTTTAATTTATGAAATAACACAAGCATTTCAATAACATATAAGTTTGAAAAGGTTGGAAAAATAACAGGGATACTGATACAGAACAAACTTACCAAATAAATGATCTGTTATTACATGGCTGCAAGTTTTTTAAAAAGCCATAGTCTGACCACAAATATTATATGAAATGACCTCTGAGGACTCAAAGAAGCTGCAAATCATATCATATTGATTTATTTACATAGCATTTGAGATTTGCAGTTTTTGAAAAAATATCTGTCTCCAATATTTTCCACAGAAATCTTGCCACAGAATCCCCACTAGAGACAGAAGTAACAACAACTGATATGTATGCAGTGCTTTCTTTACTTAATAAAATTTGTTCATTGATTGATTTCCTAAAAGTACCACATAGCCCATTGTGTTGGTGCCCTTGAATTTTCATCCCAAAGTTACTGTAGCGAAACAAACCCACTCTGTCGCAAAGACCGTTCTCATATTCTCATGATCCCCAGGGAATAGGAGTATTTCTTTATTTTAAAAGGTTGTGTGGTTTAGTGTTTGAGATGTTGTTCAAAATTCTTTTCATCACAAGTAATAACTGTCAATGATAAAAATGAAAAATAATATTTACATTAATAATAGTAATTATATATTGACATGATATTAATATTGCTTACTATTAAAAACAATTCTTATTAATATAATATTATATATTAATATCAGTACTAATAGTATTCACACTACTCATTAGTATTCAGTATAGTTGAAAATGCTGGAAAATGCAAAGGACACAATCTCTTAGTACCTATCCTCAGACTATAAGCATTATAAAACTAAAATGCAAAATTGAGAATGATTGAGCCAAGAAAATATCCACACAAAGTATTTAATGAAAATTTGAAGAGAAATAGAATATTTTTATCACATTTTAAAAAATCATCCTTCCATCCTCATAGCCCCCTCATTGTACTTTGTGTTTTTCAGACACTTTTTTTGATTTCCTTTCTTGTAGATATTTGTGTCAATGTCTTATCTTCCTTACTAGATCATTTAATCTCCTCGAGGTCTGGTACCATGTTTTATTCATCTCTATGCCTCTCCCAGTACTTGACATAATAATCTTTACATAGAAGGTACCAATAAGTGTTTGAGGCATGATTGGATAAATGGATACAAATGAAGACATTACTGTTGATCCATCATTAGTGAGATATGTGCTTTGAATAGGAAATACAGTAGGGAGAAAAGAATTAGGTTTTAATCCTAATTCTCCCATTAACTGTGTGACTTTGGATCAATAGCTCATTCTGTCTGGGTCTCAGTTTATTTATCTATCCTACCAACCTTACAAGGATAGTAAGTAGGTCAAAAGAGATAATGTATTTGAAAGGTTTTGGTAAACTTAACATAAAAATACAATTCATACTCATAAATGATGTTTGAATTCAAAGCATTCTATATCTAGTACTGTGGGCATGGAACTCCTGGTGTGGAAACTCTCTCCACCTCTATAGCTTGGCAACTTCTTTGTAATTTATAATCTTAAAGAGTTACCTAGGACATTGAAAGGCCCAGTGATTTGTTCATGGTCACATAGCTAACGTGAGAGACAAAACTTGAAGCTAAGATTTTCTGACTCCGAAACCTGTCTTCTATATTGCCTCTCTCATAGTATGTAGTAGGCGATTAACTGATGTTTGTTGAGTGAATAATGTGTACTAATTTTAATTTTATTTGACATATCACTTTGTTTAAATTCTCTTTGGTAGGGTCCTTTGGTACGTTTGATGGCTACATAAACAGTTTGTTCTTCTTCAACAGTATCATTTTGGTTTTTTTAATGAAAAAGAGGAAGAGATTCTCATCTCATACTTTACTGAAAAAAAAAGAGGCCCTCAGGATTGAGCTTTCTCTTCTTCCCAATTCTGCACCTCTAATCACCATTATGTCATTTTAATTCTCTCCTTTGCTCCAACCTTAGAAAAAGAGATCGCCTTCCTCTTTGCCAAAGCGAACTGCTCTCCTTTTGCCCTTAATCCCTTCCCCTCTTGTCTCCTCCTTGGGCTTGGTGTCCCTTCAATCAATCTCTCTTTTCTTAATTTTCTTTCTTTGTTTTTCTTTTTATCTTTTTGCTTCTTTCCTTCTTTCTAAATTGCCTTTCTTTACAATGTTTTAATCATTATATAAATCATTCCTGCTGGTTCTATTCATTTCCCTCTTCACAATTCATAAAAATCTTTCTAGGTTTTTCTGAATCCATTCCTTTTGTCATTTCTCAAGACTCAATAATATTCCATTATAGTCATATACCATAATTTGTTCAGCTATCCCCAAACTGATGGACACCATGTAGTTTCCAGCCCTTTGCTGCAATGAAAAGTGCTACTGTAACTATTTTCTACATATGTGTCCTTTCCCTCTTTCTTTGATCTCTTTGGAGTGTATGCCTGGTTGTAATATCACTGGGCCAAAGATTATATATAGTTTGGTGAGTTTTTGAATACAGGTCTAAATTGTCATCCAGGATTGTTGGACTAATTCATAGCTCCACTAACAGTAAATTCATATGTCTGTTCTCCCATATCCTCTCCAAAAATTGTAATTTTCCCTTTTGGGACATCTTTGCCAATCTGATGGGTATGAGATGGAATCTGGGTTGTCTGACTTGCATTTCTCTTGCCATTAGCAGTTTGGACAATTTTTTCCCATATGCCATTGGTAGCTTGCTTTCTTCTTTTCTTAGAAGACTAGGAAAAAATTGAAGATTAGAAAGAGAGCGGATGATTGATGGTGCAATCTCCTGAAGAAGACAGGAGGAGATTTGATCAAGGTTACATTTAACTTTGTAAAGGGCCTGCCCTTGGAAAGGAAAAGTGCCACCTCTTCATCGAAGGCTGGTATTAAAAGAGAAGAAAAGGGGGGATGATATCGAGGGATGGTGAGATATAGAGAAGGAAGAAAAAGAATTCCAGAGCTAATAGTCTCTACTTTGTCAGTAAAGTACGAGGTGAGGTCCTCAGCTGTGAGGTCAGGAGGAGGCACAAAAGCCTATGGGGAGAAGAGAAGATGTGCAGCAGCTACTGTGGTGAGTGAGATCATCAGTTAGAAAGAAATAAAAGAATGCCTTCCTGCAGTGAGAGCCCAGTGAAAGATTAAATAATATAGATTGTTAGTGAGTGCAGTCAACAGTTGCATAACTTTCTTCAGTTCTATTAAGCAACAACTAAGTAGGAACAAAGGAGGCAGATAGTGGTATGAGAAATGCAAATAAAAATGAAAGATAATTCCTGCCTTCTTGAAGGTGATAGTCTAATTTGGGATAGTAAACCTAAAAGGTAATGAATATACAAAATAGTTATTATGTGGTATCTAACTCTTTGTGGTCCTGTAGAACATATTCTTCATGGGGTTTTCTCTTGGCAAAGATATTGGAGTGGTTTTCCATGGCCATTTCTTTCTCCATTGGATTAAGGCAAACAGAGTTAAGTGACTCACACTAGGTCACACAGCTAGTAACTGTCTGAGGCCAGATTTGAACTCAGGTTTTCCTGACTCCAGTCCCAGTGCTCTATCTACTAAGTCATCTAGCTGCCTCCAAAATAGTTAATTCTAAGTGCTAAAATGAATGGTATAGGCAATTAGTGCCAAAGGGCACTTAGCTTTCCAACATGAAAAAGTTACCACCTCCTGGCTAAGTGGAATGGGACAGAACAGACATTAATCGATAAAGTAAACTTCAACTGATGCTACTTTCTTCAATGTTTCACCACAACATAGTGGTACCTCTGAGTTCTGGATGGATATGTACACTGTAAGCATAACCAGGTTCTCCCATGCTAGAAGGCCTTTGAGTAGTAACTCTGCAATGAAATATAGACAGCTAGGTGGCTTAGTGGATAGAGTGCTTGGCCGGGAGTCAGGAAGACCTGAGTTCAAATCTGGCCTCAGACACTTACTAGTTGTGTGACCCTAGGCAAGTCACTTAACCCTGTTTGCCTCAGTTTCCTCATTTGTAAAATGAGGAAAGAGAAGAAAATGGAGAAAGAAATGGAAAACCACTCTAGTATCTCTGCCAAGAAAATCCCAAATGGAGTCATGAAGAGTCAGACACAACTGAACAACAACAAATGGTTAAAAATATGCCCTAAAAAAATCATGAATCCTTTGAAGTATTGAAGTAAGAATAAAACTGTATTTGGAGTCAAAAAGACCTGAATTCAAATCTAGCTTCAGATACTTGTTAGCTATGTGACCCTAGGCAAGTCTCTACTTCTGTCTGCCTCAGTTTCCTTATCTATAAAACAAGAAGAATAACACCTACTTCCCAGAGTTGTTGTAAGGATAAAATGAGACAATATTTGTAAACCACTTTGCAAAAGTATGATATAAGTGATAGTTAAATAAAAATCATAACTCAAATTGCACATTTCACGGACAAAGGATAAAGCGGGTAGAGATTTAAATAATTGTTTACTTTGTCAATTTTAAACTTAAAGGAGTTTTGTTGGGGATTGGATTTGGGGGAAAGAGTGGGAGAAAGAGTTGTTTTAACTACCTTGACAGACTAAACTTAAATAAGCATTTAAACATAGAGAAAATGTAAGAGCCTTTTGAGTTAAAACTAGAATCTGAAATGTATTAAATAAAGAAGATTCTTTTATGAAAGGCCTCTAAAGTTGTCTTGCATTTCTTAAATCAATCTGTAGCACATAATCAGTAAAAACCATATCATTTAAACAGAAAAATCATAACTTAAGCACTCACCCTCATGCAGCTGTGTCCCATTATGGGCTGTAACTTAACACATGCATTTCAGAAGTTGTTAAAAGTGAGTTCAGGCTAACAAATCTATATTGCTAAAAAACTTTTGGTGAGAAGAGACAGCAGGGTAGGAAGAAGGCACTAGGTTTCACCACAAAGCTGGTGTCCAATATTTATATTCTATTATAATCTATTTAGCCTGATTTTAAAGGAATATATAAAATCATAGCAGACATTAGCATTAAGATTTTGTGATAGCATTCCTTAAAGCTGACTCTTTTGGGTCAGGCAGGATGAATTTTCTCTGGAGCTGGATAGTTTATCTCTGCCTCATGGTATATTTATTGGGAAAAAAGGAGAAAAAGAAATGTACTTAACGTTCTCTGATTTTTAAAATATGTGCCACTCATATCCGAGTTGAATGGGATGAAATCAGCATCCTTCCTTTTAAAAATTCAAATAGCTATAAAAATAAATATATGAAATCAAACATGAATAGATTTTGGCTCATAAGAAATCCTAGAGTGTGGGAGTTAAAATAACCAGAATTCAAATTATTGTAATAAAAATGTAATCAGTGTTCTAAATTTAGCTAGCAGGCACCCTGAAGTTTATTGCTGTTTTCATGAAGGCACACTTGATGTGGTAATATCTAATATTGCATTTCTGAGGCTTTGTCTTCTTGATTACTTGCATCTCTCAAATAATTTTTCTTTAAATGTATAAAGTGAAAGTATATACAAAGTTGACTCATAAAATAGGCACATTTAATGTACACTTGGCTGTCAAAGAATTTTTGTTATCTTACAGTATATTTAGTGAAAACCATGATTAAAAGAGAATTTTTAAAAATTAGACTTTTAGTCTGGTCCCAATCCCATAGAAGAGTAAAATTTCCCTTCCTTTTAAAATCAAATGCTCACCAATTTGAGATAAATAAATCTTCCAGACATTTCCCAAATGAAAAAATCTATTCAGCTTAACTATGTAAACACATTACATCCAAGAAATAGTTATGTCATTTTGCTATTGTATTAATAGTATCGGAGAGAAAAATGTTAATGACATTGTGATATCATTGACATCTGCATGGTTAAAGGCCAGCTCACATCCACAGAAGGGAAGAATAATTAACATGCCCTAGCTTTGGGCACAGATTGCTTTTCCACTAGAGACATTACCATGGAAACTTGGTGGGCTAGAAGTGACTGCCTGTCAGAGGACAGGCATTTCCAAGAGTTCTCCAAGTTGCCATGGCTTTTGACATTGAAAGACTTATGCAGTGGTTTCCATGAGAGACTGATGGGAGGGGATCAGGATGGGGTGTTCTCTGGGAATCCATTCCAATCCGTCCAGATATGGGACACAGTGACGGCTTGTGACTGTTGTTCACCTGACAGCTATGAGTGGACAACAATGAAAGTGATCACATTGAGAAGGGAGGAGAGTGGTGACCATACTCAGATACATTGTGGGTGAGCTGGGAGCAGCCAGAGGAAAAGCATCAACATAGGCTGAAACATCAGATAGTGGTTTATGTGACTCTCTGGGTCTCATCCACAGCACCGTTGCTACCCCTAAAGCAAAGAGCAGCTTTCATTTACTTATCTACCACTTATTTTCTGCTTTTCTCTCCAAGGGGTGAAAGGGAATAAGTATATAGCACCTGCTATGTGCCAAGCACTGTGCTAAGTGTTTTGCTTTAAAAAAAAAATCTCATTTGATCCTCACAATAGCACTGGGAGGTAGGTGTCATTATTATCCCCATTTTACAGTTAAGGAAACTGAGGTCTAATGACTTTAGTAGGTATTTGGGACTGGATTTGAACGCAGGTCTTCCTGAGTCTAGGTGAGGTACCAGCTGCCTATCCGATCTGCTGGGAGGAGGAATGTGGAAATGAAGAAAGTTGTTTGTTCTCTTCTTAGCAGGCAGGCAATGCAGCTAGCATTTTCGAAGGTATATATATATTTCTTTAAATTGTTTACTTTTGCTACTATGTAGTTTGTAAAATTCTTTTTGCTTTTGCTTCTATGCTATATTATTAAGTAGCTAGGTGGACAGAGAATTTCCTAGTTTTGCCAAACAAATTTTGAGAACCTAATAACTACTACTGGGGGTTACAGCTATAATCCTTTTTCTCACTATGGAAGACAAGACTATGGCCATAGAAAAATTAAATGTGGCAGATGGAGAACAATTGTATGGACACTATCACTTCAATGACCTACTGTTTTGTTTGTGTGGGTGCCAAGTCTGCCAACTCATATCACATTCTTTTTTTTAAGAAAGTGAAAAAAGTATGCTTCAATCTGCACTCAGAGTTCATTAGTTCTCTCTCTGGAAGAGGATAGCATTTTTCATGATGAGTCTTTTTGAAGAAGAAGGAGAAGGAGAAGGAGGAGGAGGAGAAGAAGAATAAGGAGGAGAAGGAGAAGAAGAAGGAGAAGAAGAAAGAGAAGAAGAAGAAGAAGAAGGAGAAGGAGGAGAAGGAGAAGGAGGAGAAGGAGAAAGAGAAGGAGAAGGAAGAAGAGGAGGAGGAGGTGGAGGAGGAAGAAGAGGAGGAAAATGAGAAGAATACAAAGGAGAAGGAGAAGGAGGAGAAGAAGAAAAAGAAGGAGAAGGAGAAAAAGGAGAAGGAGAAAAAGGAGGAGAAGAAGGAGGAGGAAGGTTGAGGAAAAGAGGATGGGGAAAAGGAAAAAAAGAGAAGGAAAAGGTGATGATGATGATGATGATGATGCCGACATCGAGGATGATAACATCCCCAGGAACAATAATTCTGGTTTATACAGCACTTTAAAGTTTGCAAAGAAAGTGCTTTACACAATTTCATTTGGTCCTCCCAACAGCCCTATGAGGTAGGTGCTATTATTATCCCAGCTAAGCAAACTGAGGTGTAGAGAGGTTAAGTGACTTACCCAGCTAATAGCTATACGAATCAGGTTTTGAACCCAGGCCAAGGTAATTTGAAGTAGAAAGAGCACTAGTAACTGGGGGGATAACGGATAGCTTCTTATTAATTTTCATTTGTAAAATGATCAGCCAATACTCACTTTGCTGTTTTTTTCTAGCAAACATTAGTGAGAAAAGTCCTTAACTCCTGGGTGATGAATATGTAATACATCATCTAAAGGGAAATGCTATGCATTGTGCTATCCTGCATCAGTAAATTGAGAAAAGAAAATATTCTCAAAGTATTTCTACTTGGGTGAAGATAATTCACATTCACCTCTGTTTCAGGACAAGTTGCTTTTTCACACCTTAACTTATGAGAAACTCCAGATTTACCTGCGCTCCCTCCCTTAAGACCTGAACTTATGGGTTAGAGCAGGAGATAATAAAATTATTTCTAAGGTTCCTTCCAGCTCTAAAATCTCATATTTAGAATTTAACCCCCTCGTTTTAGAGATGGGAAAACAGGCCCAGAAAGCTGAACTGATTTGTCCAAGACGATGCAGAACCAAGTGGCAGGGACAGGATTCAAAGGTTAAAATGTCTGCTTCAGAACATTGGAAAAAACATAATTTTTGTAGAATTTGGGGACAATTTCTATAATATTTTTACTTCGTTCACTGCCCTCACCCCCACCATTATCACTTCATCTTTTTATTTTTTTCTCCAATAATCCACTTTTTCCTATGTGGGCCAAGAGCTGGAAACCTTTTAAAAGTGCTGTGCCAAGCTATGACCCACTTTTTCTGGCATTAGGGGCTGGGAGGTGGGAGGTGGAGGAAGAAAAGGAAAGGCCAATTGTCCAGTCATTGATTGGCAGTTGGAGCAGAGAATTTCCACCTGTTCTTGATTCTCCCAGCTGGCCGGCTGGAAGCAGTCCTTCTGGTGCAGAGGCCAGGGCAGTGAGCCCAAAAGCAGCAAAAGGCTCTTCTGCCAAAGAAATTGGGGAAGCATGTGACATCTTTGAAGAATATCCCTTCTTTCTTTTCAAAGAAATATACATAGTTACATCTGAACCTGCTATGATTCAGCACTCAAAATTCAAATAATCTTTTTCCCATTTATTTCATGCCCATAGTAGTTGGATGTTTCAACATTGTAAAGATATTAAGTATAAAAATATACCTTGCCGGTCTTCTAGTTACTTAGGCATTTATCAGAATAAAGAAAGCCATGGGCCATAGCATTGGGTTAACAATTTCGTTTTTGCACAACTCTAGATATTCGTGGCACTGTGGCAAAGCATTTGAGGTGATTGTTGCTGTCCTTCCCTTCCCCATCTGATCAAATTTTAGTTATATGTTAAAAAAAAGTATAATGTTATGCCCCGGGAAACATTGACATGCCTTGTATAGTGATGGTGGTTTCCTGAAAGGCATTTCTTTTCCCTCTTGCCTTCTACTCCACTCTCTGTCCTAAACTGTGGATAGTTACTGATATTGCCTCTAAGGAGGAGGTAGGGTCATGCTGTTTCAATTTCTATAACTCTCACAGTGAGTCTCTTGAGTCCATAAAGGGCTCAGAGCAGACCACGGGCTCATGCTGCTCTCTGCTACCTTGTATCACACTTCCTACTACCCCAGACTCTAAGCTTGAGACTCAGAGGACCTCTCATGATCAGGGCCAGCTGGATCACCCAAAGATCCTTTTCTTTTTTATTAATGACTTTTACTCTAATGGAGGGTCCTTCTATCCCTCATTACTTCAAGTAGCCTGGAATCCAGGCAAGTACCAAATGGAGCTGTTGACAAGTCAAGATGAAATAATGCCTGTCACATCTTGCCTAAGGGGCGAAGTAGCTTCCAACTAATTTAGAAGGAAAAAGTTTGCAGAACAAAACAATAACCCATTTTTAAAAATCTTTCTCCATTGCCCCCAAACGAGTAATTTAAACAAAAATGACACCTGGCAAGCAACATTGTTTGACTCTCAGAAATCAAGATGCTAAACTGAAGACCTGCCAAGGAAGATAGAAGCTGCATAACTACAGCTGCAAAGGAGAAATCTGTAAATTATTGGACTACAAAAATTGTTCCACATGCCATTTGCCTTTCAGATAGCTCTCTACCTAAAGTCCAATCTCACCAGCCTTTGTAATATGAAACCTACTGTAGATAAGACAAAATATACAGATAGTCTGTTTTAGAGCAGGATATTAAATTGGTTCCAGAAACCAAGAGTTACATGACAAACAGTTTAATGGCATTGCTAAAACTGGAAGACTTGATTTCATAATTATACATTATTAATGGAAAGAAAATCAAACAAATTCTGAATAAGCTTTTGCCATCATCGTGTGGCAATCTCATGTTAGTATTTTGGAAGGCAGAAATCTCAGCCAATTTTATTGGCCTTTTAACTACAGAATGTAATTTCAAAGTTTGTTACAGAAAGAAAAAAAATTGTAGAGGTGACTGATTTTTCTTGAAAGCTTTTGCAGTAAACAAACAAGTTAACAGATTAAAAGAAGAGCCCAATTTACCTTCATAGCTGAGTCATGAAGAAGAAAAATTAATTCTAAAGATTAAGGCACTAATTATTTATTATTTCAAAGATACTTTCAGCTGTACTCTCACAATTGTGAAATAACTTTTTGAATAGTTAATTTAGTCTTTAAAACAACTCTGAGTTTCTGCAATTATTCAAAGAAAGATTTCTAAAATATTTGTGAAACACATCACAGGCAAAATGATCCAGTAAGCAACGTTCCCATGTGAAAGGGAATCATTTCCCTGAAATCAGGAATGAGTTAAGTATCAGTTATATCATATCACCCAGCTACAGAAAGACTTAAGAGAAACAAAACGTAAATAGGATGTGACTAGAACATTTTAGAACTATTATCTGAACAGTCAAGAAACTTCTTTTCTTCTGTACTTACAGTCTTTAAATACAAGATCTGGGTCTCTGTGAGGCAAGACTTGGGCAATGATGTGTTTCAGGGATTCCAAGGTTCTATCCATCTTGGCTCTGCCTTTTCGAGACTGCACGCACAAAGTGTCCTCATGCCTGAATTATTCCAGCCCTGTACTGAATTTATGCACTTCATTGATGCATTGGATTACCAAAGAATCTCTTTTAACATCTGCCAATCAGACATTGCCCAGAACCTAAAGACCTCTCAGTGGGCCCTCCTCCCTGGCTCACTTATCTTTGTTGTATGCTGAGCTAATTAGCTACAAAGGCTAGCTGACAGGCTAGCTCCTACCGCTTCCTTCTGTTAAACACACCCACCTACAGGCTAGCTGCGGAAACTAATCATGAGAGGCTTTTTACCCTTTCCTTCCAAATATTGCCTGAATGGACTGAAGCTGACTGATTTTAGCTCGTTGTTAAATTGTGGTTCTACTTCCTGCTCCTCTTCCCTCAGGAGTTTGAAAACAAGATGTAAGATTTTTCGACTAAATTCCTTACATATTGAATGTAAAAAGTCCCCTCCAGCGAGGATGAGTATAACAAATATAGTCATTCAGCTTCTCATTTGGCAAAGGACTATTATATGTAAGCTAAATGGGGCAGCTAGGTGGCTCAGTGGGCATAGTGCTGGGCCTGGAGTCAGGAAGACTCATCTTTCTGAGTTCAAATCTGGCCTACCTGTGTGTGACTCTGGGCAAGTCACTTAACTCTGCCTCAGTTTCCTCATCTGTAAAATGATCTGGAGAAGGAAATGGCAAACCGCTCCAATATCTTCACCAAGAAAACCCCAAATGGCATCTCGGAGAGTCGGACTTGACTAAAATGAGTCAACAACAACAACATTCGGTAAACAATAGGGTAATGCTGTTTGAATTCACAAAAATCAATCAAAGATGCCAAGTTCTCCTGTCCTAACCATAGTCACTTCCGATAGCCATGGCAAGGATAACTGCTGGACTTATTTCACAGTTGCTCAGGGCATATTTTCTCCACTATTAACCCTTTAAAGGAAAATCCATTCATTAAACTCTTTTCAACTATTTAGAATAATTTATAGGTTCCCAAAGTGGGTGATACTGCCCCCTTCACCATGCTGGAATGATGGGGGCGGTGGGGCGTGGGGGGGGGGTGGGTTGTAGGCTCAGATGGAGAATATTGAATAAAAATAAGAGGGTGGTGGAAGCATAAGGAAAGAAGAGAAGAAAATTTTGAAAAACCATTTGTACATGTTTTATCTGTTGTGTAACAGAGCTAAAGTCATAGTGGTTACATCATTTTCCAAATAAAAATACAAAATGCAAGTTATAGTGGCAGCTAGGTGGCTCAGTGAGTAGAGCACTGGCCCTGGAGTCAGGAGGACCTGAGTTCAAATTCGGCCTCAGACACTTGACGCATGTACTAGCTGTGTGACCTTGGGCAAGTCACTTAACCCCAATTGCCCTGACAAAAACAAACACAAAAAAAAATGCAAGTTATAACCTTTCAGTGGTCAAGTAGCCAACAGGTGTCAACATGGATTGTTGGGAAGTCCAGCATACATTGGCAGGAATATGTCTGTGTAATTGATGGGGTTTAGACTGTGGGAACCCTCTTGATTCCCACCCAGAATCTTCCTTGATCTTGCTTTTCAGGCCCAATAGTCTAGCCTAGCCTTCCATTGTCTGGTTACCTCTGGATTGCCTTCTGGCTGTTTCCCACCCTTGATCCTGATCAAAATATCTATACCCTACCTCTGTTACCCTAGTTCTCTTATTGTCTGTCATCTCCAGGTAGCCTTCAGCTATTTCCCACCCTGGAGTCTGACCTCACCCCAGTCCTATCAAGATCCTCCCTAAACCACTCTTCTAGTCACCTCAGACTACTCAATCACCCCTCAATCCCTCCCACAGTCGTTCTGTATATAAGTCTCATCTTGCCTCCATGAAGGCACTCAGATTCAATCTAGCTCTGGTCAGATTAATCTGGCCTGCTGGCATTAGCATCACAAATGCTCAGGCTCCTTAAGAGTCTACCCAATATGACAAGAATCTTTAATAAACTTTGTTTTTCACTTGGCTGAGAAGGCTTGAGTCGAATTCATTTGGCAGGACCCAGCATGGCAGTATTTTAGAGTCTCGAGCGCCCCTCAACCCTAAACTTCATCATTATGACTTGTTTACAATATGATACTATACGGTTACATGATGTAATATTACATCATCAAAATTTCAACGCAGGAAAAAAAAGTCCCAAAAATTTACAATAAATTATTAAATTTAAGATAGGTCATGTTTAAAAAAATATTTTATATTTTCATTGAAATGACACAAATGTTTAAAAAAAAACATTGAAAGGTTAAAGAAAGTAGATTTCGGGGAGGCCCTGAGTAATTTTTTTTTTAAAGGAGCTGTAGGCCAAATAAGTTAGGGAACTATTTTAGATATAACTTTCATCTTTTCACTTTCCCAAGGATGACATTTTCTAAAGAGAATCTGCAAATTTCAGAAACTGAGAAGAGTAACAAGGATGTATTTTGAAAGGAGCTCATGAAAATGATGGATCAGATGAATCAGAAGAGAGAAATCCCATCTTCCTTCCCCCATGTTTTATACCTCACATAACAGTCTACTTAGTAAAAATCTGAGAAAGGAAGAAGACTTTGGGATTATGTTGCAGCAGGAAGCATCTGGGATTGACAAAAAGATGAGAGACACTGGAGCAGGGGTGGGGAACATGTGGCCCTCTAGGCCCTCAAGATCAGCCCTTTGACTGAATTCAAGGATTTACTCCAGGTTTGCCTCAGTTTCCTTATCTGTAAAATGAGCCAGAGAAGAAAAGGGTAAACCACTCTAGTATCTTTGCTAAGAAAAACCCAAATGGGGTCAGAAAGAGTTGGGCACAACTGAAACAACTAAACAACAGCAAACAATAACAATGACAATGAATTAGATTTTAATGCTACCTGTGGAAAATATGTGCTTATACAACATGAATCTGCCTCCTTTTCTGAGCCTACATTTTCTAAATGATACTTCATATGATACTTCTGGAGTATAAGCCAGTCCTTCTTTAATGGGTACGCTCCTTGAAGTTACCTACTGTCCTAGGCTAAGGATCTCCTTTTTTCCTTAAAGAGCAAGGTAGCATCCCAACTGAGTCTGTGACTGGGGTTGAAGGTGGAAATAGTAAAGACTACAGTACCCATAGAAAAGAAGGACAAGGGAGTGAAGCAGATTAACCCAGAAAACAGAGATGTAATACCCTATGAAGGTGAAACCAAGCCTAGTAGCAGAATGACTCCTTCAGAAGAGATACAACAGTCAGTAGCAAATCTCATTGGGATTCTATAAAGCAAGAAATGACATTAAGGTCCTGCAGTTCTGAAGCTGTACATTGCCTTGGTCACATGTGTTCCCTACCTATGTTTCTCACTTCTATTGTACATTAAGTGTGTGTTAGTTCTTGCTATGTCATTTAAACAAATCCCCTACTAAGAGCTAATTGAGACTACTGGCTGATTTTTAATAGGAAGCATATAAGTGGGGGGGGGGCTCAAGAGCTATAGTGTTATCCCTAGAAGTCATAGTTATCCCCTAGAAGCTGAAAAGCAGCCACCTTCTGAAAACCCAACCTGTGAGTATGGAGTGCTGAGTTAGGGCAGCAGACCATAAGAGAAATTTGGATATTTTAAAAATATGTTGTCGGATGGTGTTAGAAAGACAGATGACACTGAAAAATGAGGAAAACTCCATAGGAGAAGAATTTTGGTTGCTAGGTGAACATCATTTTCTACAGGCTACAGAGTCATCAGACACATTAATGTGCCTCCCATTACCAGTGTAACTAATACCCAGTCAACAAGGTATTAAAATGGCCAATCCTGATTGCTGCTACCAGCTTGTGACAAATGACAAGAACATTATTGATTTCACCTGCAGGGACCTCAGAATTCCTTCTCTCTAAAGGAAGAAAACATTGTGCGAGTGACTATACTAGAAATATAAATACAGCCTTGTAAAGTTCAGACTTATATAAACATCAAGACCTTTGATGACTTGATATAACTGAGGAATCTTACACTTGAGGAAAATAAAAATAATTCTGATAAATATGGATTGCACAGAATTAGACATTGGAGGCTATCCTGTTGCATATTCAAACCCCAAACCTTCAGCAGTTTTCCTTTGGAAACCTTTTGCCTAGGCATCTCCTGATAAGCAACTCAAGAATTTTCACTTGCAAGTACCACTGTAAGACTGCTTAGGAAAAACAAACAGCATAGTTTCTCATCTTTCTTTTTGATGGAAGCAGTACAGTGAACCTGAGAAATCACTAAACAAATCTCCGTCTCATGTTCTCAGTCATGACTGAAACAACTGAACAACAAACACATTGAAGAACAGTTGCCAATCTGAACTGAGTTTCCTTGCATGTCGTCCCCTATACTAATGAAATAAAAAAATGTGAAAGTAGAATTAATGGCTAAGAAGAGAAGATAGAAAACATTTAACATAACAGTGGATGGCTTGCTGGGAGGGGGCAAGGGAAAGCATATGGGGAAAATGATGGTCATGTTAAAAGGAAAAATGTCAATAAAAATTAAATTTTAAAATTAATTTTAAATTTTAAAAAATTAAAATTTTAAAGCCAAAGCAGTAGATACCTTGAAAAAGAGAATGGAGGAGAAAAAAACTAAAGAACAAAGCAAAGCAAAACAAAACAAAACAAAAAACTCAAAGAGCTAAAAAAAAAATTTAACAATGCCAAAAGACAGAAAAATTGGAAAAATGAGATATTTATAATGAAGAAAAATGGCCTGGATACAGAATCCTGAATGACAGGGAAATGAGAGGTTTCCTAAGGGTAACTAATTTGCCACACCAAATAATAAAGAAACACAACATGCAGAAAACTCAGGAATGTTAGGAACAAGATAAGTGAAAAAACTTTCCATAAGATGATTCTTCCCCATCTCGTCAAAAACAGCCCAAGACAAACTCAGCAGGTTACTCCTAGTGTTTCATCCAGGCCTCTGCTGTCTGTCATACCTCAGCCCTAGACTGGGGATCTCCCTATAGCCTCCATGGCTGATTTTGGTAGAATCACTCTGTTGACCTGAAAGTTTGGTTAAAGGAGGCAAACAAGCTAGGTGATATGTAAATTCATATTGTTTATTCCCTTAAAGCTAGCACATACATACATGTTTGGAGCCAGACAAAATCTGACTGCCTGAACAGAAGAATGAGGTTTAAATACATTTTTAGAACAGTCACAACTCAGCATGTCTGTGTTACTCCATTTTATGATCTCCATGTATATTTAACCATGATACAAGGAAAGGACTTTTCTAAATTGAATAGGTATAAATACAATAAGATAAGAGAGTTGACAACGGTCAACTGAAACTACAACCCAGTGTTTCTGTGTTTAATTTACCATTAACATTCCATAACACAGTATATGCCCATAAAATATAAAGCAAGATAGTTTCTTGGGTTAAGGGTTTCATCCTTAATAGCTAATAGACAGAAGAAAGAATAATCTTAAGTCAGCCCAATCTGGCCTTGTTGACATAGGAAGAGGTATTCTCTGAGTTTACTCAGAGAACAAAGAAGCTCAGGTTCAGACTCTTCTTCTGGTTAATCAGTTCAGTCTCTTCCTCTGGTTAATCAGTTCAGGTTCTTCCTCTGGTTAATCTGTTCAGGCTCTGACCCTTATTGAAGTTGCTAAATTGATATTAAATGATTATCAACTCTTTGGTAGTCTTGAGAGGAGTTATGGGGTATCCTTGTTCTTAGATGAGGCAGAGGCCTTGTTGCTGTGGATAATCACATCTTTGGTTTCCATTCTCTTACAGTGGGTGTACTGTTTTGGAGCAATGCTAAATGCAGCACAGGAGGAAAAAAAGGCAACCAAAAGGAGTGAAAGGAAGGAAGAGATGAGACCCAAGTGCAAAATCCAACTCTTGGCAGTGTCCTGGGAGATCCACTATGACCACCTCATGATCAATCCCTTGTGGCCCACCTGGTGATTAAAGAATGATAATTGTAGAGAGTAGAATAGAACCGAGATCAGGATAGAGATATTTGGAAAAATAAGACCAATGACAGTAGCTACTCAGAGTGTCTCTGTAGCAATATTGGGAGAACTGGAGGATCCAAGAAGAGATAGAACCTTCACTTTGGGTGGATATATTGATGATAAATGACAATAAAAAGAAGGTCAAGCTGCTAAACTTCTGTTTTGTTTCTATCTAGGAGAATGATAGTTGCACTGCAAATGACTGAAGAGAAATGACTAACAGGGAGTTAATACTTAGTTACCCTTGATGAATTAAAGTCCTCTGGACCAGAACTACAGGAGAGGTGTCAAGCTCATGGCCTGAGGGCTATAAGCAGCCTACAAAACTACAATTCAGCCTGAATCAGATTAAAATGTAATTGAGAAATGTTTAACAAAATAAATAAAAATATAACACAACATAAATAATGTTAATTTGTCATTTCGTAAAGTTAATATGCTGGGATCCAGTTTCTATTTGAATTTGACACCACTGAACTACATCATCAGATACCAAAAGAACTGGCAGATATGATTGCTGGGACACCATCAATGGTATTCAAAAGATCACCAAAAATGGGGGAGGTATCACAAGATTACAAAAGGGCAAAGGTCCTAGTTTTCTAAAATGGAAGAAAATAGTGTCTACAAGTCAGTGAGTTTGACTTTGACTCTTGGAAATATTCTAGAATTGATCAAAGGTTGGTAAGCATTCAGAAAGGGAAGTTATGATTACAAAGAATCAGCATGACTTCAAGTACAGGTCGTTTGGCAGAATCTTATCACTGAGAAGTCCTAAGGGAGCAGTTCTAGAGTCTTTTGCCTCTAGGGCTAACTTTTTTTGCTCTTTCCAAAAGGGCACAGTAGCATTCAGCTGAACCCGAAGCTAGAGACATCAGAGAGCAAACCCAAGAATTGAGTCCATCCACCTCTCTAGAAAAGATTCCATGCCTTGTGAGACTCCAACCCCACTAGCTGAGTAACCAGTTTGGTCCCATCCAGCATCACATACATCTGTCCAGTAGAGATGCCATGCCCTGTGAAGAGTAAGCCTAGGTAAGATACTTATCCATTTGAGAAATTGTGCTACATGGGGAGCCAGCCTATTCTCGTTGTGGAGAAATTTGTCTATCCCTGATACCAGTACCTTGTCTGGTAGAACAGGGCTTCTTAAACTTTTTCCACACAGAATCCCTTTTTCCCTAGCATTTCATTGGTGTTTCATGGCCTGAGGGCATGTGCCTTGCAAAGTGCACATGCTTTGTGTTCAGAACCAAGGCTGTGGTGAACATGCAACTGCCAGAGACACCTCAGATTGATTAAGTGCTTGATTTTTAATTAATTTTGGTTGTTACATGTTCAGAAACCTTTTACCATTGCCAAATTTTTCTTGACTCCCATATGGGTTCTCAACTCACAGTTCAAGAAGTGCTGGAAAGAGAACTTCATGAGAACTCTCTGAGAAAGAAAGACTATCAAGACCCTGATAGTTCAGAATTCTAAATTGCCTTAGCCATATATTTTCCCTACATTTGTGCCTTACTACCACTGTATTTTAAGTTTGTGCCTACTCTCCTCATGTTTGTGGGAGCATTGCCCCAGGTTTTGGGAAAAATGCTTTGGTACTACTGTTGCAGTTTAGGGGTTTTAGGAACCTCAAAGTGCAAGGTGGTGGTACAAGGTGGCGGTCTGCCTCTAAATAATTCAACCACTCAAGCCTTCTTTCAGTCCAAATGGCGAGGTTATTAAGATACTGGTTGGCTGGGCAAGATTTCTAAGTAAATCTGTGGTATTTATGATGCCAATACAAGTGAGCCAGAGTTTAAGAATCTGCGCATTTGATGAGGATAAAATTGGTACTTTTATACAGAAAAATTGTGGGAAGATCTAGATGGGATTAAGGAGAGGCAAGTAGCCTGGCATGGGCCAGTTGCAGACAATAAGGGTCACAATGAAAGGGCAGTCAAAAGGATAATTGATTGGGATGGGCTGTGTGCCTCAAGGGAACCCAAGGATCTGGGTTAAGGGGCCAGGTTCCTGAAATTTGTGGGAAAGATCAGGGGCTTTTTCTTTTAGGGGTGCAGCTTGCATCCCATCCCCCATCACTACTGTTCTTGCTATGCTATTTGAGTGTCTCTTCTAAAAGCTTTTTGGGTCTACTGGCTAATCCTTAATATGAAGCGTGAGAGCAGGGACTCATCAGCTACAATGATAGGAGTAGCCAGTCACCCACATAGCTGCCTCTACACAAGTTGGAATTTTACATACAATTGTTTGTATGGCTGAAGGTTACAAAAGTTACAAAAATAACTACACACACCGAGTTATCAAAAACAAAGGGCAAAAAAGAGCAGTAAAAAAAAAAAAGACAGCAGCATTATTTTATAATTATAAAAATCTCATAAGCAGCTTAAATGTGAAGAAGGGAATGATTAAATAAATTACATTAAATATTAATGTAGCATCAGAGGTAACAAGGTATAAAGGCTAGAAAGCTGGCTCCTGAATCAGAGTGGAGGCCCGTATGGAGTTACTCAGGAAGACATAAAGGAGAGATTGGAGACAAAGACAAACTTTTCTTACTTGGTCAGGGTCAGCCCTGTTTACCTTCAACTGGGCAGAGACAAATAGAAGCTGAGTTAAGGCATTTTGGTTATGCTCAAGGCCAGGAATGCTTGCCACTCTACTTTAAACGATTTATGAAGATTTTAAAAAGATGGATATAGCAGACAGATCTCATTTAACCATTCCACTATTGTTGGGTAGTTATGTTTCTAGTAAAGCACTGTTCCCAGGGAATTTATGAATTTAGATATCACTATACTTATGAAGCCATACAGCAACAAGTAATGCTGACTATATCAGCATTTAAGGACAAGTAAGAGAAAACAGAAAAAAAAATCTCAGTAAATTCCTGAATTAGCTTATCTATATATTGAACAAACTTTATTATCTCTGCCTTGTATATTTTGAATATACAAGAATATCTCTGCCTCCTTGTTTTGAAAGAAAGACAACAGAAGGATTTCTCTGGCTAATTTCCCTCCTCCCTTTCTTTTTTTACTCTGGACGAAACTGGAATGTCTTTTAAATTCCTGAAGATTTTAAGAACCTCAATCAGGAGAATACAATTTGTCTTTGGGAGGGCAGACATAGGGTTAACTCTCCAGTAAGACAGCGAAGTACTAGAAAGCCTGGCTAGCTGCATATACATAATAAAGGCAGGAATGTGGCTGGGCTGAGGGAAGATAAAGACCTTGCCCTGTGGGTGAAGTTTTATTTCAGTCCCTCACAGTGGGGTCTCCTTCACCCCAATACTTTTCAACTCTTCTATTTAGGTGAAAAGAATCATAGAATCATAAACTTAGAGCTAGAAGATATCTTAGATCTTGTCTAGTCTAATTCCTTCATTTTGCAGATGATGAAATTGAGACCCAGAGATGTAAAGTCACTTTCCCAGCATCATCAGGTAATAAATAATAGAGCCAGAATTTGAACTCAAGCCTTCTCAGTACAAATTATCTATGAGGTAAGAGAAACTGGGAATCCAGACCCGGAGAGCTCAGGAATTTTTTTTTTCTGGGGCATTCCCATGTTTATTGGAAACAAGGCAAAAGTAAATATTAAACAGCTCCTGTTGGTGTTTTGAAGTTCATCCCAATTATGGGCTGGGTAACTTGCAAGTTGGACAAATTGCCAAAGTCCAGGAGTTTCAACATTTCGTTAGTGTCAGGGTCCACTTCAATGATTTCCTGATCCAAAGCAGAGACCTCAGGGATATAGTTATCCCTCCTTTCTCTTTCTTCTTCCTGCAGTTTGATGGAGATACCTCTCACAGGGCCTCTCTGGATCCACTTCATCAGATGAGTAACATATCCCGCGATCTTGTTGCAGAGCTTCTTGCTGGGGATGATGGCAATCTCCTCGCACACGTGCTTGTTGGTGTGGAAGTCATTGCCCAGGTGGGTGTAGTACTTTTCGATAATGACTCAAGCCACCTTCTTCATGGTCTTGGTCTGAATGCAACCCATGTTGGCTCCAGAGGGTGAAGGGCGAGCTCAGGAAATTTGTTGGGAGGGTAGCCTCTGAAGTCAATGCTGATTAGGTGTAGTCTGGCTAATGGAAACTAATAGGGGAGACTCAGAGAATGCCCATGTTAAATGAGGAAAATGATCTCCAACAGAGAGACAAATTCCAGAAAGTTTAGTTTAAAAAAAAAATTAGTTTGAGCCTGAGGGCACTAGTAGCTGATGATCTCATCAGCTCCCATCATCCCTCTGCCAACAATTTTCAGATCTACCTTTCAAGTTGTCTCCTGACCTCTAGTCTTGCACTTCCAACTGCCTATTAGACATCTTGAAATGAATGGTTTTTTTTGGTTGTCGTTCAATTGTTTTTCAGTCATATCTGTGTGGGATGAAAGACTCTCACCAAATAATGAAAATTATTTTCTAATAAGGAGACATCTGAGGATGGGAACAGAAATAAATTTTATTCAGTTCTTGCAAGAAAAGGGCATCTTCTGCTAGGATGGAACTAGCAGATGGAGGCAGAGTACAGAAGGCAAGCAGGGAATTATATACCCTTGTACAAATAATTCTAAGAAACCCTGCCCCAGAGGCTGGACCCCTCCCCTCCAAAAAACACACACATTCCCATTGGCAGGGTCAAGTCTAACCAAGTCTAACCAATCTAACTAGGAATAAGAAAATAAGTTTTTACCCAATACAATCACAGAAACTACAGAATTACCTTATAGGGAGAAATAGGTGAAGGGAGGGGGAGAGGGGAACACCGTCTGATTTCCCCAAAATCACATGATTTACAAGAAAACAAAACTTAGGCTGAGGTGACATCTATAAATCCAAAGAAGGAGAATAGAGAAAAAGGGGAGGGGGAAACCCTCTTTTCTCTCTCACGGTAAAGAAAGCAGGTCACAGTCACCTTATTCTTATTTGGTAAATCTTTAAACCAGAACTAGAAGAAAGAACAAAAACTTCAGGGGAAAAAGACATTCCTAAAAGCTAAATAATCAAACTCCCACAGACTCAAATTTATCTCATTTCCTTTTTATCTAAATATTGAAAACATATTAGGTGTAGATACATGTACATTCCTTGTGAAGTCTTCACACTTTATTCTCTCACTACCTTACACATATCTGACTCTTCTTGACCCCATTTGGGATTTTCTTGGCAGAGATACTGGAGTAGTTTGCCATTTCCTTTTCCAGCTCATTTTACAGGTGAGGAAACTGAGGCAAATAGGGTCATGTGAGTTGTCCAGGATCACACAGCTACTAAAGTGTCTGAGGCTAGATTTGAACTCGAGAAGATGAGTCTTCCTGACTCCAGGCCTAGCACTCTATCCACTGTGCCACCTAGACATCTCAAAACCTACATGTCCAAAACTATAACTCATTATCTTTCCTCCTCAAGTTCTCCCTGTTGCGGTCTAGGGTGCTGGAAATCCTCAAATACAGGGGTAAAGGGTAGGGAGTTTGCCTGAAAAGAATTCAACCTCTCAAGCCCTCTATCAGTACAACTAGTGAATTTAAGAACCCAGTTGGGTGGGCAAGATTTCTAGGGAGTCTTTGGTATTTGTGATGCCAATACAAGTGGGCCAGATTTTAAGAATCTGCTCAATTGATGAGGGTAAGATTGGTATTTTATACAGTCTTTACTGTGGGAAGATCTGGATGGGATTAAGGAATGGCAAGTAGCCTGAGGGTGGGGCCAGATGCAGACAATGGAAGGAATTAAGTGAGGGGAAGAGAAAGGGCAGTTAAAAGGATTATTGACTGGGATGGGTGGGGTGCCTCAGGAGAACCCCAGAGATCTGGGTTCAAGGGCTTTGGGCTCCAGGTTCCAAAGAAAGGATCTTTTCCTTTTAGGGGTTCATCATTAGTGCGCCATCATTGCCTCTTCCTAACTTCTCTCTTACTATCCATTGTACCACCATCCTCCCTGTCACCAGATTCAAAACTTAGATATTATCCTCAATTCCTCATTCTCTCTCAGTCCCCCACATCCAAACAATTGTCAGATCCTGTTGTTTCTAGCTTCACGGCTTCTTTCATATAGCCCCCTTCCCTCCTTTGACACTGACACTGCCTTAGTGCACCCCTTTATCGCCTCATGCCTGGGCTCTTACAGCAGCTTTCTGCTTAGTCTCCCTGCCTCCTCTCCCCCCTTTGGTCCATTATCTACTCAACTGATAAGGTGGTTTTCCTAAAGCACAGGCCTGGCTGTATCACATCCCACAACACTCTCCCCACTCAATATACCTCAATAAATGCCAGTAGTTCTCAGTGAACTCTGGTATCAAATATAAAATCCTCTAGTTTTTAAAGTCTGTCATGGTCTGGTTATCTTCCTATCTTTCCAGTCCTCTTATACCTTACTCTCCTTCATATGTGCTGCAATCAAGTGACACTGGCCTCCTTGCTATTTTTCACATAGGACATTCCATCCACCACATTTTTACTGTCTGTCCCCACACCTGGTATGCTCCCCTTCTTTATTTCTGCCTCTTGGATTCTCCAGCTTTCTTTAAATTCTAGCTAAAATCCAATATTCTGAAAGATGCTTTTCCCAAGCTCCATTAATGTTAGTGTCTCCCCCCACCATCATTGATCATTTCCAGTTTTTCCTGCAGATATCATCTGTACAAAGTTGTTTGCATGTTTTCTCTCCTATTATACTGTGAGCTCCTTGAGAGAAAGAATTATTTTTTTGTGTGTGTGCCTCCAGCATTTAGCACAGTGCCTGGCAATTTAATAAATGCTTGTTGACTTGACTCTTTCTAGGAAATATTGTGAAAAGAACAGAAAGACCATTCCTTGATCAAAAAGGGAGCGTTTCTTCTTTTCTTCCCCCCTAGGAAGGCCTTTTCTGATCTGTGGCTGAATGTGTATTAAGAGCAATTGTTTGCTAAAGAAGCTATAAAAAAACCTCTGTCTTTGAACTAAAAGAACACTGTAGAGCCCATTCTTCTGTTGAGGGAGACATTAACCCACCACACAAGGACTCTAGCTGAAGCTAAAAACAAGGAGAAGATCTGTAACCACATGCTCTGTTGATCTATGCTTGAGAAAATCCAAGAGCAACCAAGGGACCAGAGAAGAAGCAGTTTACAGAAAAGAAGATGTGTCTTATGTTCACAAAGAGATTGTTAAAATAAATCTTCATTTGGACCTTGCCTTCAAGAAGACAAAGTTAAAAGGAGTTTATTCAACCTGCCAAGTCAATAAGCATTGGGTGGGTCTGCTCATTTTGAGCTGTGCTCTACCTTTTACAGATAGGAAGAAGCAATTTCCATACAGGGCAAAGATACATAGATTGGATGGGTAGCTAAATGGTAGAGAGGATAGAGTGCTGGGCCTGGAGTCAAGAAGACTCATCATCCTGAGTTCGAATCCAGCCTCAGACACTTTCTAGCTGTGTGACCTTGAACACATTACTTAACCTTGTTTGCCTCAGTTTCCTCATCTGTAAAATGAGCCAGAGAAGAAAATGACAAACCACTCTAGTATCTTTGCCAAGAAAACCCCAACGCCACACAGCAAGTAAGTATCTGAGGCCAGATTTGAACTCTGAAAGATGAGTCTTCCTGACTCCAGGCCTAGTACTCTATCCATTAAACCACCTAGCTGCCCCAAATGCCACATACTCAAAAGTTTTAAACAAGGTTTTAAAAAGGACTTGGACTCACTCAGTACAAAGAGCTGACTGTGCACAAGATAATGTGTCTTAGGGGGGTGGGACCCTGAGGAGGGGACCCAATGGGCACAATGCAACCTCATCAGAAGACATTGGTGGGCTGCAGCATTGGAGAAATGTTGTTGCCCCTCTATGAGTGTGATAGGTCCATTTATATTCACTACTTGTGTGCTCCTTAGTAATTTTTCCCCACTTGTGCCCTTTCTTCCTACTTTTGTGGGAGTATGCCCCAAGTTTATAGAGAGATATTTGCTTGTTTTCTTACTATGCTATTTCAGTAAATGCCTTTGCTTTGAACTAATCGTGCCCTCTAGCTGATTTTTAAAAATAAACATATCAGTGGGGGTTCATGAGCTACGGTTTTGAGTACATGCGGATATACAAAATATCTTGAACTTTGTATTACAAGACACTGCCTTCTCTGGGAGATGCATGTTATGAGTTCAGTGTCCCTGATACGCTCAGAAAACATAGTTAACCAGAATATCTCTGTCCTGAGCATTCTGGTTAGCTGAGCTTTTACTCTGCCATCCAAATTTGATTTGGAGATTTTGGATAAAAATCTGATGCAATTAGTGATAATGTGTATCTTTTACTCCAGCATTAGCAGATAATTTGGTTTTGTGAAAAGTTGTTTATAAGGGCATTTTAGAAGGTTTGACTGAAATTTATTTGATAATGATTTAGCTCTCTTTAAGGCAGGGAAGTTGGCTCTATTTAGACCAGGAAATGTAGATATTGTAATTAAAAATATACTGAAGGATAACACCAAATCATTAGTATATGTTTTATAATAGGTAGCTATAGTATAATAAATGGAAACATTTTCAGGAATTTAGCTGGCCCACTTATATCCCAGAACATATTCTGAAAATGATAGTGACTTCTCTAACAGCTCAATTTACTATGATCTTTACACAAATATTCGCCCTAATGGTAAAAGATTATCATTCATTTTCTCTCTGTTTCTGTCTTTGATTTTACCTCTGTTTCTTTTTCTCTTCTTCTTTCTGTCTCTCTTTTTTCTCTCTTTGTCTATGTAAAATATGAATATAAAATAAGTGTATGGATTTACATTCATGGCTTGTACATTCGATTCCATTGTTTTATGACCACACCTCATACAATATAATGCTTTCACAATTGTGATATTGGGGACCAAGCATAACATCCCTCTTGTGCTGTATCTGGCTTTTTCTGCATGGAGTTCTGTTTGTGTTGACAGGATTTCATTTGTGGCATAGCTAAATAAGTGCAATTAAAATTAATTATAATAGAGGTCTAACATATTTTGAAAATAAAAAAAATGACCTAATATAAGACAAAAACAAGCTTCTATTGATTACGAGTGAATCTTAGAATAGATACTAAAAATAGTGTACAGAAATGTTAGGATCAGGAAAGCCAGTAATTATACAACTTTATATAGTTAATGTTTCCTGCCATGATTGCACTGTCAGCATATTCTGAATTATATTGCTTTAGGCTACATTTGTAAATATGCTTACATTAAATTAAACATTGTACTTTTCCATTTCAAACTGAAAAGGATAATTTTGACTGTACCACCAATGCAGTTGCTAGCAAAACACTGCATGTCATGGTCATGTTTTAGCACCTGTTGCTAGACTTCTTGCTGTTCAGTCGTTTGGTGGCATCTCTCTCTTCATGACCCCACGGACTAGAGCACATCAAACCCTCTATCCTCATTTACCTCCCAAAGTCTGTCCAAGTTCAAGGTTGCTAGACTAGACCCAAACCAAGAACAAAGCCATACATGCATCACCTTTTACTTTCAGCATCCAAGCAGAACCAGAGCTTTAGGCAACAGGACTCTCACCTCAAAGACCAGGACCCATGACTCAGATCCCACATCTCATGCTCTCAGCACCTCGCCTAAAGGAAAAAGCCACTAACACCAAACCCAATCTCCTTCCTAACACATGAAAGAGAACTAATGTAGCTGGGGCCATTCATGGGATGCTAGCAAACGCCTGCCTCTTCCTCTTCTAGCAGTTGGCTGTTCAGTGGAGGTTATGGCAGCTGCTTCCTTTAAGTCCCAAGTAAAATCCCACCTTCTGCAAGAAACCTTCCCCAACTGCTCTTAATTCCAGTGCCTTCCCTCTTTTACTTCCTCCCTCATTTCCTCTTAGTCCTTCACATAGCTTACTTTGTCTATATTTGTTTACATGTTGTCTTTCCCATTAAATTGTAAGCTCCTTCAGGGCAGGCACTGTCTTTTGTCTCTTTTTTTTTATCCCCAGCACCTAGCACAGCGCTTGGCACATAGTAGGTGCTTAACAAGTATTTATTGATTGCTTGATTGAAGTCCAAACGAATGAAAAAGAAACATATCACTCACCTTTTCAACAGAAAGATGATGAACTTAAAATGCAGAGACATATATTTTTGAATATGGCTAGTATGGGAATTTCTTTTGCAGCTATATATTGAAAGTTTAATTAACTAATTAAATTTGCTTATGGAGAGGTGAGTATTGAGGGAAGCAGATTTCTTTTAAGGAAAAATTAAACTGTAATGAAAAAGGGTTATTTCTGCTTTGGTACATCACTTTAGTTTAATTTAGGTTTGAGTTTTTTTTTTTTTGCTGTGTGGCACATTGCTCTGAATTAAAACAAGTCCTGAATTGCACTGCTAAAGAGGAAAAATGAAAATAACCTGCATCAACCTGCTACTAATTTTGTTACATTATCTTAATGAGATAGGACTGCTATTGATATCACCATTGTTGGGACTGAAGTGCACAGGTTTTCAAGGGAATATCATTTGTATTTTAAAAAAATATTGCTAAGACATATATGCCATGTGAAAAAAAAATACCAAGTGGTTGTGTCAGAATGAGAGAAGTCCCCACTGGAACGCCACCTTAGGAATGTGAGTGGTCCTGACTATGAATATTCTGCTTCCAGTGATGGTGTTTGAATTGGAGGAGAAATATAAATATATCATTATGCGTATGGTAGATTTTCTCTGTTATTTATTGAGGTGTCTAAGTGCCTTTAGTTCCAAACTGATTTCTGGCTAGAGCAGTAAAAGAGAAGCCTTGGTTGGGACTGTGGTTTTGAACAGATGCCGAATCAAAGCATGCCTTGAACTTGGGGTAACTTTCATGGGCTCCATGTGTGGGGGAAGGGAGAGGCTCGGCTACACTTAGGCAATCTTTTATCATAACACTCTGATTAAAATCTTCAATGGATTTCTACACCATACAACCTAAACTTTTCTTCTTGGCTTTTTTGGCCCTCTATGATCTGGATGGTTAAATGCCATGAGGACAGGGATCTTTCTTTAATGTTTGTCTTTTCCTAGTACTTAGCGCAATGGTCTCACATTTTATTTAACCCTTGCACTTCCCCTCATGTCTAATGCAGCACTCTGTATATGGTAGGCAGGTAAGGTACTGTCCTTTATTTGTGGAAAGGAGCAGAAACATTTTTAAGAGAATCTTGGAGAAAGCAGCCCCTTAGAGAAAAGTACTTATGGATTTGGAATAGACAGTTAATAGTAATAGCTAGCATTTATAAAGTGCTTACTACATGCCAGACAATGCTCAGTGATTTACAATTCTCTCATTTGATCCTCACAACAACCCTGGGAGGCAGGTGCTATTATTATTCCATTTTACAGATGAGGAAACTGAGGCAAGTGATTTGCTCAGGGACTCACAGCTAGTAAGTATCTAAGGTAGGATTATGGAGCCAAGTCTTCCAGACTCAAGGCCCCATGGGGCTTTCCACTTTGCGTGCATAACTGCTCTGTATCTGGGAACACCTGAGTTAAAGCAGCCCATAGAGAAAAAGAGATCCTTTACACAGACAAATAGGAGGACTAGGTGTGATAGCGGAGAGCTCTGATAACTGGGACTTATAGTTAAGGGACAATTTTGCACTGCCTATTTGTAATAAGGCTGGCAAACGTGAATTCTGGTTTCTTACCCTAAGATAGAGGTGAGTCACTTCTCATGAGGAAACCCTACCTTGAGACAGGAGAGGGAACAGAAAAAAAAAAAGTTAGAGTAAGAGAAAGCTAGAGTGTAGGAAAGCTAAGCCCAAACGAATATAGAAAATCAGCCAAACTGAAGAAAGTTTACAGCAGGGGTCAATTTAGGTCCATGGAAAGCATATGCATTAACATTCCTTTAGATTAGGAATTAAAGAAAACGTTTTTGTTTTTTTTTTTTGAGAAAGGGTCCAAAGGGTTCACAAGACTACCAAAGGGGATGACACAAAACAAGTTAAGAACCTCTGGTTTTGAGTCTGCATTTCTGCCTGCCTCCCCAGATTCGGTCTCCCTACTCCTACCCCCAGCTGCTGAAAGGAAGACAAGTTATGTGTCTGCGCCTAAAAGCTAAGCTTATTGGAGAAAAAAATTATGGTTGGGAGTCTAGCTTTGTTGACTGGAACAGCTAATTAAAAGAATGAAGCTTGACTACCTTGCCCTTTACTGCCATCTACAGCTTGAGGGGGGAAACACCCCAGAATTCAGTCTAGAATAGGCTTAGTAGATTTTGTTATCTAAGAAAAAATTTGAGTAGAGAAGCCAGTGGAGAACGGGCTCCATCTCCCACATAGCTTCTAGTGCAAACTATTTCTTAAGGAGACCAAGGATATCAAAGTCTGCACCCTAGAGTTAGAATCTGCCTTGGGCCTATGAGCTCCCCCACTCCAGGGGTTCTTAACCTTTTTTCGTGTGTGTCATGGACCCCTTTCTCAGATGTACAGATGTTGACTGTACGACAGTTACTATCTGGAATTCAACTATTTTCCCATGTTAACCTCGTTTCTCCAAATAGATCACAAACTCCTTGAAGGCATAGTTCTTATTTTTTCTCTATTTCTCCCCTCCCCCACCTAGTATCTAGCATAATGCTGACATTCAAATATTTGACTGACATGTAAAATTAGGCAAAAATTAAAATCCAATAAATAGGCAATAAGACATTTTTCTTTGTGCCTCACCCAAACATTTTATCAGAGTAGGCTAATCTAGGCAGAATAGTTGAGATGTGAATGGTTATTTCTTCCATTTCAGGGTAGAATCAATATGTGATTGATAGTGTCTCAAAACAATAGGGCCCATTTCCAGTTATGGCTAATTCAATAAAAACCAGTGGAGAGTAAGTTGATTCTGCTACATGAAACATTTTCTTTTAAAAATTCAAGAAGCTTATTGATGCTTTTAACAACCTTTTCTAGAATAAAAGATTACACTTTATAATCTTAATATATTCTCATTTCTCAAATTATCAAGTCAATTAAGTGGTAGCAGCAGAGAAATGCAAAGTCAAAACCCCATACAAATCTGAAGGTTAAGAAAAGTCAAACTTTAATCATGGTGCAGATGAATGAAATCAGAGTACCCAGATAGCTCTTGTACCTAGAGGGTATAGTTTTATGGGGAACCAATTTTATTATAAGGAAGGTTTGACGTACAACATACTTGGGGGTCTCTAAGTGGGGATGCCAATAACGACTCCTCTGAGGCTGAGGGGTCACCTGCACAGTGAAGGTGTTTCTTGCATTAAAAAAAAAAAAACAAACAAACCCCAACAACCAGCATTTATACGCAATTTGAACATGGCCAAAACATTTAGAGGTCACCTAACTACAATTACATAGACAGTGCTAAGCAAAGAATCCCTTTGTCTTGGAACTTTTGTAAAAAGGGTAGAGATTTTACTGAGTTTAGCTAACAACAACAACAACAAAAAAATCCCACATTTCAGAATGAGAATTAAGAAGGTACCTTTTTTAAAAAATCGACTGAGGCTCCTTAGTATTTAAACTCTTCTGAATGCCTTTAGTTTTTCTTTAATCTTCAAGTCTTAGATTTTGGTTACGACATTCTTGGGTGTTTTCATTGGTTTCAGGTGGTTGGTGGATTCTATTTTCATTTTGCCCATTGGTTCTAATAATTACAGGCAGTCTTCATTCATGTTTTCTTGAAATATAACTAGAACTTTTTTTTGTCATTTAGGTTTTTAGGTAGTCAGATGACTCTTACACGGTATCTATCTCCGCTTGACCTATATTCCAGGTCAATGTTTTTTGTTAGATTATATCTCACATTTTCTGGATTTACAAATATAGTTTTTACTTGGCTGCCTTTTAGGTCTATTTTTTAAAGTCTTTCACTTGAGTATGTTTTGTACCTCTTATACCAGGCCATTTATTTATCCTTCCAATTCTTTCTCTAGAACTCAAATTTCATTTACATTATTTTAAAACTTTTTTTCCATGAACTCCATTAGAGCTTTTGGCAAACTTGTGACGCTGAGCCTTTGCTTATACACGAGTACCTTTTTTTTCTGCATTTATGTCTATGGCTCCATAATATTATTGTTGTTTTCTTATCTTCACTCATTTTTCTGGCCTTCCTGAATTGAGCCTTTTGAGTCAGGGATAAGCTCTGCACTTCTGAAAAGAATTTGAGGCCTTCTTTGGTACTGATCTGTATTGTCTGGGCAATCTGCCAAATTCTTCGAGGACTCCGTGAACAGCTAAGTAGTCAGGTAGTTTACATGGGAAATTCAGGGTTGAATAGTGAAGAGGTACTCTGATCCACGATGTGCCCTGATAGTTGGCATCTCAGTCCTAATCCTACAGGTTTTTGACCTGAGTTACAGATCAGAATAAAACAAGCTACAGGATCCTGGCACGCTAGACCCTGGTCCATATGCTGGAGGCCTATGTACCATGCTCCCACATAAGATTTCCTGGCTAGATCTCATCCCCAGTACCCAATGGCTTCTGGGTATTTATGTGGACTTGTGCTGGCAGTGTGACTTACTGTAGTTTTTCATTCTCTTTTCCCATCTTTGCTAGAGTAGTGAGATGGACTGTTTTGCTTCCTCTCACTCTGCCATCTTGACAAGTACTGTCCAGTGAGTATAAAAGAGTTATGGTGATGGAAAATCATGCAAGTAACTAAAAAACAAACATGAATTATACATATAACAAGATGAAGGGAGAAGTGGACTGTGGTACAAGTGAGAGGAGCTTTTTTAGGAAGGACTGAAATCATACATTTAGTAATCATTCAGAAAACACCAATGTGCAAAGAACTACAATAGGTCCTATGGGAAATACAAATTTTAGAGAAGACTGAACCCCTGCCTGCCACCATCGGCTGTGGCACTGAATGGCCGGAGATGGCTGAATGCCTCAGAGAGTGAAAAGAGTACACGGGCCAGGTGGAAGAGTACAGCACAGATCCATTTATTAAGCTGAAGAAAAGGGCTTAATATCTTTTTAGGCAAGCAGATCAACAAGTTCATGGCGAGGCATTTGTTACATTGCATGACTTCCTTGTGCTTTGTTCCCTTTTTGCCATAACAATACTGTGTTAATTAGCTCACAGGCGGTGTTTAGCATGTGTGTGCCATGGAGGTTTTGGAGAGCACGTGCATGCAGAGGGGGCTTGGACAGCCTACATCCTGGGTAGCACATTTGTGCTGAGGGCGCTTTGGAGAGAGCACATGTGTGCTGAGGTGGGGAAGGGTGGTGGTTTGGAGAGAGCCACATGCTGTTATCAGCCCAAGGGCAAAAACAGGCTTCAGGGAAAACCTGGCCTGTATCTTATCCCAGAATGGACTTTCTCAGAGCTGGCCCTCTACACTTGCCCTCATAAAACTTACTTGGATGTACTGTGAAAATAAGTGGGAAAGGCAAGCAGTTCTTATGGTGGTATCCTTGGCAAGGGTGAGCAGAAGTGCTATGGAGCACTTTGAGGAATTCTTTGAGGAATTGCAGAACTTGGCAGTGTGGCGCACTATCACATCATTCTGACCATACCTGCCTAGTTTTTTTACATGGTGTCCATTGTGTTTTCATTATCCAGTAAGGTGAATTTCTCAGGACTCTAGATAGGGCTCAAGCCAAGAACTTGGTAAGTGAACGGTAACCTGGGCCTATGTACCACATGTAACATATGACAATCTGGATCTCAAATGCCAAGGAAATAAATTTTATGACCAAACAAAAGACAGGGTCAAATTTCCCACCAAAATCAATACTTATAGAAGATACAACTGGTCAGTGTTGTCTCACATTTGCTATTAGATGTGTTATATTTAATCGCTTCTATTCAATTTTTAAGCATCTTTAAAGTAACAATTGTTTTCCACTTAAATCTCTAACTTCCAACAATGCCTAGTACTAGTACAGGGCCTTATACAAAGTGGGTACTCAACTTTACCTGAGTCAATTCAGGATCTGGTAGTTAAAACTAACAAAGTCAGGAAGCATGAGGCCACATTTAATTTATTTTCTCTTTCGGATTACATATTTTTAAAAATATTTACTTTAATCTGGATTACAACTAAACTTTTTGCTTCTATGAGCAATTTTGTCATGAAATTCTCTTGTCAGCAATTAAAAAAACTAAGTAATACTGTCATTTGGTGGGTTTTTTTTTTGGTTGGCAGCTCCTATGACGGCAATGTATGTCATCAAATTCAAATGTATTTAATTTAGCATTTATCCACAAGCTTACAGGGATTATTTCTTTCCTTGGACTCGTATGAATGAAGTACTCATATGTACAAAACTCTGTATTAAGCTCTGGAGATACAAAGAGAAAAAATCGTTCCTGCTCTCAAGGTGGTCACATTCTAATGGCAGATACATTTAACACATATAGGGTTTTTTTTTTTTGCTGTAAGTCAGATTGAAAGGTTCCAACAACAGATGGTAATGTCTCTTTTTAAATGTCACTTCCATTGATAAAAACATCAGTTTTGGATGTTGAACCATTTGCCAGTGCTGAGGACTTTGCAGACAAGAATTTTTTTTTCTCAGTCTTCAGGTTCTTAAGCTGTGACTATCAGGGTCCACTTGGAGATGATAGTTAAGGTGGTGGTGGTTTGACTTGTCTGCACATGCTTGGGTTTCCCAAGGTATGCTGTTGCCCCGAGTAGGCTGGCTCGCCTGCCCTGTGACTGGTTGTTGGTGAGAATGGTTGGTCCCCTCTAAACGGTTATTTACCTGAATGGCGGCAGTAAGGGAAGGTCTGGAATTCCAGGACTGTTGGTATAAGGGGGTGCTGCCACTCCCAGGGATCCTGTGGAATCCACATATTGGTGGCAGCTGGCCAGATGTTGGTGAAAGTGATGAGGAAGATGAGCCTTTCTCCACAATGATTTCTCTCCTCAATAATCCTCAGCGTCTGGCATGGTGCCAGGCATGTAGTAGGTGTTTGTTGCTTGATAATTAAAATTACACTATAAAATGCCCAATGCTGCCTTTGAATAGATGCACTCAATAAACAGGTGTTAATGATATAGTTTATACTAGGTATTAGTCATATGAGTTACAGACATGGTCCTTGTCCCACTGTAGTTTAACTTTTACTATCTCTTCTTCCTGGGTAACACTTGTTTGGAAGGTTATAACTGCGAACAACTTCAAAGAAACAGAGTACCTTGAGAAGTTTCTGTGGCTATGTCAAAACTTCTTTGTAGGCTCCAAGTAGAGGTTAAACGACCCATTGGGGATACTGTAAAGGCCCAGGTCAGACTAGATGAATTTAACTCTGAATTCAGAGTCAGTGATTCTATTACGCTAAGGGCATATCTCCATTGGGAATTTAGAATACATTTTCTTTGTCCAATTTCCACAGGACTGAAATGCTCTAGTTACCAAAGGATCAAATATGACAATTCGGTATATGCAATATTGTTCCAAATGACTTTCAGAAAGTTTCCATTCATTAAATTGGCAAAAATATTTTGTAAGTGTTTTCCTGAAAAAAATCAATTACTTCAAAATCGAGTTTCCTATTAGAAAAGGCAGTGACCAGCTATACACGTACACACATTTACATAACCCAAATTACAGAAAAATAGAATCTTCAAGATAACACACCTTCTCTCCCAATATACTATAAACTACACTTTCAGAAAAAAGTTCCGATAATTATCCCCAAAAACTAGCTGCTTCTAAGCTTGACTTAATGTTGTAGGCATTTTCTCTCCTTTGCTTGGTATAAATATTTGCCTCTCCCTTCTGTAACCGTCGTCTCACTACAGCTTTTTGTTGTTTGGTCAGCTGACGTTTCACCTTCTGTTTCACCAGTTCCTGAAAACCAGAGGTAGCACATGGTTAGCATTAATGATGGCTATATTTGGCAAGGGGTTAGAGTCACAGAAACAAATACTTAAAAACTCCTGTTCTGATTTTATACTCTTATCAAATAAACTTGGCCAACAGGCCAATGCCAACAATTAAAAAGATGCAATAAAATCTAAACTGTCAACGACAGATTCTTAACAAAAATATTGCTTTTTAAAAAGAGAGAAAAAAGGAACTGTTCCAGCTCTCCTAATTTGATGAAACACTGCCACCTAGTGTTCATTGTGGGGGGGAAATGGACATTTCTCCTACTGCCCTATAATATATTTATAGTACAGTAGTCGGCAATTATGCTGTTTTTAAAGGTATTCGCCATTAGGTCAAACTATATAAAACAATTCCCTTATTTACTTCATAAATTTCCCATTCTGATGGTAGCAGGAGTACATAAAAGAGTGATAAATAATTTGGGGAAAGTACAGAATGCTCTCTTGTGGTAAAAGTAAACAGAATCAGCTCAACTCACTTTAATTCTGCTTCAGGTTACTTTTTACACAGAATAAGCTAAATGGGAACATTCTAATTGAATTTTCTCACTTTTTCTGAAGTCCTACAGAATTTATAATATACTTCAGGACAGGAGGATGTGTATTTTTTCTTTTGCCCCTCCTGTCAGGCAACATATTCCAGTCTACTGATGTCTACTGGATTTAAATGAATTCTGAATTTATTGCAGGAACTTTGACTTATTTCGTCTTCCACAACGGTTGGCAGTACCCTGTACATAATAAGCGGTTAATAAATGTTTGCTAAATTGAATTAATAAATACATATAGACTTGGATTTTTAGAAAATAATATTAAGAAATTTAAAAGGATTAGAAGGATCACCATCACTGTTTGTGAACCTGGTTTTCCATACCTACAGCATTTTATCTGGTTGGAAGATCTATTGCTACTCTTACCACCTATATGGGTATGACAGGTTTCAAGAAGTTTAGATCATTTTAAACAGGCCAGATTAAATCTGAAGAATCTAATAGGGTCAGTAGATTTTTGCTATTGTGTTTTTGCTTTATAACAGAAGACTGAATCCTATATGGCACATGTGAGAATCTGGTTGAAAGCTAAATTTTAAAACTGAGAGGTGGTGGGAAGGTAGGTAAGGGACATTGGACTCAGAGTGAGGACAGAGCTAGGTTTGACTCCTGTCTCCAACTTACTAGCTGCATCACCACAGTTATGAAAGTTACTTATTAACCTTTCAATCTATTTTGTTACAGAGACAATAATATTGTAGCATCTACCTCACAGGAACATTGGAAGGATCAAATGGCACAATAGGTGTATTTTGTAAATGTTTAAAAGCTATGTATGTACGCTCCAAAGAATGTGACCTCATTGATATAGGCTGTCCCTTCCAATGATGTAGACTGAAAATCTGCTGTGCCTACATGCTGTGTGCGACTTACCCACGTCCACTCAGAAATTTGATAATGGATGTCTATCCAAGGAACTGGCTGGACTCGAGTTCTTTTCATATATTGTGGATATCAATGAAGCATGTGTCCATCAATTGTCCTTTGGCTCATGCAATAATATAACCTATTCATTATTTTCTACTTACACATTTCTGACATTCTTTATACCACTTTTCTGTGTAACTCTTCATTTATAAAGCGTCATAACCTGTCTGCTCATATCCTGAACCTCTACAGTATTCCATGACTTGAAGCCACATATCACCACAAGAATATTGGCATTAAAAAGATGGGTCTTTGTTTCAGGGAAGTCTGAGGTCATTAAATGTACTGTACGATTTTCCAAAGGCAATCCAACTGACTTTTTTCTCCCCTGTTTATTTCTAGGCCAAGCTTCCTGTCCATTTGCATTTTAAATCCCTAGACAGATAGATGTACTGATGGATAATCAAATTTAAAATATCCAACAAATATCACAAAAATATACTTCCTTTCCATAAACATCAGACCAGAATGAAAGCATACGGCAGTACAACTTTTAAAACCTTTTCACAAAATACTTTAAATTTCCTCTTCATATTTTAAAAGTGAAAAATTAGTTCAATTAAAAAATTAGTTCAATGAAAATTATAGAGTATGAAATAAAATTGTCTCCAATTCTGTGTGCTGAATAATAGATGCTACTTATACATAAATGAATCTTGTATTATCACCAATATGAATGGTCTGTTCTAACAATGAAGCCTGCAACCTATCCATGCCTGTCCATTTGGTGTTGAGTCTAGTCTATGTCTTCCTATAAATCCATCACAGGAGGTCCACTGAATGTGTTGGGACAAATTTTGAATTTCTCTCAATACTGAGAGGCTACCAGGGTAATACAGGGCTATCCTCCTGGGTATCCCTCACCTGTGTCACTTTACCAGCCCACCTCTTTTTGGATCCTACTATCTTGGTGACTTCCTTTTCTCTAGAAAACCTTCCAGAACACATTATCTCAACTGATCCTTTCAACAAAACCCTGTGAGATAGTATTATTCTACATTCTCTGTAACTTTGATTCTAGTTGGCATCTGCAGAAAGGCAATGTATTTTTCTTGTACTATTGTCTGGTGCTTTAAATTTGTTTATCCATTAGGACATCAGTCTGGGGTTTTTAAAATGCTGCAAATGGACAGCAAGTAGATGAGAAAACTGAGGCACAGAACGATTAAGAGACCTGTGTCAGAGGTATATTCAAACTCAGCTCTTTCCTGACTTCAAATCTAGTACCTCAGGCAGAATTAAGACTAGGTGATTACTAATTTGTTCCAAACCATGAAAACAAAGACAATACTATTTATCTTTTTGCTGTGGGCCTCATACTACAAACTCACACTGCAACCAAACAAAAAATTCAACCAAAACCCAAACCATCACCCAGTGACTAACCAGTGATATGTAGCTTTATGTCAGGGAATACTAGATTCAGGATATGATATACACACACATACACACACACATATGTACATGAAAAAAGACCCTCACTAAATTTATCAACGGATACACAGACCATACTTGAAGCTTTCCTAGCTTTGTAGGACCTACAAGGCTTTGTACTCTACTGGCCTAACTTTCAAGAGCCCAAGATCACTTTCATACAATAGTTAAGGCACCAAAGTAGGAAAGAATTGAAAAGTAAACAAAAACCTGATAAAGATCTCTTCAGGAAAAAAATGGGTGGGAAATACTACTTCACTGGGCCTGAGTATCTCTCTTTTTTAATTCGGAAACTTACAAAGAACACTTGCAACAGCTCATCATGAAAAATTGGTAAATGAAGTAAAGATTACCTTAAAAATCCCTCCTTTTATACAGCAAATTATGGTTTTGGTCACCAGGGGGACCAGGCAAAAGTGCTGGAAAACTATGAAAGCTATTTGTGTCATTTTCATAAACCATCTATTACATAGGTCAAAATTTTAAAAAATAATTGTGCAGTAGGTTCAGTTGTATGCTTGAGAGCTGGCATTGGAGCTGACAATTGAATTCGAGGTCCACCTGACACACCTGCTGTGTGAACCTGAGAATAAGTTAACTTAAGTCTGTGTACTACACCAACAAAATCAAGGCATTTAGGTTTCTGATCCCACAGAAGGGAAAAAGCGGGGGGAGGGGGGGAAGACGAGGAATGGAAGAAACAAACAACTTCTCTGAAAACTAAATTTCTTTATCGTTAAATAGGGAAAATAACTGCTTTGCCTCTTTCATGCTATTAAACAATAAATGAAATTTCCGTAGAAGTGCAATACAAACCTTACCATTAATAATAAAGTTATTTATATTGTAGGTATCTTTTTGTTTGTTTGTTTTTGTTTTGGCAGGGCAATTGAGGTTGAGTGACTTGCCCAAGGTCACATAGCTAGTACATGTGTCAAGTGTCTGAGGCTGGATTTGAACTCAGGTCCTCCTGACTCCAGGGCCGGTACGCTACTCACTGCTCCACATAGCTGCCCCATATCGTAGGTATCTTTTGAATCTCCTGGCTAGATTATAAAACGAGTGTAGGGACCATGTTTTATATAATTTTGCACTCTCCAAAAAGCTTAGCATATTATCATGTGCCTTGTAGGTAATTAGCAAATACTGAAAATTAGTTACCGGAGGAATTGTGGAGCAGCTTACAATACTGCCTGCAGAAGTAACACTCTCAGTTCTTCTTCTATGATGATTAATTTGTTCCATGTTTTCATCCCTAAAATAGAAAGCAAATGTTGCTGTATCAAGCAATAATTTAATGTTAATGTACAAATATTATAGTATAATTAAGGATATGAAAACCTAAAATCACTATTTAAGTGCTTCTAACAATACTTTAAATTCCAAATCAACAGCTTAAATGCTCCAGAGATAAAAGACATAAAATATCTCTGTTCTGGCTTTGTTACTTGAGAATTTATCAAGCCAAAGACTTCAGAAAGAATATCACTATGTTGGAAAAAATGAAGCACTAAAATTAAAAAACACTTTGATTTTGTAAATTTTAAATCTCATCTGGCCCTCTGACACCATCCTCTTTTCGTGAAAAGCTCATTAAGGCCCCTACTTGTTGCACGCTCTATAAATTAATGATATGTCATTTGAAATATTAATTATTTGAACTCTGATATTTTACCTCCTCTAAACTTTCCACTTCTGTCTTGATTCTTTTATTTAAATTCTTTTTCTATTCAATGAAATTATTCAATGATCTACAAAAATCTACTACTGGCACAATCTTCTCCAACTCAACATATAGTTCAAGGAAGCTGAGACTAGAGTCTGTACTGTTAGAAAAAGTGCAACAAACCCTCCTCTGCCAAACCATCCATTTCTACAGATCAAGGTGGTATTTACAAAGCATTAATTCCAAATATTGATTATTTTCCTGTTTGGATGGAGGGAACTAATTCAGTCACTACGTCGTATTGCTTCAAATAGAGGTTATATCCCTAGAATGTATTTTCTGAAATATAAACACACATATAATCCATGATAATGTGGCTACACATATAGATACACACACACACACACACACAATATATCTTTCTCTCTCGTTTTTTCTCTCTTCTTTCCTCTTCCTCCCTCCCAAATGATACTTCATCTTTATGTTATTTTGGTGACAGATACACTCTGGGCCCAAATCTGTGACATAGATTAGATGAACAAGCATCAGCACTTACAAATGAAGCACAATGCAGACATATGATAAAGCGAACACAAAGCCTTTTTCTTTCAATAGCTTGCAAACAATGACTGTCCAAGAGCACCCCTAAATTCTTTGCAAGTTACCACTATGCATTACTAACAGAAGTCTGATAAAACATTTACTTCAAACCAATCGGCAGGCTGCCTTGGATCAACAGATAAAGTGCAAAGGAATAAAATTTGAGCTTTTAAAGACAAAAAGTAACACACTCTATGTTTTTATCTTAGACAAGGGTAACATCTCAGGCTTTTTGAAAGACTATCATTTACGAGAATCAAGAAAAAGTATTGAACCAAAGTTTAAAGGCAAGGTGCAATCAATAGAAATCCATACCTGAAAGGCCTCAGTTCTTTGTTTAATGCTGACAAGTTAACCAGATCAGGGCATTCATCCTCATATTCCTGACAATCAGCAAGAATTTCTCCTTGATGCATCTGTTCTTCTCCCTTGGTGATATCTTCAGTGCTGTTTTCCTCCTCATGAAAATCAATTCCAGAATGCTTTATGCAACTCTTTTTTCCTTCGACAATCTCTCCCTGAATTTCTCCTAATGAATGACTGAATTCAGTCATTTCAAAACTCTGTGCACTATTCTCATCCTCAGACAGCGCATCTGTATTCCTTTGTCCCAGGTCTTCAGAAGAGTTCATTTTACAATCATCATCTGATTCATCTATGAAGTTTCTTCCATTTTCCAACTTAGACGTCTTTCCCTTCTCTCTCAGTTCAAGTGATGAAGGACATTCAGAACCTTCATCTACTTCAAGACTTTCATCATCAGGACCTAGAGGATGAAGCAGTTCATCATCCTCCTGCATTTCCTTTGTATATCCACTGGCAGAAATTTCTATATCAAGAGAGTCCTCCCTCCTAGGAATAACAGGAGTTTCAAACATTAAAACTCCCCAACAAAAATCCTAATGTTTAATTTCACATGTTCTTGATGTTTAATTTCTAACAGCTAATATATTCAAAAAGTGAGAGTTTTGGAACCCCAAATGCAATGTTTTATAATTACTCAAGAACATATTGTATACACATATGTGGATTTACAAAATTTATGATATTATGATTACATATTTACCATAAATTGTGAAATACAGTAAATATAATAAAAAGGTTACAGAAAATTTTAGGGAAGATGGTTACCTACTTAATTATTTTTTTAATAGTTTAGTTTTATTTCTCTCCCGTGTAAGCAGTAACCATTTCTGCTGGGGTAGGGGAAATGCCCTTGGGGCCTGAGCTCTGCGCTTTTCAGGGCCCCTCCATGGAGGGTCTGTAGAGAATTACAGATCGCAGTTTAGAGGTAATAACAAAAACTTGCTTTGACTTTGATTCTCTCACTGGTGGGGTGGGGGGAGGTCATTCATGCTTACCTGTGATGGCTGGCCAGGCCCACATACAGTCATAGTTACTGATGACTGCTGGCCCAGTTGCACTGTCATTTCCAATAATCAAATAGTTTATACAAATATGACTCCCTTAAAGTGGGTAAAACTCTTCTCCCAGGGAGCTTCCCCACAACTCTTCTGGGCTAGGCCTAACTCAGACCGGTCTCCTAGTAGTTTAGATTTGATACAGGAACCAAATGAGACGCTCTTATAGGTCACTCAGCAGTTAACAAAGAGAGATTTGCTTGGCCACAGCAGGAAGACATTAAACAAGGAGAGGCACTGTGCACACCTTGAGGTTATTGAAGTGAGTGCAACTGAAGCGAGCAACCAAACACCAGAGCACACCTGGAGCTCCACCTCGTGGCCAGAAGTGATGCGAACAGCCTCAAGTTTTATTCTCTGGAGCCAAACAAAATCTTGAGGATGGTCTCAGTATCTTTTAGGGAAAAACTATGCTAACCTGCATGGGGGCAGGAGTTAGGCTATTGCTCCAACCACATCAATGTTCAGTATTTTCCTCAATTAGCTAAAAGCATTAAGGTTTGAGGCTAATAAATAAGTCACACAGGCAGGGTTGTATCAATTTAAAAAAAAAAATCTAAACACTTCACAGAACTAACCTGATACTGCCAAAGGTTGGATAAAGTTCACTTTCATAACTGAAACGTCTTATGAAGAAATCTCGAATGCATTTAACGTCTCTGTCAAAGTACCTGCAAAAGTAAGAATCATTCCGTATTATTTAAATTGTTCCTAATCCAGGCTTTTCTTATCTGTCCATGCATATGGTTGTTCACTTGTTCTAATATGAGAAAATATATTGTTTAAAGACAGGGACAGGGGGTGGATCTGTAATTTCATTGGTAAAGGGAACTACCAGTTCTCTAGATCTCTATAACTTTAGTCTTAGAGAAGACAGGCAGGATGATTTGAACCTAGTTCTTCCTGTCTACACCAAGCTATTATTCAAAGATATTCTTTAAAATGAGGATACGATAATGTCCAATATTGTGATAAAGTAAAACACTGTAAAAGAAGCAAAATCAAACATTTTATAATCAATCATGAGAAAAAAATGTAGCTTAATACATTACTAGGACAATTGAGGGCATTCTTTACAAGCTCCCTTCTCTCTTCATCTCAAAAATCACTGACATGATTCCCAACTCTTTCCTTCTCTACTCTAGTCTCTGATAGTGACAACTTTTTCTTCAGTCTTCTCCAGAACACTGTTTCCCCTAATCTTCCATCTCTAACTACTGGTTCCTTCCTAATTGCCTTAGAACATACCCAAGACTCCAGCTTTTTAAAACTAACAAAAAGCCCTGTACTAAACCCCAACATCCTTTCATTAGATTGTCAATCAGTCAAATATCACTTATTAAGTTATTGTAATGTGCCAGGTACTGTGCTAAGTGCTGGGTTTATAAAAGAGCAAAAACGGAGAAATGGTCTCTGCCTTCGTGGAGCGTATTTACTGATGGAGACATGTAAATAAAAAGGAATATATAAGATAGAGAGTGGAAGGAAAATAACCTCAAAGGGAAATGATCAAGTGGCTGGGAGGCAGGGGACCATAAAAGCCTCTTGTCAATGAAGGTAGGGATGTCAAGAGGTAGAAGTGAGATACCAGTATGGAGGACAGTCAATGCAAAGGTAAAAAGAGGATATGGAGTGATGTAGTGATGTGTGGGAGGAAATCAGGAAGGCCAGCATTGACTGACCAATGTGAGAAGACTGGAGAAGAAGAGGCCAAGTTGTGAGGGGCTTTAAATGCTAAACAGAGGGCTTTATATTTGATCCTGGGGGAGCCAGTGGAGTTTACTGAGTAGTACACTTCAGAAAAACCAGTTTGGTAGTAGGGTGGAGGATGGACTGGAATGAGTAGAGACTTGAGGCAGGGAGATCAATTAGAAGGCTACAGCAATAGGACAAAAGATGATGAGGATCTGAACTAGGGTGGTGCCTGTAGGAGCCAAGAGAAGGGGACATATATGAGATACTGTAAAGGTAGGAACAAAAAGATTTGGGAATGGATGGGATGTGTGGGGTCAGTGCAAGAAACAGTCAAAGATCACACCTGAGAGACTGGGAGGGTGGTGTGCTTTCAGCAGTGATATGGAAGCTGAGAAACTATGTGGAAAAGGGGAGAAAGGAACACAAACGTGTAAGTTTAAGTCTCTGTCCTCAAGTAGATTACAATGTAGCATAAGTATCATATGAATGGTACTTAAAGAGACTTATCAATTTAAAGGAGAAATCACACCTATATCTCTCCTTCCGTTCTCAGCCAAACTCCTAGAAAAATCTGCCTACACTCTACCTACCTACACCTCCTCTCCTCTCATTCCTCAGCTCACTGCAATCTGGTTTCCAACCTCAGCACTCAGGCTCTCCAAAGTTAGCACTGATCTCTTAATAGACAAATCTGATGGCCTTTACTTAATCTTCAGCTTTCTGCTGCTCTGCAGCACCTGATGCTGTGGAAAATTCATTCAATGACTCCTCAATACTCTTTCTTTTCTCATGAGATTGTTCTCATGAGAAGCTTTTGTCTTTAAAAGCTAGTTTTCCTCCTATCTGACAGACCCTCCCCTCCCCCGTCATGTTTGTTAGCTCATTTTCCCAATCACACCATCTAACTGGAGCTCTGGTCTGGGCCATTTCTTCCTTCTATACCAGGGGTTCTTAACATGGATGGATTTCAGGGGTTTTGATAACTGTATTTCAATATAAATGGTTTCTTTTGTAAGCCTAGGTATTTCAACAGTTAAAAAAGGTTACTTTGAAAAGGAGTCCAGACTTACCAGACTACTAAAGGTGTCCATGGCACAAAAAAAGTTAAGAACCCTCTACACCCTCTTGGTGTAGCATATTGTATTATAACATTGGAAGGTGAAGTAGAAAGAATATTAGTCTTGGACTAAGGAGACCTAGATTCAAATTATGTCTCTGATCATTACTGTGTGACCACTTAACCTCTTTATTCATTAGCTGCTATGAGAATAAGTAATCTTAATAGAGATGACTATATATCTATATATAGATTTACATATCCAGCCTCAGTCTTTCCTGATCTCAAATTCCACTTGTCCAAAAGAGAACTCATCATCATTATCCCCAAACCAATCCCCAAATTTTTCCATTTTTTAGGAACACCATCATTTTTCTAGTCTTCTGAGTTAATAACCTCCATTTATTATTGCCTTCTTTTTCTCCCTCTCAACTTCTATATCAAATCAGTTGCTAAACTTTGCTGGTTTTTCTACCTTTACATCTCTCACATCAGACCCCTCCTCACTACTCACAAAGTCAACACCTTAGCTCAAGCCCTCATCACCTCTCAGCTTAACTATTAATTATAGTGGCTTCCTAACTGGTCTCCCTCCTTAAAGCCTCTCCAAACCATCCTCAAGAAAACTGCCAAAGTGATTTTCCTTAAGTACAGGTCTGAACATATCACTCCCCTAACCAATGAATTCCAATATCTACCTATTACTTCTAGGACAAAATACAAACTCTTCTGTTTGCATCTCAAACTTCTTTATCACATGGCCCTAATCCTAACTTTCCGGCTTCCAGATCCATGGCTCCCCTTCCCTCCCTCTTGCCTTCTTGCTATTCCTCACATGTGGCATAAATTGATTCTGTCCATTTACAGAAATAATTCATTAAAAGGAAAAAAAATTCTAATGAAGCAAAAATTGTGATTGTGTTCAGAGATGTGGCAATAAGCTTCAGTCTAAAACCATGACCTTCTCACTCAATGGAGTAACTGGAATGCTTGATTATAATTTTCTGATCTAAAACAAATATACATACTTACATGTGCATGTCCCCAAGAAAAGTATATTCTCTTCCCCAGTTCCTACTACACTTAATTAAATTTACACACAGGATTAGTTTAAATAATTAATAACAAAAACAATCCTTTCTAGGAGAGAAAAAAAATCTTAATTATCTTAGATGTTGGCAGTTTGAAATCTTCTGAAAAGGACAGTTTTCCCCTCCATAATTCAATTTAATTCAGTTACATGCAAGGCAGTTTTGAACCTTTAAAATCTGATGGTAAGTAATACGGAGAAGACTGAGGGAGGGGAGTAGCATAGAAGAAAAAACATGGGCTCTGGAGTCAGAGAACCTCATTTCAAACCTTATCCTGTCATCTACTACCTCTGTCACTTGATCTCTCTGCTCTTAGTTTCCTCATCATGAAGGAGCTGTACTAGAGGCCTCTGAGGTCCTTTCCAGCTAGATCTATAATCCTGTGACTGTCTACCACAAATGCCAGGGTGGAAACAAAACAGAAAGTAATCTTAAAAAGACTGATCAATAACCAACCTTAATCTTAACATCAAGACATTTTAGCACATACCATTCAGCATTTGGATGAGATGTAGAGACCATTTGTGGGAAATCAATCATGGTTATGTGGTCATCTTTATCCAACATTAGATTGAATTCATTGAAATCACCATGAATTAATCCATGATTAGCAAGTTTAACAATTAATTCCATGGCTTCATTATATACTGCTGCAGGATCTTCAATGTGATGTACCTGGCACCTAATACCATTTAAAGTGAAAGAAAGGCATTAATACAGACAATTTTAATTTATCACTTCTAAGAAGTCATACACACAAATGCTATTGAAGATACTTGTACCACTCAAATCCTAATTTGCCATTTGATTGTGATCATGATGGGTGTTTACCTGAAATTCAGTGAACAAAAGACTTTGAAGATACATTTCAGAATTTAGGGCACTTTTCTCAACCAGTACTCTAGAAACAGAGATGTGAAACTTGCTGCACTTGAGGCAGGAACCAGATTAAAGTAAAACTGGGGAATGCTTAACAAAAAAAACCATAATACAATGTAGATGTTAATTTGTGATTTTCTAAGTGAATATGCAGCCTGCAAGATCTTTTTCTATTTAAGTTTGACATCATTGTTCTAAAATATATCAGTGTATTCTAAAATGTGTTATTGCTGCCAGGTATTACAAAATCCCAATTTCAAATCAAAACTGAGTTTTTTTTTTTAAATTTATTTTTGACATGTTTGGTTTTCAGCATTGATTTTCACAGGCGTTTGAATTACAAATTTTCTCCCCATTACCTCCCCCCCCCCACTCCAAGATGGCGTACATTCTGGTTGCCCTGTTCCCCAGTCT
>CM053622.1:378295692-378319148 GCA_028646595.1 Phalanger gymnotis
CCCCCCCAAAACTGAGTTTTCAATCTATTTTTGTATTCGTTATTTTAAAACCAATCTCTTAAAGTCCCTAAAATAGTATCATGGTTAGTTCTTTAAAAACCATTACGACTTGGCTTACTAAGAATTTATGCTTTAAAAATAATACTTACAAAGGGTAACCATTTATGAGTTCCATGACTACTGCATGTCGATTATAATCAATTGGTTTTGGAACTGGAAATTTCCTTTCATAGAGTGCCTGAAAGAACGAAAACCATGTAGAGCTAAGGTGGAGATTAATATTTAAAATGAGGTATCAGCTCGGCTGATTAATGTTTAGCTCCTTCTAGCCTCTGCCCATCAAGCCTAGTTCTGCCCTCTGGAGATACTAGCAGGTGTTGTTTCACGTGAACATCTTTCAAATATTCTGGGCCCCTTTCTGTCTAGCTTAAACTGCAAACTTATGCTGCAACATACTTTAACTTGTTCATTACGTGCTTCTATGAAAGCAACCCAAGACAACGCTGGCCTTTGGGGAAACCACTTCACACCACTGGTACAATTGAATTTGCAATCAACCAAAATGCTGTGATTTTTTTCAATTCACATGAATTGCTACTAAGCAATTCTAATACATTTCTCCATTCTCTACTTCTGCTGCAAAGCGTAAGTATAGGACATTTCTTGAAATGAAAAAAAATGGTAGAGTACTAATTTGGGATGCCAGTTTCCAATGACATTATTTCTGTGCCAGCTGAATTTGATTTAAGGCAGTGAAACCACACTATTCAGGCTGTTAATCTTCTAATGCTTGTGGTGCCCTAGTCTCTAATTTAAGATTTTGTTTGTTTGAAGAATCTATTACAGAAATCAGTTAAAAATCAGTTAAGGGATATAGTAGATATAGGACCTGACAGGGAGTTAGGAAGCCACAAGTTCAAATCTCATCTCGGACACTTTATAACACGGTGACCCAAGTCACTTAACCTTTCTCAGCCTCGATTTCCTCACCTGTAAAATGGGAATAAAAATAGCACCTTGCTCACAGGATTGTTATAAGGATCAAATGAGATATATGTAAAGTGCTTTGTAAACTTTAAAGTGTTAAAATAAATGCTGGCTATTAATCAAAAAGCATTTAAGCTTTTGACTTATGCAGCTGAAGCCAGTATATGTATATGTATATGTATATGTATATGTATATGTATATGTATATGTATATGTATATGTATATGTATATGTATGTCTTCCCCTTTTTAGAATATGAGCTCCCTGAAAGCAATGAGTGTCTGGCTTTTCTAATGGTATCTCAAGCATTTAACAAAGTTCTTTGCCTATAATCAAGAGCTAAGTAATCACTTCACCTTTCAGTCATTAAGCACCTATTACGTGCTAAAATATTCACCTTACAGTTGTGCCAGTGGCCCTACCTCTTACTTGGGGGTTTATAAAAAGATGCCATTTATATCCGGTGGTCTCAAGACCTACATATATTTTAATAATATAGCAGCTAACACTTACATATAATGCTTTAGGATTTGCAAAGTGTATTTCACATATTGTCTCACTGGATCCTGACCACAATCCTGTGAGATAGATGCTCCATCATTACTTCCATTTTACAGATGACGAAACTGAAGCTGAGAAAATGACCTGCCTACGGTCACACAGCTAAGCAAACAGGAGAGAAGGGATGTGAATTAGGGTCTTCTTGATATCATGTCCAGCACTCTCTCCACTGCTCCACCTAGCTGCTTCTATGAACCTCTCAGGAACTGTCCTTCATCTTTTGGTCAGTGTTTTTTCTCCCTCTTTGGTAATATTAGTCTCATTGTGATGACAGAGTCTTGACAGAACAAACAATGGGGAACTGATTTTTAAAAGCAAAAATCTATTCCCCGTAGATAGACCCTAGCAACAGTGCTTGGTAGCAAAGTGGAGAGAGCTTGCTCATTCCCCACCTTTGAATCCAGTGACTATGATAACACAAGCTCAGCCACGTGGTGACGGCTATCACATACCCTGGGGTTTCTAGCTTTGATGCCCTGATGTTCACTGTTCTTTCAAAAAAGCCTCAGAGATGTAAGGAGCTTCAGAAATGATCTAGTACAATCCTCTCTGGACAAGAGTAGTCTCCTACAACATCCCCAAAGTGGTTACTCAGGTTTTCCTTCTAGATAATAAGCCTCCTTGAATCCAGCCCAAGATCTATTAGCTTTTGTAGCTACTTCTATGTCTCTGCTTGCTTTCCCTATGCCTGTAATATACTCAGTTCCCGTTCCATGTCTTAAATGAGACAAACATTTATTAAAAGTTTACGTGCTGGTGACTGTGCTAAGCACTAGTGACATAAAGAAAAAGCAAAAACAGCTCCTGACCTTGAGAAGCTTACATGCCATTGTGGGACACAGTATGTGTATATATGTATATATACATATATATGCACACACATCAAAACATACAAAATATACATCAGTTTTAAGCCACAAAAGTTGAAATTTAACCATTTAAAAGGTACTACAGCTTCCTATACTTTAGAAATCATCTACTCTATTATGCCACATCTTTTCTAAATTTAGGTTTTAATTCATTTGATTTTCTTTGGGGGAGGGCAATGGATAGAAGGCCTTGTCAAAGGTGCCAGAGGACATGAGGTTGCTGAAGAAACCATTATCTTGACCATGAAGAAGAATGGGAATAAGGAGGAAGAACTGCGAGTGAAGAAGGGAAGGAATTTCAATTAAGTTGAAACCTGAGCAATTTAACTATGCCAGGTAAAAGCTTGGGGGAAGTGAGATCATGAAGGAAAACAACATATCATCCAGACTCCTTGGATCTTGCTTGCCTCTCTTCTACTCTGCCATCTAGCCAAAGTGGCCTTTTTGCTGTTCTTACAGCGCTCTGTCTCCTACCTCCCACCTCTGTCCCGACCTTCCCCCTACCTGAATGTGCTCTCTCCTTACCTCTGCCTCACAGATGCCATCTCTTCCTTTAAGTTGCAGCTTATGCACCATCTTCTGCATAAAGTCTTTCCTGGCATGTCCAAACTACCTTGTATGTAATTGCTATGTGTATGTATGTGTATATATATACATATACACACATATATATTTGTATTTGTTAGCTTCATATTTATGCTGTATTTTTACGTGTCCTTGTTGTCTCCCTTGTCAGAATGTAAGCTCACTGTGAGCAGGGATCCTTTCATTCTTCATACTTGCATCCTGCCCAGACCCTAGCACACAGACTGGCACATAGTAGGCAGTTAATAAATACTTAAGATTGTTGACTGAAATGGATAGTTTGAATTCGGCTAATTCCCATGACACAGGGGAAAAAATCTGCTTTTAAAAATCAATTCCCCATAGTCTGTTGTGCCAAGACTCTTGTCATCACAATGAGACTAATATTACTAAAGAGGGAGGAAAAAACACTGACCAGAAGATGAACAATTCCTCAATGGTTCATAAACCTTGATGCAGCTAAGTGGAGCAGTGGCCTCAAAGGTAACTTGTTTAAAATCTTGTTAATCAGATTCCATTCCCAAGCCTAACAAGAAGATAGATCAAGTGGTGCTCTTCACGTTTGCCTGACACTTCTGCAGATGCCAAGGTCATAAAATTACCTCTAGGCTCCAGGGCCTTAACATGGCTGCCTATTCTCTTTCTGTGGCCCAATTCTCATTCAAGGCAATATTCCATAAAGGAGCAAAAGAATCTCATTACTTCGGCCTTGCTAACCTCATTACCACAAAACACCCATGTATGAGCGGGATAGGTGTTGAGGAGCGGGAGGGCCTTTCTACAGCTTTCACTCACCATGGGTGGGAGCTGTTCACCTAAGCCTTAAGGAATCTTTCTGAAAATCAGGATATTTATTTTTAGGAATCTTAGGAGATAAACTGGGAATGCAGATTTACGTTTGTACCAATTAACTTAGCAATCACAGACCCTCAAGTCACAATATTAACAATATCTAGCTAGACGTGAGTGTACATGTAGAAGATTTGTAGCAATAATTATTTCAGGTTGCTGTATAGAGCTAAGGAAAAATATGCAAAAGAGAGAGCAAGCATTTATAATTAAAAGTACCTTCATATAGGCAAATTCCTTCATGGCAGACAAACGTGATAAATAAAGCCATGACATATTATGTCTGTGCTTGTGGTAATCACGTTTGTTTTTCAAATTTCGGAATGAAGTCCTTCCTAGTCTATGAAGCTTTAGTGCAAACTGTTTCTCCTCTTCATTTGCAACAATGTAAATATCTGTAATTCAAAGAGTGAAAAAGTCACTTTTACTACATGCAGAGTAATTTTTCCCCTTGAGTTAAATCAAGTCTAACCTCCCATCATTATTTTATTTCATTTCCTTTTAGTTAAAAATGACATTTCCTAATGTAGGTAATTAGAAAGCCTAATGTCCACATTATGTCAATCTATACCTGGAGGGACAACCTACAGAACTGGTCCTTCAGTACATACATCTAGAAGAGACAACATTTTGTTGTTCAGTTGTGTCTGACTCTTGATGACCCCATTTGGGGTCTTGGCAAAGATAGTGGAGAGGTTTTGCATTCCTTCTGCAGCTCATTTTACAGATGAGAAACTGAGGCAAATAGGGTTAAGTGACTTGCCCAGGATCACACTGCTAGTGTGTGCGACCAGATTTGAACTCTGAAAGATGAATCTTCCTGACTATACCAAGCGCTATCCACTGGGTCACCAAGCTGCCCCTGAAGAGACACTGAGCAACAGGTTTGGTACAAAATCACACAGATAGAATGGAGCGGGGTGGACAGCTTTTAAAAAAGTGCTCAGAGCCTTTTCTCTCTGAAAAAAAAAATGCCTATCATCTTTTGAATGTCAGTCGTCATTGAATACATATCATCAACCAATAAAAAGTACTATGAGAGAAATAGTATAAAGGATGTCATCAGAGATAGCTATTTAACTTAAAAGGTGGACCAGTCATGGAATGAGACAGGCAGGTGACTGACAGTCCTCATGTTCTACTCATAGCCATGCAATGCCAAGAGCATTGTGGTGGTCTTTAAAGTGGGATGCACTGTAAAGAAAACTTGTATTTGTATTTATTATCTTAAGTTAAGCTTTATTATTATGCAGATTGACAGCAGTACCCTCAATTAGGCTGAATGTCAGACCATGCCATAGTCATACATGTCTTGTATGACACATAAGGTTTTATCAGGGAAGAACAGGGAGTTCCCTAATATGGAGGGACTAAGTATGACCCTCACTTGTTGGTTCATTTTCAGTGAATTTTGATGTACTAAAGTTTTCTGTGTTCCTGGGTAAGTGGGTTTATGGATATGATCTAGATATCTAAACCTTCAAAACGGACAGCTGTAATGGCAATCAGGGTGGACTTTTTGTTGTCTTTTGTTTTCCAGTGCTTCTCAGCACTAAGGCAATAAAGTGCCTTTGAGTCTTGCCTTTATCTGAATCAAGAGTCACTGATTGGAAACAATATCTATGATGTGGTGCTAGTGATTGGAGATCATTAGAAATTAAGCCCCAGGGCCCTAAACAGGGTATATATGCTCTGAAGTTAGCATTTTGTTTTGGGGCTCACTCACTGGAAAAGCGTACTTGTGATTTGGCTAGATGAGACTCTGGGCAGCCGTTAAAAAGCCCCCCCTCCCCTCCTCTGAAAAACCCAGATGTTGGTGCTTCTCTCTCTGGTAACTATATATGTAATGTCTTGGTCAGATGGCTAGAAGCCTGTCTGTTGATTTGTGTTATTTTGCTCTGTTTATATAATTTCTGTTTGTGCTTTCTCTGAAGTTGAGGGTGCTGGTTTTTTGCCCTGAACTAAGTGAATGATATATGTATGTTTCATTAAAGTAAGATTGTTAACCCCTTAAAGTTGCTTTCCTTAGAAAAGCAGATCAAAGAGCCTTTGTTAGTAGCCCTCCTGTGTGCTGGTGTTATTGGCCTTACGCAGCTACAGTAGTGGCAAGTAACACTGCTGTTATAAAATGGCATAGTTGAGCAGGATCTGCAGACTAAAAGGAAAGTATGGGTTTTGTGGGACTGGGATAGTAGTTGGATGTTTCCTAGTTACTGGGTTGCTCTTTATACCTGTGGTGGCTATGGTTGTGTGGAGCCCCAGGAGAAGCAGCAGCCTGAGGGAAGACAGGCAAGTAACAGTGACATGAGCGGTTTCCTGGGTGTGTAGAGCAGGGCCCCTGGGAGATAACCTCTCCTTCCCCCCCACCATCCCATTAGCACAGCAGAGGAGACAGGTTGGAGCAGCCACTATGGGAGGAAAACGAGCAAAGGCTTGGGGGAAGTGGGGATGGCCAGAGCCAGGGCTTGAGTGGATTAGCCCAGCTCCTGACTGCAGAGTGAGAAATGTTTTGAGACCGTATTATATGTGGCGCTCTAGAGCAGGAGCATAGAACTACCTTCATACAGATTCGGCAGGAGTGGTTGATGAGGTGAGAGAAAAAGAAAGAGAACTGCCTTTGTATAGCCCCAGAAGGAGTGGATGGTGAGGTGAGAGCAAAGGCAGAGAGCTGCCTGCATAGGGATTCAGGCAGAAGGCAGGAGTGGCTGGCTCCTGCTGGAGGACGAGGAACTTCCAGTGCTTGGAATTCAGCCCTGGAGCAAGATAAAAACTTTGCAGCAAGGTGCTAAGTGTGCTTTTTTGCTGCCTTCCCCTGGGACAGTTGCTGGGGTGGGAGGAGGAGAGGTGAGAGGTAGAGTTGTCTATGGTAGGTGGGGGGAAGTGCCTCCAACCCAAGGATCCACCCTTGGCTTTCTTGCCCAGCTGCCCCTCAGGACTTGGAATCTGGGACTGGAGCAGGGTGGAGAAAACATATCCCCAAGAGAACTTTATTTGGATCTTTTAAATTTGTGTTAGAACTTTGCTCATTAAAGCATGCCAGTACCTGAGGGTGCCAGGAGGATGCCTGCAACGGCAGTGTGGGGAGAAGGACACACCCTCAACAACTTCACTTGGATACACTGTATTGACTGAAGAGAATGTAACTTGCAGTGACCTAGAGGCTGGATGGTGTTTGTATTTTCTGCTACCCCTTAAGGATGCTGTGCTAGGGAAGATCCTGGCCTGGGATTCCTTGCTTGTGTAAATAAGTATTTTGAGGAATGCTACTGAATGATATGTTTTGCTTAAGGACGTTGCTATGAATGTCATGTGTAGTTTATTCAACAATATGGGATCGCAAGGTATTGTGCCTCTGTTTGTTCCAGAATCCATGGCCGTTTAGACTGTAAGGTCAAGGATACTGGAAGAGGTGGAGTGTAATGGCAAGTGGGACTTTGTTGTCTTTTGTTTTGGAATGCTTTTCAACACTAAGGCAATCAAGTGCCGTTGAGTCTTGCCTTTATTTCAATCAAGAGTCTTTGATTGAATTGGAAGTCTTTAATGACCTGCTTAAGTCACAGGAAGGCCTAGGTCACATGGGTTTGAGTCCCAGGCTTGTGATGCCCTCTGACCCTGAAAAAGTGTATACATACTCTGAGGTTAGCATTTTGTTTGGGGCTCACTCACTGGAAGAGTGTCATGTGATTTGACCAGATGAGGTAGCCCTTAAGGAGCCCTCAGGCTTTGAAAAATCCAGATGTTGGTGCTTCTCTCTCTGGTAACTACGTATGTAATGTCTTGGACAGACAGAAGCCTGTCTGCTGATTTGTGTTATTTTGCTCTGTTTATATAATTTCTGCATGTGTTTTCTCTGAAGTTCAGAGTGCTGACATTTTCCTCTGAACTAAGTGAATGATATACGTACATTTAATTAATGTGAGATTGTAAACCCCTTAAAGTTGCTTTCCTTAGAAAACCAGATCAAAGAGCCTGTGCTAGTAGCCCTCCTGTGTGCTGGTGTTATTGGCCTTACACAGCCACAGTAGCAGCAAGTAGCACTGTTGTTACAAAAACAAACATTGTTGTCAAGAAATCTCTATAAGCACAAGTGAATAGGGAAAATGGAAGAGCTAACATTCTATGCCTATGAGCAGTGGGTTACATCCTGAGGTTAAAAACAGTGATGAACAATTAAGATCTGACAAGGTGGTCAAAATAAATTAGAAATTATCAAAATTATTTGAAATACGGATTTATATCAACTATTACTAATGATGACTTCACTCTGTGTATGCCTTGTACCCTGCTTTATTAGCTATTGCTTTAAGGTCTGTAAAGTGCTTTATATGTTGGGTTTTTTGTTTGATTCTCATAATTCCATGAGCTAAGTATTATACACTTCAATTTTACAGATAAACTGTGTTTCAGAGGGGTAAAACGTCACAACTAGTAAGGATAAAAGGATTGGCTTGTTTTTCTAGTATTAAGAGCATGAATTCAATGCACTGAAGACTAGAAATTCCTTCAGTACTATTTTTAGAAGAGTTTTTAATGTACATTCTATAACTCCATAAGACAGGCCCAGACAATTTGCATCCCACCAAAGGATTTTGGGTGGATTGTAAAAAATGTAGAGGAAAACATGCTATACACTTTTTGTGGGCTGCCCAAAATCCTTTGGCGTGCCCAAATGGCGTGCATTTGTGCAGGCCTGCTATAAGACAATGTCTTTCTTTCCTATTATGATATAAAAGTGTTCAAATGAAAATATGGTCCTTCGGTACTCAGCCTGAATATTCTCACCTGATTGTAACTGCTCACTATAAGATTTATAAGATAATACTTTAGTATCCTGACAAAATTTAAGAGTAATCTTTTTTAAATAAAGAAAAACAAAATGAGTATATTATGTTTGAAGACAATGTACTAGAATACTCACAAATATACTAGAATAGCTTTAACTTGGGAAGACTTCTATGAATTGATGCAGAGTGAAATTAGCAGAACCAGGAGAACTTATACAGCAGCAATATTGTGAAGATAATCAACTGTGAAATATTTTTTAACTGACTGACACAATGACCCACCACAATTCCAAAGGAGTTATGATGAATTAAGCTATTCACCTCCATCAGAGAGCGAACATACTCAAGCATATTTTCTTCTTTTTCTTTTTTTGGGGGAAGTGGCTAGTGTGGGATTTTGTTTTGCATAATTATATATATTTTTAATAGTTTTTTCCCCCTTACCTTCTTTGTGGTTGGAGGAGGAAAAAAAATTTGGAAGTGAAAATAAAATAAAAAAACAAAACATGAATAGCTTTTAGAGTTGTTTTTTTTTTAAACAGGCTTTTAAATCTTGGTTGCTATTGACTATCTGTTTGACCATAAACAAGTAATTTCATCTTTCTGGGCCAACATTTTCTTCATCTATAAAATGAAAGGGCAAGACTAGATACGACCTCTAACGCTTATGGCTCTAGGTCTATGGTACTAATTATGAATATCTGGGAAAAAATACACAACTTAGAAAACTAAAGAAGACTTTCCTTTATTGTCTACACAGATACCACCCTATTTATACACTGCTATATTACATAGCAGAGGAAAGAGAAAAAAGAATAAAGAAAAAGGGAAGCTAATTAAAAAAAAAGAATTCACCATTTTGGAAAATTACCTGATTCTTTACCAACTCCCATCTGGTTTCCAACAGAGTCAACCACCTGTCTTGAAGAAAGTGCTTTCAAAGCAAGGTAATCGTAACCTCCATTTGTTAACCGATACCCTTGGACAGCTGAAAAAAGACAATTCTTTTTAGTTACATACTTGTTCTATAATCGTGTTTGCTAATGTTAGATTCCAATTCTTATGTTATTCTTATTTTCTAAAATATATACTTTTTCCTTGAGTATCTCTTGATAAAGTTTTAACATTACTGGTTTTTTTTCCTTCTAAAAGTAGAAGCTATACTACATACTTTCAGGATATATTCTGTTTACATTAAAAAGCATTACTGACACTGACCTTATGGGCATCTTCTGATCCTCTATATCCACCTGACATCACTTATCATTTGGCAGCTATAATGTATTGTCATATTTTTAGTAACAGCTCATATTCATATAGGTTTTTCAAGACTTATAAAGCACTCTCCTCACAGACTATTATTTTACAAATGAGGAAACTGAGGGACAGTAAACTAAAGTGACTTGCCCAGGGCCACAGGACTGGAGCCCGGACTTAAAACCACATTTTCTGATTTTCAGATAAATATCTGTTTTCTACTATACCACACTGCTGCTCCCATAATATTCCACAATGCTGACATATGAGTTTGTTCATCCATTTTCTATTTAGTTTTGAAATGAAGAGTAATGATACTCTGTCCCCAGTAAGATAGTTCTCAAGTTCTGCTAATGGTTCTAGTTTATATTTAAAAAAACAGAAATTATTACTTTTACAATTTGCTGTACTGTCAGTTTGTCTCCCCCAAAGAAATCAATGTGCATGGAAACCATAATATGAAAGGTTCTACATATATCATTTATCCAACTTTTACAGTTGAGGAAACTGAGGCTATAATTGACTTGCCTAAGGACCTAAGAGATGGAAAGTAACAGTCACAACTAAAGGCCAGGACTTTGATTTAAATATAGTGCTTTTTTCAGATTGCTGGATTTGAGTGCCTGCTAAATGTATGTAAAGCATGTATGGAAAATATGAAAGAGAACAAAGACAGTCTCTGCCCTCATGAAGTTTAGTCTAGTAACAGGGATAAAATAGTATGTAAATAATTCCTTGTACTGTACAGGCCCTCCCATGTTCCTAATCTACTCTACCTTAGATTTCCTTTCATAATCATTCTATTTTCTTACACTCACAGAAAACTGACTCTCTTCAGGAGCTCCCTCAACTGCTCTCTCTTCTCTCCAATGCTGGCTGTTCCTTCTCAGACGTTCCTTCTCCCATACATGGAGTCAGAAGGAACCAAAATACACACTGCGCTCCACTCCTCCCCTGCTGCTTTCAGATTCTCCTCCTTTAAGAATCACTCTGTTGGACCATATCACGTACTTTGCTCTTGTTGTCATCTGCCACTTTCAGGGTCACTTTCCCACCTTTCTTGAGGAATTCATTCTTTATCTCCACATATTTCTTAACACTCTCTTGAATATTCTCAATTCCCATGACCACCAGGGATCTCACCACTACTCTAAACTATGCCACCTCCTAAAATTAGTCCTCTCAATCTTAATATACTATTCTTGAATTTCTTCCTCTGATTTTCTGTTCTGAGGACTAGATTTTTGTCCTCATTCTGACCTCAATTCTACTCCTTGAGGATCTCCTAGTTTTTCACCCTTCCTTTGGCCTCCCTTTCTTCTCTTCGTGGTACTTATACTATCAGTTATCCAGTTAAACACAGTCCTACAGCCCCAAATCCCTAGCCAATGATGTTTTTCTGCAGTTTATACCTTAACAATTACCACATCTGGGTAACCCCTCCTCCACTCTAAGCCTCTACGGGAATTCACACAGCTGTTCTTACTGAGTTCATAAGGAATTTATGTTACTTAATCTCAATTGCCCACTCTGTAATCTTTGGGAGATAATATCTGTATTATAAACTACTTCATGGAGTTACAATGAGGATCAAGTAAGATAATGTGGTAGAGTCAAAGTGCTACATAAATGTCATTTATTCTGATACTCGTGTTATTTGTAGCAGCTGTCACAAACCTTTTCCTAAAGTCCCCAGTATTATTCACCCTGTCTTTTAAAAGATGGCCTCCCTGACCACTTTGCTGAGAAAACCCAGGCCATTCATTTTAATCTTCATTTCTCCTACCTTACACCTCACCATACTTCTATATTTTTGCCCATCTCTTCTTTTCTGTTCTAATCTGCTAAGAGGCAATCCTTTCTGACATAGCCAACCACACTATGGCTGCCCTTGATTCCACCTATTCCTCCAGGAACAGGCTATAATGGTCATTCCCATCACCCTTCCCTTCTTCAGTCTCTCCCTTCCTACTACCTATTCCACACTCTTTACAAACATCTGCAGGCTTCTCTCATCCCTAAAACAAATAAGACCCTTGTCATGTGACACCACCCCCTCAAAAGATCCTCCCCATCTTTATTCCTGTTCAATGTTAAATTCTTAAAGAGTTACTTACGTTCACTGCCTCTACTTCCTCACTTACTTCACCTTTGTATTCTGGTTTTGGCACCATCACTCTACTGAAATTGCGGTCTCGAAGCCTAAGAGTGATTGCTTGTTTGCTAAATCTGAACTTTTCTTAATCTTTGTCTTCTTTGAGCTATGCTACTTCTGACACTAGATTTGCCTCCTCTTTTCCTCCTTCAGATTTCTTCTCTCCTCTTTTTTCTTTTTAACTGTGGCCAAGCTCCTCTTCTGTTTCTTTCATTAGACTAGCATACATATCCTGGCTACTTCCCAGATATGTCCTGGGCACCTCTCTCTCTCTACACTTGCCTCCATGAAGCACTGTATTTTGATTCAGGAAGATCTGAATTCAAATCCTGTCTCATATACTTACTAGCTGTGTGACCCTAGGAAATAACCTTTATCAGGCTATTTCCTATTTGTAAAATGGTGATGAAAATAGCACCTAACTCATGGGGCTGCTGTGAGGACATAAAGAGATAATATATGTAAAGTGCTTTGCAAACCTAAAGCACTACATGAATATTACTTATTATCTCATTAGCTCTCGTGTTCATGCAGATGACTCCAAATTTCTATATATGCAGTCCTACTTTCTCTCCTGAACTCTAGCACCTCATCTCCAAATGCTTCAAAAATGTAAACTGTTATCTTCCCTCAGCTGACATTCCAAAAAAAACCACAAAACCCTACCATGTACAAATTTCTATCGAGGGTACCACCATCCTCCCAGTCACCGAAATTTACAACCTTGATTTTTCCTCTTTCTCACTCCCATAGCTAATCATTGCTAAGACTTAGGCTCATATACCTAGTCTAGCAGAGTAGCCATAGTTCCTAGAAGAAGCCTCAGTGATAATATAACCCAGGCCTGCACAACCAATGGGCCTACTTGTGCAGGCCTGATATATCCCAATCCTCCCATTTCATAGATGAAGAAACCAAAATCCAGAGTGATCAAGCAATCTACCCAAAGAGACAGATAGGAAATATCAAAGGTGGGATTTAAAGCAGGTCTGACACCAAAACAAGCACTCTTTCTCTGTACTATGCTGCTTCCCATGTTGATTTTACTTTCCCAACATCTCTTGCGTCTAAAGTCTTCTGACCATTTGCCAAAAAAACCAATCTGAGCCCTCACTGTCTCTTACCTGGTCTTCTATAATAGCACCAGTTAGTTTCCCTTCTTTTAGTCTCTTCTGTTTCTAATCCATTCTCTGTATAGCATCCAAACTAATCTTCCTAAGGCACAATAACCCCCTGGAACACTTCTGAAGCTAGTTTCAACCCATCTTTCTAGGCTTATTTCATATGAATCCTTTTCACACACTTTATTTTCCAGCCAGACTATTTCTTCAGACTTGATCCTTCATATATTCACAGAAGGCATCTTCCATGCTTAGAATGCCCTATTTTTTAGGTTCCTTATCTTCCTTTAAAGGTCAGGTTAGCTATCACCTCCTCTAAGAGGCCATCCCTCCTCCTTCCAGATGAAATTCTTTACAAAAGACAAAATACTCCCTCAGTAGCCTGAACATGGGAATTATTTTTTCAACGCAGGTCACGCCTTTCTTCCTTTTGGGGCACAATTAATTTCTGGAAATGATGTTGAAAAGTAGGCCACTAGGTGGACTGAGTATGTGCTGTTCTCTCTTTCAAGAGGAGCTACAGAATGAGTGTGCAAATACTGCAAGAAGGGAAATATAGATTTACATGAGGCAGGCTGAATGACCAGAGAAGAAATGACTAGGATTATGGTGAGATATGAACAATTTTTTATACTGACTTCTTGGAAATTTTTCAATATCACTAGGAAAATCTTATTATCTGGTGTTTATAATAAATACCTTTTCGTATTAAAAAAAACCCCAAAAACCAAACACTAAAACCTTTGAAAACAGCCCTAAAATCCCAGAGACTTTATGCAGATCTTTGGAGATAAATATGAACAATAAAGCCACGAAACTTTTAACATTTTTTTTCTAAGTGCTATCTAAATAATAGCAAGGGGCAGCAAGGTATAAATTATATATATGTGTCTCTTTCTCTCTCTCTACACACACACACACCCCTCCCCCCCAAAAAAACAAGAGTTATAAATGATAAGAGTTCTGGATTTAAGGTCAGAAAAATCAGGGTTCAAATCTTGCCTTTGACACTAACTAGCTATGTGATTATTCTATAATGGGTTCCTAGTGAACCAGCTTTCAAAAAATATCATTAAAAATAACTGGTTCCCTTTGTAATCCTATGCGTTTTGTGCATTTTACAGACATTATTCTTAGGAGTTTATAGGCTTTACCAGGCTGCCAAAAAGGTCTACTGATACAAAAAATGTCAAGAATCCTTGTCCTATGTTATTTTCCTATGTAAACTCTTGGACTACAGTCAGAAATGAAGGTTGACCCACATCATTGTAAGGAGTTACCCATGTTGAGAAAAATAAGATTCTTTGCATATTAAAAAATCCAAAAAAATATCTTAATGTTACATAAAATGAACTGTATAATACTTACTTTTAGTTCGTTCATAAGCTAAGAGTTTATGTTTTACCAGTTCTCTCAAAATCTTATTACAACCACCATGTTTAAGGCTGGCTATGGAGGCGATCAAACTGCAAGGAACTATTTCATGGTTCTTCATGCCCATTTCAACCTGAAGTTAAAAACACACAATAAATAACAACATAAATGCAGCTTCTAAAATGATTCTTCTCTTACTCTCAAAATAAACACAAATATATCAACTCAGTTTTTTTTAAATCTTGTTTTACTTAATGCACTCAAAGCTGAGAAGTATTAAAAAAGAGGCAAGTTTATAAATGATAGAAATTTTGTGACTAAGAACTTTAAAATACAATTTTTTAAAAGCCACAAAACAACTCACTACTGGAAAAGATGCGTAACTTGACTTCATATTATCTAAGTCACTTTTAGCCTTACGTCTTTTAATTAAATCTATTTTAGCTAGGTATGGGCTAATATCTTACACCCTTTAGCAAGATAAGGTCAAAACTAATAGAAGACCTAGACATGAAGAGAGATATAAGTAAATTACAGGAGAATGGAACATATTACCTATAAGACTTATGGATAAGAAGAATTCATGAATAAACGAGAAAGAGAGAGACAGAGAGAGAGAGAGAGAGAATATTGTGGACGGTAAAATGGATAATTTTGATGACAAGCAGGAAACCGGAAGAAAAATTTTATAGGCAACTTCTTAGATAAAGGTCTCACAATTCAAATATATAAAGAACATTGTCAATTTATAATACAAGTCTTTCCCCAACTGATAAATAGTCAAAGGACATGAACAGGTAGTTTTTCGATGAAAAAAATTAAAACCATATATAGTAAATATGAAAAAGTGCTCTATCATTACTGATTAGAAAAATGCAAATTAAAATAATGTTGAGATATCATCTCACATCTATCAGACTGACTAAAAGGATAGAAGGGGAAAATGACAAATGTCGAAGGGGATACTGAAAAACTGAGACATTAATACAATATTGGTAGAACTGTGAATTGATGTAATCATTTTGGAGAGCAATCTAGAATTATGTCCGGAGTTATAAAACCATGTATATCCTTTGACCCAGCAATAGCATATATTAGAGCTGTTTCCCAAGGTGATTAGGGAAAAAGAAAAAGAACCTCTGTGTTCTAAAATATTTATAGCAGCTCATTGTAGTAGCAAAGGAGTGGAAACTGAAGGCATGCTCATCAATTGGGGAATGGCAGAATAAGTTGTGGTTTACGATTGTGATGGAATACTACCGTGCCGCAAGAAATGACAAGCAGGTTGCTTTTAGAAAAACTTGTGTCTCGGGTCCGATCTGAACTCAGGAAGTCCTGGCTCCAGGACCCGCACCTAGCCGGGTTATGAGTTCTAACTCAACTTACTTAGCACTAGGTCTGACAAAACAATAGGTGCTTAGACAATGTTAGGTGACCGACGGATTTAACCTCAGTTTCCTCATCTGCCAAATGAGAAGGAAAACAACAGCACCTTTATCTGGCGGATAATTGAGTGGAACGAATACACGTTACGGGCCCCGCAAACCTTTAAGTGTTTTATACAGAAATGCTCGGCCCGGAAGCACCAGGGCCGGCCCGGAGCCCCCGGGGGCGAGTTTCCAGCCCAGCCCGCGCCGGGCTCCCGTGGCCCCAGCCCTGCCCCCGCCCGCACCCCGCAGAACACAGCCCAGCCGGCCCTTCGAAGGCCGGGCTCGCGGCTCTCCGGGATCGGGGCGGTCACAAGCGCCCGCCCGGTTTTCTGGGACAGTCCGTCCCAGTGGATTGGCTCCCTTCCTTCAGCCGGCTCGGATCCTCCGCCCGCACCCAAGTCTCGCCCGATGGAGGAAGACAGAGAAGCCTCGGCCGCTGGGCTGGGGCCCGGACATGTCGGGGACGACGCACCCCGGCTCTTACCGCAGTCAGAACCCTGAAGTCTTCCCGCGTCAGGTAGCGCAGCTTGGCCACGTTCACCTTCCCCATGACTGCTCAGGGAGACAACCAGCCAAAGAATACCCCCAGCGCGCGTGCGCGAGCGAGGAGACGGAAGCTCGGGCACATGCGTCCTTTGGCTGTCAGGTCCTTGTCAACATATAAAACCCTAAGATTTCCCTTTCGAATAATAAAATAAGCAATCCTCTTTCTTTCGCATAGCAGCCAGGAGAGAAATGTTAGTGTTTGTCAAGGTGAATTTAATCCATGTATGTGGAAAGGTGCTTCTTCTGGGAGGTTTCTTTTTTTTAATCTGCCAGGATTAGCTACCTAGGTGAAGCGTCCTGCCAGGGCGGGCCCGGGAGATTGACTGGAGGTGGGCGTAGCAGTTTCTTACCGGTTAGCTTCAATTGCTGCCGCCTGGCACCGTGGTCACCTAAAGAGGCTGAGACAGAGAAAGACGAGGCTGAGGGCTTTGGACTCGAAGAAGCTAAAGGTAAATAAGTGCATAATAAAATAAAATCAGTTTGACTCAGAGGAAAAGTCTAGCTCCCCTGGGAGCGCCTGCTGGAATAAAGTGCCGGTCAGAGTGGTTTAGACGCACCTTTGTGTACTAGAAAGGGATGGATTTGGGAGTCCAGATTGGAATCCTGGAGGTGACATTTACCAGCTGGTGCGTGCTTGGGCTTATCGTGTCACCTCCCTCAGGATCAGAACCCCTTCTGTTGCAAAAGAGTTGAAAATTGTGAAGTTTAAAACACAATGAAAAGGTGAGTTCGCTAGTGGGGCTGCATGGAGTAGCTCTGGGTGGCTGGATCTGGAGTCCAGATGACCAGATTTAAATCAGACACTTACCATCTAGTGACTCCGGACAAATTGTTTAACCTCTCTGTACCTCCCCTTACTTCTCTGTAAAAAGAAGCAGTGGGGTGGATTCCATAATCTTTTAAGGTCCTTCCACCTCTAAATCTAAGATCCATAGGTCCAAGTTTATTTGTGCTTGAGGGCGAGGCAGCTGTGATTGTCACCATATATGAATAAGTAAGCAATAAACATAATTTTGTGGCTGATGTTGCTTTGGCTTCTTTGATTTTTACCATAACCTTAGTTGCCTCCTCGTTAGAGTGCCATTAAATTAGGAGCTCTTTCCATTAGATTGTGAACTCCTTGAGGGCAAGGATAGGTAGCCTTTTGCCTCTTTTGTGTCTGTTTGTATCCCTTTTTCTTAGTACAGTGCCTGGCAATTAGTAGTTGCTTAATAAATGTTTACTGACTTTGTGGGAAAATGATGCTTAAAAAACAAACCAAAAAGAAAAAAAACCCACTCACTGCAGAGTATTAATACTGAATTACCATATAATCATTCATTGTTGTCAAAGGCAGGAATTTAAATGATACGGAAAACTGGTCAGATTTCCTTCACTTTAAAACTTCTCCAACTCACCTAAGTAGCCCTCATTCAAATCACTGTAGTGTGCTGCTCAAATTTGGGTGGTAAGAGGTTAAGGCAAACAAGCATAAACTTTTCTTTATAGGAATGTGTCAGTGAAAGGGAAGAAAGCTATAGAGAATAGGCAGGATCAAGTGAAAGGTTTGGGGAAAGGGAGCATTGTTTACATTGAAGTTAGTGAATCTTGAGGTAATTGTTGATTTAGTTTAGAGGATTTTGTAAAGTTCTTCACAGAATTATTCTACATATTTATCCTTTGTAATTAATATTTGTGTTTGAGTTACAGTGATCTTTATGGTGGTCTTTTTGCTTAAGCTTATTCTGAGGACTACTTTGTGGGATGGCCAAGTTGTTACCTTGGGAGCAACATGAAACTAAATCCTCCAATGCCTTTATTTATCTCGCTAGGAAGAATTTTGACATAATTTGTCACTAGGATCATATTTTAAGCTTTCTACATTGGTAGATTTATCCTATTGTGTTCCCTGGCCTAGCCTTTGGAAACCTAAGGTCACTTTCATGTCAAGATAAGGCATGAGAGTTGGACTTCTGTGGATAATGATTTGAATTAATAGAATTATTCTCCAAATACTAGTAACATGTGGTTTCGTTCCCTGCCATCATCTCAAACTCTCATCAGGTATCTCTCCTTCCTTTTACTACCAAAAGTCTAGAAAGAATTATCTGCATTCTCTGTCCCTACTTTGTCACCATTAATTCACCTTTCAATTTGTAATCTGACTTCTGATGCAACCACTGGACTGAAATTGTTATCAAAAAAGATAATCAGTCTCTCTTTATTGTTAAAATTACATAGTTTTTTCTTAATCCTTATTTTCATTGTTCTATAAATTTATATGATTGAATCTCAACTGGGCCCTTGGTACTATCTCGTTTCCCTTAGCGGCTGTTTCAAACCTCTTTTCTTCTCAAGCCTGCAACATCAGTCAAAGGCTCTTATTAGTAGATGCCTTTACCTCTAACTTTACTGAGAAAATCAAGTACTAAACTTTTTAGCAGATAGTTTATTAGCATAGTGGATAGAATACTGGACTTGGAGTCACGAAGACCTGAGTTCAAATTCTGTCTTTAACACTTAGCTGTGTGATCCTGGGGAAGACATTTAACTTCTTTCTCTCCACACTATAATCAGCCTTCATTCAGCCACTAAAGTGATTTTTCTAAAGCTCAAGACCAATAATGTCACATAGAACCTTCTTCCCCAACTTGGTAAACCCAGTGGCTTCCTATTGCCCCTAAGATCAAATATAAAATGTTCTCTTTCGTATTCAAAGCCTTTATTTACCTACAGGTGTCCCTAAAGTCTGGACACATAGGCAAAAATGCATATTTTGAAATATTTGGAATTTTAACAGACCTTAGCTCCCTTGACTTCTTTTTCTGGGGCATGCTAAAGGAGAAGGTGTACTCAATGAAAATCACAGATGCAACACCCTTGATTGAAGCATAAAGAGTGAATGTGCCAAAATTGATGGCAGTGTGCAATTATTGCATCGAGTTCACGTGAATCTTGCAAAGAGCATCAACCTTTGCCTCACAAATGTTGGAAATCATATTGAAGATGTTATTTGCTAATATTCCAATTAAATAAAATGTTTTAGAAAATTTCATTTCTTGAAAATATGCATTTTTGCTTATGTGTCCAGGCTTTGGGAATACCCTGTAGCTCTTTCCTACATTTCTAGTCTTCTTACACCTTAATTCCTTACTTGTATTCTTCATTCCAGTGACACTGGCATCCTGGCTGTTCCAAGAACAAGACACTGCTTCTCTTGGCTCTGGGCATTCTCTCTGGCTGTCCCGACCATTTCAGGTTTGCTTTCCCTTTTCCCCTCCATCTACTGACCTCCCTAGCTTCATTTAAGTCTCAACTAAAATCCTACCTTCTACAGAAAGCCTCTCCCAAGCCCTCTTAATTCCAGTGCCTTCCTTCTGTTAATTATCTCCTCTTTCCCCCGTATATAACTTGCTTTGTATATAGCTGTTGGAAACTTTGTATAGATTACAAGCTCCTCGAGGACAGGGACTATCTTTTGCCTCTTTTTGTTTCCTCAGAGCTTAGCACAGTGCCTAGCACATAATAGACATTTAATAAGTATGTATTGCCTGATTAACTTAGTCTCTGTCTCAGTTTCCTCAACAATAAATAAAATATGTAAATTATAAATTATAATAATATAAATAAATATATCACCTGTGCAATATATTGTCTACGGAGGCTATAAATAAAACCCACCTCCCAGGGTTATTGTGAGAATCAAAGGAGAGAATATTTGTAAAGTATTTAGCACAGTCCTGGCACACAATAGGTACTATATACATACTATCTACTATTATGATTATAATTTTACACCTATTTGTTTAAATGTATTCAGCAGTAAATTGTAAAGTCTGTGAGAGTGGGGACATTTTAATTTTTGTTTTCTTTTTCCAAGTATCTTAAGTTTAATAAATGTTTGTTGAATTGAACAGCTTCCTTAGAGCTTCTTGCCTCTTCTCTCTTCTTTTCTCCAACTGATCTTTTATATAGTTGCCCAAAGAATCTTCTTACGGCACAGCTCTGTGTCACCCCTTACTGAAAAACTTTCAGTAGCTCACTATTGCTTCTATATTAACTGCCAATTCCTCAGGCTGCTATTCCATAATCTCTGGCCTACCTTTTTCCAGCCTTATTTTGCATTATTTTCCTTCACAAACTCTTCTTGACAGACTGGATTGCTAGATGTTTTCTGAACTCAACATTGTGCCTCCATACATTGCCACAGGTTCTCTTCCATGCCTGGAAGATATAATCCAACCCTAATTCTCTTCTTCTGTTAATGCTCAGCTCTGGAAAATCTTCACTTATTTCCCATCTGAAGGTATTCATTCCTAGACTACTTTAATCTTGCTTTGCCTCCTTCAATACTGACCTTTTATTACACTTATCTGTATACATGCTTTATCCTCCAAAGATACTATAATCTCTTTGAGGGCAACGATTGTTTCATTTTTGTCTTTATCTCTCTGGTGCCTAGTATGATGCCATATACTAGATGCCATTTATTGAATGCTTATTATACAAGGGATATCAAATGTACTATAAACTCTACCTAAGTTATTTGAAAATATACCTCTACTGTAGCACGTATTTGACTCATCTTCCTTCTCTCCTCCTCTTCTCCTTCTTTCATTTGTTGCCTACCTAGGCAGAATTCTCATTACATAACTAGGAATGGGACTCTGGAATGTAGAGGAATGTTAAGGGGTCCCCTGAACTTATCTTTTTGAGTTGTCATGTTTTCCAGAAGCACTGGACCCTAAACGTGACAAGGACGACCCCCTTTTCCCCTACCAGCTTACATAATGTGTTGTTTGCATCCCTGGGAGTCAAGACAGGTGTCAGTCAGCCTGCGTTAGGTTAAGAATTTGCATGGGCAGCTGGTACCCATGTAGATAATAAGCAGACCATTATATCTTCATAGTCTAGCAGTTCCCAAAGGAAGAGAATATGGCTTTTGATGTTGACTTGCTCTTCCCCTTTGGGAGGGATTTTGCCCAATTTCCACCTTCACTTTACCTTCCCCACTCCCTAACACCCTATCCCCACCATGCCACACCCCTTGAGGTGGAGAGTTATGTTTCCTCCTCTTTCCTTTGTGGTGCTGTTATAAATAAGCAACCTTCTGTGAACTCTGGGTTCTACATGCATATTCATTTCTTTTGTAATAAACCTAGTTTTCATATAAGTTTTGTGAAGTTGTGATTGCCTGTTTGCAGGAGGCAGGCAGTGAGAAGGAAAGAATCTTGAGATGCAGTTGAAAGGCATTTGCTTCTTTCGTCACATCTCTCCTTGTGACTGCTTAATTTCTTCTTTACTTCTCCCTTCTTTTTTCTTACCCAGCTCCATTTCTTCTGCGCCCTTTTGAAACCTCCCTTTGTTTCCTTTTTATTTTTTTCCTTCTCATTTCAGAATTTTATTTTCTTTCCTTTTCTTAGTCTTTCCTAAACTTCCTCTTATTATGCTGCTACTATTTTAGGGTAATTTGTATGATGTGAAAATTTCTAAATATAAGTAGAATTATAAAATATGCTATACTGGAATTTAGCACTAAAGTTTGGCTAAATGATTATATGGCATTTTCTCACTGTGGAATTAATGTATAGTTTCATACTGAAGTGTATGGTACACCCTCTTTTTCTCTCTGTATGTATATATACATATATATATATATGCATATATATATCAACCAGTGGATTATTAAGTATTGCCCATCTTTATAAAGGTAAAGGATTGTCCTGTGACAATCATGGGGTAGGGGTAGGGTCTGCCTCTCAGTCATTGCTGGCAAGATTTTTGCCAGAGTCTTCTTTAATAGGCTGATCTTTCACCTAGAAGATGGTCATCCACCTGAGAGCCAAGGTGGCTTCAGAAAGGGCTGAGGAATGGTCCATGTGGTGTTTGGTTCTGAACAACTCCAGGAGAAACGCCAGGAGCAGAACAGAGGTCTGTATACAATGTTTGTTGATCTGACCAAGACCTTTGATACTGTGAGTCCTGAGGGCAATTTTGGTTGCCTGGAGAAGTTCATCAGTATTGTACATCAGTTTCATGACATATGCTTGCCTGGGTTCTGGATAATGAACAATGTTCTTATGCTTTCGCAGTCACTAATGGAATGAAGAAAGGCTGTGTGCTTGCTTTTTAGCATGATGTTTTCAGCAGCATTGTCAGCTGTCTTCAGTGAAGATGAAAAATGTTATCAGTCAACTATTGCACTAATAATAATTTAACTTGAATATAATTTAACTTGAAAAGGCTACAAACCAATACTAAAGTGGAGAGAGAGCTGGTGGGTGACTTTTTGTTCACAGATGATGGTGCACTCAATGTAGCCTCTGAAGCTGAGATGCAACAAAGTATGGATCAATGCTCTGCTGCTTGTGTTAATTTTGGCCCAACAATCAACACCAAGAAAACAGGTTCTCCATCAGCCAGCACAACATCCATATGTGAAACCATCGATTACATCGATTTGCTATGGAGAAGTTTTGAATACTGTGGATAAGTTAACTTATCTTAGCAGTATACTTTCCAGAGATGTATATATTGAAAATGAGATTCATGCAAGCATTGCCAGAGCTAGCTCAGTGTTTGGGATTCTTTGAAAGAATGTGTAGAAGAGAAGATGTATTGGACTGACTACCAAACTGAAAGTCTGCAGAGCTGTGGTGCTGACCTCATTGTTGTATGCCTGTGAAACCTGAACAGCCTACCAGCCCCATGCCAGGAAGCTGAATTGCTTCCATTTGAATTGTCTTAGGAAGATTTTGAAGATCATCTGGCAAGATAAGGTACCTGACACTGAGGTCCTTTCTTTTTTTTTTAAATTTTTTTATTTTAATTTATTTTTAATATGTTTGGTTTTCAGCATTGATTTTCACAGGCATTTGAATTACAAATTTTCTCCCCATATCCTCCCCCCCACTCCAAGATGGCGTACACTCTGGTTGCCCTGTTCCCCAGTCTGCCCT
>CM053622.1:378319648-378336085 GCA_028646595.1 Phalanger gymnotis
GAAAGAGAGAGAGAGAGACAGAGAGGGCACAGAGTGAGTTGAATATGAAGGGATGATATCTAAAAAATTAAAATCAAATTAAGGGATAAGAGAGGAATATATTGAGAGAGAGAAAAGGAGAGATAGCATGGGGTAAATTATCTCACATAAAAGTGGCAAGAAAAAGCAGTTCTGTTGGAAGGGAAGAGGAGGCAGGTGAGGGGGAATGAGTGAAACTTGCTCTCATCAGATTTGACTTGAGGAGGGAACAACATACACACTCACTTGGATATCTAATCCCACAGGAAAGAAGGAGGAAGGAGGAAGAAGGAAGGACGATAGAAGGCAGGGCAGATAGGGGGAGGAGGAAATCAAAAGCAAACACTTTTGAAAAGGGACAGGGTCAAGGGAGAAAATTGAATAAAGTGGTACTGGATAGGAGGGAGCAAAATATAGTTAAGTCTTTCACAGCATGAGTATTGTAGAAGGGCTTTACATAATGATACATGTGTGACCTATGTTGAATTGCTTGACTTCTTAGGGAGGGTGGGTGGGGAGGGAAGAAGGGAGAGAATTTGAAACTCAAAGTCTTGAAAGAAGATGTTCAAAAAATAAGTTGTTTTTGCATGCAACTGGAAAATAAGTTATACAGGCAATGGGGCACAAATAGTGCTGCTATAAATATTTTGGTACATATGAGGATTTTCTTCTTCTTTTTAAATATTATACATATCTTTTTAAAAAATTTAATATTTTTAGTTGTCAGCATTGATTTCCACAAAATTTTCTCCCCATTTCTCCCCTCCCCCCACTCCAAGATGGCATATATTCTGATTGCCCTGTTCCCCAGTCAGCCCTCCCTTCTGTCCCCCCACTCCTCCCCATTCCCTTTTCCCTTACTTTCTTGTAGGGCAAGATAGATTTCTGTGCCCCTTTCTTACCCTTCTAATGTGTACAATTGGTTGCCTTCCTTGGATAGACAGGGTTTTTTACATACAATAACTCTGGTCTGTCTCGGAGTCTTGGGATTCATTATGATGTGTGTCTGCCTCCCCTGCCTTCTCCGTCTCCTTATGGGGGGCGTTAAAGATGCTATGGTGGAACTCCGTACGTTCCACAGAAAAGGGGAAGTGCCGGGGGTCTAGAACTGGGTCTCCTGGGAGGACTACAACAATGCAAATTATTAGTACTAAAGACAGTAGAATTCTGATCAAATGCTATAATCCAAATTGATGATGGGAATTTCCTTCCTCTCAATAGGGAGGCATGGGTCAATGATGCGGAGCATTACATACTTGGTGGCGGTGATGGTACTTGTTACTCTTATAGTTAAAATGAAGAGTTCTGCAGAGTGGGGAAATGATTTTTAAAAAATAAGTGCAGTACAAAAACCAAAATGTATGAATAAAACATTTAATAATAAGGTTCACATGATAAATCTAACAGCTCTGTGAGTTAGGTAGCATAAATATTATTTATTAAGCCCATTTTACAAAAAAGAAATCAAGGCATAGCAACACGGAAATAAATACTTCAACGAAATGAGAGATATTTTAAAGTACTTAAACTTTTAATTTTTTTGACATAGTATGCTAAGGGAATTTGGTGAGCTGATTAATTAAATCTTCCTTTTAACAGAGAAGTATAACTAAATTGAAAACAATATTAAATATAATTTTTTCTCTCATGATTCATGAGGTACTTCAGGATATTAAAGTATCTTGGAATTCTTATTATAGCTTAGATTGTGTAACCTTCTGTACTTTTAAAATTCATTTGGCCATTAAGAACACATAAATATAAATTATTATTATACTGATGAAGTAAAAATGATTAGTAAAAATAGATTTCTGATAGACAGAATTTCAAATAATTGAGAGTTTATGCTTAAAAAAATCATACTCATAGAAACAGAATTAACAGAAAGTGAAGGTTTTTAGTTAAATAATAAATGATAGAGCTTTATTTCTTATCATTATAAAAGAGAAACTACATTTTTCTCTTAAAAAAATTAAATTGTGAACCAGAAAACCAGGAACAAACATTAACATTTCCTTATACAAAGAAGATAAGAAAAAGATTACATATGAAACCATAGATTACATATATACCATTTTATTAATACATATTAAATTTAACATGGCTGTACAAACACATCTCTGCTTTTCTATGTCCCTTTATGAACTTCTTTCTCTTTCTTCTGTGTATTTTTTAACGTTCCACTGGCATTCTTTTCTTCCTGGTTGGGTTGGTGTTTGTTTTTGGTTTTTTTTTTGCATTACTTATCATTAGCCCTCAACTCTCCCCCAATATCCCTTGGGGTGTTATAAGTCCTCCCTTGCAACAATTAAGTATAGTCAATCAAATTTGTTGTACTGATAGTGTCTGATAATGCATATCTCATTCCACACCTAGACACTTCACATCTCCATACTTCAACGTTAGTGATCTGGCATCAAAGCCAGTCATTGCACTGATCAGAATTCTTAAGTTTTTCAAAGGTGTTTTCCTTTACAATGCTGTAGTTACTGTTAAAACATGCCCCAGATTCTCCTCACTTCAATGTGTATAAATTTTACAAGTTTCTCTTGAAACTGCCCTTTTTGTCATTACTTATAGCACAATAATACCTCATTGCATTTATATACCATAATCTGTTCATCCAACCATTCCCCAAGTAATGAGCGCTTTCTTTCTGGTTCTTTGCTACAACAACAACAACAATTCTGAAATAATTAGTTTTGCACACTCTCCCTCTGTCTTTGATCTCTTTGTTGTATTTGCCTAGAAGTGGCACTGCTGGATCAAAGGGTATACACAATTTAGTGATATTTGGGCTATAGTTCCAAATTGCTTTCCAGAAGTGAGAATCAATTCACAGATCCACCATCAGTGCCTATGACTTTTTGCCTGCAACCTTGACCAACAATTGTCATTTTCCAATTTTGTCAACTTTATGAATCTTAATGGGTATGACGTGGAACCTTAGAGTTGTTTTGATGAGTATGTAATGACTTGCAAATATTTTTTCTTAAATAAGTATTTAATTTAAATAATTATTTTAAAGTACTAAAATAAGTATTAAATAATTAAATAAGTACTAAAATAAGTATTTTTTCCCTATGGTTGTTAATAGCTTGGATTTCTTCACTTAAAAACTAACTGTTCAAATCCTTTCACAATTTTGCTCCTGGGGAAAACTAGTTATTGTATATTTGTTTCACTTCCCCAGATAACTTTGTACAGAAGACCTTTTCAGAGATATCTGCTACAAAGAATTTTTCCATGTTAATTGTTTTAATTCTAATTTTACTGATCCCTCCCCAAGACATTTCAACCACATTTTCAATCCATAAAAGGAATATACTAAACAAATATAATAACTGAAATGTATCCATTTCTGCATTTTAAAAAGGTAAACATAACTTAAATATATGTGGGCAATTTTCTGGTCATAAAATACAGAAAATTAAATATGAGCCCTACATTTCTCTGTAAAAAGTTTGTTAGATTAGACTGATGAGTAAGATTAACAAACATAAATATACTTTCTTAACATCTTCAATAAGAAAACACATTTATTTCATTTAACTTAAATCTTTCTTTTATAACTATTCCTTTCCAAACAGTAACCTAGAAAGAGCTATTTTTCTAATATTTTCAAAACAATTTGGCAAACTTTCAGTGATTAAAGATTACCAATATTCATAAACAGAATATCTGATTCATAACAGTAAATACTTCTTGATTTATTAAAATACATGTTCTCTCTGGAATATGGACTTTGAACAGCAAAATTTCTCTGGATTCTCCAAAACTAGAACAAAAAATGATCAGCCTAATATATAATAAAAATATCTTCAAAAAACCTAAGAAACATTAAAAACATCCAATCCAACATGTTTTCCCTCATGAGAAAATATCTCAAAAACAATGTGAAACCTCATCCTAACAGTTAGGAAAAATGTATGAGTTGAAATGTTTTTTTAAAAAAATCAAGATATAAACTTTAATATCCTTTCCTACCACATTTCGGTATTTTCCTTCAACTAATTTATACACATATAATTTATGTTACTGTCTCAAACACCTGCACATTATAAATATATTAGAACAAAAACCTATTTTGAGGATATTATTAAATCAAAAGTATGTACTAGTATGCTTCCATTCAGTTGTAGAAATTAATACAAGAATTGTTGGCTAGTTGTAATACATGACAGAGCCAGAAAAAACATTCATTGATTTATATACTATAACACCCAAAAATGTCTCATTTACACTGGAACCACGAAATTTATCAAATAAACTTCCAGCTTCTCCCAATCAAATAAAGGCTACATTTCCAAAGATACTTTATAAACCTCAGAATGACTTTTTAAAAAATACTCTAGTATTATATTATGGTGCTTGTTAGAAAATGATAGTTCTCAGTCATGATGTAAAAATAAGTGACCTAACTTTTGTTATACAAAATACCTTGTGTAGATGTTAGGCAAATAACACAAGTTAGACTTTAAAGAACATTTTATACTAAAACATGGAAGAAATAAGATTATATGTTGCTAAATCTGCTATTGTTTGTGCTTCATTTCAAAGATGAACGATGATTATCACAGGGTGATTTCTTGACTCCCGTGTGAATACAATTTGAGTAAGGCAGAGATGTATAAAATCATCGGCCTCACTCTCTCTTCCAGAGTCATCAAAATCCAGTAGCAGGACAAAAGTCAGGATGACTGGTGATGGCCCAGGATGCAGTGGATGACCTTGGCTTCTTCAATATCTAATCAAGCTCTAAGCACTGCACAGCACCTGCTTCAGCTGCCTTCATAGCCATTGGAAAAAAATATTCCCAACCACTGGCTGGGGAAAGTCTTCACATTCTTGGAATAGGCATCCCCCTAACTCATGGATGGGTTTGAGGCCTGTTGGTCACCCTCAGCATGATTTAGCCTATCTGCCAAGATGGTTTTATCAGGATGTGGCCACTGTACATGCTTCTTGGAGCCACGGGCAAGAGTTGAGTGAGGGTGGACACCAAAGGTAGATGAGCAACCCTGAAAAGGGCTCAGCAAGCCCTCTCACCAGAGGTGCCAGTCCTCCCTGAAAACCTCATACATTCCTAGATGTGAACATCTAGGTTTATATTTAAACAACAAATTTGTTCAATAAATATACATTTTATATATAAATACACATGAAATTTTGTCTTATTAGATTATGATTCTCATACTTCCAAAAAACTTATAAATTTATAAACAAATCAATCATGCAAAAGGCAAACTGTCTACACATCTGATTCAAATTAACCAATGTCTACAGGCAAGAAGCAGAGATGCTTTTAAGTAGAGACTTTGCCATCTATGAAGTAAATTATTTTATAATATTAATGACATATGTAGGTTTAAAAAGAGGGGAAATGATTATGTAAAGCACAAAATTAATGCATTGGATTCATTGGGTATTGTTGGAACTAAAAAAGATCAACAAAACAAAATTAGACAAAACAAACAGAATGATTTATTATTTGATAAAACACAAATTACTAAGAAAGAACTTCCTATTTGGAAAGGACTGCTGAGAAAATTGGAAAGCAGTCTAGCATAAATAATATTTGGAACAACATCTTACACAATATCTCACAATAAATTCAAAATTGATACATGACCTGTATATTAAAGATCATACAATTTAAAAAATAAAAGATGAATAGATATTATGACTTCTGTATCTGTGGGTAGCAGATGAATTATTAAACAAAGAAGGAACAGAGGTAATTCCAAGAGGTAAATAAAACAGATTATTTTCACATGAAACTGAAAAGCTTTAATATGAACAAAATTAATGCAAGTAGGAAGAGGAAGGAAGGAGTCAATTATGAAAAATTCTTTGTTATCAAGTGTCTTCTGACAACAAAGATATATAGACAACTACCAGAAATATGTAAGACCAAAAGTCTTATCAATAGATAAGTGGTCAAAGGACACAAACGAATATTTCTCACAAGAAAAATTACCTATTATTATCAACTGTGGAGGACATGAGTGTGAGATATGTTGCTGATATGTTGTTTACTTTAGAGGAATTTTTTCCTTTATTCCTTTCTTTATATTTTATCATAAGAAATGCCTCTCTAGGTAGGGGAAATATACATGGGAAAATATAGATGATGTAAAAATAGCATCAATAAATAAATCAATTAAAGCACTTACCTGGATATTTCTCACCCCACAGTTTTACTGAAAAAAAAATCAAAAAAAGTACTTCCCTCATTCAATTTCCAAGTAATTTATTTATTCTATCATAACCGCTTATTAGCACCCTTCTTAATATTTCTAGGAAAAGAAAAGGGGTAAAAATAAAGGCTCTAAGGGAAGATAGGAAAATTACTCAAGATCTTGGCCACTACCAAGTTATCTCTTTCTCTCTCTCCCTCTCTCTCTGTCTCTCTCTCTGTCTCTCTCTCTCTCTCTCTCCACCCATCCTATCCCCTCCACTCCATACTCATACTCTAAATTGAAGAAAGAGCAATTTGTCCCTCCAATCCATAAAAAGTTAGTTGAGAGATTTGCACCTTCTTCAATGTCATATCTATTTCTGATGCTGAGCCATTTTGTAGTGCCAATGATTTTGATGGCAAGAATTTTATTTTCCAGGGCTTCAGCAGATTGGCTGCTGAGGAAGCAGGGACTACAGTATCTACAGGAGTTGTAGTGTTACATCTCCACAAAGTTTTATTCCCTGGTCTGGAAGCAGGACCAGTAGTAAGGGAGGGGTGGAGTACTCTGCCATCCCTGGGCTCTTGGGCTTAGGATATCCATCACAGACTAAGGGGAGATAACGATCAAGGAAGTGGCCATGGGGAGTGACTTGTCTGGCACATACTACCTCCTGTACCTCTCTCATGGTGCCCCACTACTTCAGATAGGCTGGCTTGTTTGCCCTGTTGGTGGCAATTGATAGGGATGTCTGGCCCTTTCTCTATAGGGACTGATCCCCGAGATGACGGTTGTTGAAGTTAGACTGGAAAGGAAGGACCAGTGGTCTATGAGGGACTTTTATTTCCTCTGTAGCATACCTGTCCATTATGTCAGCTGGTCAGTAGTTGATAATGGTGATGGTGGTGGTGTTAAGGATCATGGGCTTATTCTCCACAAGGATTGTTTCCTTCACTAATGGCCATGGCAAACAGGTTAGAAGCAGGGCTAGTGAAATGAAATTATGTCTATTAATACTACTAATATGGGAAATTATTATTTTTATTTCATATTAATATGAAATTTATATAACCAATTAAAAACAACATATAGGGTGAACAAGCACGTAGTATAATCTTATTAATTAATGTGTGCTACTCTTATTCATGTCTTCCCATTGCCACTGGGGTCTATTCAACATGCTAGAGGCCTTCCTCATTCTTTCCCAACATCACGAAGGTACCATTGGAACACTCTGGCCATCCAGCTGTCATCCCTCAATTATACTTTCTAACTAGTCCATCTCTCTCTCTGTCCTATAATTCTCTGATGACATATTTCCTCCTGCTCTTCTTTGAAGTTCCTCACTGGTTATAAGTTACATCCTGCTCAAACCCACCACTCTACTTTCCACTGTCCTCTTCAGAGACAGTTGTGTTCCAGGTCTTGTTCCCATACAGCAACACCAGTAAAATGCTTATAGTGAGAAGATATGGTTTTGTTGTTATAAGAAGCTTGGGATGAGTAAAAGCACCTTAGAATTTTCTGAAAGAAAGCCAATCCTCTTTTCTTTTCTCCTCTTCCTTTTCAACAGTGTGTCCCAGATATACATACTGTAGGACAAGCTCTGTTGGTTGTCTATTTAGATATTTAAAACCTAGACAATAGACGTTCTTCAGCCATTTGATTTTTCCAGTGCGAATTTTGTAGTTGGACTACAAATCTCTTCCAGGATGCTCTGTAATATCTTTGGGCTTAATGCAGTCAACAAAATGCCATCCACAAACAGAAGGTCTTATTTCACAGAAATTTCTCTATTATTAGGATGAAACTCAAAAGCAAAAGAACGTGTGATATGTTACCTATAAGTCTGTGTTTTCTCCTTCCTCATCAGAATTGAGAGAGGAAACCTGGAAAAATTTAGATGAACTGACAGAAAGTAAAGTCAGCAGTACCAAGAAGAAGAAGCACCACAAAATAGTCCAAAATCAAAGTCAAAAATTTACAAAAAACAAGTTTGACCACAAAGAAGAGATATTGAATGAGCACCTTCCCCTAACCTCCCATTGCTATGCAGTGTGGGAGATTCACAGGTGTGGAATCTACATTTTTAGGAGTTTTTTTTAAGCTATTGATCACTTTTGCTGATTACTCTCTTCTTCCTTTTTTCTTTTAAAAAAATCACATGGAATGGCTCTTGGACTGAGGAAGGGGAGAGATAATAGCTCAAAATAAGGTGATGTAAAAACAGAAGACATCAAGGAAAAACAGCTTTATATAAAGTGAGAGCAGAGTAGAAAATAATGAGAGAAAAAATCTTTGCCTAGCATACTTAAATATACACATAGAAAGAAATTGTTAATCTGTAGATCCTTTCTAATTAAGCTGTGATTTATGTACTATTTATGAACAAAACTTGGGGTAGAAAAAATGATTTACAGAATCAGAAAGGTTTTCAATGAACTTAAAAGATAAACTTGATTCCAGGAAGAAATTCCAACAATGTGCAACACCAAACTGAAGAGAATTAAAGTTATTTAATCAAGGCTTTTTTTCTCATGTTAACACTGTAATAATTAGAGGAATTCAGTCATGTCCAACTCTTAGTGACCCAATTTGGTGTTTCCTTGGCAAAGATACTAAAGTGGTTGCCATTTTCTTCACCAGCTCATTTTACAGATGAGGAAATGGAGGCAAACTGGGTCAAGTGACTTGTCCAGGGTCACACAGCTAGTAAGAACCTTCAGCTAGATTTGAACTCAGGAAGATGTCTTCCCGAAACCAGGCCCAGCACTCTATCCTCTGTGCCACCTAGCTGCCAAATAACTAGGGTTAGGATCTAGAAATTTCAGGCTCAAAAGGAACTTGTTTGAAATGTAAAGCTTTAGATATAATTATTTTAATCATTTTACAATACTGTCTTAGAAAATTTTTAATAATTCTATCATGTACTGATTTAAAATTAGTTTTAATTATTTACTATAAACTTAATAAAAATATACAGAGGTGATCTGTTGCTAGGACTGAAGACTTCATAAAAGAATGCCAGTAATACAAATTAATAGGGGCACAATATTTGTCCCATTTTAACTCACAAGGCAGAAATGGTATATGAATGTCCACAGGTATGAAGAAGGAAAAGGGAGAAGGAAAAGAGATACAGCTGGAATCTGGAAAAGGGCAGTGGCAAACAGATCATTAGGGACAGTCATCTGTGAAACAAGAATATAACTAGAAGGAGCTGGGGCCCTTGAGCATCAGGGTGGAAAGAGAAAGTACACAAAGGTCATGAGAGAGGATACTCTCACAGGCCTTTGCCACTGGGCAGGATCTCACTCCAGTCATCTGAATGGTTTCCTCATCTCTGATGTTACAGGCAGAGGGGTGAATTATCGAGATTGCACAGGATATGGATGACCAATAATAACTTATTTACTACTTTCTAATTGGTTTTCCATATGTATAAATATCATATCATTTCACATATAATCAGTCAATTCTGCTATCCTGATATAGATTCTTGTCTTTTAACTTTGCATTTTCAACATTTATTTATATTATTCACATTGCTCATAAATGTACATACAAATCAAAAATGTTCCACTCACTGAAATACAATTTTTTAAAAAAATACGTATAACTACTTCGCCCCAAAAAGTCAATGAGAAAATATTTCACCCTCCCCTGAGGTAGATATGCAGTAGGACATGGGGAGAATCAACATTAATGAAATCATGGAAATAGTATGATTTGTTCACCCATTTCCTAACCATTGGATAGAAGCTATTTCTAGGTTTTAGGTATTAAACCAAAGCAGCTATGAATATTTTTATACAAATAGGTCTTTCGTTTCCTTCTTTTAAATTACATGGTCAGGGATAAACAGGATCAAATTGGTCAAAATGTATAATCCGTCTTATAACTTTTACAGTTATATTTACTCTCCCAAAAACCTGGGTCAATTTACAATTTCACCAATTAGGCAATAAAGCGCCTGTTTTTCTAACTATTAATTTGTCACTTTTTTTTTTTAAAAAAGTGTTGTTTATTTTGTTTCTCCATCACCCACATTTACCTTAATAATCTCAATTTAAAGCAGGGAGAAGTGGAGGAAACAAGCATTTATATGGATTCTATTGCCAGGCACTATGTTAAATTCTTTTAACAAATATTACCTCATTTGATCCTCACAACAACCCTGTGAAGTAGGTGCTATCTTATCCCTATTTCACAGTTAGGAAAATTGAGGCAAAAACAAAGGTATATAGTGACTTGCCCGGAGTCATACATAAAACAACAATTTAAATGTAATCAGAAGTGTATCCATTTATGATTGTGTTGTGTTTAGATGATCTCAAAGTAAGAGTGGAATGAATAGGGAAGAAAAATACACTAGGAGAGGAGGGAAAGGAAATTAACTGGGGAGAATTATTTTACATAAATGAGGTGCACAAAAGTGGTTTTATACAATAAGGTGGAGGTAGCGGGGGAAACGAACAATACTTGAATTCGTCTGAACTGGTTAAAAAAGGGAAGAGCACATATACAAACATAGTTGGTCATAGAAATACATCTTACAAGAAAATAGGAAGGAAAGGGGTTAATAGGAAAGTGGGATAAAAAATTGGGGGGAGGGGAGGAAGGGGGGAAAAGAACAGAGTAAAACGTGCATAGCAGAGAACAAAAGAAAACTAGCAAGGAAGCAAAGAAAACATGGACAACTCACAACATATAGTATTTATTATATAGGCTTTCTTGAAATGGAAATTTATTGCTATATATTTTGATTCCTTTCATGTTCTGCTGTGCATGTGACATGCTTTTTTTTCTTTTCTTATGTTGTATTTAAGTTTCAAAATTTAAGTTTATAATATGTTTTTTTTTCTTTTCTGATTGTCTATTTAAGTTTCCATAATAAAAAAATAGGATAGGTTAAGGGATACTTTAGTCAAAACCAAAACAGACTCTTAAAGAGTGGGCAGGGGGAATAAAGAAAGATAAGTATAAGAGAATAGAATGGAGCAAAATAAATACACAGTTAGCAATTATAACTGTGAATGTGAATGGAATGGAGTTGCCCATAAAACAAAAGAGAACAGCATAATGGATTAGAAAACAGAATCCAACAACATGTTGTTTACCAGAAACTCATGTAAAAGAAAAGGATACAGAGTTAATATGAAGAGCTGGAGCAGAATCTATTATACTTCAGCTGAGGTTAAAAGCAAAAAGGCAAAGACAGCAATTATGATCTCAGAGAAAGCAAAAGCAAAAACAATTAAAAGAGATAATCAGGGAAACTATATTTTGCAAAACAGTACCACAGACAGTGAGTTAATATCAAAGCTAAACATATTTGCACCAAATGGCATAGTATCTAAATTCTTAAAGGAGAAGTTAAATGAGTTACAAGAAGAAGTATTAAAACCATAATACTGGGGGATTTTGATTTTCCTTATAAGACCTAGATAAATACAACCAAAAAACAACAAAGAAGTTAAGGCCCTGAAAAGAATTTTAGAAAAGTTAGATATAAGAAACAGCTGGAAAATACTGAATGGGAATAGTAAAAGAATATACCTTTCTTCTCAGATGTCTCTGGCACATTCACAAAAACTGAGCATGCAGTAAGACATAAAAACCTCAAAAAAATTCAGAAAAGCTAAAACATTAACTGCACCAATGAACAAGTCACTAGCCAACTGCTTCCCTGCATTGATTTTGTTCATGAAAAATCTTTCCAATTTCATCTAACTGAAACTATCTTTTATTTTTGTTGTCTTAACTCTTGTTTGATTAAGGATTCACACCCCCACCCCACTTCCACAGCTATGACAATTAAATGACCTGCTTCTCTTCTCATTTTTACGATATGATTTTTAATATCCAAGTACATAACCATCTTGAATATATTATGGTACATGAAATAAGATGTTGGTCTAACCCTAAATTCTGCAAGATTGTTCTCTAGTTTTCCTATACATTCCTGTCAATAGGGATTCCCTTACTAGGCAATCTATGTATTTGTGTTTATGGGATACTTAGGTTACTAAGTTATTTCTGATGGTTTCTTGTCTAGTTTGTTCCAACAATCTATTTTCCATTTTTTAAACTAGTACAAATGATTTTGACAATTAATGATTTTTAATATAGTTTCAGGCCTAGATGTACAATTCCTCTTTCATTCTGACCTTTTTTTTTTCATTTTTTCCCCTTGATATTCCAAAATCAAATAAGCTTTTTGGATCAAAAATATACTCTTAAGTTTGGTTCTCTGACTTAAATATGCATATATAGCATATCAACTCTGACACCACCCTATACAAACACTCATAACCACTTACCAGCATTATTACATTAAGTCTGTGGTTACCGTGGTTACAAATTTTCTCACCTCCATTTTCTCCCCATTCCAATCTATCCATCCTGCTGCCAGAAAAAAAAAAACTTCCCTTCATGTACATCTACATGCCATTCTTCTAATCTGAAGACTTCAACAGCTCCCAACTGCTTAATGAATGATAACAACAATATCTGACACACATGCAGTGCTTTAAGATTTACAAAGTCCTTGGCATAAATTCTCTCATTTTATCTGCTTTAAGTCTTTTTATCCTCATTTTACTAATTAGGAAACTGAGGCTCAGAAAGGTTTAAAATGATCACATTTCTAGTATCAAGTGTAAGATGTGGACCCAGATCTCTGAGTGCGGATCTTTTTCTGCTATAGCATGGTGCCTCACGCTCAGCCTCCCACAGCCTCTCCAACTATATTTCCATATCATTCCTTTCCCTATATCTACTACCCTCCAAAAAAATGGACATCTCTATCTCTGAAACATGTCTTCTGCTTTCTTGCCTCCTTGACTGCACTCACACCTGATGCCTGGAATTTCTTCTCTTACCCTCTTTACATGTTGAATTGCTATATACTATTCAAATGGGGCAGGTAGGTATTACAGTGGATAGAGCACTGGGCCCGGAGTCAGAAAGATCTGAGTTCAAATGCAGCTTCAGACACTCACTAGCTATGTGACCCTGGGCAAGCCATTTAACCCCTAGTTGCCTCAGTTACTCATCTGTAAAATGGGGATACAATGGAGAAGGAACTGGCTCCAGTATCTCCACCAAGGAAACCCCATGGACAAGCCCATGTGCTCACAAAGAGCTGGATGCAACTGAAGAAAAAGTCCAACTCAAAAGCTACCTCCTCTTTGATTTTACCTTAATTCCTCCTTAAATCAGTGAAAACCTCCACTCCCTATTCTTCACAAAGTATTTTGTTTCACACTTTCATGAAAGACTAATCACATATTATTTTGTATTATAATTATCTGTGTGTATATGTATCTGTATGTATAAGTGTATACATATACATATATATGTGTGTATATACGTATGCATATCATAGTTTAGTAAGACATAAGTTCCGTGAGGGAAGGAATTCTAAATTTTGCATATCACCCAGGTCTTTACAGAGTGTCTACAAAGTAGGTATAGAGCAGACCTGAAGGAATAAATGTGTGTGTTTGTTGCATCCCAATATCCCTCCGATGATGGTCAAAACTATTTTAAGGATCAAGTGAAACAAAAAACAATGAAAAATTAAATCCTTGGTCATCAAATTCAAGTCGATACTTTCAACCTTTTAATAATATTTTTACTTTAACCTAAATTTTTTTTTAATTCATGTTTTGTCTCTTCTCAATTTATCTACCCACCTGGTGTAGAATTGCAAATAAATGGAGTAGCCAAAGTTAGGAAGCATGAGAGAAAGAGAAGGCTAAGCCAGAAAATAATAGCACTTACAGAATACTTTGATCTTTTAAAGTGTTTTGCATATGTTATCTCATTTGGTCTTCACCATAACCCTAGGAGGAAACTATTCAGAAACATAAAGTGATATGTTCATTGTCACACAGCTAGTGTTTGAGGCAGAATTTGAACTCGTCTTCCTGACTTCAACTACATCACTCTACCCATTATAACACCTAGCTAAACAGGTAAGCCACAAAATGTATAATCACCTCCTGAATAATTAAGATGTAGTTCTAAAATACACTTATCCCTAAAACTTAAGATTAGTATGAGTTCTGAAAATGGGGAACCTTTTATGGGCTGTAATTTTCAAGATGACATTTAAAAGACTCACAAACATGGCCTTCACTTCATAAGTCTTTAATTTTGGGGAAACAATGTAAGCAACCAAATTGTGAGGGCCAACCATGGGTGACAACCAATAAATGCCAACTAGTAATTTTGTTCATAGATATTTATCTAAATAAGTTTGGATTGTCACTGCGTGCTTTTTATGAATATGCTTATTGTTTTTAAAAAGTGATTATGAAATAATTCTGTCACTTTCCAATGTTCCCTGAGTGTAGACAACAGGGAAACAGAACGGGAAATTAAGTAACAAAATCTAAAACTAAGGAGACCTGTTAGAGCTTTTTCATTTGAAAAAGGACACCTGCAGCAATGTATCCGGAGTACAGTGGTTTTCTAATACTAGAATGAAAGAGCCTAGTATATGTACTGCCATACCTTCAGCAAGCATTTTGTGGTATTTATAAATCTGCCTTCAGAAAGGAATGTGCAGTATTTGTAGGTCTGGCAAGATTACGGCCATTCATTAGGCTTTACTAGTACCCATGTTCACAGTTCTAATCGTACTGCACATTCATTTCTAAACTATCATGTTTCTTTACAAAATGCTAGCTATTACAGATTATTTGTTATCATAAGGCTTCAACTGATAGACTTTTTATCACAATTATATTTCCATTTTTGGGGGGGTTGTCAGCTGACATTTTTAAAGTACTTTTTAGCCAATTAAACAACCCAATACTACTGAATACCTCATTTTTAATATTCTTTATTTATTCTGACCATTTCCTTCTGAAACTTTAACACTGCTTTTTATATAAAGTCCACTTTCATGAGGACTCTTTGAGAGTAAAAAATTTTTCATATTAAAGAGTGTTATATTAAGCCATGTTAGAGGAGGTATATTAAGAATGTTTAACCAGGGTAGGAAGCCAAGCAGTAGCCTATGCTAGAAAAGGTGTTATAAGAGAGGGTCTGTTAAATAGCCTGGAGAATATTTTTAAAGTTAACATGCCTTGTCCAAAGTCAAAATTCATAAAGTTACATAGAATTTAACATGTGGAAACATTTAAGGTCTCAATCTTTGAAAGAATAACTAGGTATAATATATTAAAGTCTTCCAATTTTTCAAGACAATGCTTCAAAAATATTTTTAGGTAACTCAGAACTCTCTAATTTACTCTGATCTCTGTGGGACATAAAAAAATCATTATTAGATATGCAAAAAAAAATCTCCAGAGATGATAAATCAGAAGCTATACTCTGAAATGTTACTGGTTATGGTGGGTACAGCAGATTCAATGAAGCACTAAAGCTCAGTGTAATGACTTTATTTACAGGTTGAGAGAAGCAGCAACTCTGGAAACAAAACCAAATCCGTGAGTAGTCAAAGCTACCTTCCCTTTCATCAAAGGAGATGCTGTGAACCTAAATAATTAAAGGAAAGGTGTGCCCTGAGAATTGAGAATGTTAAGAAAGGATTTTAACTAATACCTCCTCCCAAAATTGCAAAGTTGTGGTAAAAGCAGACTCAGAAGTGTCAAAGGCATGTGTTCCCTATGGCTGTCAAGTGAAAGAAAAATTGTAGTCTTAACTGAAATCATTTTCTCAGAGATTATGAATCTTTTACCTGCTAAACCATTAAAATCCAAGCTTTTTCTTAATTTTCATTTTCTTTAACATTTCTGAAGTTTTTGACACTGTTGACCACTACCTACCTCCGAGATACTCTCTCTTCCTACCTCTGCAACTGCTCTTGCTGGCATATATCTCAGGCCCACTATGTGTGAGTGTGGCCCACAAAAATTTATCCTGAGCCCTCTTCTCTTCTCTCTGTATTCTCTTCCTTGGTGATCTTATCCACTCCCAAATGTTCAATTATTACCTTTACATAAACGATTCCCAAATACCCTAATCTCTCTCCTGAACTCTGGCGCCATATCTGTAAAAGCCTTTTGGACATATTTACCTAGATGTGATGCTGTTACCTCAAGTCAACATGTCAAAAATTAAACTTATTCTTGACTCTTCTAAAAATCATTTCATTGTTTTTCAAATAAAAAATCACATCAGTAAATGTTAAAAATTCATAAGCTCCTTAATAATAATGAGGCTTAAATAGAAAATTGCAATATCTCAGAGTTAGAAGAGA
>CM053622.1:378336585-378364435 GCA_028646595.1 Phalanger gymnotis
GAGACTACTACCAGCACCCCCCATTGTTCCAGCACCCCCCAGAGGGCAGTAATGCCTACTTTGGGAATCTCTCCTTTTAGTAGGAGAAGATAATACACAAAAGGAAACAGAAAAGGGGGAGGAGGACCTGGGGGTTGTATGTACCTGGAGGCAAAACCAGGCCTAGCAGATGATGGAAAACCAAGACTTACATGTGAAGTTCTGAACCTTCTATTAAGGCTGACTTTGGAAGGAGTTTATTGATCTTTTCTCTAACCCTACAACTAGAAGGGAGAGATAACTGAAGGAGCTGAGAATCAAAAATTGAGTCAGTCTACATGGAGATGAGATTTCAAATGATCACCTTTTCCTGGGGAAGAATGAGTAGATAGGGTGAGGTTCAAAATTAGAAAAAAAATGGTATATTAGAAGTTGTGCTACTAGAGATGAGATGATGTTATAATGAATGTTTCTTGTGAGTAGAGATTGCATTTATTCATTTATTGCATTTATATCCTGAGGTTTAGGAAAATGCCTAATACAGAGTAGGTGTTTAATAAATGGTTGTTATTTTTTCATTGATGAGTTCAAGGGTTCATTTTGAAGCGTTGGCCTTGGCATGGAGAGTGGTCATCTTATTATCAGAGACTGAGGGAAAGGAGGAAAAAGTGTGTGCGTGGGGTTATATCAAAGGGTTTTGAAATCAAGAAAAGTCCACCCTTTTCCTCTTCTCAGAATAATGTTTTTAAATCCATAAAATAAAATTCATGTGATTGCAAAGGAAATCAATTATATTGAAATAAAGACACATTTTTTTATTTTCCTCTGTCCAGGTCCTTAGATTCCCTGAAATCTATCCCAGATTAAGAACCCTGTTCAAATGCAAACTGAATCAACACATACTTCTTGGTTCAGATTTGATTTCTGCTTAGGGAATCCTCTTTTGTAGTAGTGTGGTTTACTGCAAAATGCTGTAGATTGGGAGCCAGGAACCTGCCCCTAGCTTGCTGTGTAGACTTGAACAAGTTAGATAACTTCTTTGGTCTTTATGTTTTTCATCTATAAATTGAGGAAGCTAGACTCTTATCATTTCTAAGGTTAGAGTTTCAAGTCTGTGAAGAGCTAGAGAAGTGAAGAATCTAGTCCAGTTGTCAAACTTTTTTCTTCGTATTTCAAATAGTATTCATACTTGAGAGTATTCTTTGCTGTGAGCAATTGCCACACACAGAATGTTTAAGTTGACAGCAAAAAAGAGAATCAGAAGACTAATGCAAAATTTTTTCAAGGATCTATTAGTAGTCATTTCTGCTGTTAATACTTATTAATATGAAAAGACACTTAAAAACTGGTTTATTATATGCTCAGAACATAGACATATGGTATACAAAAAACAGTGGGTCCTGAGCAGCAGTTTCAGCAATATTACACAGGTTTTAGTTACCTAAGCATGATGGCCTCAACAGAATATTACAGAAGGGGAAAGTAATGTATTATACATCAAAAACAGATTGCAGAAGGGGAATATCTACAGCTGGTAAAATAATAAACTGTCCAGTAAACAAAGGGGACATAGCTGGAATTTGCAGAGTAACTGTTAATAGTGAAGCCATAACCAGTTACAGTAACAACCTCCTCTTAAGTATATAAAGGTAATAAAACTGATCCAGAAATTCTCTTAACAATAGCTAGTTAATTGTTGCAGTCACAGTTTGATGTCTCAGCTTAATTTTAGGGATCCTAGCTAATTATGTGACTTCCTTGTTTTAAGCAAGTGGTGGTAAAAAAGCTGGGCTGAAAATTCTCTTATGACTAGACCTACACATGGCCGGTTTCCATTCACTAAGAGCAGCCATTTTTGTTAAGTGGTTTATAAGTTCACTGCCTGATATGTTATATGAGATAATACATAAGACTAGTGTTTATGTGAAATAGCCAGGTTTTGTTTAGTTTGTCACATAGTAAGTGCTTAAGAAATGTTTTGTTTTTGCTTTATCTGTAAAATGAAGTGTTAGACTAGATGGCCTCTGAGATCTCTTTTAGTTCAAGAGCTATGCTCTTATGAACCTGATTCAGACTTCTGAGACAGTATTGTTTCATTCTCTACCACACTGCTTTTTCTTTTTGTACTTCTCTGATTGTATTTTTATGTATTCTGTATAATATCTAATGTTCAGAAGCAAATTGCATTTGTTATTGGAACTGTATGAAATTTAAGCTTAGGTTGCTTAATATTGGCATCTTTAAATTTTTTCTGTAGTACAAATAGGAGTTGTATTGGGATTATTTATGAAGGGTCAGATGTTACATACATCAATTCTTTTGTAAGAAGCATGGTTCCATTAAATGTATAAGTTCCAGTATTTGTGAAGAAATACAGAGACATTATCATCATATAAGGGTCAGGACTATAATGACATTGAAAATAAAATTTGCAGTTGTATTCAAGTGGGAATCGCTTTCTGCTCTTTGTCTGGGAAATACATATGCATTGGCATGAATATATTTAATAAAATTCAACAGGGTTGTTGCTTGTCTCAGTGATTGAACAAAATCTGCTTTTCTTTGGGCAATTTTCTTTTAAAATATTCCCAGCAGTAGCAAAACATTTTTGCTTTTATGACTGATTTTATGGTAACTGAGTGTACTTATTTCTCAAAAAAAAAGAGAATTTATCAGCAGAACTAGATGCTACTAAAACTTCAATATCAACATCAAGATGTAAATATACATGAATAAAAAGTGCTAATAAATTTTGTTTTTTGTTCACCTTATTTAAGTGTTTGCTTAACTTTTTAGAAGACTTATTAAGATAAAATATACAGCAATGCTCTTAGGGAAGGAGAGAATGATGGAGGGAGGGAAGGACAGAGAGGGAGGGAGGGAGAGAAAGAGAGAGAGACAGAGAGAGAGAGACAGAGAGCGAGAGAGAGAGACAGAGAGAGAGAGACAGAGAGAGAGAGACAGAGACAGAGAGAGACAGAGAGTTAGAGAGAGATAATCCAACTGGACAACTGGACATGTGCTAAGCATGTGCAGTACTGTTGAGAACTGGAGGTATTTGGCTTAGCAGGAAAACTTTTCAGGATGGCCCTCATCCCCATTGTGTAGAGTTCTGTTCTCTTTTCTCTAAAGGCCTTACTTCCTGGGGGAGAGATTTCTTTGAATCTGCATAAGAACAAAGGAACCTCTGAGGCTCACAGTACTACTTCTTCTACAATAACGCCAGTTCCTTCCCAAGCCTCTTTTCCCCTAAGTCCCATATGCTAAGGGAAGTCCACAAATAGCCTGGATTTATTTTAATCTGTGATTTTGGAGAATTTAGTTATTTAGTAATATGCTTCCTATAACATCTTTTTGGTTCTTTTGAGCTCCAAGCTTGTCCCCTAGCAAGAATGTTTCCTTTACTCTTACTTAGCTAATTTGGGGGGAAAAAAAAGGTACAATGCACATAGTGCTTGGTATCTTCATTGCCAAATTTGATGATCTTTTCTCAGTCCTAATTTTTTTCAATATATTTGCTGGATTTGATGCAGTAGACTACAGTATCCTCCTAGATATTCTCTTCTATATGGGTTTCTTTACACTACTCTCTCCTGGTTCATCTTCTACCTGTCAGACTGCCTATTGTCCATTTTCCTTGTTAACTCATCATCCATATTATTCCCTATAATTAGATTGTCCTTGTTTTTTTGCTATTCTCCCTCTACATACTAGATAACTTCATTGGCTCTCTTAATTTAAACCATCATTTTTATGTATATGGCAGCAATCAGACTTTGCCCTGGATCACACTATTCTGAGAGCACTGAGAGCTTAAAGGTCCCCAGCCTGAACTGTCCCCAAGAGCCTGGAATAATACCAGCCCTGGCCTTCCCTCAAGAAATGTACAGAGCCCAGCCCTAATATAAAGTCCAAATTCAGGACAGAAGCTGGAAGGACAAGCAAATAAAAAAAAGAACTTCATACAAAGCTGTTGTGGTGTTAGGGGTGCTTGAGATGCAGAATCAGAAGAGAATGACTTCAAAATATCTACAAGCAAAATCTCAAAGAAAAATATAGCTTAGGGCACAAACTCAACTGAAAGAGATGAAGCAAAAGTTTGTTTCTAAGAATTTCAAAATGTTTTCATAAGTGAAATGAAAGTGCTAAGGGAAAAAAAGTAGAAAAGAAATAAGAAGAAAAAACTGGAAAGGGAATTAACAGCTTGGCATAGAAGGTACAAAACCTTGCCCAAGCAAGCTCCCTAATAGTGAAGATGGACCAAACAGAAGATAATAACTCTGAGATAACAAGAAATATTAAAGTCAAACGAACGAAAAAAGAAAATTCAAGGTTTCCAAAAGTAGAAACAACTAGAAAACAGATTAAAAAGAAAAAAAATTGAGGATCAATTAAGCATTTAACAAATGTTTACTAGGTGCTATGCCTTGTGTAAACAATGGGGATACAAAGAAAGGCAAAAAACTGTCTTCCGTTAAGGAACTCACAATTGAATAGGGAAGACAACATGTAAACTACTACTTACAAATAAGACATATGATGAATTGGAGACAATGTAAGAGGGAAGGCTCTAGTATTAAAGGGACTTAGGAGAGACTTCTTTCAGAAGGGTAGGCTTTAGCTAAGACTTGAAGAAAGCCAGGGGATGGAGATGAGCAGGGGCGCAATTCGAGGTACAGGGGACAGCCAGTAAAAATGTCCAGAGTCACTAAAACACAGAATATGAAGTGGGGAGTACTGTGTAAAAAAGCAAAAAAAACAAACAACAAACTGGAAAAATAGGAGGGGGCCAAAGATTAAGGTCTTTGCCAAACATTTAATCCTGGAAGTATTAGGAGCTACTGGAATTTACTGAATAGTAGAAGTGACAAGAACTCCAGAATTCCTTAATTGATTGTGTTAAAATTATATCTTGGTCTGCTCCCCCGCATCCCCTTCTAGCCGGTATAGTAAGTTCATTTTTAGTAGCAAATTTTTATTATTCAGATTTTTTTCCCAGCCATGTCTGACTCTCTGTGACCCATTTGGGGTTTCCTTGGCAAAGATACTGGAGTGGTTTGCCATTTCTCCAGTTCATTTTACAGATGACAAAACTTATGCAAACAGGGTTAAGTGACTTACCCAGGGTCACACAGCTAGTAAATATCTGAGACCAGATTTAAACTCAGGAAGATGAATCTTCCCGACTATAGATTCGGCCTTTATCCACTGTACCACCTGGCTGCCTTTGTTAGGGCAGCTAGAAGGAAATAAGGGCAGTAGAAGGAAACGGGATTGCAAAAGAAACCTGGAAATCATGTACAAACCATCTCAAAGATCAAAGGAGCATAATTTATAAATGTATTAACCAAAATTTACATCCTGGTAGTATGTACTGAATCAGCAGAAGCCATCTAGGCACTTCTGTCAGTGTTCTTGGTCTTATGATATGTTAAATCTCAGACAACTTCCAGACATCCACAGTAAGATCAGCAGAACACCAAAAGGTACTGATAATTTTGTAATGATGTAGACATGTTAATTTTAAAGTTTTGCTGACAACTTTGGGATGATTTAGATACGTTAGTCTGTTCCTCCCCAAAACCTATAAAAATGAAATCTTCTTCCATCTCTATCAAGCTTCTGAGAGCTCCCAACTCTAATCCTTGGTTCCACGAGTGATTATCTGCGCCTTTCCCTCTTCCCATTCTTTTCACTGCCCCCTTTTCTTCACCATCCCATCTCCATGCTGTCTGCCTCTGCACTGTTTTTGCTGCTTGTGTCTGTATACTCTGTGCCTTATTCAAGTGTGATTGCGGCCCTGCTTTCCAATGCCATGTGGGCTTTCCCAGCGAGTAGCCAAAAAATCAGCATGCCTGCCCCTATTTCATAATTTTATAATTTCACAAACTAATTGTGAATTCGTTGCTTATAATCTTTTATTATTCCATTTCTTTCTACACCTTACTTTGTACTTACAGTGACCTCCAGTCTCTCACTGTTCAATACTTTTTCAGGCTGTCACTCATCATTTGATTACACTCTGCTTATTCTGGGTTTATTCTCGCCATCTGCCTTCCTTACGCCTATTCTTATGCTCCAAAGTTGCCAGATTAATTGCTAAATCTAATAGGCTTTTCTCTGTCTTCCTGTGTGACCTCTTTTCTACATTTGACACTATTGACCATCTCTCTTTCTGGCTGCTGTCTCTGCTCTCTAGGTTTCCATGACTGCTTTGTCTTGGTTCTCCTACCCCTCTAATCACCCTTTAGTTTCTTTTTGCTGAATCTTCATCAATGTCATAGCCATTAACTATGGTTGTCCCCCAAGACTCTGTTCTGGCCCCTCTTCTCTCTTTTTTTTTCTGTAGTCCCTTATTTGGTGATTTCACCAGCCCCCATGAGTTTAACTATCATCTATATGCAGATAATACCCGAATCTACGTATCCAGCTGTAGTTTCTCTCTTGAGCTACAGTCCCACATCACCAACTGCATGTTGGCCATTTTGAACTGGATGTCCTGCAGGCGTCTCCACTCAGGACGATGCCTCCAAACATAGTAAGCTCTTAATAAATATTTGTTGATTGCTTGGGCTCAAACTTGACATGTCCAAAATTGAACTCATTATCTTTCCCCACCTTCTAAATCTTTTCTTGAACTTCCATATCACCCTCTGTCTAGTTCCCCAGATTTGCAAACTTGGTGTCATCTTCCGCTCTTCACTCACTCAGCCTGCATGTCTAAGTCTGTGCCAATTCTTGTAATTTTTAACTTCATAGAATCTCTTGTATATGCACTTTTCCTCCCTATTTACACATTTGTTGTTATTCAGTTGTTTTAGCCAGACTGTTAGTCTGACTGTTTGTGACCCCATTTGAGGTTTTCTTGGTAAAGATATTGGAGTAGCTTGCTATTTCCTTCTCCAGCTCATTTTACAGATAAGGAAACTGAGACAAACAAGGTTAAGTGACTGTCCCAGGGTCATATAGCTGGCAAGTGTCTGAGGCCAGATTAGAACTTGGAAAGGTGAGTCTTCCTTGATTCCAGGTCTGGCATCCTATTCGCTGTATCACTTAGCTGCCCCTCTAACTAAGATGTTACTTGCCTATTAAATTACTCCTCTCTTTTTCAGCTACCTATTTGTGTGAGGCTAGATTTTCTCTATATATTTTAACCAAAAACAACATATTGAAACAAACTGACTGCAGAAGCAGATATGAAAATCCAGCTATCTTCTATTAAGCCAAACATTAAAGAGATTTGCAAAAAAACATATAAAATAATGCCACTTCTTGGATTACATTTTTTTTGTTTTGGCAAATAGAGTTATTTTTCCATAAAAACATGTTATTTACGCTTTTATTATTGCTATTTTAAATGAATTAATAAATATTTTAAAAGTTAACAGTTTTGGTTTCAAGTATGGTAATATAAACAGCTATATAACTGAAATAAACAAAGTCTCTTTGGGATCCTCAGTCATATTTACTAGCTGAAGAGGTTCTGAGACCAAAACGTTTGAGAAACTCTGCTCTGTGGCATCTTATGACACAGAGTTAGGAATCTTAGCACCCACTTACCTTGGGCGCATGGGCTAATCTGGTTTGAGTGCCTCTATTTAAGACTGGTCATCGCCACTCCTTGGGACTTCCAGAGTCTCTGCCCTGGTGTTATCTGATATCCCTGAGCCTCTCTCTGTGGTTTCTCTGCTCTTGCAGAACCCTTGAGGCTACTGTATCTGGCAGCCCTAGCAAGAATGCAGCTTGTTTGCTGTTGCTGACTTCGTTGGTGGCCCTCTTTGCTATCATTGCGGACTTCTTACTGACTTTCTGTGAAGTTTTGGAGTGAAACCAGTCATTTATTGTAATTTCTTATTGGATTTCTCTATCATTATTTGGTCAGGTATGCAATTCAGGCTTTTGCTGGAATATAGGAACAGGACAGTCTGCCTCTGTTTAGGTAGCTGGAAGTCCCTCTTCCTGTGTTCTAGACTTCTTCGACATTACTGTCTTCGGCACAATCTAGTGTCCAGTCATACTGGCCTATTTGTTGTTTCTCACACACGTGACTCTTCCTCTCCCATCTTAGTGTCCTTTTGTTGACTATCCTGTATGACTGGAATGCACTCCCTCCTCACCTCCACCTCTGGCTCCTTTCAAGATTCAGCTCCAATGGCACTGCTGGAACTCCTTGTTGCCCCCAGCTGCTAGTTGAGGTTACCTTGAATCTATTTTGTATGTTTCTTGCACATACCTATGCTTGTGCATGGTGTCTCCTGTCACTAGAATATTAGTTTCTTGTGAACTTATATCAAATGCATTTAGTGCTTTGCTGGCACATTAATACCTAATAAATGTTTGTTGAGTAAAGGATGGATGAATTATCTAAAAATGGAGGCAGCTGACTAAGATGGGTAGTATCTTCAAACAAAGGCTGAATGAACATTTTTAGGGATTGTTGAAGAGGTGATTTTCGAATTGGTCTAGGTCGTTGGAGATACTTTTACAACTTTGAAATTCTATCACAGCGTCACTTAACCAATGCGTAGCAGCAAGTACCAGAGCTTGGAATTGAACTCATGTTTTCTGATTGTGAATGCATTCCTCTTTCCCCTACATCATGCCGATACAATTTTGAGAAGATATTTACCATTTAAGGAATACAAATATTAAAGCTTTGTAAGTAATTTTTGTTTTATGATCATTGACAGTTACTCTACATAATGCAAGGATATTGAATATTTAAAATTAGATGTCTGGCACGTTTCTCATCTATTGAGCTTGGTGCCAAGAGAGGTACAAAGATAAATAAGATTCAGCTCTTATCCTCAAGGAGTTTATAATCTAGTACTTCATACGATGGTGATTTCAAATGGGAAGAATCTAAGTGATTATAAACCAATTTTGTTGGAAATCTGCAATTACAAAAAAAAAATTACCTAACCCTTGCAACCAGAAAAACCTTTATTGTCTGATTCCTGTGTTCCCATTGGTAATATTTGAGTCCTTCACCTAGCTCGACAGTATATTAGCTATATGTAAAGAATCCAACAAGACTTGAAGATGCTTAGGTAGACATGGCAATGTCTTTATATTATTGTTTTCTACATATATGGCTAAAACCTGAGTTCAAATCCAGCCTCAGACCTTGGTAATGTTATCTGAGGCAAGACTTTTAACTTCTATCTGCCTCAGCTTTCTGATCTGTAAAATGGGGAAACAATAGCACCTGCCTCCTAGGGTTGTGAGGATCAAATGAGATGGCATTTGTAAAGTGCTTTGCAAATCTTAAAGTGCTCTATATATACTAGCTATTATTATTGTTGTTGTTATTAGGAGTAGGCTCCTGGTAGTAATATTTGATACCTCTAACTAGCTACAGAAAAATCCAATTATTTAGAGAACTGGTAGACAATTCATTTTCTGTCTTCTTTAATGAAGGGTGTCTCTCTCCCCTCCCCCGCAGCCTTATTCATGGTGTGCTTTAGGACTCAACTCAGCTCTGTGACTTATTTTTTCTCTCTACACTGTCATCTCTCTCTCTCTGTCTCTGTCTCTCTCTCTCTCTCTAATTCTAAACTCTCTCCTAAACTCTAGTCCTTCATTAACCACCTCTTTTATGGGCAATGGCTGTCCTTTAGGCACAAACTCCACGCATCCAAAGTAGAACTCATCATTCCTTCCCCCTCCCAAAGCTTTTCTCTTCTTAACTTCACTCTTTCTTTTGAGAGCACTACTTTGCTTTTACTCACCCTACATCAGAATCGTTCACAAGTCTTCACAGCTCCTTCCCCTATACCCAACTAATTGCCATATCTTTGTTCACAATAATTCTTATATCCATCCCCTTCTCTCCACTTACATGGCTGCCACCCTAGCTTCCTGATTGGTCCTTCCCATTTTTAGCTTCCCTTTTCCAGTCTCTCCCCTCTCAAATCTATCCTTAACATCTGGCAAATTGTTATTCCTCAAGCACAGGTCTCTGATTTATGACATTTTTATGCTTGAGAAATCCCAATGGCTTCTTCTTTCCTCTAGGATAAAATACTAACTCTCTGTTTGACTTTTAAAGCCCTTCACAGTGTGGATGTAGCCCATCCATCTCTCAAGGTGTATTGCATATTACTGTTCTCTCCTTTCTATTCTCCATTTTTCTACTGATCTGGCCTGTTTGCTGTTTCTTTTACATAATATTCCTTCTCTTGTTTCTTCAGTGCCCTCTATCCTTTCCTCTGTCCCTTAGGATTCCTAACTTCTTTCAGATCTCTTCTCAGATTCTCTTTGAGGAAGCTTATCCTGATGCCCGAGTGTCTTTGTGCCCTTTCCAAAGAAATTATTTTATATATCTTTTCAGATTTTCTATGTACGTATTATTTCTCCTCTATAGAATGAAAGGTGATCGAAGGCTGGGACAGTCTTGTTCCTTTTGTATTTGTATCCTTAGTACCCAGCACAGTGCCTGGCACCAAGTAGATACCTCATATAAATGCTCACTAATTCATTTATTGACCTTAGACACTTGAATTTAGCAGCGGTATTTACCAGCCATTCAAATATTCTAGCATCTTTGTTAAACTGATACAGAATTCCTTCCCTATGTTTCTTTTTGTGTCCTTGCAGGCTTTTCCAGGTATAAATAACTGTGTCTGCAATTATGGTTTATTTACAGAACACAAAAAAGCAAGTGGATTACTTTCATTTGTGATCTCTGTAGGGGGAAGACTATTTTCCTCTTTCTTTTCTATGCCTTAGTAGGAAGGAGCTGTTGAATCACATGCTGGCTACCACTAGGCTCCTGAGGATATGTCTCATCGTGGTGTTGAAGGAGGACAAAAGCCCTTGCTTTTGATTGACAGTGGTGAGGAAATGTGGCCTGTATTCTTAAGGCCTTCCATTTTCTTGCTTAAAACATAGTAATCCTTTGCAATGCTTCCTCAGGTGCCTTCTGGTAGTAAGCATTCTTTGTGCTCACATAAATCTACAGGAAGAGATTCTGTTTAACATATCTTTTATGTTCCCTGGGAAAGGCCAATCTCTCTATTGTTGTTATCAAATCGATGTGTAGATGGGGGCAGCTAGATGGTGTAGTGAGTAGAGCACTGGCCCTGGAGGCAGGAGGACCTGAGTTCAAATCCAGCCTCAGACACTTGACATACTTACTAGCTGTGTGACCTTGGGCAAGTCACTTAACTCTAATTGCCCTGCCTTCTCCCCTGAAAAAAAATTAAAAGTTAAAAAAAATTGATGTGTGGATTCTTCAGTGGCTGTCAGAAGGAGTCAGGAACTGTCATCTCTCTTCATTTCTTCTTCTGACCCTCACTGGATCAATACCCATGGAACCACTTTATCATTCCTTCAAGAGCAAGCAGTGACATTGTACTCAGAGGTGCAACTTTCTTTTCAGGAGGAACTTAAAATTTTTTTTCCAGTATTGTTGTTGTTCAGTCCTGTTCCATTCTTTGTGACCTCATTTGGGGTTTTCTTGGCAAATATACTGGTGTGGTTTGCCACTGAGATAAACAAGGTGAAGTGACTTGCTCAGGGTCACACAGCTAAGTGTCTGAGGCCAGATTTGAACTCAGGAAGATGAGTCTTCTGGACACCAAGTCTGGCACTCTAGCCACTGTGCCCCTAGCTGCAAATAAAAATTTGTTATTTAGCTCCAATAAGCTGTGCATATTCTTCCCTTGTTCCTCTGTGTAACATTCTTTCACCTTCCAATACAGGGTCAAGATTTTCCTCTACCTTGTTGGGTTTATTTTTTAATTCATTTTTTCCTATAGAAGTCCTTCCTTTATTTAATGGGGACATGTTATTATTTTGAGGAGAACAAAGAAACAATTTCAACTCCTTCAAACTTCCTTCTGGGAGGGAGGCAAGCTTCCATTTTGACCCTGGCCAAAATACAAGGATCCTAGACCCTGTGATATTTGCTGTCCAATTATCCTTGCCTTCCATGTTTGCTGCATCCTCAGAGTTTTGTCGTTCTTCCTAGTAGCTCTCTTGGAAATCTGCTTGGCAAACTAGTTTAAACCCTGGACCTCCCACTTAACAGCCTCACCCAACAATTTCTATCCTAACCACTCACTTTGTTTTAACAACTAACTTATTTTTTTCATTGAATCCTCTGCCTTGAACATTTTTCCTTGAGTTTTGCACTGATTCTAACAGCTTCTTGGCTCATTACTTGACTCCACTCACATTCTATTTCTTCTTCTTTGGGTCTTCTTTTTTTTCCTAAGATCCTTCTGCTCAGGTCCTTTTTAAAAAAATTTTAAATAATTAATTTATTTTTAGTTTCCAACATTCACTTCCATAAGATTTTGAGTTTTAAATTTTCTTCCCCACCTTCTCCTCCCCCCTCCCCAAGATGGCATGCAATCTGATATAGGCTCTACATATACATTCATATTAAACATATTTTCACATTAGTCATGTTGTAAAGAAGAATTAGAACCAATCAGAGGAACCATGAGAAAGAAGAAGCAAAACAAAATAACAAAAAGAAAAAGCGAGCAAATAGTATGCTTTGATCTGCATTCAGACTCCACAGTTCTTTCTCTGGATGTGGATAGCATTTTCCATCATGCATCTTTTGGAGTTGTCTTGGATCCTTGCATTGCTGAGAAGAGCTAAGTCTACAAAGTCAGTCATCACACGATGTGGCTGTTACTGTGTACAGTGTTCTCTTGGTTCTGCTCATTTCACTCAGCATCAGTTCATATGAGTCTTTCCAGGCTTTTCTGAAGTCTGCCATTACATTCATATACCACAACTGGTTCAGGCATTCCCCAATTTATGAACATCTCCTCAGTTTCTAATTCTTTGCCATGACAAAAAAAGCTGCTATAAATATTTATGTACACGTTCAAGTCCTTCTTTCTCTTTGACATGACTGCTTCAGTTCAAATCCTTCTCCTCTTTCATCCTGTCTTTAATTTTTCCCAGGTTTCCCCTTCCTAGCTCCATTCTCTGGTCTTCTTCATAATTTCAAAACCTTCCTAATCTCCTTTACTTTCACCTTCACAATTCCTTCTCCTTTTTCCTGAGTCCTGATCTTTTCTGCACTCAATCTTTTTCCACTGAAACTTTAAGTAGATATCATCCCTTTGAAGCCTATCTTCCTTGTCAATACATAGACTGAGGAAAATAATACTTGTACTTTAATACCTTGTTGTGAGGACAGCATTCTGTACACCTTAATGTATTATATGACTTTAATTTATGATTTTTGTTATTATATTGTTAATGATGTATCCATGCCATCTAAAAAGAACTTTTTACATTTTCCTCAAAAATCTCTAGTACAGGGCAGCTAGGTGGTGCAGTGAGTAGAGCACTGGCCCTGGAGTCAGGAGGACCTGAGTTCAGACCCGACCTCAGACATTTGACACACTTACTAGCTGTGTAACCTTTGGCAAGTCACTCAACCCCAATTGCCCCGCCTTCCCCTCTGTAAAAACAAACAAACAAAAAAAAAAACCCCAAATCTCTAGTGTCAGGAAAATGTAGAGAAAGAGATGGTTTGGCTACAGGGGTTATTTTGGGAGTCAGGACACTCTGGGATGTAGGTGGAGACTCCAGTAGCTGAAGCTAAATGTTTAAGATGCATACATGCTGTCCCTTCCTTTGGTCATATATCTTTTCTGGCCTTGCCTATTCCAGCCTGAGAGCATAAACTATGTGGCTTCCTCTGCTTGGTCTCTTCTTGGTTTGGCAACTGATCTATGTTTTTACTTTCTGTTTGCTTCTGTCTAGATGGAGGATCTTAACCTTTTTTGGCATGTGTGTCATAGACTCCTTTGGCAGTTTGGGGAAATCTATGGACCCTTTTGCAGAATTATTTAAAAAAAATGATAATTGGAAGAAATGCTAAATTTAATTTAGAGATTAATGAAAATAAAGATGTAATTTTTTTTCCCACCCACATTCATTGGCCCTCTGAAATCTATCCACAGACTCCTTGGGTGTCCATGGATCCTAGATTAAGAATGCTTGCTCTAGCTCTTAATTTCCATGTTTTGGACCCCAGCCTATTATACCTGATTGTGGGTTTTTGTTTTCCATTCTTAATGTTGCGTTGAACCCTAAGACCAATAACTTAACAATAGCTTCTCAGCAGGGAGAGCCCAAGCTATTTAGAAATAAAATTCTCCAGTGTCTTATTGTAGACAAATACTTCAATTTAACTATTTGGCACTAAGCGTCATAATTTCCTTTTGTTTGTTTCATAGTAACCTCGAAAGGAAATGGCTGATTTTGAGGAAATTAGGTGTACTTTTAAATGAGAAAGAGGCAGTGTGGTGTAGTGGATAGAGAGTTGGTCTTAGGGCCAGAAAATCCAGGTTCAAATGGTGCTGCTGCCTCTGAGTCTGAGATACTGGAGATCACTTTACTCCTAGAGGATATAGATAACCTTCTGATTCTGTAAGTTGTAGAGTGTTAGGTGCTGACCTACTTTGGCAAAGGGAGTGTCCTCATCTGGGAGTTCCTTATATCAATGAAACACAAACCCTGTTCCTCTCCCCTTTCTACTCCCTGTCTTTATCTCATTAAAGGGTGTGAGTGGACATCTGCAGTTTAATTCATAGTATAATAGGATCATAGATTTAGAGTGAAGTAAGGTTAAAGACCTTAGAGGCTATCAAGTCTAACCACCTTACTTCATAGATAAAGAAACTGAGGCCAGGAGAGGTTAAGTGACTGACTGAGGGCCACACATACAGTAAAGTAAATGGCAGAGCTAGGATTTGAATGAAAGTCCTTCAAGTTCACCGCCTTTTCCACAGTGCCATCCTGCCCTAGATTGGTGATATTTCTGCCATCTTGATATAAATGCCAACTGACAAAAATTTTCAAATAGTTATTACTTATGCATCGTTTAACATATTTCAGTGACATTTGACATTTGGGTAAAAGCTAAAGAGGTTTGTGACACTGTTGGATGAGACCTATAGTTTATAGAACTATTGGTAATAGATGTGCTTCCTTTGTGATTTTCATCAGGAAAGCAATAACAATGCTAACCTTTCTTACACGTTTATCTTGAGAAATGTGATATAAAGCACAATATAATTGTCATTTACAGAATGAGATCTAACTTTTCTTCCTTTTGACAATAAACACAAGGAAATAGGAAGGAGAAAATTAAAGGTGATGAAATTATTTACTACTAATAAGTAATTTCTGGAAGTTATTTCATAATAGTAAGAACTAGCACACTAGAACTGGTTTCTGAGGGAGGTAGCATAACTTCAACTTCTTAGCATTATGTTAGATACTGATTAGGATACTTTAGATGATGTTCTAACCACTATTGGATTATTTTCTTTCAGAAATATAAATATAATAATAATAATAATAATTTGTCATTTGGTCATTTCAGTTGTACGTGACTCTGTGACCGTTTTTGGGGTTTTCTTGGCAAAAATATTGGAGTGGTTTGTCATTTCCTTCTCCAACTCATTTTACAGCCAAGGAAACTGAGGCAAACTGGGTTAAGTGACTTGCCCAGGGTCACACAGCTAGTAAGTGTCTGAGGCTAGATTTGAATTCAGAAAGATAAGTTCTCCTGATTCCAGGCCCAGTGTTCTATCCACTGCACTAGCAGGCTACCCAATGATAATAATAATGATAATAACTAGCACTTATTTAGTAGTGCCAGGCAGTGTGCTAAGCACTTTACAAATATTATCTAATTTAATTCTCATGACAACCCTGTGAAGAAGGTATTATTATTCCCATTTCACAGTTGAGGAAACCAAGGTTAAGTGACTTGCCCCGTCACACAGCTAGTAACTATTGGAGGCAGGATTTGAACTCAGGTCTTTCTGACTCTCGAATTGTACTCTATCCACCATGATACCTATATAAACGCTATTTTTATGAGTCTCTTATTGATAGAAATTAGAAATTTCACCATAAGACTTTAATTTTTTTCTTTTGCTTTTGGGGGACTTGTTTTATATGTTAAAGGTTGGAAAGCATTTTTGCAGAAAACCTGGAACCAGCCCATTATCAACTGACTCTTGCTCTCCAGATTCTACAATATTAAAAGGAGAAAAACTAGATTAAGAGAATCTCCAATGTCTTCAAGTAGGAAGTTTACAGAATGTGACAAAAAGGTATAACAATAGACTTATGGTTGTAAATGTTTCTTTCAGTGAATTAAAAATGTTTCTAGTAGTAGCTATCAGGAACCTCTCTTCTCTGCCCAGTTCTCCCATACAACCCATTTGTAGCACCAATGTGATACTCATAATGCCTACAGCAGCTATGAATATGCCAGAATAGTTCTGAATTGCAAAATATAACATTGCAAAACCAAAACACTTATTCAAACACCATAAAGCCAAATCCATCATAGCAACAAAGAAATCTATACAAATTAGCAATTCAGGGGGCACCCGCTATCCCCAAGCCTTCCCTCTGTTAGGGCCTTCCCACAAACAAGAGCAAAATAACTCCGTGGCTCTCATTCACCCTAGCTGCTTCTCTTTGTATCTCTCTTTCTCCCAGCTCTGACTGCTCTGTCTCACTTCCTCTAAGTTCTGCTCCACCCTTCCTGCTCCACCCATTCAGCAAGCTCCTTCCACCACAGGCTTATGTGACTCAGGCTTCCATGTGACTCAGACAGGTCACATGAGCCTATTAATAGTTGGGAAGATCTTCAAATTGCATTAACAACATATTAACAATACACCATTGGAGGAGAGATTTCCTTTCTTTGCTTTATTTCCCAAACTTCTGCTCAAACCACGTTGATAGTTGGCAACTCACAGGGCTGCTGGTCAAGATTGCTACTTAACAACTTTGAAAGCGACTTAAATTATTAATAATAATACCTTGGGCATGGTGCCAGCATGCCTGGAGAGATCTAGGAAGCACCCTCAGCATCATGCCCATTAGTAACACACCTACAGGCCGAGTATTTGAGTACTCTGATTATTGAGGACTGCTGCATATTGATTGGGTTGTGAAACGTTGTTTCTAATTGACACATTGAATATAAATTGAGTAGAGAATTGAATTCTTTGGAATGATGAATGTGACAAAACATAGTCAAAATTAACCCTATCCCCCCAAAAATCTATAATTCATTTGCCTTCTTTATGTCTTATCACCTGTAAATTAAGCAATCTCATAATTATCAAAAATTATTGAAAAATTATCAACTTAATGCTTTCTTTGAAGATATTTAATATCTTTTGAGGGTATATAACTTTCCTTTTGTAAAAAATGTTATTGATAATAAAAAATGTTATTGATAATAAAAAATGTTATTGATAATTTGAGCGGGATGGTAGACATTCTGGTAGATCAATGAAGTACCATGCAGATAATCAGGAAACGAGTCCTATGCTTTGCTTCACTATTAACTCACTTTATAATTTTAGACATCTTTTAATATGTCAATGTTTAAATTTCATTTTTCATAAATCAGAGATTCTGCTAGCATCTACTTGTTAGGGTCTGACTCATAGGGTTTCTGTTAACTATGGAATCTGATTTGATAAAGTCTTCCAGTCCCCACTCTTCTTCCTAGTCTATTCTCAGCCCAGGCTAATTGGTCAACTTTTCTATAAAGAGAGACGGAGAGTTTGAAAATCTTTGTTAAATCAGCATTGGCCTGTCTATGTTATACCAGTGTTGGCATACTTTCTACCTCTTTTTGACTTGTAATACCAAATCTGGCTTGGTTTTGACTACTTCCCAACCCCACCAGTCCTTTTTATTGTGTTCTTGAATATTATACAACTCATACTTGCTTGGTGAATTGACTCTACTTTCTGACCTTGACTCCCCACCCGTGGACATATCTCTAGTCTCTGGCAGCATACACATTTTATGGGTATAAAGTGAAGATTAAATAGCTATTAAAAACTCATTACAAAATAATTTCAGCTTCTTGGAGGGAAGTGCTTTAAAATAGTTAAAAAATAGAAATCTTTGCATCTAATTACAGATTAGACTTTTTTTTTAATTGAAGAATTATGAATTGCTGTCATTGAATTTTTCTTCTTCTTCTTTTTTAGAAACTCCAGGAGGAAAACTCTAAATTAAAGTGTGAACTAGAAGTTTTGAGGTATTGAAATATATTAGTGTAGTTTAGTGATTACTTTAAGCCACAAAATAGAGTATTTACTCCAATGCTTAACAATAAATAATAGCTAACATTGTGGAAGATATTTCCTCCCCAGAAAGTCTGCTTGTATGCTTATTTTTTGAAGGCAAAATTTATTAAAATGAAGAATTAAATTGATATGAAATTCTGATTTTATATATATACATATATAAACAGAATAAACTCAGAAGTAAAGTACAAACAAAATGTCTTTATGATGCTATTTAAAATGCATGAATATTGTAACCAACTAGGAATAATCGATTATGTTGTAAGTAGAAATTTCCATAACTTCAAAAATACTTACCTTTACAGAAGTCAGATTATGACTATAGGGATTTAACAAAACTGTTCCGACTTGTTTTCTTGTTCCTTCCTCTTGGAATGAAAGAACAATGTTTACTGAATCCAGATCCCTTTCCCTCCAAAAAGTTGTTTCTGTCGTTTGATGTTCTTGTATTTATTCAGTAAAGAAGAGGAACATAGTCTAGTTTTCTGAATGGAAAGAAGTCATCTTCTCCAAAGCTTTACAGCCTCTTGCCATTTAAATGGCTCTGTAAGAAACAGAAAACCGTAGTCATCAAGGTGAAAACTGAAAGGTACCACAGAGCTCAGTTACTTCAATTCCCTTATTTTATAAATGAGAGCATAGAGGTGAAAAGAACAGAGCTGATCTGTTCATGGTCATGTGACTGCTTAGTACATGAGTAGGCACTAGAAAACAAAGTTCCCTGATAGTGATTGGGTTTTTTTTTTTTAATCATCACCTTTTTTTATATCACCCTTTTTTAGAGAGTCTTTCTCTTACATTGATACATAATTGTAATTGTGTAAATGGGCCTGAATAAATGATTGGAAGATAGAATTATGTTTCTATATATATCACAATTTAGGAACAACTCGTGTAAAATATTCTTGTGTATTTTAAATTTATTTAGATTCATTAGATTCTCATTTGGTACATTGTTGTAGTGTTCAAAATGCAATGGGAAAATGTTTTCTTTAATTTGTAATCAGCATTGATTCCTATATTAACTTTATTGTGTCTAATTTGTACACATTTATAATTTATAATCTATACTACTAAATACTAACTCTAATGGTTTTCCTAATTGCCCAGAAATAGCATATGGGAAGAGTTTTCAGCAATATTCCTATATTACTTAAATTTTCTTAGCAGATAGCCACGCCTAAATATAAATGTATCATTGTATATCACAAGTTATCTCCAGAGTAAATATTCCTAGTTTGTTCAACTAACGTCTCTATGGCTTGGTTTTGTTTCCTCATCTTCATGGTTGTCCTCCCCTGAATGTGTTCCAGTTTTACCCAGTTCTTCTGAAAGTGGCTCCTGGAGATGAATGAAGTACTCTAGATGTGGTTTGGTCAGGGCAGAATGCAGCAAGACTATGCCATTCCTTCCTTTGGATAGTGTGTATGTGTGTGTGTGTGTGTGTGTGCACGTATATATCTATGGGTGTGTATATGTGCATGTATATATAGATATATTCATGCACATATACACACATACAAGAACACAGAAAACATCACACATGAAGGATATATGCTAGGATATCCACTCTATTGAATCTTTGCAGCTCAACCGTGTCCACAGACCTCACTGGGTTCCTTCCCCTTTTTATTTCTACACGTTTTTTGCAATATGCATAACATTACAACTGGTCTCCTCAATGCAGTAAACTAGCAGTCTTCTTTGTGTCTGCCTTTCTTTAATTTCTGTCAGATATTAGAGCATCAGATTTAGGGTTGGGAAGAATGTTAGAGATCATCTAAAGATCATTTCACTCATTTTACAGGTGAGGAAACTGAGGCCTAGGGAAATTAAATAACTTGCCTAAGGTCATACATACATCAGTGACAGATTTGAACCCAGGTCCCCTGACTCAAATTCCAGTATTTTTTCTATTACACCATTCTGCATTTTGAGAGTATGTTGTGCAGTTTTGTCTGCTTTGTCTTCTACCTTTATGCCTCATTGTTGTTTCCTTCCCCTAAGGGACATGCCTCCTACTCCTATGCCCCCTTTCCCTTTAAGTTTGGTTGGTTTGTAAATGTGTATTAACTAATGCAAAATATACACACATTTGTCTTATATTTGTCGTAAGAACATTTTGAGATTCTTTTTATCATTTATTGACTGCTATATTAAAAACATTTTGGTGATATAATGTTTCAAATAAAGTTTTAATTTTTTAGAAGTCAATATGAGTGGCTTATAGAAGAAGGGAAGAGTGAATGTTTTGATGAAAGACGCATCCGTCTTTTGAAAGCTCAAGTCATGCAGCTACAGAGACAGGTAATCAAGCAGGAGAAATGACCAATAAATTTATAATATAAAGAAAATGGATTCTGTTTTCTTTTGAAGTTCTTAACATGTCAAAATATGGAACTCTAAAATTATTGCTAGTAATAGTAATTATTTTTACAGTGATTTTATTAAGGTCAGTTGATGATCCTTGACAGACCATTCTGTTGACTGGTAACTTATGCAGGCAGTATTTTAAGTACCTAGAAAATCTCATTATAAATGCCTAGATAGCTTCTAGATAGACAGACATGTATGTATGACATATTATAAATCATAGATAAAAATGCACCTTTTCATTTTATGTGAATATCTAGCTACTGTGTGATATGTAAAGAAATATTCAAAACTTATGAAAATGTCAACACCCTTTGAAATGTTTATCAAAACTACATTGTTACATTACTGATGCCTTCAGTTAAGGTGACTAAGCAAAACATTAGCTTCACAAAAATTGTTGCTTCGTAGTAATCATCAAAACTCTTTGGTATTGGTTAAAAATAGAAACGTTGATCGATGGAATAGACTAGACAAGGAAGAAATGAGAAACTAGAATACAAGAACCCAATTTTTGATGAACCCTAAAACATAAATTACCCAGGGAGGAACTCCCTAATTAAAGAGAGTTATTGAAAAAATTGCAAAGGTGTTGGGCAGAAATTAGGTTTAGACCACCATTTTACACCACATATCTTTTACAGCTGCATGCTGCTGATACGCTCATCTCTAACCTCCACATTCCGTGGTACTCCCTTGGCTAAGAACTTGTAATGGCCCCTATTCCCTACTGTTGTGGTTGTAGCCTTTCAGAACTGATGCACTAACTCATGGATTATTCTTGACTCAAGCTTTCTCATACCTATAATACATTTTTAGCACTTTTAAGATGAAGGTCTTTTTCCTTATGTAACTAAATTATTGCTTTATATAAAATGAAACTCAGAAAAATCTTAGTAGTTTAGCGTGATGCTTGTTCTTGTATTTCTTTGATGGGGTTACTGTATTCTTACATTCCTCATTCGTCCTACACTGATGTCTCCTTGCAGCCTGGACACAATCCTTGATTCTCAAAGTCTATGCTAGCTGAAGGCATGCTATAGTGCATCATACTAAGGTGCAAAAGCTTTAAATGTAGGCCTAGTTATAGACTGTATTTGCTATCCAAGGACCAATCTAGCTAAGTATGGAAAGACCCAATACCAAAAACTTTGGGAAATTTATTATTATCTCACTCCCCACTAGGCTATAAGCTCCACGTGGGCAGAGATTATATTGTATTTAAACTTTTATTTTTTCTCTGGAACCTAATACAATATCTTTCACTTTATAGATACTCATTAAACATGTAACAGGTCCCCCTACCCACAATGCAATAGGTAATACAATCCCTATTATTTCCAGGCTATACTTTGGCTTATTTGTTCTCCTATCACTGGAAAATCCTGACTTCTCTTCAGATCCTGCAGATTGTTTGCAAATCAACTCCACCTTATATTGTAACTATAATAAAAAGTTTAGTTGAAATACGGAGAAATTAAGGAAATGTATCAGCAGCAAGCATTCCCAAAACACCTATATTCTAAGCAAGCCATCTCTTCTTCTCTCAGGGATAGCCTCCCAGGGATAGAAGGTTTTGAATCAGATCTCTATCTTATTCTCCTTTGGCTTCCTTTTGGGAAGGGGAAATGAGTCAGTATTTCCTCATAAACCACTCAATTCCTCAATCCATGAAGATTAGGCGAGATTTCGCAGTCACTCACTGTAGACAACTCATTAACAGGAACTTCAATTTGTAGTACCATTTAAGCTTTTGCTGGATAGGGTAGTGTGTCCTGGTGACCTCAGACTAAATACTCAAAAGCTGCAGTCTTTCACATTAGCCCCACATCTCCCAATTGTGTTCTCTTCCAACCAGCTTCCTCTGTTGCTCAGGCAAGGGTTTGGCTCATGTCTGTACATCATTGCAGGTCAGTGGAGCAACCACTGCCTGGCTGCAAGCTCAGCAAAGGAGGGTCTCTGTCTTTCTCTGTTTCTCTCTGTCACTCTGTCTCTCTCTGTCTCTATCTCTGTCTCTCTGTCTCTGTCTCTCTGTCTCCCTCTGTCTCTCTGTCTCTGTCTCTTTCTCTCTCTCCTGCTATCCTTCTATCACAGGTCTCCCTCAGTCCTTTTTCTCCTTCCCGTCATGCTCTAAAAACAAAAACAGAACAAAACAAAAAAGCCCAATACTGAACACTTTGGTAGCTCTCCACTCCTCACAGGGGATTTCTCCATTTCCAAAGCATCATGAGGCAAATGTCTGTCTCAGCATCCTCAACTCTAAAACAGAGATAATGATAGCACTTACCTCCCAAGGTTTTTGTGAGGGTGAGATGAGATAATATTTGTAAGTACTTTACAAAGTTTAAAAAACTACATAAATGTTATTATTATTTGTTATTAGTCTTGTTACCAGTACTACTACTACTATTATTAACTATCCCTTCCCTAAATAATTTTAGGTAGATCTCCAGGATGGCCCCATACATACATACACACATATACATATACATATATACACACATGCACACATATATACATATATACACACATGCACACATATATACATATATACACATACATATATACATACATACATTATATATATATAGATTGATTGATTATTGACTGAAATATTTTTTTTTTTTTGCCTGAAGACAGTTCCCTGAGACATGTACCTAGGCTGCTATTTTCAGTCCTGGGCCCTAGCCCTCAATATTAGGCTGCATGAAGAATAGTGCAGGATTTAAACTCAGGAAGACCAGAGTGTGAATCCTGCCTCAGACTCTTATTAACCATAACCCCTCCTGCCTCAGTTTGCTCCTTTATAAAATGGGGCAAATCATGGTACCTGCCTCCCAGGGTGTGAGGATCAGATGAAAGAAAACATGGAAAACACTTTGCAGACCTCAAATCATGATATCAATGCTAAGTTTTTTGGTTAGTTCTAGACTTAAAAAAAAACCCAACTAACTAATATGACCTTTGACTGAGAAGGTTGAGGATTCAGTTCTAGATTCCCTTTGCTTTCCTGGATGTGTAAGTCATGGGGTGGGAATGTCAACTATTTAAATGATATGTTTTTTTATTTACAAAAATGAAACATTTATTCTTGAGTTAAGAAAATGATGACTTTTTTTCCCCTTAGAATTGCTTTGTTCCTGTTGAAGCTCAAGGGTCCCTAGTGTAAAAGACAGCTTGGCATTGTAGAAAAGGCATTGGATTTAAAGTTGGGTTGAGATTCTGGATGTGTGGACGTGGGCAAGTCACTGAAACTCTGTGTGTCTTGGTTTCCTCTATAAGTCTCTATAATTTTCTTCAGCTTTAAATTCTTTGGTCCTATGAGGGCAGCTCCCAAACAAAAGACTATAACTGGTTGCCGGTTGCTCAGATAACTTTCTCCTGTTAGTACAGTGGGTTAAGGGAAAATTTATCTTCCAAATAACATATTCCTGTGATTAATGGTCTACTTTTCCCCCCTTCTCCTATGGTGCTACCTTCCTGTCTTTTTCAGAAAAGTAGTAGTAGTGTAAATTCAAATGCATAGACAGTTGTTCCTATATACACAAGGGAATCTTGTAGTATAGACTATAAATGGATGACATCTAAATTATAGATTCAATCCCAAATTGAGCAACTCGATATTGATTTAATCTTTAGTTTCTTCCAGATATTATCTGTCTTACCTTTCTTCTAGCAGATCATTTTTTATTTAACCCTAACTCTAGCGGTGGTTGTCCCTTCTGGTGAATTCAATTTATTCTTAGCTCTAGGCCTAGAGAAAATAGAGCACTTTTATGAATGAGTTTTAGGCCCACCAGCTTCAGGTCAACACTCTTCTCAATTTCATCATTCTTTGGACCCTGCTTACAGAAGTTCTCTGATATAGGCTTTCTTCTGAATTAGGCTTATAGAACCTAGTTCAGATCCCCTCTTCTCAGAACTTCTTCACCTCTGCCTAGTTGCTGCTCATCTTGTTCTAGGGCCTATATTAAATATCCTTTTCAAACCTAAGTATGTTTCAAAACTCTCCCCTCTAGCATCATCATCCTGAAGCTTGCAACTCCCTTTCTACCTATCCTCTCCTCCCAATTCAGGTGTCACCCTTTCCCATGGTTTTTCATAGACTATTATTTTTTTCCACTTCATAGTATTTTATTTTTTCCAATTACATGTAAAGGTAGTTTTCAACATTCACTTTTGTAAGATTTAGAGTTTCAATTTTTTTCTCTTCCTCCTTTCCCTCCTCCCCAATATGGCATGCAATCTGATATAGGCTAAACATGTACGATCCTATTAGACATATTTCCACATTAGTCATATTGTGAAGGAAGAGTCAGAACAAAAGGGAAAAAGCTATAGGAAAGAATAAAAGAGGAAACAGTGTGCTTTTATTTGCATTCAGACTCTATAGTTCTTTCTCTGGATGTGGATAGCATTTTCCATCATGAGTCTTTTGGAATTGTCTTAGATCATTGTATTGCTTACAGACTGTATTATAATAGTGTAAACATTGTAGTGGCTTCAAAGTGTAGCTCCCACACGGTAGCCAGCACTGAGTGAAGAACCCGTCAACTCCCAAGGTAACCAACCAAGGTGGAAAATTCCATGTGTTGTCATCTCTGCTCAGTCACCTGTGCTTAGAGATGAGAAAAAAACCCCAAAACCAAAACATAAAAACAGAAGAGGTTACTAAAACCTTGAGAGCTGGACTCAAATTCATCTAAATAAGAGATATACATTACCATTGGTGTAGGATATATCTTTACCAACACAAGACAACAAAGGGGGAATCCCAACACATTTAGTGGATAGAGCAGAGAATGAGCTGAAAAGGGCAGTCATCCCTCTTGGTTTATCAATGAGACTATTTGTAGTGCCAATGCAATATTCACAGCATCTACAGTGGCCATGAATATGCTGGTGTAGCTCTGAATCGCAAAATATAGCAGACTCTCCACATGGAAGACAGAACCCAAACACTTGTTCAAATACCAGGAAGCTGAATCCCAACACCAGAAAGCCAAATCCATCATAGCAACAAAGAAATCTATACACATTAGCAATGCAGGGGGCACCACCATCCACCAGCCTTCCCCCTGTTAGGGCCTTCCCACAAATGAATACCCTCAAACAAAATCACTCCCTCTCTCACTCATGCTAGTTCCTCTTGCCTGCTGCTCTCCTTCCCAGCTCTGATTGCTCTGACCAACTTCGTCTCAGCTCTGCTCCACCCTTCCTGCTCTACTCCTTCCTGTTCCACCCATTCAGCAGGCTTCTCCCACCACCGATTTTATGTGACTTAAACTCACGTGACATAGGATTCCATGTGACTTAAGCAGGTCACATAGGCCTATTAATGGGGGTAAGATCTTCCCATTTACATTGCCATTATATTCAAAGGGGAGATCCCAACACATTTGGTGGATAGGGAAAAGAATGAGCTGAAAAGGGCAGTCACCCCTTTTAGACTATAGACGAGACCATTCTTCCTGGCTCAGTGGCCAGTTGTGTCTGATGCAGTGATTCTGTTCAACCTCCTTCAATCACCATTCAATTAGTGCCTCAAGTGAAAATATTTTCAATCTTTCTCTATCTTGCTATTTCATAGTAGGTGTCCTTTGCTCCATTTAGGTTGGTGTATCAGTAAGGCAAGATTCATGATATCAGTGGTGACCATGAATATGCCTGTATAGTTCAGAATTGCAAAGCATAAGAGACTCTCTGTATAGAAGGCAGAAGAAGTAAAACATTTATTCAGACACCAGAGGATCAAATCCCAAAACCAATAACTCCAATTTGACATAGTAACAATTGTATCCCAGAACCAATAAATCCACCTCAATGTAACAGCAAGGAAATTAAAACACAGTATCACAGCAAGGAGCCAAGCCATCCTGTAACCTTTCCTTCTGCTGGGGCTTCCTGTAAACACTCATGAATCCTAACTGTCTGCTTGCCTACATCCTCTCCTCCCACAGTTCTGAAAGCCTTTGCAGTTCTCAGAGCCCTTCCCGTTCTCTCTCTGTCTCTCTGTTTCTTTCAGTTCTCTGTCCTCTCCTGCAGTTCCCTCTTCTTCATCTCCTTCTTCTCGCAGCTCTCTAGTCTGAGCTTAATGTCTACCCATAGGGTATATATACCTTGTTTGGGGCCCTGGGGCTTAGCATCTACTTAGCAAAGGGTGTAGGCCTGGGTCCTAGCACCTAATAGCAAAAAGGTGTGGACCTGTATGGCTTAGTAGCTACTTAGCAAATGGGCCTTCCTACAAATAGGCCACTTCTAATCAACCTTTCTTTAACAAGCTCCACCTGAGGAATATTGAAGGGTGGGGAAGATCTTTGATCACATTAGCACCACAGTTGGTCACCTCATTGTCATTGTTTTCCTCATTCTTATCTTTGTTCCTGTTGCTCCTCCAGTCAAGAATAATTTGCTTTTTTTCCTAACTAAAATCCTCCTCCCCTTTTGCCCCTTTTAAACAATGCAGTTTGTTAAATTGTATAGAGATGTATCTTTGCTATCTCAAGAGAAAATGAGGAAGGCCCTCAGATACGCATCTTTTAGTGTTCTTATGGGAGGAAAGATACCAAGTCACACTGGAGGGACAAGAGAGAGAGGGATAGATTGTGATCTGTATTATTAAAGGGAATGCCAACGTTGATGAGATCAGAGATCCAGGTTTTGTTGTTGTTCCATCTGTCTGACACTTTGTGACACCATCTGGGGTTTTGTGGCAAAGATACTGGAGTGATTTGCCACATCCTTCTGTAGCTCACTTTTACAGATGAGGAAAATGAGGCAAACAGGATGAAGTGACTTGCCAAGGGCCACTGAGGCAAGTGTCTGAAACATGATTTGAACTCAGGTCTTCCTGACTGTAGGCCTGGCATCCTATCTGCTGCACTACCCAGCTGCCTACAGATCCATTTGTCAACTCACTAATGCAGGTTGTATCTACATTGTAGAATTTCAGCTCCTTACTGGTAGGGACTGGTTTGTGTTTTACCCTAGGACTGTTCCTTGCTTTTTATTGTTGCTGTTGCTGTTTGGACCAGTGATTTCATTGTTCAGCTAACTGCCTGGGTGGAAGCAACCTCCATCCATGCAGACTGGCAAGTACTCTGTTACCTACAGTCTTCAGCAGTTGTCTGAGTCAGAGACAGATAATGTGATTTGCCCATGGTCTCCCATGGTATGTTTCAGAGGAAGGGCTTAAACCAAGATCTTTCTGACTCCAAGACTTGCTCTCTGTCCATGATGCCAAGTTGCCTTTTGTATACTAAATAAATGCTTGTTAAGTTACTGAATTTATAGGGATAACTAGTCAGTAGTGTCATATTTTCCTCAATCAAGAAATATTTGCTCATCACAGCAAACATTTCTTTGGCTACTTATTTGTTTACTCT
>CM053622.1:378364935-378398293 GCA_028646595.1 Phalanger gymnotis
ATTTTTTCATTTCTTTGGTTCTGTTTGATAATATCTTGATTTCTCATCAAGTCACTAGCTTCCACTTTCTCCAATCTAATTTTTAAGCTAGTATTTTCTTCAGTGGTCTTTTGGACCCCCTTTTCCATTTGGCTAATTCTGCCTTTCAAGGCATTCTTCTCCTCATTGGCTTTTTGGAGCTCTTTTGCCATTTGAGTTAGTCTATTTTTGAAGGTGTTATTTTCTTCAGTATTTTTTTGAGTCTCTTTTAGCCAGTCATTGACTTGTTTTTCATGGTTTTCTCACATCACTCTCACTTCTATTCCCAATTTTTCCTCTATTTCTCTTAATTGCTTTTCCAAATCTTTTTTGAGCTCTTCCGTGGCCTGAGACCAGTTCATGTTTTTCTTGGAGGCTTTTGTGTAGGCTCTTTGACTTCGTTGATTTCTTCTGGCTGTATGTTTTGGTCTTCTTTGTCCCCAAAGAAAGATTCCAAAGTCTGAGTCTGAATCTGAGTCCATTTTCGCTGCCTGGCCTTGTTCTCAGCCAACTTACTTGACCCTTGAGTTTTTCATGAGGGTATGACTGCTTATAGAGTATAGAGTAGTTTGTCCCAAGCTTGAGGGGCTGCTCTGTTGTTTTCAGAGCTACACAGCAAGCTCTGCCACACCAGTGCTCTATCTTCCCCAAGAACTGCCAACTAGGATTGTGGCCCAGATCCAGGCAGGGCAAAGCAGGCTTTGCACTCCTGCTCTAAACTGCCACTTAATTCCTCCCAAGAGGTGGGCCTGGAGCTGGAAGCAACTACTGCTGTAGCTCTAGAAGCAGCCTCTGAGCTGCACCACCTCCATTGCCCCCAGGGTGGTGGTTGACTGCCAACTCCTTTCATTCTGTCCCAGAAGCTTTTTCCATTAACCTTCTCTATTGTCTTTGGCGTTTGTGGGTTGAGAAGTCTGGTAACTGCCACAGGTCAATGATTCAGGGCCCTATGGCCCGTCCTGCCTGGCTCCTGTTCTGGTTGGTCCTGGTGCAGCCCATGCTGGGCTTTGCTCCACTCCGCTCCCAGCTCCATGTGACAGACCCTTCTCAGCAATCATCCAGGGTGTCCTGGGCTATAGTCCTGCTTCCCTCTGGTATTTTGTGGGTTCTGCAGCTCTAGAGTTTGTTCAGAGCCATTTTTATAGGTGTTTTGAAGGACCTGGGGGAGAGCTTAAGCCGGTCCCTGCTTTCCAGCCTCCATCTTGGCTCTGCCCCCCCTTATATTTTTCTTTTTTTCCTTTTTACCTTTATTTTTAATGGTTAAAAACTGGAAAAGCTGAACATGGTAAACCCAGGAACCCTTACTACTGGGGTAAGGACTCACTATTTGACAAAAACTGCTGGGAAAACAAGAAAATAGTCTGGATGAAATTAGGTTAAGATCAATATCTCATTCCATATGTAACTTACATATAAAAAGTCATAGACTAAATAGATTAGAGGAATATGGAAGGAGATATTTTCTATATGTGTAAATATGTGGAGAGTTATTAGTGAAACAAAGGATAGAGAGGATCACAAAAGATAAAATGGACATTTCTGATTATAAAAATTTAAGTTGAAAAATTAAGGTTTTTGCACAAACAAAAATTGTTATCTAGGAAAAGTCTTTATGGCAAATTTCTCTAATAAAGTCTGATAGCCAGGATAGGAAGGATGTTTTCCTCAATATATAAGAAGAGTTATTCCTCAGCTGAAAAATTATTAAAGTATATCAACAGGCCATTCTGAAAAGAAGAAAGGCAAGCTATCAATAACCAGATAATTCAAATTACTAATAGTAAGAGTAATGCAATAAAAAATTTGAATTTCTACCTCACACTCACTAGATTTTCAACAGGCACTTTAATATGTTGGCTGAGCTATGAAATATTCCAACCATTCTGGAAAACAATTTGGAACTTTATGTAAAAAGTCACTAAACTTTTCATGTGCCCTTAAAGGGTTAAACCTATCAAAACCAATGCTGGGCTTAAGCATTAAAGATATCATAGAGAGAAAGGACTTATATGTGCAAAAACATTTAGAGTAGTGCTTTATATTGTATCAAAGAATGAGAATCAATGTGGGTGCTTATTGTTTAGGGAATGACTGACTCAGTTTTGGTGTGTGACTATAATAGAATGTTATATCTTAAGAAATAATGAATGTTGTTGTATTCAGAGAATCTAGTAAGAGTTTGGTTTAACTGATAGTGACATAAACAGAACCAGAAGAACAGTTTATCCAGCTACAACATCATAAAGGAATATACCTGTGAAAGACTTAAGAACTGTGATCAATGCCCAATCCCAACTCCTGAAGACTGAAAATCAATCATGCTTCCCAAACCAGATATGGAATGAGGCATGCTGTTTCAGATGTGGCCAATATATAGATTTGTTTTATGTGATTATATTTATTTGTTATGAAGGAGGGCATTTTTTTTTTGTTGAGGAAAAGATTTGGAGAGGATAAAGGTTGTGATAATGATAAAAAAAGGAGAAATGAGCATCAATGAATCATTAAAAAATAAGCAGAAGATAGGAGGATATTCAGAAAGGTACACAGACATGCTGAGCAATATTGGAACTACCATGTTAAATTTTAATGTGCATATAGAAAGAAACTATGCATAATGGAGATTTACTATTACGTATGTAACACTTTTTCCTTTTCTTCATATACAGAAATGTTAATTTCTGTTGATGTTTGCCAGGTTTTTAATAATAAAAGGAAAAAAACCCTTTTAAATGGACAGTATAATCAATTTTGTTCCTACTCTTGGCACTCTCTGAAACAAAGAAAACATAAACCATTTTCATTACTGACATTTAAAATATATGAGATGGATAGCCAACTAATGTCTGGATGCTAGCATACTGCTATCTTTGTCTTTTTCTTGTTAATGGATAGTATACAGGAAATATACTTGAAATGTTTATTAATGATGCAAAGATAAACCACATATTAAAAATGAGAGTTTAACACATTTTTCATAAAGACAAGGGGATATTTCTTGGAAAGCCTAGAATAACCTTTAAGAATTCTCCTTATATTTTTTATTGTTCAGTCATTCAGTTGTGTCTGACTTCTTGTGACCCCTTGGACCACAGCATGCCAGACCCTTCCACCCTCCACTCTCTCAACGTCTTTCCAAGTTCAATTTTTTTTACATGCCATCTGTATATTTCTTCTCTAGCTTTGCCTTCCGGATAAATTTTTTTAAGACTAGGATCTTTTTATTGGAGACCTTGTCTCTTATAGTTGCCTATTCTATAGGTGAAATTTTATGTTGTGACATTAGACACTATATCTAAAGAAATAACTCTGTTGATACTTGAAATAATAAACAACTTTAGCAAAGCTGCAGGATATAAAGTAAGCCCACAGAAATCACTATCATTTCTTTATATTACTAACAAAGCTTGACAGCAAAAGATAGAGAAATTCCATTTAAAGTTACTGTAGACATTATAAAATATTTGGGAGTCTACCCAGGAACTATATGAACACAATTAGAAAACACATTTCACACAAATAAAGTCAGATCCAAATAACTGGAAAAACATCAGTTTCTTATGGGTAGGCCAAGCTAATAAAATAAAATGACAATTTTACCTAAATTAATTTACTTATTTGGTGCCATACCAATCAAACTGCCAAAAATTATTTTATAGAGCTAGAAAAAATAATAACAAAATTCATCTGGAAGAACAAAAGTCCGGAATATCAAAGGAATTAATGAAAAGAAATGCTAGTGAAGGCGTCCTAGCCATACTACATCTTAAACTGTATTTTCTAACATAGCAATCATCAAAACTACTTTGGTCCTGGCTAAGAAATAGAGTGGTGGATCAATAGAATAGGTTAGGTACACAAGTAGTCACTAACTATAGTAGTCAATAACTATAGTAGTTTACTATTTGATAAACCCAAAGACTCTGACTTCTGGGATAAGAACTCACCATTTGTCAAAAACAGCTGGGAAAAGTAGAAAATAATATGGCAGAAACTAGGCATAGACCAACATGCACCATATACTAAAATAAAGTCCAGATGGGTAGATGATTTGATATAAAGATTGATACTATAAGCAGACTGGGAGAGCAAGGAATAGTTTATCTGTCAGATTTATGGAGAACAGAAGAATTTATGACTGAACAAGAAATAAAGAACATTACGAAATGCAAAATGGATAATTTTGATTACATTAAATTGAAAAACTTTTGCACAAACAAAGCCAATGCAACCAAGATCAGGAGGGAAGCAGAAAACTGGAAATTTTTACAACCAGTGTCTCTGGTAAAGGCCTCATTTCTAAAATAAATAGAGAACTGAGTCAAATGTATAAGAATACAAGTCATTCCCCAATTGATAAATGGTCAAAGGATATGAACAGGCAGTTTTCAGATGAAGAAATTAAAGCTAGTTATAGTCATATGAAAAAATGCCCTAAATCACTTGATTAGAGAAATGCAAATCAAAACAACTCTGAATTACCACATCACACCTATCAGATTGGCTAACATAACAAAACAGGAAAATGAGAAGTGCTGGAGGAGATGTGGGCAAATTGGGACACTAATACACTCTTGGTAGAGTTGTGAACTGATCCTACCATTCTGGAGAGGAATTTGGAATTATGCCTAAAGGGCTATAAAAATGTACATACCCTTTGACCCAGCAATACCACTTCTAGGTCTGTATCCCAAAGAGATCATAAAAATGGGAAAAGGACCCATATGTCCAAAAATATTTATAGCAACTCTTTTTGTGGTGGCCCAAAATTGGAAACTGAGGGGATGCTCATCAATTGAGGAATGGCTGAACAAATTCTGGTATAGGAATATAATGAGATAGTATTGTGCTATAAGAAATGATGAGCAGGCAGACTTCAGAAAAACTTGGAAAAACTTGAATGAACTGATGCTGAGTGAAGTGAGCAGAACCAGGAGAACATTGTACACAGTAACAGCCACATTAAGTGATAACTAACTTTCATGGACTTAGCTCTTCTTTGCGATTCAAGGATCTAAGACAACTCCAAAGGACTCTTGATGGAAAATGCTGTCCACATCTAGAAAGAACTATGGAGTCTGAATACAGACTGAAGCATATTATTTGCTCTTTCTTTCTTTTTTTCCTTTTTTGTTTCTTCTTTTTTGTGGTTTCTCCCATTGGTTCTAATTCTTCTTTACAACATGACTAATGTGAAAACAGGCTCAGTATGAATGCATTTGTAGAGTCAATATCAAATTACATGCTTTCTTGGGGTGGGGGTGGGAAGACATAGGGAGAAAATTTGGAACTCAAAATCTTATGGAAATGAATGTTGAAAACTAAAAATAAATTTGAAAAATGAATATAAAAAAGAAATAACTATGTTGACCCCCCCAAAAAAACCCTGTGATTCCAGTGATGGAATAAAAGGCCTGTGAAATGTTTAAATTCACATAAATGTCTTGTAGGATTCAAAGCAAGATGGTATTTTAAAAATATAGAAAATATTAAGTTTCCTTATTTTCCACAAGGTATTTCCTTAATATTTCATAATGAAACTGCAGAACTTTGAAGCAGTGTCTACCAACTTTGGGTGTATGCCAAGGCTCTGCCCTGGGCATCCTTCCTTTCTCTCCCTACATTCTCTAACTGGACGATTTTATCAACTCCTATTGACATAATGATCATTTTTGTGCAGATGACTCTCAGATCTGTTTATCCAGTACTAGTGTCACTCCTGAGCTCTAGTCTAGCGTTATTAACTGCTTGTTCGATGTTTGAACTAGCTGTCTTGTAAACATCTCAAATTTAACATGTCTGAAACAAAATTTCCTCTCCCTTCCACATAAGGCTAGGCTAGTTTTTCCTTAAAAGGTAATGACAATGTTTTTGAGACCTAATTGGTCAGAGGACACAGGAACAGAAGTATTGATATATCTTCTTGGTCACCTGATTGAGAGAGAGAGAGAGAGAGAGAGAGAGAGAGAGAGAGAGAGAGTTTGTGGAGAAGTTTTTCATATGTACTTCTTAATTTTTTTTAATTTCTTTTTTATTATTATTATTTTTTTAAATTTATTTTTGACATGTTTGGTTTTCAGCATTGATTTTCACAGGCGTTTGAATTACAAATTTTCTCCCCTGTACTTCTTAATTTTTGACTGGCATTCCACCATCGTAAGTGTGGAGGCAAGAAAAATTGTTTCCAACTGAAACAATGCTACATCCTTGCTTAATATTCTTTACATGGTATAGTTAGGTAAAATTTTTGTGAACTAATTCACAATCTATCTATGTCTAATTTAATTCCAGTGTCCTTTTCTCAATCCTCGTTCTCTGCTGCCTTTGACATTTTTGATCATTTTCTCCTCCTTTATTCTCTCTTCTCTCTAGATTTTTGGGATATCACTCTCTCTGGGTCTTCTCCCTATCTGACTGATCCTTCCCTCTCTATTTTGCTGAATCCTTCTTCAGATCTTGTCCTACATCCATAGGTGCCCTATTATCTTCTCCCTTTCTTCTGCTTCACTTGATCTCATCAGGTCTCACGGATTTAATTACCATCTGTGCTGAAGATTCTCCAAACAACCTATCCTTACTCAAAATCTATGTTGACCTCCAGTCTTTCATCTCCAACTACTTTTTAAATAGCTAGAACTAGATGTCCAGTAGACATCTTAGACTCAATATATCCAAAACCAAACTCATTATCTTTCCCCCTAAACTCCCTCCCCCCACCCCACTTACTTTCCATATTATTGTAGAGGACAACACCATCCCTTAGTGGAATCATGGATTCCTCTTGTCTCTCTTCTCCCCCACCCTCATGTCTAAGCTGTTGTTAAGGCCTGCCAGTTTCACTTTGCCTAATGAATTCCTCCCAGAGACCTATCTCTTATATAAAAGAACAAGGTTGGGGTGGTGTTGGGGAGGAATATTTCGGCAAATCCGATCAACATATTGAAAAAGTCAGATGTTATATATGCATACTTTCTGATTCAGTGGAACTGACCTCTTTGTTTTTCACAACCAAGACACTCCATCTCTTGGTTGCCAGTGTATTCTCTGATTCTCCTCCATGCCTGAAACACCCTTCCTCCTTATCTCTGCCTACTGGCTTCCCTGGCTTCCTTTAAGTCCTAATCAAAATTTCATCTCTTACAGGAAGCCTTTCCCAACTCCTCTTAATTCTAGTCCTTTCTCTCTGTGAATTATTTCCTGTTTATCCTGTATAGAACATTTTGGTATATATTTGTTATCTTCCTTGTTAGATTGTGAGCTCACTGAGGACAGGGACTGTCTTTTGCCTCTTTTTGTATCCCCAGAACTTAGCACAGTGTCAGGCACATAGTAGGCACTTAATAAATATTTATTGATTAATTCTTTAATTGTTGGTGTGAGGAAGTCAAGGATTTCAAACATCATTCCAACACCTGATAAAACAGATTCATTTTCACAAAAACTCAATTGAAAATGTGGCCAAACCCAGAAGCACCTTTGAGGAGAGACAGGGTCAAAGGAGAGAATAGAATAAATGGGGGGCAGGATAGGATGGAGGGAAATAAAGTTAGTTTTTTGGAACTTGACTATTATGGAAGTGTTTTGCATGACTACACATATATAACCTATATCAAATTGCTTGCCTTCTCAGTGAAGGTAAGTGGGGAGGGAGGAAGGGAGAGAGTGTGGAACTCCAAGTTTTAAAAATGAATGTTAAAAATTGTTTTTACATGCAACTGGAAAATAAGATATACAGGCAATGAAGTATAGAAATCAATCTTGCCCTACAGGAAAGTAGAAGGGAAAAGGATAAGAAAAGGGGATGGTGATAGAAGAGAGGGCAGATTGGGGGAGGAACTAATCTGCATACCATCTTGGGTTGGGGGGAGGGGAGAGATGGGGAGAAAATTTGGAACTTAAAATCTGTGCAAGTGAATGTTAAACATTAAAAATAAATTAATTGAAAAGAGTTGCCAAAAATGAAAAATAATTCCAAACAAAGAATTGCTATATAATAGCCTAAATAATACTCAGGAAACAAGCAAAGACTTTCAAATGGACCTAGGTGCTGCAGGGGCTGGTTTTGATTCTTCTTTAATGCTATGTGACTTTATTGAAGTTGGAAGAATAGCAATAAAATCAGTTTTTTAAAAAAATTAAAAAATTTTTTTTTAACTTGCTACAAGTATTTGCCATTGACAAGTACAGTACAAAGACTAGAGAACTGAAGATTGGAAAAGATCATTTTTACTTATGAGACTCACTTTTTCAAGATCATAGCAAAACTGTTCTTAGAAGTCCAGATGAGCTTGTGAGATCTGAACATCTTTAACAGACCATAAAATATCTACCCCAAAATATTTTGGAGATTTTTTAACTTTTGGGAAGCCTATAAGTCTTATCTCCATTGAGGGAATTATGAATTTTGACAAGTATAATGATTTACTGAGAAGCAGAATTGCTCTAAAATTATAGAAATTTCCAGATGGAGAAGGAATACTGCAACAAAGACTTACATTATTCTATATGTTGTGAAAGGTTAAGCAATTTAACTGAGAGACAGTGTAAACATGCTTAATGGCCTAGGTATTTGCTTAATTAAATCCTCTTTGAAAATCTGTGGGATATATTTAAGGTTAGACTTGGAAAAATGAGCTGTTCCTCAAATACACGGTTAATATCCAATGTGATAAATATGGTTTCATCTTGAAGAATTAAAGAATGAGTCAAAATCTTATTGACTTGATGCCAAATCCTGTGAAACAAATGGTATGGTGAAATCATATTGCATATTAAAAGTGTTTTAGAGGTATAAAGAGTTGTAAGGTATATTGCGTGTCAATAAATTTAATTACTTTACTCTGTCCCAGCCAATTTGCACAACACTGTAGATGAACTGATAAAAATTAAGAAGAACCACGAAAACAATATCCACCACTACAACAATAGAAATGGAAACATTATATCCTCCTGATTGTTCGTAATGACAGAAATGCAGTGTTTATTTTCTACTGTGATGCTTTACTGTGAGGCTGTTGATTGACTTGATTAGTTACTTTCTGGTTCTTCTGATTTCTAGAATAAACTGTCATGTGCAAATACAATTTTTCTTATAATTTTTATCTTTCTTTATCTCAATCTTTATCTTATCTCATAATTTTGGTACTGTGCCAAATAATAGCAGAAAAGAGGGATATTTTGATTTTTGTTTTCTTTTTTTTTTGGATCGTACCCGTAATTTCTTTTATCTAGGGAAGTTCTTTTATGGAAACTATTCGATCAGCAACTTGTGTGCAGTTTATAGTCTTACAGAGCTGCCAGGAACACTGAGAACTTAAGAGATTTTTGAATGGTCACATTTCCAGTGTATGTCAGAAGCAAGATTCGAATTCAGATCTTCCTAAACTCTTGACTCACTACACAGTCTCTCATACTTTTATTATCCCACAAACTACCAGGTAAACTTCTAGCATTTCTCTATTGCCAATAAAGGTAACTCTTGATCTGGAAAATGTTTTTTAAAATATCCTTCAATTTTAGTATATTTTGGAATGTTCAGGATAAGTGTTGGTTGTTGTCCTGTGTTTTCAAAGAGGACCCCTACGTAAAGTTTTAGTGTATCTGACTGTGGCTGATCAGTCCAATACAATCTTGCCATATTCTTCCACGGGTCAGGCACAAACAGTTGGTGTGAACATATAAGCAATACATTTTGTTAAAGGTCTTTCCTGGATTTTTGGATATAGTCCCTTAGTTTTGTTATTTATGCAAATAATTGTGCTTATTAATGCCCTAAAACTCAGCAGTTCTTCTCTGCATCCGTAGTAGAAATCCAAATTGGACATAGTGAATAATTTTTGTATATGTTGTAGTATTCACTTTGCCAAAATTGTATTTAGATTTTTGTATCAATACTCATTAGTCAGATTTATCTGTAGCTGTCTTTTCCTTGTCTTATTCCTCCCTAATTTGGGTATCGGGACCATATTTGTCTTATAAAAGGAATTTGATAGAGTGTCTCTTTTGTCTATTATTGACAGTAATTTAGATAGTAGAGACATTAATTGCTTTATATTCAATTCACTAGTAAATCCATCCATACCGTGTGTGTGTGTGTGTGTGTGTGTGTGTGTGTGTGTGTTGTTTTCCTTTGATAGTTCACTTATGGACTCCTTGATTTTGCTATCATAAATTGGCTTGTTAAAGATATCTATTGTTTTGTTAATTTGGGTGTTATATATTTTTATAGATAATATTCCATTTCGATTAAACTTACAATATTATTAACAGTTGATTTATATAGTGTTTTCTAATAATTCTCTTTTTCTTTGTGAACTCATCTTTTTATTTTGCAAATTGAGTTTCCATTTAGCTAATGATTTATTCATTTTGCTGGCTATTTCCGAAAATTGCCTCTTTTTTCTCACTTTGTTCATCTTTTAATTTGAAATTTTACCTATTTCTTCACTGATGTGCACAATTTCTTCTTTTGTGCTTTGTTTTGTTTTGTTAGTCTTTTAGTATTCTAGGATTTTTTTTGAAAGTTGAGTACTCAGTTTATTTATTAATCTAGTATTTTTCCATTTTATTAATATATATTTTCGGAATATACATTTCCATCTGAGGACTGCTTTAGCTGCATCTCATAAATTTTGGTATGTTTCATTGTTATAATTTTCTTTAAGATGTTTATTATTTCTTTAATGTGTTCTTTGACTGGCTCATTATTTAAGTTGTTATTAGTTTTCATGTATGTCCACATCTTTTGCATATTTCCTTTATTGATTACTATTTTATTGCATTTGGGGTTGTCAAGGATATGTTTTATCTTTTTTGTCTTTTTCCATTTATTCACCATTTCTTTATAACCTAGCACATGATCATTTTGTAAAGATATTGTATGATACTTGAAAATACATATATTCTTAATGCTCTCGTTAAAAATTTAAGTCCTTAGTTATTAGTGCTTACTTCTCCTTTGCCAGAATTTCTTGTATTTACTTTGTGTACACTTTATACTTTCATATATATGCATATTTTATTCCCTCCTTAAGACACAGGCTCTTTGAGAACAGGAACTATTTTGTTCTCTGTGCCTAAGGGAGTACCTTACACACATTAGGCATGTTGTTAACACTTGGGATTTGATGAATTCTTATTTTTTCAATACTATTTCATTTGAAATTTTCCTTATTTACCTGCCAGTAAGGTGTATCCAGCTATGAAAACAGAATGTTAATGTCTTCTGCAGTTGTTTTTACTATCGGTGCTTTTTTTTAAGAGCTCAGTTGGTGCTTTATTTAATGAGTTGCTATTGATGCGGTTTGGCACATTTACCTTTATAAATTTTATCATTAAACACATGTAGCCAATTAGACTGGGCCTATGACAGATTTATGTTATCTAATCTCAACAATGCCCTCACTGCAAGAAGGTGGTCTTCTCCCTGAATGATTTTCTGTCTCCTTTCTATCTCTTTTCTCAGAGAGGATGTTTTGGACCTTCTTAAGGCTCCCTCACTTCCTTCTCCCATTCCCTCTCAGCTGAGAACCTTGTCTCATACCTTATTGGCAAAATTGAGGCCATTTGTCTCAACCTCCCTCTTCTCCCCTTCTATACATCTGAGAACCCTTTGATATTGTCACCCATGCTCTCTTCTTTTTTCAAATTGCTGATATAAAGGTGGCCCTGCTCTTGTTAAGATCAGTCCCTCTGTAGGCAGAAGGTAAGGAAGCCATTGATTAGGAAAGATTGAATATTTGACAATGAGAAGAGTAAGTGCAATTGTAAAATGGGGATAATAATATCTACTACCCATGGTTGTTGTGAGGATCAAATTATATTATGTGTAAAGCACTTGCCACAGTGCCTTGCATGTAGTGGGTACAATGCTAGCTATTATTATTACCCTGGTTCTCATGCTTTCCTATCTTCTCCATCAGATTATCTCCATAATTGTCTCCTCTCACTGTCAGATAGTCAATCTTCCCTCGTCCACCAATTTCTCACTGACTGCCCACAAACCTGCCCAAGTCTCCCTCATCCTTAAACCATCTTTACTAAGTCCAACCATCCCCTCAATGTACTGACCTAGATCTTCCCTCCCTTTCATGGGCAGATTCCTATAAAAACCTGTCTATACTCATTGCCTCCACTCTCTCCTCTTTCTCTTCCACCTTTTGCAATCTGGTTTCCAACCTCCTTACCCAAATGAAACTGTTCTTCAGAGCAGGCAATGATCTCCTAAGTGCCAAGTCTGTTGACCCTTCCTGTCTCCATCCTTCCTCACCTCTCTGCAGCATTTTAAACTGTTGATTATTCTGTCTTCCTGGCTATTCTCTCTTCTTCAGTGAAACTCTCTTCTTTTTAGTGAAATTATTCTCTCTTGGTTTTCCTCATACCTTTCTGCCTGCTCCTTCTCAGTCTTCTTTTCTGGCTTTTCATCTATATAATACCCCATACTTGGGAATACCTCAGGACTATGTTGTTAGCCCTCAACTCAATCTGTCCTCTTTCACCTGGCAACCTTATCAGCTCCGTTGGGTTTAATTATCATCTCTATGTTTATGACTCATAGACTTATATATCCAACCCAAGTTTCTCTACTGAATGCCAGTTGCTTATCACTATTTATTATACATTTCAGTATCTCAAACATAAGCATGTCTAAAATTGAACTCACCTCCCTCCCCAACTCATGTCTCTGATAAGCCTTCTTGTTCGTCAAGGGTAACACCTTTCTCCCCATTTCTCAGAGTCACATCCTTGCTCTTATGCTCCTTACTCTCCTTTAGTTCCTTTATCACGTGCCGAGTCTTATTTCTACCTCAAGTAACTTTCTTGAATTCATTATCTTCTCTCTACTCACATTACTACTTCCTCACGTCTTACCTCACCTCAACTATAAAGGTAGCTTCCTAATTGGGTTCCTTGTTTCAAGTCTCTCCTTTTCCCACTCTGTTCTCTGTACTACAACTAGTCATTTTTTTTTCTAAAATCAAATCATAGTTCTTAAGTTTTTTTTTAGCTGGTGTTTTCCTTTATAATCTTGAGTGATGCTAAGACAGTGAGTTATTGAGGATTTTTGAACCGAGGAGTGATATGACATTTCAGTTTGGCAGAATGTGGATCATATATTGAAGAAGGGAAAGTCTAGACTCATGGAGACTAAGTAGAAGGCCATTGCAATTGCCCAATTGAGAGGTGATGGGAGCCTGAGCTAGGGTAGTATCCATGTGAAGTGAAGGGAAGGGTGGGGTATGCCTGTGAGATGCTGCAGTGGCAGGACTTGGCAATTGTGTTTCATACATGGACCACAGCACTGTTCCCGTCACTCCAGGATAGATGTAAAATAGGTGTAGCCTTCCTGTGTTGGCAATATGTATTCCCAGAGGATGAGGTCCACAAACTCAGACCTTGAGTGAGACTGTGGCATCCAGCATGAATCTACTCAAATACCAGTGGTATTATTTCATATATAACATCTTTTTTTTGGAGGGCGTCTAAATCTCCTCAGTGAATTGATATGTTACTTATTCCAAGAAAATAGATGTGTATAAGGTATAATTTAAAAAACAGAAAATGATTTCCTAAAAGACATGTATATGCCTGTGCTCAAAATAGTAATAGTAGTAGTAAATACTTTTTGTGAAGAAATCTTATTATTTTTCTTAAAATTAAGTGAAAGTTACATAGAAATGTCAAGTGATTAGAAAACTATGAACTTCACTTCTTGCTGGAACTTTTGTCCCAATTTAACCTGAATGGAGACCATCGAGATTTGCCTTTGAAGCTTGCTGTAGTATCTCAACCTCTTTATGCTTTATCTTCAGGCTTATCTAAATGGCTTTATTTCCTGCTTTCAGGTTTTGATGGGGTAAAACCTTTGTAACTTTTGATGACTATAAATTTCTAATTTAAATGTGTAATCCAGAAGAGGACAATTTTCTTCCTATTCCCAGGAGATGGGGCCAGATTTCATCTGTGACTTCATATGTTAAGGAATGTCAAGTGTTGAAAACCCCCACTTTAAATATAGATTTGCAATTTATCTGCAGCTTAAAATCTTTAAAATATGTTTCCAAGAACACATTTATAAGTGTATATGTGTATACATGTAAATAAATAAGTATACATGCACATATATATATATACATATATATATATATCCACATATATGCATACTCTCAATATTACCAGAAGATTTCATCAGGAGCTTTTAAGAAAAATATTTAAATCAGTTTCGACATTTGTTAGTTAAAAACAAGTAACATTTGAATCAATTTACCCTTTCACATTTTGTTCATTTATAATATTTGAACTCTTAACATGTTTAAAGTCCAGTATTTCAGACATAATAACTTAAAAAGTATATCACTTTAGAAATATTTTTTAAAAATCATGGAATAATTTGTAAATTTTCGTTCTGTTTTAAAAAATTATTGTAAAAGCATATAAAATTTTACTTGTAAATATTTTAATAATAAAACTTGAATAGTTTATGTAATGATACTTTTCTAAGCAGTTAACTTCCATAAAAAGTGTTAGTTATAAAGCAACAAAGTCAAGGAGGATTATCCTGGTCTTTCCCATAGAGTTAATTCCTAAAAAAATACATTTTTGAAAACTGACTTGGTAAACAAGTGAAATGTATTTAGGAGCATTCATTATTGTTTCTTGGTACTTTTTAGAGATGACAGGTTAATAAAGCCTATTGACTGAGTAGCAAAACATACTGTTTATCCACATCAATGTATGACATGAAATAATGGCTAATATATCTTTTCTTTCTGTTGCTGGGTATTTTTCTCTGGCACTTCAAGATCTTGCTTTATCGTAATGATAGTGATTATAGGTACCCATTGGTTTTTAGCATGATATTTTGAGCTATATGTAAGTGAAAATTTATTTAATTGTCTCAACTTCATATATATACTAAACTTGGAAACCATTCCCATCCTTTATGGCATCTTAGACACTGGGTTGTATGTAGAATGTTGAATGCCACTTCTGACTATAATCAGAGGATTGACAGGGTAATATTATATTTCTCTTTTGGTATGTTTTTCACTAACAGCTATGTGACAATTCATCTAATGTCTTATAGAGATCAACTTGACATGGCTTAATAGTTTATATTATGTAATGCAGTAGAGCAATAAGAAAAGATGATATCACTTAATTCTTTGTAATTCCATACAACTTTCTTGCCCATTAATCTGTAAACTCCTTGAGGGAAGGGGCTATTTTGTGTTTTTGCCTTTCTTTGTATCCCCAGCACTTAGCATGGTGCCTGGAACATAGCAATCATTTAACAAATGTTTGTTAATTGATTTTTGCCTACCTGTTTGTTTTACTTGTGTATCTTTTTTGTTTTACACAATGTCATGTCTATAAAGGAAATACTAATTAGGTCCTTAAAATGATGATGTTTTACATATTTCTGTATTAAGTTTAAAAAAATTTAATTGAAACTATCTTCATTCACAACTTTCACAACTAGGTGTGTGGCCCGGGCAGAAAAGATCCCTGATCTTATGCCCTTCCCCACCAAATGAATACATTTCTTGGTCTGACTCTTTTCTCTGACCAAGAAAAGGTTTAAAACTGAGGTTCCATAAGAGAGACTCTAAGGTCACTTCTATTACAGTTTGAATAAGTGCTCCTTTTCTAAATATATTCTCCTGGGACATAGCCCTTAATGATGACAGTGAGTACAATAATATGAAGTAAAAGTATAGTCTGTGGGTAGAACTAACAAGAAACTTGCTGCTATTCCTGCTCTTCTACTATTTCCTTCAAGGTTGTGACATTTCTTTCTATGATGATTTGATGGCTGCCATGTTAGTTGCTAGTCAGCTTTCACTCTAATTTTTTCACCACTGTGCCTAGATTAACTTTTACATAATTCATGCCTTCATATACAGTGAATAGAACTAAAAGAAAAAAAAGATTTGTCCCTTTTATTTTAAAGAAATTGCTTTCAGCAGTAGGATATAGATTGGGCAAGAAGTTAGATCCTTAGGTCCTATTGGCTTCTACTTACTCTGATTAACTGACATAGTGTTCTTTTTTTTTTTCATCTGACTTACCTGTATTGGCATTTACAGGAGAGCACTTGGCAAAAGTGGAGGACAATTTGCTGCCATGTTGTCTCTGACCCTTCCTGTCTTCCTACCCCTGTCAAAGAACCTTAGTGTTGGGAAAGACCTTGGAAGATGTTTAGTCATTCCCACATTTGAATGAGAGGCCCCTCTATAATGTGCCATACAACCGGGTACCCAGTTTTTACTTGCAGATCTTCAGTATGAGGAAACCTACTACCTTCCAAATGCAACGAAACCTTGTCAGTTACTTGGGTGATCCAGATATTTAAAAACATCTGTTAAATTGGGTGTTTGACTTTACATCTGGATTATGACATTATGTTAATACATCCTTTGTTGGTCCTATGATTTCTGGGGTGGTATCAAATGATGTATAGAAATTAGTATATTTACAATTAAACAACACACTGTTTATTTGCATGCCTTTCCACAGAAACTAAAGGAATAGCTTGGCATTCAAAATCCTGGTTTTTTTTCTGTTTATAAACCAAGTTGCATTGGTAGCTATTCTTCTGGTCTTATTCCACAGAAAAGATCAGAAGCTGGGCATTTTCACACTCAACATGGTGACTATACATATCTGTTTTGTAGACATGTCAAGCATTCTGTGGGTCTCAGGGTCCAGTGAAACTGATAAACCATTTACCATTCATCCAGTTTCTCACATTCAAAACCTTTGTGTTATTCTTTGATTTTTCCTTTCCCATCATTTCTCATGTTCGGTTAACAGGTCCTATTGGCTCTACCTCTCCATTATCTTTCAAATGCATATCCCTCTTATCTAGTCTCACTATCATCATCTTAGCATAATGGACCATAGCTGGCCCATTGCAGGAACTGCTTCCCACTTCCATTCTCATCTCTCTCTAATCCTTTTTTTTCCCAGATTAATATTCATCATGCATAAATGTAGTTCTGTCAGTTCCATACTCAGAAATCTTCAGTGGCTCCAATTATAACATTTCTCTGCCTTTGCATATTTTTTACACTATTTTTCTATCCATCTTTTAAAGAACACTTCAAATACCACATTCTCTGTGAGGCCTTCCCTCATCCTGTCCTAGTAATCATATTCTTTCCCCCTTTGGATTTCACATGACATTTTGTTTTGAAGGAAGCTCTCTAAGTCATATGTATGTGCTTTGCAATTAGTATATATGTGTATGTGTATATATGTGTATATATATGTACATACACACACACACACACACACACACACATATATATATGTACACACATATACAGGGTGTCCCTAAAGTCTGGACACATAGGCAAAAATGCATATTTTGAAATATTTGGAATATTAACGGATCTTAGCCCCCTTGACTTCTTTTTCTGGGGTATGCTAAAGGAGAAGGTGTAATCAATGAAAACCACAGATGTAATGCACTTGATTAAATGCATAAAGAGTGAATGTGCTAAAATTGATGGCAGTGTGGAGTTTATTGTTAAAATATTGTTAAAAGTTCACATGAATCTTGCAAAGCGCATTAACTTTTGCATCACAAATGTGGAAATCATATTGAAGATGCTATTTGTTAATGTTCCAATTAAATAAAATGTTATTGAAAATTTTAGTCATTTCAATACTTGAAAATATGCATTTTTGCCTATGTGCCCAGACTTTAGGAATACCCTGTACACACACACACACACACACACACACACACACACATATGTATGTATGTATATGTATATATATATATATATCCATATATATGTTTTTTTTCTACTGGATTGTAATCTCTGCTAGGGTCTAGTACCTTGTCTTATCTGAACTTTGAATCTCCTCCCAGCACCTAGAAAAGTGCCTATTACTTTGCCCTATATCCTTGTCTCCAAAAACTGGGTTTAGTTGGCTTAGTGGAATTTATTTCTCTCTCTATCACAATCTCTCCCAATTCCTCCAGTCAGATGCTTACCTTAAATCTAAACCCATTGGCACAGCCAGAGTGGCAGAGCCAGGTAGGGTGTGGGGAGGGTTAGGGTTAGGCGTCAAAATTCAGATCCAATGAAGGATGAAAGGCAGTGTCATTTAATGGAAAAGCACTATTTTTGGAGAATTCTTTTAGGGTTAAAAACAAGCATAAATAAATTGTGGACACTCAGATTAGTAGAAGTCAAGATAATTTTAAAAATCCTAGTGTATTAGACTATCAGTCCCATCTTTCCCTGTGCAGTATTTTGTCTTTGGCCAAGGAACCAAGTAATGTTTTCTGAAAAGATATGATTGCATTCCATGCTTTCACTTTAACATTAAAGTTTTGCTTCAAATCTGTTGAGTTCATTACAGTTATAGGTGGAAGGGGACTTAGATCTCCCTCATTTTACAGATAAAGAACCTTATGTACAAAACCATCCTTTATAAATTTAATTTCTTCTTGCTCTGTGTGTGTGTATTTCTAGCTACACTGTAAAGTAGTTTCAAAATGACATTTTTCCTTCAGCTCTATAAAGAGGCCTCTTTTGTTATGGTTGTTCAGTCATTTCAGTCCTGTCCAACTCTTCATGATGCCATTTGTGATTTTCTTGGCAAATATACTGAAGTGGTTTGCCATTTTGTTCTCCAGTTCACTTTACAGATAAAGAAACTGAGGCAAACAGGGCTAAGTAACTTTTCCAGTGTCACATAGCTAGTAAGCATCTGAGATCCAATTTAAACTCAGTTCTTCCTGACTCCAGGCCTGGTACTCTATCTACTGTGTCACCTAGCTGCCCCAACACTTATTGAATAGTTGATATCTTTGCAAATGTATAAACATAAATCATATACTCCCCCACCTCTTCTCCCTTGTCCCTCACCCCTGGTATACAGTTTTAATTCTATCTTCATAGGAATACTAATTTGATTCACTTATTAGGATAAAATGTAACAGTGAATAAAGTTATATTTAATGAAGGACATGGTACATTTATTTGGTGCCAAAGAAGCAGTTTTTGTTACCAGTGTAAGAGATATTGGACACAAAACATTTTTTGCCTTCCATATCTTTACATTCAGATCCAAATGCCACTACTACATGTCTTATATTAAATTGAAAAAAAAAGCTTAAATTATCTCTGTACCTATAAACTCTCCCCCTCCATTTCTTGGAAATCTAATTAGTGAATCCACCAATGTATCATTTTTCTCCACTAATAACAATTGATAATAATGCAATTCCACATATTTCAGACTATAATTTTATTATAGATGTCAAAATTATTTTGCATTTTCTCATCTTCATTATAAATATTTGATTTTATCTCCATGCAGAAATCAGAATTTCATTAAGACTACTGAAAAATGAACCACTGACCATCTAAAAAGTAACAGTAACTAACAATCCCATTCCTCTTTGGAAAATGGCAAGGACAGTATTGAAAAAATGTAATATATATGCTTCTACAAAAAAAGAGGAACTAACTGGCTCATAAAATAGATTAGTAATAAGAATACCTTAATATTTTCAGAGATGAAAATAAATCAATGTAAAGGTCATAAAGTTATTAATGAAAAGGTATAAGAAAATGTGCATTTGAAAAAAAAAGTAGACATTTCTTCCCCCTTTTAAAGGAATTTAATAACCTACTTTTTGATGAAGAGTTAAATAATTGCATGATTGTTTTTAAGAATTTTTAACTTTTGCAAGAAAATCCCTTCTCTACAAAGTGATAATGATGGTATTATTCAGAAAACTGCAGTGAAGTTTAAATGAATATATCCAACATGAACATATCCAAATAAACAAACCCAGATTCCACTTTTGTGCTTAGTATGAAACAGAAATGTGATCAGTTGTGTTCAAAGAAAGATTTTTTAAAAATTTTTAAAAATTTAATTTATTTTCAGTTTTCAATATTCACTTCCATAAGTTTTTGAATTTTCTCCCTCTCCCTCTCTAAGACAGCATGCAATCTGATATGGGCTCTACACATACATTCCTATTAAACACATTTTCACATTAGTCATGGGAGAAGCCAAAGGAGAAAAGAGTCTGCTTCACTCGTCATTCAGACTCCATATTTCTTTGCCTGGATGTGGATGGCATTTTCCATCATGCGTCCTTTGGAAAAGTTTTAGGTCCCTGCATTGCTGAGGAGGGCTAAGTCTATCAAAATCAGTCCTCGCACACTGTGGCTGTTTGCTACATTCTTTAAAAATACATAATGCTATTGTCAGGCATGCTTGATGGTTTTTATTTTGGTTGCTTTTGCAGAATTTAGATTTGGAAAAAAATGTTGTAAAATAAAAGGCAGTAATAAAAATTTTAAAAATACATTGATAAAATATCAAAACTTGGCATATTATTCTATACATACATTATATATATATACTTTAATGACATTTTCTGTTTATAAAATCTGTGGCTAAGGGGCTGCATTCCAAAATTTGATTTGGGAACCCAAGGACAGGGACTGCCAAAGCTCATTGGATAATTTAACAGAAAGAAGATATTGAATTCATCCATGAAAAGCAATTTTTTTATTCTAATTATGATAATTCTATTAAAGGAAGTCCATAGTTTTATTCATATCATATCTTTCCAAAATCCCTCTATTTACTTTAGCAATTACCCACTGAGGAGCTTTAGGTAAGCAAACAGGCCCTTTTCCTGGATCCCTAGCAGAAGAGAATAATGAGTTTGGGAGAAAGAAGAACTACTGAGCAAGGCATAGCCATTGAATATTTCATAAGTAGTCAGTTAGTAAGCATTTTTAAGCTCCTATTATATGCTAGGCACTAGGGTAATTATTGAGAATATAAAGAAAGGCAAAAGACAGTCTCTGATCTCAAGGAGCTCACAGTCTAATGGAAAGATAATATGGAAACAACTATGTACAAACCATATGTGTGTGGGTATGTCATATATACTTAATATGTGATAAATTGGAGATAATCCTCAGAGGGGGATCAGGGAAAACCTTCTTGTAGAAGGTGAGATTTTAGCTAAGACTTAAGGGAAGCCAAGAGGTAGAAATAATGGAGGAGAGAATTTCAGATGTGAAATTTCAGCCAACAAAAATGCGAAGAATGTCTGGAGATGGAGTGCCTTGTTTGAGGAATAGCATGAAGATTAGTGTACCTGGCTTGTGGAATAAAGGAGTAGATAGAAAAGAGGAGGGGTGAATTCAAGATATGAAGGGTTTTGAATACCAAATGGAGGATTTTCTATTTGCATATTTGTTCCTGGAGATGATGTGGAACCACTGAAGTTTATTGAATGGGAGAAGGAGGAATAGTGTGGTCAGATCTGCACTTTAGGAGGATGACTTTGACAGCTGAATAGAAGATGGACTGCAATGTGGAGAGGCTTGTGGCAGAGAGACCAAGCAGTGGGCAATTGCAATAGTCTAGGCGTGAGGTGATGAGGGCCTACATCAAGGTGGCTGTAGTGACAGAGGAGCTAAGGGGGCATAGATGAGATGTGTTACAATGGTAGAATTGACAGGCACTGACAACAGATTGGGCACATGTGGTGAAAGAGTAAGGAGTTGCAGATGATAGCTAGGTTGTGAGCCTTGATGAGTGAGACAGGACCTCAACAGTTATAGGAAAGTTAGCAATAGGGGAGACTTTTTGGGGGAAAATAATGACTTCAGTCTTGGACGTGATGAATTTAAGAAAATGCACCATTAACTTTTAGAGAACATTGTTAGTTTGCACATGCAACTCCATTCTGCTTAAGCCTGGGGTGGGTTTTCCTAAGAGTTTTCCCCGTGACTTGCAATGATATGACTCCTGATTGACTCAGAGAATTCTCATCCACATTGTTGCATGAGGGGGTCTTCAGTGTTTTGCAGACACATTTGGAGAGAGGTCATCTTGAGATGCAAGTGTGAATTTTTGAATGACTGCCAGGAGCCACTCACCATGTCCCTTGTCTTTAAGTATTTGAAATTGCTGGTAATAGACTATCCTTTGGTGAAATCTTTCTCCTGATTTGACCTGAGATCTTATCTTTTTCCCAACTGAAGAGATTCTTCGTTCTTGTTTATCTTTTGGTTTATTCTGATTTGTATAACCCTCAATTTGTTTATTGTTTGATAAAGAGGTATACTAGCTATTTGTTATGGTCTTTTGTGTAAACTGTTTTGTGGAAAGCATCAATGCTGGAGAATACAAGTTCTTTTTTCCACTTAGGAATCATAGTTACTCACATGTACACAGTATAGGACACAATCCTGTCTGTCAGGAATACCCATCCCAGGCTTAAGTGGAAGTAGAGTTACGCTTATGTATGTATATATGCATATAAATACATATATGTATACTTTTTCTATGATATCAAGCTTTGATATACCTATTTTATTTTTAAAGGCAAATAAAGAAATATAAATATGAAACTGCTCCTTCTTGAATGCAGTTTTTTTTTTGTTCTCTCTACTTAAGCAGATATCTTTAGGCAAAATAAGAAATAGAGATCTTAACCTCCTTTTGTAAAGTAAAATTGAATAAGCCATAAAGGAGTTTCCAAAGGGAAAAAATAGACTGTGGTTCAGAAAATTTACAAGTAACTTCTACCAAATACTTAAGCAATAATTAATGCCTATTTCACAAAAAATTATTAGTATTTGAGAAAGAAAATATTCAACCAAACTCCTTCATGAGACAAATATCATCCTAAAAGCTAAGCCAGGGAGGGATAAAGTAGAGAAGAAGTATAAACCAGTATCATTAGTGAATATTGATTCAATATTTAAAATGAAATCCTAGGGCCCCCCCCCCAAAAAAAAGCAACTATGGCAGTATGTTCAAAATTGTTCATTTTTAACAAGTTGAATTTATTCATGATACTTGAATTCATGATATTGAATTTATTCATGATGAAAATGATGTTAATGAAAGAAGCACATTATGTACCTGAAGACTTAAAATTGATGAAATAACATTGGCAGAGCTTCAACCAGGTAAAAAGTTTAGTACCAGAGGAGAAGAAAAGTTTTTTTGCATATATAAAATTATAGAGGAACATGATAACACTTAAAATTTTAATGCAGATTATGAGTGATGAAATCCAGTCCCTTCTGAAGTTCCTCAGTCACTGTTAACTTGATTACTGATTTATGTTGATACAAGATATTGGGTACATATTGCAACAAAAATGGTTATGGTATGAGAAACATATACAATAATCATTTGTAAATAGTTAAAACTTTTGGACAATTAGGTAGTAGATAGGAAGATGTCAGGTTTTTTTTTTTTTGTTTGTAAAAGTGAACCGTGAAATGATGAAAGGCAGTACTTATAAGAAAATAAATACCTGTTGCAAAAAATACGAATGAAAGATGGCATGACATTAAGGAAGCAAATTGTATTACTAAATATATAAAAAGCAAAACGACTCAAATTTCATGACTAATAGATGAGAAAAAAACACCTTTGAAAAAATGCAGCACTTTTTTATGCTATAAAAGTCATAAGGATTAGAGAATGGTCATAATAAAGATAGGAGCTTAGGACCAAATCTTGTGACTCAAATGTACATCACAATGTTTCCTTCATGAATCAGTGATTTTTTATTTATATATTTCTTAATTTATTTTTCTCAGTTACATGTAAAAACTATTTTTGACATTAAAAAAATTGAGTTCCAAATTCTCTCCTTCTCTCCTGTCTCTCTCCCTCATTGAGAACGCAAGAAGGTTATATTTTGTAGTCATGCAAAACATTTTTATATTAGCCATGTTGTGAAAGAAAAGAGACCAAAAAAACCCCAAGAAAAATAAAGAAATTTAAAAGAAGTATTCTTCAGTCTGCATTCAGACTGCTTTAATTCTTTCTCTGGAGAAAGATAGCATTTTTCATTGTAAGTCATTCAGAATCAGTCCTTGGATCATTGTATTACTTAGAATAGGTAAGTTATTCACAGTTGATCATTGTACAATATTGCCGTTTTTGTGTGCAACGTTTTTCTGGTTCTGCTCACTTCAATTTGCATCAGTTCATATAAGTCTTTCCAGGTTTTTCTGAGAGCATCCTGTTTGTCATTTCTTATAGTATGATAGTATTCCATTGCAATCATATACCATAACTTGCTCAGCCATTCCCTAAATGGTGGGCATCCTCTCAATTTTCAATTCTTTGCAACCATAAAATGAGCTGCTATAAATATTTTTGTACATACAGGTCCTTTTCCTTTTTTTTTTTAAATCTCTTTGAGATATAGACCTAGTAGTGATATTACAAGATCAAGCATGTTTTTATAACTTTTTGGGGATAGATCCAAATTATTCTCCAGAATGGTTGAATCAGTTCACAACTCTATTAATAGTGCATTAGTGTCTCAATTTTCCACATACCTCCATTTGTCATTGTCCTTCTCTGTAATATTAGCCAATCTTATAGTTGTGGGGTGGTACCTCAGAGTTGTTTTAATTTTCATTTCTGTTAATTAATAGTGATTTAGAGCACTTTTTCATATACCTATAGATACCTTTTATTTCTTTGTCTGAAAACTGCCTGTTCAAATCTTTTGACCATTTATCAATTCGAGAATGGCTCTTTTTTGTTTTTTAAATAAATTTGAGTCATATCTTTATTTGAGAAACAAGGCCTTTATCAGAGAAATATGCTGGAAAATTTTTTCTGAGTTATGATTACTCATTGTGTATTTCCCTTCATCCTATTTTCCCTTCTGTTTCTCTCTCTCCTTTCACCCCATCCCTCCTCAAAAGTGTTTTGCTTTTGACTACTTCCTCCCTTAATCTGCCTTCCCATCTTTGAACCCCTCGCCCCTTTTCTCTTATTTCCCCTTCTTTCTTTCTTGTAAGGTAAGATAGATTTCTTTATCCAATTGAGTGTGTATGTTATTTGTTCTTTGAGACAATTCTGATGAGAATAAGGTTTACAAGCTCTCCCCCTTCCCCTTTCCCTCCTGTATTATGAAAGCTTTTTCATGCCTCTTTTTTGAGATATTTTGCTCCATTCTACCTTTCCCTACCCCCTTGTTCCAGTGCATTCCTCTTTCTCAATGCTTAATTTTATTTTTTAGATATCATGCCATCATATTCAACTTGCACCTGTGCCCCCGGTTTATATCCCTTCTTTCTGCCTTAGTAATGATAAAATTCTTAAGTTTACAAGTATTATCTTCCTATGTAGGAATATAAACAGTTTAACCTTAATGAATCCCTTATGGTTTCTCTTTCTTTTTATGCTTCTCTTACATCTTGTATTTGAAAATCAAATTTTCTATTCAGCTCTGATCATTTCATCAAGAATGTTTTAAAGTTCTCTATTTCATTGATGTCTACTTCCCCTCCTGAAGGATTATAAATATCTCAGTTTCTTGGTCTGTCCTCCAGAATATCATATTACCAGCCCTCCTGTACTTTAATATAGAAGTTGCTAAATCTTCTATTATCCTGACTGTGGCTCTGCCATTTTGGAATTGTTTCTTTCTGGCTGTTTGCAATATTTTGTCCTTGACCTGGGAGCTCTGAAATTTGATTATAATATTCCTAGGCATTTTCATTTTGAGATCTCTTTTGGGAGGTTACCTATGGATTCTTTCAATTTCCTTGATAATTTCTTGAGAGATGATTTCTAGGCTCTTTTATTGATCATGACTCTCAGGTAGTCCAATAATTCTGAAATTATCTCTCCTGGATCTGTTTTCCAGGTCAGTTGTCTTTCTTCTGTTTTTTCATTCTTTTGATTTTATTTGTTTCTTGATGTCTTATGGAATCACTAGTTCCACTTGCCCAGTTCTAATTTTTAAGGAATTATTTTCTTTATTGGGCTTTTGTATCTTTCCCCCCACTGTGGCAAATTCTGCTTTTTAAGGAGTTCTTCTCTTCAGTGAATTTTTGTATATCTTTTGCCATTTAGCCAATTTTCCCTTTTGTGCCTTTTTTTTTTTTAACAATTTACCCTATTCTTTTTTGAAGGTGCTGTTTTCTTCAGTATTTTTTTTTGTGCCTCCTTTGCCAAACAGTTAACTTTTTTTCATGATTTTCTTGCATCATTATCATTTCTCTTCCCAATTTTTCCTCTACGTCTCTTATTTGATTTTTAAAATTTTTTTGAGCTCCTCTAGGAATTCTTTTCGAGCCTGAGACCAATTTACATTTTTCATTGAGGCTTCGGATATAGGAGTTTTGACTTTGTTGTCTTCTTCTGAGATTGTGTTTTGATCTTCTCTGTTACTCATAGTAACTTTCAATGGTCAGGTTCGCTTTTGTTTGCTCATTTTTCTAGCCTATTTCTTGACTCAACTATATATTAAAGTTAGGTTCTTTTGGGATAGAAGGGCTACTGTCTCAAGTTTTACATTTTTTGGGCAGCTGGTTTCAGAGCTAGTTTTGGGGGTCTGTAAGTTTTCAGTTCTTCCAAGGTGGTATGACCTAAGGAGAGATGTGGTTACTATTCTTCTGGCCTGTTCTCTTGTCTGTGAGCTACCACAAGTACTCTTTTTGACTCCTGAACTGTGACCAGGTTCCCTGCTCCTTGTGGCCATAAGCACTGGCCCTGGGACTCCTCCTGGGCCCTGGGACTGAAACTCAGGAATGTGACCTGGATCTATGTTTGGGTGGTGCTACAGAATCCTGCTCCTAGTGCCAGCAAAGGGACCCTGTAGTCTCCTTTTGAGCCTGTTACAGTCTTGTGGGCTGAGAGCTCCAGAAGTCCCTCCCACCATTGCTTCCATTTGGACTGTGCTCCACTTTTACCTAGCTGTAAGTAATCTTTTCCTGTTGACCTTTTGGGCTTGAAAATTGTTTAACCCTGGTGTGACAGACATTTCCTGCCTACCTTTTAAGTTGTTTTGGACTGAAAAATTGTTTCATCCCATCCTTTTTGGGGGTTTTGCCACTCCAGAATTAGTTTTTGAGGCATTATACAAAGTTGTTTGGAGGAGAATTTGGGAGAACTTAGGTGAATCTAACTTTTCTCCACTTCCAACACTATTTACTTTTTTTTTTTTTAGGCAGCTGTGATTGAATGACTTACCCAGGGTCACACAGCTAATAGGTATCTGAGACCAGTTGAATTCAGGTCCTCTTGACTCTAGGGCCAGTGCTGTCTCCACCATGCCATCTAGCTGTCCCCCTACCCCCAACGGTATTTTGAAGATTTTGAAGAGTTTGAAGATTTCAGAGCTTCTAAGGAAAAGATTACATTATTGATGAAAAAAATGTTTGGAATTCAAGTGGCTTTTCCAAATGAGAGAAATAATTATTAAATAACCAAATATTGGGAGATCCAGGATTTTTCCTCTTCTTTATTTGGAGTTTAGGTCAAAGCTTAGTTTTCTGAAGGGCTGAGAAGATGAGAACTAGAGAACTTTACAAAGTATTTAAGGTGAATTCTGGCCCATTGTGCTTCTACTCAGCTAGGTTTCAGCAGTGGTCAATCCCTTTTTGTTTAGATTGCCCTAGGCAAGGGTACTCTGGATAAAAGATAAGTCTGATAAGTCTCTTTGTCTAAGACTGAATGATCAGAGTCAAGGTCCCCCATCACCTCATTAGAATAGGTCTACTTCTCATTATAATTTTCATTCTTCTAATTAATTGTTAACCAATGAGAGTTAATTGCCAACCCCAGGAACACCCATTCTCCCAGTGTTGAGCTGTGTCCATGAGGGGTGTTTGATGTGATAGAGTGTCACTGACCCCTTTATCAATTATTTTCCAGCAATGATTAGTAAAGTGATTAATTACCAAGGAGCTCTATATCTCTTGAGTTTTTTATACATCACACAGATATACAAAGGGAGTAAAAGACAGTCTGGAATAAAAGTTTTCATTTTAACACTACATGGTCTGAATGAAGCTTTTTCAACAACTACAAAAAGACATGCCTTAATTCATCTCAGAGATTCTTAATCTGACAGTCTGTCTCTCAGACCAGTAGCAAAGTAAATGAAATCAGTTTTCTATGTTATTCATTCAGCCTCAGCATTCCTATATTGGTCAAGTGCCTGTCTATAAGATTGGTTTCATATATGTGTGTGTGTGTGTGTGTGTGTGTGTGTGTGTGTGTGTGTGTGTGTGTGTGTGACTCATCACCAAGTCATCATTCTTCAAACTGTTTCTAAGCATTCTAGAGAAATAATAGAGTTTGTAATGTAAAAAAGTGAGCATTATAGATCTGTGATTTGTGCCAGGTATTTTTAAAGACTTGTCTTAGAGAAAAGGGAGGAATAGAATAGTAATTAATAATTGCTAATTAGCAATTAGTAATTAATATGCTAGTAACATTGTGCTGTGCTGGTCTTTGTGCCAGAAAGTAAATCAGATAAGCATGTCACATCATGGTTTCTAGGTCAACCAGGATTTGTGTGTGGACTTAAATTATTTAGGATGTTTTAGAGCAGTATGTATAATTCTGGGCACCATGTTATCTCCAGTGCCCATCTCAATACCCTGGGCATTCTGGGCATAGTTTGCTTGACTAGAAAAAAAATCAACTAACTCTACAGTGTAGTCATTTAGTATAGACATTTCTTATTGATATTGTTGCATGATTAACAGAGACTGCACAGCAGAATCTTATACATAGATTAAGGCAAGCTGTGGGAATTTCTGCAATCATGCACTGTTTCAGTTCTCTCTATGGCAAAGACATCTTCAAGAACAGGTGTAATGTATACAGGAAAACTCCCAGGCACCTAGACTTTTAATCAACTGCATTTATGAATGAATGCCAGAAAAATTTAGGAGGCTTTGTTGTCCTTGAGCATGGGAGAGAAATTGGGCTAAATGTTTTATGTGATCCTCACCCAATTCCTTGGATGAGTACAATGATAAATGTATGTCATAATGGTCAGTATTGACATTGACTTCTGGCTTTGGTGCCTAGCAAAATTTATTGTTCCTCTCAGAAAATATGGAACTGCCATGTCAATAAATCTTGTTAGATACTCAAACAAAAAATCAATATTTACCTAATAGCCCCAAGGAAGGGACCATGTTCAGGTTAAAACCCAAAATGCCATTAGGGTTCAAACATTGTAAAAATTATCTATTAAGTATTGTTTTAATTTTAGTAAAATTCTAGATCACATAGGAATAATAATAATTATTAAATATTATTTAAATCTAGCATTTAGTTATTTGTGAAATTACTTGAGCCATATAACAATGGGAATAAAAGTCAATATTATTTTTAAAAATTTCTTAAGAAAATAAACAGTATTATACCCTGAATTTTGTGCAAAAAATTACTTTCAATTATTTCTTATAATTATCAATGAAAAATTTAAACCTTATACCTTTAAATTAAGTTTGAATTAAAATATAGGACATTTGATTTAATGTTATTTTTCTGCTGTTATAAATTCTGTTTAGTTTTTATTAGGCTTTGGTTTTAGTAAAATGCCAATTAGCTCTTTTATTTCTTTGTAGACTAACCAAATTTATGGGCAATTTAGATATTAATTTATTAAAAGAACACTTATTAGGCACCTACTATGTGCTAGACACAATGGTAGGCTCTCAGAGAGATATGGTCATAAATAAGATATTGCCTTGCTCTCAGTACTACAATCAGCTTTTGGATATTTATATCCAATTTTTAAAAATTATTTTTACCCTGTAACTACAAATTACTTTGAGAGTCTTTCTTTTGGGGTAATATTAGGTCTCTTGTTTAACTAAATTGGTAAAAATGTATATAAACTTTTATCCCTGTTAGATCATGAACCCCTAGCAGTATTTGTAAATTGAAGCTTTTAATTGCTGCACAAATATGGCATATGGGATACTTTTTCCGGCCCTCAGAATTTCTATCACTTGGGTTTTGATGTAGAGGGAGAAACTATGAAGAGAATGTACATTAAATTATGCCATTTCTGTTTTAACATTCATCTTTTAATCAACAGGATACAATTTGTGAATTTTTCTTCCTATGTGAAAAATAATATTAACAATTAATTATTGCATATTACTTTGTGTATGTGTCAGGATATTTAAATTCTAAATGAAATAGCATTTATTAAGCACTTGGTAATTGCATAGCATTGTTGAGTCTGTATTCTCAAAGCAATCACATTGTAATGGAGAAGATAGTACACATAGAAGGTTTTAGCTGAGAGTCAAATGGAAAGGTCAGAGAATCTTAGGGTGCGGTGGCAATGCATCATCTCTAATGTCATTTTCACTCATAAAATCCCATTTCTTTCTGATGTTGAATAATTTGACAGTCACCAGTGACTTTGGTGGCAGGTACTAATGGTAGAGGTTGGGTGGGGAGGGTACTGCCACTTTCAAGGCTCCTGTGTTTATCTTCCCATGTGTGGTAACTGACCAGAAGTTGGTATTGGTGATAGTGAGGTAGATGGGCCCCTTCCCCATAGTGATTTCTTTCTTCATTGATGAATATGTGGTTCAGGCTGGTAGGAATAGTGGTCTAGGGGCTTGGGGTTCATGGTCTTGGGCTATTTCTATTTGGGTTTTAGGGAAAGTAGTAATAGGGGTGGTGTTGGTTCTTTGACTGGTCTGGGATATGCCACCTTCTGTCTTTGCCCTAGTGCACCGTGCTACTTCTGCTAAGTAGGCATGCTTGCCCTGTTGATGGCAGTTGGTCCGGATGTCCAGTCCACAGTTGATGGAGATGACCAGTTCTTTCTCCATAAGAGTTGCTTAAACATATACAGCAAAGTATGGGGGGTGGGAATGAAATACTTCTATAGTTCTGTGGGAATTTTCTTTATGTACTCTTTGGCATGATTAATAGAAATTTTATTCTAATACATGAAAGGATCTGTAATCTCATCAAGGTGGGTATTTCCTCCAACAGTGCAGATCACAATCAATCCATGGGTGTCCCTCTTGTATGACTCTTGTTTGTATTCTCTCACAAATCTGCCACAAATCATGCCCCAAGCAAAGAGTGATTGATAGGCCAATTAAAGGCTATATTAGTTCTCTTTATACTGCTTGGATATTAATAGGACATTCTGGTTGTCCATCAGTTGGCCTTCCTTTTTTTACTTTGTGATTGTTCTATTAAAATTTTTTTGTAATGCCTTCACTTTTAAATTTATTTTATTCTCATTCCATTCATTTACAAACTTGTCCCAAGTAACTCTCCTTTTTCTATCAGCTATTCTGCTTGGTTTCAGTTCCACATAACATCATGACTCCACACTGGGCACTCTCTGGTGCATCTTCCTACCCCTTCTTTTCAGCTTTTATTTCACTTATTATCTTCCCTCATTAGATTGTAAGTTCCTTGAGGGCAAGGGTTGTCTTTTTCTTATTTGTTATCTCTAGCACTTAGCACAGTATCTGTCACATAGCACGTGCTTAATAAATATTGCATTGACCTAAATTGGAAAATGGGCTTCCTTGATCCTTAGTGAGCCTTCCCTTATGATAAAGATGAAAAAGGAAAAAAAAATTAGGAAAGAAGTTTGGAAAAACACACCATCTTTCTGATAATAAATTCCAGAACTATGAATACCACTCCCACCTCCTCCCACAACACCTCTATAATCTGCAATAAAAAGAGGCAGGTGCATTTTCTCAACTTTTTTCTTCATTGAACTTGGTCATCACAATTTCATTTCATTCTTTTCATTTACATTGTTATTATTGTTTCTATTGTTTTCCTGGTTCTGCTTATTTGACCTAGCATCAGTTCATATAATTCTTCCTATATCTTCGTGAACTCTTCATATTTGTTGTTTCTTATGGTGTATAGGATCATAGATTTAGAGCTTGAAGGATCTTAAACCCCATCTAATACAACCTTTTCATTTTATAGGTAAGGAAACAGGTCTAGGAAAGACCTTTGGATTTTCCCAGTCATAGCTAATAAGTAGCAGTATGTAATATTCCATTACATTTATCTTCCGCAGGTTGTTTAGTCATTCCCTATAGCTACTTGCCTCTACTTGGTTTATACTTCTTGGCTGTCAAAAAAGTACTTCAATGAATATGTGATATCTGTGAGATCTTTCTTCTATTCTTTCTTTGACATGTTTGGGGGTAGATGCTTAAAAGAAAGATCTCTAGGTCAAAGGATAGAATCCACTAGCAGTATATTAGTGTGACTGATCTCCTAAAGCTCTTCAGTATTGACTAGGTCAGGCTTCTATGCTCTTTGCCAATTTAATGGATATGAAGCAAAACCTTAGAATTATTTTAATCGCTATTTCTGTTACTAATAGTGGAACAATTTTCCTTTTGCTGTTAATAATTTGTAATTCTATTTTTGAGAATGGTTTGTTCACATTCTATGATCATTTATTCATTGAGAATGACTCTTGGTCTTAAATATGTTTGCTAATCCTTTATATTTTGCATAGCAGATGTATATGTATATATATATATATATACACATTATATATATATGCACATATATATGTGTATGTACACATATACATATATGTACACACATATATCAGAGATATTTGATGCAAAGATTTTTCCCCAATTGACATTTTCTTCTTAACTGTACTATATTAATTTTGGTTATGAAAAAGTTTTTCATCAAAGTGGTCTTTTATTGTTTGTGATTTCTTTTATCTTTTATTTGATTAAGAATTCTTCTCGGGGGGGCGGAGCCAAGATGGCGGTCGGGAAGCAGTGACTGGCATGAGCTCCCCACGGAGCCCCTCCAAAAACCTATTAAAAAATGGCTCTGAACCAATTCTAGAGCTGCAGAACCCACAAAGTGGCAGAGGGAAGAAGGACTCCGGCCCAGGACAGCCTGGAGGGTCTCTGGGTAAGGTCTGTCCCACATGGAGCTCCCAGCTCCCAGCGGAGGGGAGCGGAGCTGAGCCCAGCACGCACAGCGTGAATAGACCAGACGCGGACCTACCAGACCAGGAGACGAGCGGAGAGTGCCCTAGCATCCTGAATTACTGAGCTGTGGCATCTACCAGACCTCTCAACCCACAAAGATCAAAGACAATAGAGAAGGTTAGTGGGAAAAGCTGTGGGACTGAGTTTGCGGTTCGGCCACCACCCCTGGGGCAGCAGAGGCAGGGCAGCTTTAGAACTATCGCTGCAGTTGCTTCTGGCCCCAGGCCCACCTGGTGGGAGGAATTAAGTGGCTGATCAGTGCAGGAGTGAACAGCCTGCTGAAGATTTAAGCCCAGTCCAGGTAGGGGGTTCTTGGGGAAGGAGGAGTGCTGGTGAGGCAGCGCATCCACCCAAGCGTGGAACATAGAACTCTTTAGTGTACAAGCAGTCATACGCCTTTGAAAAACTCAAGGCTTAAGTAAGTTGGCTGGGAACATGGCCAGGCATCGAAAACACACCCAGATTCAGTCTCAGACTCTGGAATCCTTCTTTGGTGACAAAGAAGCCCAAAACATACAGTC
>CM053622.1:378398793-378433018 GCA_028646595.1 Phalanger gymnotis
CCGCCTCCGTAGCCTCAGGGGTGGAAGTCGAACCGCAAACTCCGATCCCGTCCCGCTGCTTTCCCCACTGACCTTTTGCTGTTTGTGGGTTGTGAGGTCTGGTACATGCCACACTCAGTAATTCTGCGAGCTGGGGCCCCCTCCGCTCCACTCCAGGTCTCGTCGGTCCGCGGTCTGCTGCCCCGCGCCGTGCCACGCTGCTTCGCGCACTGGGCTCTGCTTGGCTCAGCTCCGCTCCCCTCCCCTCGGCTGGGGGCTGGGAGTTCTGTTCGGGACAGACCTTACCCTGAGACCATCCAGGCAGACCTGGGCTGGAGTCCTGCTTCCCTCTGCCCCTTTGTGGGTTCTGTAGTTCTAGAATTGGTCCAGAGCCATTTTTTCATAGGTTTTTGGAGGGACTTGGAGGGGAGCTCACGCCAGTTACTGCTTTCCAGTCGCCATCTTGGCTCCGCCCCCCCATCTTTCATTTCTTAATAAAGTAAATTCTTCATCATGCACATGGGATCAGTATACTCCAAGGACTTCTCATAGTCAGTTTTGCATTCCAGGTCAATTCAGTCTCATCACTGAAGAGTATCTCATTCTGTTGTTCAGCAGCCTCTGAAATTCTGTGGTTCTGGGAATAAACTAATTTTCATATTAAACAGAGCATAATTGAAAAGACAGATTGCTTGGAAAAAACCCAATAATCAGTGCATTCCAAAGACAGCATCTTTTTAGTAGTACTCTATGGGCATTGTGCTATGGTTATGTATACTAGAAACAGCTAATGTTCATTTAATTCCATTTTTAAATCGAAGGCACACTCAGGGGAGAGGAAAAGCAGATACGGATAGTACCAAATCCAATAGAGGCTTTGGGTTTGAAGAGTTTCAAGGGAGGGAGATTGGAATATTAAATTCCAAAAAGAAATAGTGGTGATGATGATAGCCAACATTACATGTCAGGTACTGTGCTAAGTGTTTTATAATTTTTATCTCATTTGATCCTTGAAACAACCCTGCCAGGTAAATGCTATTGTTGTCCTCAGTTTATAGATGAAGAAACAGAGATTAAATGACTTGCCCAGGGTCACGCAGCTAGTAAGTGTCCAAGGCTGGAATTGAACTGAGGTCTTCCTGACTCTGGGCCAGGTAATCTATTCACTGTGCCATCTAGCTGCCCTCCCCTCTTTAAGAGGGACAGAGAGACAGACAGACAGACAGACACAGAGAAAGAGAGGAAGAAAAAAGAGAAAGAAAGAAGAAAAGAAAAGAAAGAAAGAAAAAAAAGAAGGAAATGAAGAAGTCTTAAAAATGACCCTTGGGTCTAGTCAGATAAGACTTAGAATACTATCTTCATTTCTGGATACCCATGCCTGTTAAGTGGGAGAAGTGATTAGGCTTGTTTTGCTTGACTCTAGATGTCAGACCAGGAGGAATGGAAAGAAATTACAGAGGACAATTTAGTTTCTAAGTAAGAAAGAATTTCCCAACAATTAAGCTGTCTTAGGAAGTAGTGGCTTTCTCCCTTTTTGTTGGAGGTCTTCAGGCAAAGGCTGGATGACCACTTGTCAGGGATTTCCATGCAGGTATGGGGTTGGTTTAGATGACCTGAGGTCGCTCCTGGTTTTGACATTCTGTGATTCTATTTTGCATCATTCGTTCTTCTGCTTCCTCCCATTATCACAGATAATTCTTATGTTCATCTTGTTTCGATGCAGTAGTTCCCAAGCCTAGGTGACTGATTTTTAAAGTTTTTTCATTTTTTTTTTTATTCATTCAGGCCACTGGCATTGAGGAACTTGCACTGCCTTGGTTGATGTCAAGAAAGAACGTCACTAAACCGACAGTCACGTTTCTTGATCTTTGCTATGGGAAAATGGACAATTTAAATTTACAATATGTGGTAAGAATTTAGAACCACCATGCATGCTTTTCCTCAGTCTCACATTTTATGACTAGAAAATGAAGGCATTCATTGAAATTGAGATCCCACCTAGTAACATATTATTTAGTGTTCTTTTTATTTAATATCATTCACCATTTGTATGTTAATATTGTGATAACAATAAAGGCAGTGCAGCAAGCAGGATAGGGAACTAACCTTGGAGCCAGGAAGATATGGATTCATGTTCAGACCCTGACAAATACCAACTGAGTGACCATGGAGAAGTCACTTATCTCCGTGCTTGAGGCAAATCTCTAAGACTGTATGTCATGCATGAGTTGTTGATCTTGCTTTGCTGAGGGAATTTCAATTTCTGAATGGAAACCCTAATTAAATCACAGATGTAGTCCCTCCCTCACCCTCACATAGCTGCCTTTAAAATTGTTGGTGATTTTCTCTATGGGATGTTTCTTCCATTAATAAAGATCAAAACCTTCTAGTGTCTTTTCAGCCCTTAGAAACTTCTTAGTTTTTACTGTAAATCTCCTATAGAGCATCTATTCAACATATTGAAAAGCTTCCTCTGCTTATTTTTGGATCTTGAGGATATTATTCTAATAGTAACCTTAAATTTGTACTGTGTTTCATAGTTTTCGAAGCATTTTCACACACATTAAATAATTTGTTCCTCAAAGCAACCCTATGAGGTGGACAGGGAGGTTCTTGCTATCCTCATTTTACAAATGAGATAACTAAGTTTCAAGGAGGTGACATGAGTTTTCCAAAGTTACAAAGCTAATACACAGGGTAAGGCAAAAATCTATATTAATTTCAGCTATGCCAGGCTGTCTCCTCACCTAGTATATTTTTAATATTCCCAAAAGTTTCATTCTTTTTTGTCTTCTTAACTGTAGATTGATCAACATTGATTTTTGAGGGTCTCAACATTTCTCCTAAAAGTATCTTTTCCAAAATATTTAGAACCTTTCACTTGTTCCACTAACTCCATATCAGTATCATTTTTCTCCCTTTCTTCCTTCAGCACTGATGAATACTAATAGATTTTTGCACTAACTTGCTTTTTGGCTATTGCTGACATTAGTGTTTATATTTTAAACATTTTGTACTTATATTACATAAATATTACATTACATTACATTGCCTGTTGAATGTAAGATATGAAAAGAAATTATGTCTTCTATATTTTATATAGCATCTCACATATTGCTTATATTCATTAAACAGATCATATACCTAAGAAAAATTGCAAATATCGCATGTTAAAAAAAGGCCTCCTGCTACCTTTTGCCCTACATGAATAGGATCACGTATGCTGAAATAACTGAAATTACATTCCTGTTGACTTTTTCATTGGTGTATTTTCATCCTCTCGTTTACCTCACATTTTTTTTGCTTTTTCGTATTCATTTTTTATTTAATTAAAATTTATTTATCTTCAATTGTCTCCCTATCCTCATTAATTATTATTTATTTTTATTTAAGTAAAAACATTTATTTTATTTTACTTCTTTCCTTCCTTCCCTCCCCTTTCCTACCCATTGAGAAGGGAAGCAATATGATACTCATCATACATATGAAGTCATAGAAGACATCTTTCCACCTTAGTCATACTGCCAAAAGAAAAAGCAAGAAAAATTTAAAAAGTGGAAAAAAAGCTTCAATATACACTAACAGTTCATCAGTTCTGTCACTGGAGGCGTATAACATTTTTAATCATGAGTCCTTTGGAGTTATGGCCTCACATACTTTTCCTGAACAAATCTCTCTGCTCCTTTGAAATTACGAATATTGCTGCCAGCATAGGCTTCTCCAAACACCGTCTATTTACCTGGGCAGGCAAAGGGTTACATTCCTATAACATAGGACTGAACACGTTGCTGTCTTACTCAAGAAGCTACAGGGATGTCCTGTTACTTGTAAAATAAAACACAGACCTCTGACATTTAAGCCCTTTAACCGCCTGGCTCCAGCCCATCTTTCCACACTGGTACCTCATTAACTCTCCATCTTACCCAGACTAGCCCACTTGGTCTTTCCTATTCATTTGCTTTTCTATGCCCTTGCACAAGCTGTATCCCACGACTAGCATTCTATCCTCTCATCTCTACCTCCTCCTATGTGAGACCTTTCCTGATGTCCCAGTTTTTTAGTGTTTTCCCCCACCACCCATACAATGACATTGTATATACTTTGTATTTTCTTCTCTGTGTAGTTATTGTACCTCCTGCTCTCCCTTTCCACCCACCTTCTTTTAAATAACCTTCTTGGCAAAAAGGTCTGTTGTATTTTTATCTTTGTATAAATATGTATTGATTTGAATTGAATTAAAGGAGTAGTCTTTGGCATGAGCCTAGTTGGACAAGACAGTTGGTATTTTTTTCAACCCAATTCATATAATTTTTAACCATTTTCTTGTCTCTTTTGGCCTTGAGCTAGGTAATAGGAAGCCACTGTAAACATCCATAGCATCCCAGCCTCAAGAATTTGATTTGTTTTTCAGCCAGCCAACCTAGATCGTCATCAATAGTACATAGCCTCTATATGGTACTAGTGGCCACTGTCTTCCTTTGGGTTTCTGAGTCTTATGTTCTCAGCTGATGGAGAATAAGGATGAAACATCGTCACTTCCTTTCTCCTACTTACTAAAAAATCATATACCTACCCTCTTATGTGTTGTAAGACAATTCACCTACTTCATTACAAATATGGAACAGTGAGAACGTGGTGAAAAAATGTTGGAAAACATGGTTTGGATGGTGATAAATAAAAGCGAATAAAGGGTTGTGAATTATATAGAAGCTTATATACTGATAGTATCATGAATACTTTCTTTAAAAAGAGAGCTGGGAGGCTCCAGATATGATGACCACAAAATAACATGACGAAAAAATGAAACTGATTATTTTTAACAGATGGGAAATATGAAAGCCATTTCTGAATCTGCTGTCTACATACCACCAACTTTTTAATGTAAAAATCAAAATCAATATCAAGATTTTTAAGAAATTAGAAATGTAAGATGTGCACGGAAACAAAGTATTCCCTTGTTGGGGAATAGCTGAAAAAACTGGCATATGCTTAATATCAGTAGGCATGAGGATAGTTGTGGAGGATAATTGGTCAGCTGGCACTCTAACCTACTTTTGCTTCTATGCTGGATAGGGGCAGAGTTGAATTCATCCCAGACCTTGCTATTTCCTCTCTGAAGGGTAGTTTAGAGTATGATATATTTCCTTTTACTCCCCTCTCTTCACTCTCTTTCCCTCTGGAAATTTTATTAGCCACACCCAGTTAAAAATTAGCTCATTTTTTAGAGTAGGTGGCACAGTGGATAGAGTGCCAGGCCTGGAGTCAGGAAGATTTGACTTAAAATCCATACTTAGACATTTAATAGCTGTGTGACCCTGGGCAAGTCACTTAATCCTTTTCGCCTTAGTTTCCTCATCTGTAAAATGAGTTGGAGAAAGAAATGGCAAATCACTCTAGCATCTTTGCCAAAAAAACTCCAAATGGGGTCACAAAGAGTCAAACAGGACTGAAAAGACTGAACAATAGCAGCAGCAGCAACAGCAACAATATAATGGCCCCTCAGATCCATGTGGTCCTGTCTTCTGCTATTTTACAGAGTTTATACCAAACAAGAAAAAGTTAGTAGTACAATTACAGTAACTCAGAGCCTCCCAATTAAGAAAATTCCTAACATTCAGACAGAGATTTGGCTCTCTGCCTTAATTTTAAATTATGTCTATTTCTAGTTAACTCTGGCCTCTTTGTGTCTTTGACAAAAACAATCATCTAAGAAATATTTAGGTAATAGAAGTGATCAAAGTATATGACATATTGTGCTACTGTACAGACACAAGGAGGGGAGGTTAGGAAAAAAGCATACATTTTGGGGAATTTCCTTCAGTCCTTAAAGAGGTGGATACAGTTGGTAGAGTCTGTCTGGATCTCCTTTTATGAAATGTTGGTCTGGGAGGGGAGGGGAGAGATGTCAGTGACCTTTCTTTCACTTTCTTATTTTAGTTTTTCCATCCTTTGTTACTCCTTTGGCCACCAATTCTTTTCTGCTCCATTCATAAACTCCTGTCTCTCCCACTATAATAGCTGCGCAGCTCTTAAAATGCTCCCCCCTCCTTTCCTCTCAGTCCCTATACAGAAGACTGCATCCCTTTAAGAACTACTGGACCAAAGTTCACCTTTAGGCTCAAGGATTGTGATAGTCCCAGATTCTTTGCAGGGCAAAAGAAGGAGTGCTTGTCTCTCTCAGCTGCTATTGTGGAATGCCAGTCAGATCTCAAACCCTATTACATATGAATGAAGTAGAATCTTATTTCATCTTAAATGACAAATATGAAGAATTCAAAGAAATATGAGAAGATGTATGAAGTGATATAGAGTGAAATAAACAGAAACAGAAAAGAACAGGTACAATAATTATAATTATGATATGATAATTACAATTACTATGCAATTATTATAATTACAATAAATGAAAAGAACTGATTGATATGTAATTATAATAAATAATCTTGACCCATGGAAAGAGATGAATACATATCCTTTTTCTTGTAGAGGTAAAGAACTTGATATTTGAAATTTGCACCAATGGTCTGATATGGTTGCTATGTCAGTTGCTTTTGTTTAACTGCTTTCCTTCTTACGGGGGAGGTTTATTTGGGGAATGGGTGGGGTTACATCTGAAATGACTGTCATAAAAACAAAATGTGGCAATAAATCAGTTTTTAAAATTAAAGGAAGTAGGTACTACTAGGCATCTCCAACTTCATCTATTTCAAGTGAATCCTGGATTTTGAGTCAGATGACCCAAGTTTATATCCCAGCTTGGTCACCTGGGCAAGGTCACCTGGTGTGACTTTGCTCAAGGTACTTAATCTCTCTGGGTCTCTGCTTCTATCATATGTAAAAAGAGGGATTAGAGTCCCTTCCATATTCTATATCTATGAACTGTGATCCTTTAATCCTAAACTATTGATGCTGCAACATGTGAAATGGATAAAAGAACAGATTAACCCAAACTATCTCCATTCCTTAAAAAAGTTTTATCATTATAAATCAGTTGCCACCACGAGGAGCCTTGAAATGACCTTACCCAGGAAATATTTGATCTTGCTAAGTAGAAAATTATGACAATCAAGGACAAATCTGGTTTAAAATAGAAGCTTTTTGTGAAATTTTGTGGAGCAGTGAAACAAAAAAGAAATTTACTAAAAGCCAGACCATCCCAAGGACATTTAAGGATTAAATTGGAAAGAAGACAACAAACAGATGGTAAATAGAAGTGTTCTTTGAAGATTTCTATAACAAGCTCTTCTTTCAATGGATGACGCTGGTACCATTTCGTTTTTACCCTAACATCCTAGTCCCTGAGATGAACTGCATGGGGAAGGAGAACAGTTATTAAAGAAGATAAGGATGGGAAGACTATCTGGACCAAACCACGCATACACAGAGAAGGTCTTTTCTGGAAACACCACAGTTTTCAAGGCATTGTATGATCACTTCTCAAGATATTTGAAAGAGGCAAGGATATTAAACACTTGGAAAAAGATTCGTAGAACTTATTATTAAAAAATGAAATCAAGAAAACAACTGTTGACCTCATAAACCTACTTTTTCATTGCTACATATTTTTTTTACAAATAAAGATTATACTTTTTAAAAATGTCTTTGACGAGGGCATGGGAACAGAACAGGCAAGCTTTTGCAAATTATCTTCTAAAGATTAAATCTTTATAGTTATACCACAAGAAAAATATATGTTGGACAATATATGGAATTTTCTGTTGGAAAACAGAAAATATATGTTTACCATAAAATAACATTTAATTTAGTTGAGCAGAAAGACCATCTTTAAGGTTTTCATCCACAAAGGTGTATCTCACGTATTTTTAAAAACCATATATGATATGTTTTCTTCTAAAATTGCTGATGGTTTTTGGGTCTGGAAAACTGTAGAATTTGCTACATGGGATTAATAATCACTTAATAGAGTTTAGCCTAACCACACAGGAAAAACTAAGTGCATAAAACTGCCTTTTGTAGAAATTATCATATGGATGGATTTTCCATGGAAATCATCCGTTAGAAAGTATAACTTGGGCAGACATTGCAAATGTACAATGAATTCAGCCCAGAATTAAATAGGAGGAAGAAAGTAGACTAAATTGCTTTGGGGAAATTTTACAGTGATTTTAGTGAACTCAATCTTTCCCCTGAAACTAAAGCTCATCTTTTTTAACACCAATATTCTTTCAGTGATGCTATATGGCTGCAAATCATAAAAGACTTCAGTTTCGGAAGCATTTATGTCTTGAGTCACCCAGAGGACAGTGGGTGATAGGTACATGGAAGGCATGAATAGACTGCATGAGATCACTGATGATGAATTGCACATTAAAAAGATAGTAAAGAAAATAAAGGCTATCAATAGAGAGTGGTGAGCTAGAAAAGGACGTGGTAGACCAGTTATACAGACGGTGACAGAGAGCTGAACAGCCTGTGTGCTTCATTTGTGTCAACATAGTATCAAGAGGTATAGAGGAAGGCTCCCAGGAAATTGGGTAGACCCTATATGGAACGTTTATGGGCAGAGCTGAAAAACAGTCATACAGGATGAGAAGCATGAATGTTATAGTCTCTAACATTTTAAAACATTTTATTAAATAGTATATTTAAATACTATAAGATAGAACTTTAAAATGTAATATTTAAAAACATAAAAAATGTTCTTAGCTCATACCAAAATTTGGCTGCACCAAAACAGGCACAGGCTATATTTGGTCTTTGAGCCATAGGTGCCAATTCCTGGTCTACCCTATTGGAAGAGGTGCCCACATTTGATGAGATCACAGATCTGTTGAAATGTCCTCTAAAGAATTATAGGAAAACATATAAAAAGAAGAGGTGTAGGTGAGGGGAGAGTATAATAACAATAAAAAAAAGAATTTAGAAGTTTTAAGATTTTTAAGGTTTGCAGAGCTGAGGGATTAATTACCGATATGGAATACTACAGGTAACACTGCACTTGGTATATCTTTACTATAAAGGAATGACTTTCTGGGAGGGGAAGAGAAGAGATACTGGGAAATGCATATGATGTGAAACCAAAAGACAGTTAACAATTTTTTTAAAAGAATTAAAGACTACTTTCCCATTTTAAAGGAGTTGTTGGCTTTTCCTTGGCTTTTTCTAATTATACAGGATGCAATCTATCCCCTTTCTCATCCCATCCAACTTTTGAAGGTGACTTTCTGTGAATTCTCCACAAAGGGGTCCCCAAAATGTGCTTGGGACCTTCCTGTAGATCTGCTGACTTTTTATGGAAACCTATGGGGCATGGGCTGGCCATCAGTTACTACTCCCTTTAGGGGACTGGCCACCTTCTTTTCTAGTCATACATCTTTCTGATTATCCCTTTTATTCTGACTTCCCCCATACATCAAGGTAGTGTTGTTGTTCGATCATTTTCAGTTGTCCAATTCTTCACGACCTCATTTGAGATTTTCTTGGCAAAGATATTGGAATGGTTTTCCATTTCTTTTTTAGGTTCATTTTACAGATGAGGAAACTGAAGCAAACAGGGTAGAGTGACTTGCCCAGGGTCACACAGCCAGTAAGTGTGTGAGACTGGATTTGAACTCAGGTCTTCTTGACTCCAGACCCAGTGCTCTATCTACTGTGCCACCTAACTGTCCTCAAGGTATTATACTTATAAGAAAAGAAGATAAAACTTTCTCTATTGTTTACATCATGCACTAATGTCTAGTGAGGCAGCCTGTCATAGTGGATAGAGAGCTGGCCTCGAAAGCAATGAAGACCTGGGTTCAGGTCCTGCCCCTGACACATACCAGCTGTGTGACACTGGGCAAATAACTTAACATCTCAGTACTCTAGGCAACTCTCAGAGAATTTAAGTTGCAAAGAAGGTGCTGAACTGCAAATATCTAAAATATCTATTAATGTAGAAAGGCTTACTTTTTACAGTATTCTATTTTTTGTATATATTGTATTTATCTAAGCAGCTTATCCAATTGTAATTTCTTTATGGGGTCTCTTAGCCAAAAATCAAAGGAACTAGACCCCCAAATATCTTGCTGATTCTTTAGGTTCTACCTCTTAACAACCCACTGCAGCTATGACCACCATGACCATTTTCAGCCTTGCTCCCCTCTTTGCCCCCTTATCATAGGAAATGCCCCCAATTGTAATTAGTTCATACTACCTTTTCTACCACTATTCCTCTGTTTTCCTTCTCACCTTAAAACTTAATAGTTATGACATGGTGGCAGTTGTTTTGTGGATTTGGCATCAATATGGAAATTTTATTGGTGGTTAAGGTAGTTGGTATTACCAGTGTTCTTCCACCATGTGGGCTAGGCTGGTGTTTTTCCCTAAAGGGTATTAAAATTGTCTTCTAGTCTTGATTGTTTCAAAGTACTAAGGCTCAGCTGCTGATATGGTTTCTTGGATTCCTGAGTACAAAAAAGTTATGAAGATCTCCAGCTAGGTCCTAAGGCTTTGGATGGCAGACTCAGCAGCCTGATCAACACTGGGATAATGTGTTCAACTGAATAATTTTGTTATTTTTAATGAATGTCCTTATTGAATGGCATTTTCCTGCTATGACCAGCTAAATCTCCTTTTGTTAACTGCTAAATTTTGAGTAAGTATAATTGCAGTCTGTTCTTAAACCTAAACTACTAGGGGACTAATATGAGTTAGACTTTACAACAGCAGTGACCCATATTTTACAATCTCTTTGCCAATATGCCAATATATGCCAATATATGAGACTCTTTTCTTTAGAGGAATGTAAAATTATCATTTATCATATAATTATATGATTTAGACATCAGCATTATAGGATATTATTTGTATATCCAGACTATTATAAATAAAAGAAGCAAGCTTTATGAACTGTAAATTTGGTGCTAAAATTTTTTTTGGATGTGTTTCCTATTTAGAGAGCCATGTAAGCTCTGAAACGTTCTGAAATATCCATAAATTTCCTTATGTTTAGTTTTTATTTTGCCTTCAGAAATTAATGCATTTGGTGTAATTTCTGATCTTTATTTATAAATAACACTTTACTATCTTAAATATTTTCCATAGTTACAAACCTTCCCAGGATGACCTCTCTCTCTCTCTCTCTCTCTCTCTCTCTCTCTCTCTCTCTCTCTCTTTCTCACACACACACACACACAAACACACACGTGTGCGCATACACACACACGGAAGGAGAATATTTGTAAATAGGGAAGAATGAGTAGAAGAGAATAAGAAAGTGGATGAAGAATAGAAAGAAATTTGGCTAGTGTTTGGGGAACAGATTAGGGTAAGATAAAGAGGGAGCAGGCAGCTCCAAAGCAGATGTTGAGACAATCTCAACTTTTATTGATTTGTAAATTCAGAGCCAGGAAAACCTTCGAAGGCATCTCGTCCAACACCTTCATTTTACAGATGAGGAAACTGAGAGCCATAGAGGTTAAGTGGCTTTCTTGTCCAAGGTCACACAGGTAGACTTGGCAGAGCCAGGATTTGAATACAGGTCCGCTGTTGCAAAAACCGGTCCTTGGTCAGTTGAACCATGCTGCCTCTCAGTTTTGGAAACACTCTGGTTGTCTCTTGCGAGTATTCTGTGAGAAGCAGCCCAAAATTGAATATAGGGTAGGCCTTTGATTCACAAAGACCTGGGCTTAAGTCCTCCCTTTGACACATACGATCTGTGAGGTCCTGGACCAAGTCACCTAATCTCCATGGGCCTCAGGCAACTCCCTATAGATTTATCTAGTAAGTGGCACAAGATCCACATCAGGACTTTCCCAGAATGATCACAGTTTTTGATATTCTTTGAATTGTGAAAACACTTGGCAAAATGTTTCTCTGTTTTGCTTTAAAGTAAGTATGACAGTTCTATTCAACAGTTTTATTCTTTTCCTGTATAATGTGTTTTAGTAGATTATTCCAATTATAGGAATATCAGAAATTTCACTTTACATTAACATCATAGTAAAAAAAACAATTCAGTATTTCAAGGAAAATCAATCAACAAGCAATTTCTTAAATGTCGATGTCACACTGAAAATTGAGATGGGAGCTATGAGAGACATATGTGGCATAACCTTTGTCAAAGAGTTTACAGTTTAACCGGGGAGATTAAATTTGTGGATATTGTAATATAAATGTGTAATATACATGACTGCATTATTTCCCATAGTAAAGTATAACTTACAAAAAGAGATCACAAAATATATTTAATAGCACAATACACACGAAATAATAGACCAATACTCAAGTATTAAAACTAAGAAACACCAGGAGTACAATATCAGTTCCAATAAGAATAGTAATAATGATAATGACTAGCATTTATATAATGCTTCCTATGTGCTAGGCAGCATGCTAAGCACTTTACAAATATTATCTCATTTAATTTTTAGTATAACCTAGAATAGTCGAGGGCAGCTACGTGGCACAGGGTATAGAGTGCCAGGCCTGGACTCAGGAAGACTCATCTTCTTGAGCTCAAATCTGACCTCAGACACTTACTAGCTGTGTGACTCTAGGCAAATCACTTAGCCCTGTTTGTCTCAGTTTCCTCATCTGTAAAATGAGCTTGAGAAGGAAATGGCAAACCACTGCAGTATCTTTGTCAAGAAAACCCCAAATGGAGTCATGAAGAGTCCGACAAGATTGAAAAATGACTCAACAACAACAAAAGCAAGGACAAAGAATCATTAGAGGAAGGAATGCTTATGGAGATAAGATTAAAGTTGGGTCTGGATGGATGAGTAAGAAGCGAATAGAAAAAAGATAGAAGAGAAAGCATTTAAATTTGGGGAAACTGGATAAATAAGAGACAGTGTCAGGAATGTGTGTGTGAAACATGCAACTATACTTTCCTAAACTCCATGCCCTTCTAGTGGGTCTGGCCTATATTTCTGTAGGATTAGACACTAGGGCAGCTTTGCTTTCACCTGTGGAGAAGAAGGAGGTATTCATTAGTTTGGGCACATTTCTTCCCTCAAGTACCCCGCTTCTTTCTAATCCATCCTGAAATGTAATATTCACATATGTGTCATTGGGAAGAATAATGAAGAAGGTAGATCAGCTCAGACATAGCGTCCAGCACTTTTTACTTTTATACTTTGAAAAATCTTTCATTTAATTGACATGGGTGGCTATTTTCTTCTTTGAGGTAAATCCTAGCTCCTTCGTCCTTTTTATCCCATGTGATTCTTGTTCATCTTTTCTTATAAATCCTTAATGGAATATTAGTAATAGTAAAAAACGATAGCTTACCTGTGTATAGTGCTTCTGTTTTCAAAGTGCTTTCACGACTATTGTATCATACTCACCATAACCTATTGGTTAGGAGAGGCAGATAGCAATATTCTAGTTTCGCACATAAGAAAATTTAGGCTTTAACCAATTAAAAGACTGTGATTATAAAGTTAATGAATGTCAGTCCCAGGACTAAAATATAAGTCTTTAATATGTGTGTATATGTCTATATATGTATATACATGTATATGTGCATATGTATGTGTATGTGTATGTGCATACACATACAGACACACGTGCATACATGTGTTGTTGTTCAGTCGCTTCACTCACGTCTGACTCTTTGTGGTCCGATTTGGGATTTTCTTAGTAAATGTTTGCTATTTTCTTCTCCAGTTTAATTTACAGGTGATGAAACTGAGGCCAACAGGATTAACAGTCATGTAGCTAGGAAATGTCTGAGGCCAGATTTGAACTCGGACCTTCTTGATTCCAGGCCCAGCCCTCTATTTACTGCTCCACTGCCTGCCCTGTATGTGTGTACATACACACATATATTTGTGTATATTTGGAGGGAGGTGGGAACTAAAAGCAATGGTTTCTCTTTTTGACTCCAAAAGACTTCAAAGTCCCTGGTGAACAATTTCATTGCCCTTTCTGCCCAGTTTAGAAGTGGAAATAGTCCACGAAATGAAAGATGAGGTTAATGCAGGAGTGTGCTGATAAATGTTTAAGAAACTAACTCTCAGAAATGTATGTTCAACACACTTTTAAGTTTAATCTGTCTCAAAATTTTCTCCATCGCTTTCTTAAGTGTAAACAGGGAATAAAACAATAAATCAGGATCATATTTGTAGCTTTTGCAATTTCTGAGATGTAAATAACCACACTGAAAATTGAATAATCAAGTCTCTCAAGGCAGTGTGTGCTGACTCCAGCATAGCCCTGAAAAGCTACAAGGATGGTATATCGTATAAGAAAGAAAATCTTGCTGCATGTTATATGAGTGATCTGACTCTTCTTTTTATTAATTTTGGAAGGAACATGTTTTAGAATATATATATATATATGTATATATGTATACGCAGAGAGAGATGCAAGATAGAAGATATGCAAATATTTCTAGTAAAATTCAATTGGAATATTCTTGCTTGGGACAAAGAAAAAACTCAGATACTTCCTATTTAAATTCTTGATCTTACATGGGTATGTACATTCCCTTTATCTCCACTCTCCGCAGAAGGGAGTAAGAAGTGAGGCACAGAAAGTGTCCCTAAGTCTGTGCATTAAATACTTCACAATGGAATTGTATCTGCCATATGTTCTACCAAATGTTTTTACTGGCAGTTACAGAAAATCTTGAGGTTATTTACTGTTTCTTGAAGAATGCTATTCAAATCCAACCATCAGAATACCTTTCAAAAGCATTGTTTGGCCTAAACCATATTTTTTTTTTGTTAGTGGTTCTCAAGCAGCTTACTCTTCTGGAAATATAGCATGTAACATTTACATCAAAGAAAAAGAAAAGACCACTGCTCAATCCTGTTGTGCGGGTGACCTTTGGGATCCAAACTGAAACAAATTGACAAAGGCAGTACCCGATTTTCAGCAATCTCACTTGGAAAATATTATTGCAAATCTTATCTCAGTCAAAGTGATTTTCCTGATGAATTATTCATGGAATTCCTTCATCATGCACTGCACCTGCTGAGAAGATTTTTCTTTGCTTATTAAAGTATATACAACAAGCTTTTTAATTAAGCTTTCAATTTAAAATTTCATTTTGCTTTCCTAATGTTTTATAATGCACTATAGGAAGGGCGATGGCAAATACACATTGATATTCCTGGGATGTTTAAAAATTAGTTAGTGCAAAAAAAATTAGGTCATAGTGCAAGACAGATAATAAGATTTGATAGGTGTTGACATGGTGATAAAATTTCTCTTTGCTTGGGTTGAGGAGCCTATACATTTCATTTGTATTTCAGTATTTTAGTATTATTTAGAATTAAGTATGTGTTTTTTGGTGCCAAATACAAATTTTATTTACTGGTGATAGCTTACTGCTATAATTACAGTTGACATAGACCTCCTGGTTTTTTTTTTCTTTCTATTCATCACCTGTCTAGATGTGGTAGAAATCTGGTTGATCAAAATAGTAGCAGAAGCATCTCACAATAAAGAGGTTAAAATCTTAAATCCTTTTTTTCTCCCATCAACTTAAGATAAGGGTGAACTCAGAGTCTGAAATAGCTTTACTACAACATATAGTTAGGGAAGGCAAAAAGGTAGCAGGGCAGGAGAGAGCTTGCCCTCCTCTGGGCTTAGCTTTGACTCTGGAATTTTCACCATCTACTAATATGCATTGCAGAATAGAAGGGATCCTGGAAATGAGACATTGGGAAACCCAGAAGCCCTGGAAGTTTTGTTGGGAAGGAAGCCACTAGAGTAGAAGTTGATCAAGTGTAATCTGGTTTTTAGAGACAAATATGGAGGCTCAGAGAGCTCAACATGAGCTAGAGTGAGGTCTCCAACAGAAAGGTCCAATGCTTACTGAGTTTAATAAAAAGCTACCTAACCTCTCTGCCCAGTAGGGCTATGCCAGGCAGTGTTGAGCAGAGGTGGTACATCCAGTGAGGTGGCATGCAGCAATCAATTCAATCAACCAGTAAGCATTAAGTGCCTACTGTGTGCCAGGCACAGTGCTGAACACTGAGGATAAACAAAGCCTTCGAGGAGTTTACAATCTAATGGAAAAGACAACATGTAAAGAAATACATACAAAACAAGTTATATACAGGATAAATAGGAGCTAAGAGACAACGTCCAGCTGAGCAATGTTTGGTAGGGAGATGATGTTCAGCAGAGTGGCATCTAACAGAGAATGCTATGAGAGACGGTGACTGGCTGAAACCTGCAGGGAACAGGCAGAATGGGAGGAGTACAACGACATCAGTAGAAGGTGTTAGCAGCCTTGAAGCATTAGAAATGTGTATGAGCCCCTTCACTTGTGGGCCTGGCCACCTAGGTGACCTACACACATTTTCCCTGTTCAAGGCTATGGTTCTCATTGATGGTATGTATATTTATGAACGAATATACCCAAAGTTCTCATTAGACTATTTCATGAAATGTCTTTGCTTTGAATAAATTGTGTTTTCTTTCTGATTAATTAAAGTAAACTCAGATCCACAGAGCACCTTGATTCTGGCATGCCTTTTTCTGGGCAGGCCAGTCTACAGTTTACAGAGGACTCCCAAGCATTTCACTGAGAATCAGAATACCCCTATAATTGAAAAAATCAAAACAGAGGTAAAATGGAGATAGAAATTCATGATAATGGAATATAAGCTCCTTGAGGGCAGGAACTAGCTCATTTTTATCTGTGTATTCCCAGTGCCTACCACAATGTCTGTCACATTTAAAAACAGCAATTACTTGTTTAACGAATGAATGAAGTGTAAGGAATACTTTACCGCATACATACACACAAAAGCCATTGCCTTTAACATAGTTCTTTCCAGTGTCTGTCTCTGGCATATTGAAATAAGTCATTATTATAAGAAATTCCATACAATTCTGATCATTAATGACTTTCTTTGTTTTCTGTCCAGATCAGTTGCTCTCCATGATAATATTTCTCTGTGATCTGTTTCCATTGTAAAAAGGAAAAGAAAACAGCCTAGCCCAATAAAGTTGTTACTAAACTCTTAGTTTGCTGTCAGCTAGCAATTGCACCTTCACTCCTTAAATTAAGTACAAAAAGCAGTATTGATCCTAAGGCCATCTCAGTAGTATTTGGAAGCTTATTATCTGTGCAACCTTAAGACAAGTCCCTTAACTTCCCTCGGCCTGTGTTTTCCTGATCTGTTAAAAATTAAGTGGTTGATTCAATTGATCTCTAATCTTTTTTTCTGCCTTCGTTCTCTCCCCACCCTCACCCCCCCGCCCCAGAATGGCAATCTCAGTTGCCCAAATGTAATTAATTTACCCTAAAGAATCAGTCTCCAGAAAAAGATGTGTGCCATACCCTATTACCATATTTAGCTCATTTTAAACTTAAACATAAATCTGCCAAAGATTTAAGCATCAGTAAGGGAAAGAAGGTGGAGGTGAAGGTGTATTCATAATAGTCCCTCTTTTCCTTACTGGATTTCACTTGTTATCTCTCTAATGAAAGATTGGGTGGCACTTGTGCCCTTTCTACATCTTGGACACTTGAGATGTGAATCTTAACAACATAGTTGATTTTTAGCCAAATTCCACTGCAACAAAACAAGTCAGTCTCTTTCATTCATGATAAATGATTTTTACCTGTATTATAAAAATGTAAATGATCTTAACTATATTATCTCATGGATTGCTTTGAAATAAGAAGTTGATTTATTGTTTTCTATGCAGAGAAATTTTAAATCCTTCTTTAGCTGGACTTAGTATTAGAGCCAGGAAATTTTGATTTTTAAATTACTCTTGTTGTTCAGTCATTTCATGTCTGACCCTTCGTGACCGCATTTGAGATTTTCTTGGCAAAAATACTGGAGTGGTTTGCCATTTCCTTCTCCAGCTCATTTTACAAATCAGGAAACTGAGGCAAACAGGATTAAGTGACTTGCCCAGGGTCACACAGCTAGTAAGTGTCTGAGGTTGGATTTGAACTCAGGTCTTCCTGACTTCAGGTCTGGCACTCTATCCACTGTGCAACCTATCTCCCCTCAGATATTCAAATATAAAGATGTTTTTCTATTTTCATTTTCATTTACCTCAAAACTTTTTAGAATGTGATGCATTTCTATGGACAATGTGGCAAAATGTATAACCTATGATAATCATACTATCTAGCAGGATATAAGCTATGGATAATATTTATAGGTCAGTTTCTTGTAATCATTATTGATTTATGGGGATATTTAAGGCTAATTTCAGTCCTTAATGAGGCAATTTTCACATCTAATTCCAAATGTCTAATTCAGAGAAACTAGTTATCCCCATTGCAACTGGGTGCTCTGATAAAAGATGAAGTCAGCCTAACAGTGAATGGGAATGTAATCATTTACTATACATAATAGTTTTGTAGGGCTCTTTAAGACTGGGCCTATGATTTAATTGGCACAGGGACTGTCCCTGTAAAAACTCAATCTACCAATTTTGATTACAGTTTAGCAATTGTCAACAGTGAAGTCTTTCAGCTTAAGAGTTTTATAAAGTTGCTTGGGGACACTGGGAGGGTAAATGACTTGGCCAGAGTTACACGGCCTGTATATGTCAAGGTGGCACTTGCCCCCAGGAGTCCTCATGCATTTAAGACTTCATTTCATCAAGTCCAAAAACAAAGATGGCTATGCGCTCTGAACAATATGTTAACAAAGTGTCTTACCTAGCTGATTCTCATTGATACGAAGCTTCCATGATTTCCTGGCTACAAAATCTAACATGCCTAAAATTATAGGCAAAAAATTGTTAGACTCTCATTAGAGAGACTTAAGCCTTTTATTAATGATATTTGCGCTTCTATGTTCTTTTCATTTGTTCTGGGTGGCTAAGTAATTCAATTCTATAAATAACTGGCTAAGTTTTTTAGTTGTTTTTCAGCCATGTCTGACTCTTTGTGACCCCATTTTGAGTTTTCTAGGCAAAGACACTGGTGTGCCATTTCCTTCTCCAGTTCATTTTACAGATGAGGAAACTGAGGCAAACAGGGTTAAGTGACTTGCCCAGGGTCACAGAGCTTGTAAGCATCTGAAGCTGGATTTGAGTTCAAGAAAGTGAGTCTTCCTGACTTGAGGCCTGGCACGCTATCCATTGCACCACCTAGCTAATTCACTAGGGCAGTAAATTAAATCAACATAATTAAAACTGAATCTGGTCAAGACAAATGACATTAAGGAACAGGGATTATTTGACTTTTATCCTCGAGGTCTACAGTTTGAGGAGTGTAAATATCAATATTTAAAAATCTTTGCCTTCTTTTTAGCTGGAGGAGAGGGGCTAATATGATCCCATTTCTATAATCAAAATCTTTAAGAAGTCCAAGTATTTTTGGACATGTTGTATGATTTTAATTATTACCCAAATGAAAAACATATCCACATCACTGCCTTGGCTCATTTTTGTAAACATAGCTGCCCATCATCAGAGACTAAGTTTATAAGTAGAATACTTTCTAATAGCATTTACCTCAAACTGGTTGAGGTAACATCTGATCTCAAAGAATTTTTAGTATAAATACTGGAATGTCTTACACACACACATGCATCACCACCACCACCACCACTACCACCACCACCATCACCACCACCACCACCACCATCATCATCATCATCATCATCATCATCATCATCATCATCATCATCACCATCTTCCTTTCTTCCTTCCCCCACCTCTTTCTTGCCAATCCATGACACTCAACTTCTTGAAAACTTGGTACAAATTTCAGCTCCTTCCAGAAGTTTTCTCACAATGAATCTCACTGATACTCTTCACTCCTCTATTTTAGCACAGTCTCAAGGTCAATTTACTTAGTTCATATTATTTAGTGTTTGTCGATACATTGTTTGGAAACAGTGTTATTCTGTTTCAAGGGTTGTGTCTCACACCTAGATTGTATGGTCTCTGAAGATAGGAACTTTTTTTTAATCTTATTTAAATTTCCTTATGGTGTTTTGTTGGTTGTAAAAAATGATTTATACAATGTTCTCAAAAGAAGCTCAAAAATATATTGATTGAGGTAAATAAAAATGTTTGAGTTGAGGATTCTCAAATCTAGGAAAAAATGTGTTCAACACACCATGTTGAAAGAAAGCAGGAGCTTTATAATAGTTAAATTTGACCTCAAATAATTAACTTTATAATTAACAAAACTACATTTGTTTTGTTATAAAATTATTTCTACTCTACTAAAATTAACAATTTCCAACAATTTAGAGAGCTCATCTTGCTATTTTTAGAAAACATTTTTTAGTTATTTTAACTTCATGGGTGTCCTTTGACCTTAGGAAAAAAAAACTTATTTTAGTTATTTTTACTTCATGGGTGTCCTCTGACCAGAGTATGACTGAACACCAAAGTGCTGCAATAAATATTACATCACACACACACACACACACACACACACACACACACATCCATCCCAACTTTCTCCTCCCATCTGCCTCAGCATCAAACAGTTCCATTATAATGAAGCAAAAACATCCTGTCTTGCCTAGACAGATGTCACAGATATACTCTGACACAGATTGAGGGTACAGGATTTCAAAGTCATAAGCTCTTGATGGAGAATGCCTGTCCTTGTCCTTACTTAAGATTTAACCATGGGCTGCAATTCTGAATGTCTTAGAATTGCCTTGACAGGACATATAACAACAGATGGTCCCTCAAGCAGACTAATCCTATGTTATTTAATACTAAAAACAAAACTGTCATCTGTTTCAGGGAAAACACATTTGTGGAATGACACATTACTGAGGAATTGATGTGTAAACATGAAAGAAATTGATTTTGAAGTATTTGGTTTGAAATGTATTTATATTGTTTTGTCTAAACATTTGTTGTAGATGATTTAGAATCTTAAAGTACTATTAAGAAGTCCCTCCCCCCTGAAATGCTTCATATAGCACTAAAAAAACAAACTCCATCAAGATACTTTTTCAGCAACATTTTCTTCCAGTTTTGACTGTGATAAAATAAATTAAGAATACATTTATTTGGGTGGATTTTTCTTATTTTGCATATTATCAATAACTGTTGTCAATAAGGTGCGACATCTTTAGAATTTTTATAATACGCTTAGAACCAACACTATTTTAGAATAAAATTAGCTATAAGGAGGGTTCATCTTAAACTCTGTTGTCTTGACTTTAATTACTCAGTTATTAGGAGCTACGATTTCTTTTCAGGGGAGAGTTCTTGCTCTGTCTTTGAAATACATATCCCTATGTAAAAATTAATTGATATTAAGTGGTTAATTGGAACTGGGATGCTGGTAACTGGCCCCTAACAGTAGAGGGCTCAAGCTCATCTCAGTAGAGAAAAGATACCCCAAATCCTTGGTTTCCCCCTGAAACCTCCAAATGTAGTTAGTCTGGTTCTGGGAGAGGGTTAAAGCATTCATGCTATATTTCTTTAAGCCATTCCATGTCCTGACTCCAACTATTTTTGCTGGGTCTCCCACATGCCTGGAATGCTCTCTCTTCTCCTCTCTGCCCTCTGGCTTCTTTCAAGTCCTAGCTAAAATTGCACCTTCCTTTTCTGATCCCCTTCAATTTTAGTGCTTTTCTTCTGTTGAGTATTTCCAGTTTATCCTGTATATAACTTGTTTGTATGTAGTTGTTTTCCTGTTGTCTCCTCAATTAGACTGGGGGCTCCTTGAAAATGGACTGTCTTACTTTGTATACTTAGCACTTAGTACAGGACTCAGTACATAGTAGGCACTTAATACATGTTTATTAAATGACTGACAGAAGACAGCGTTGCAGTGATATTCTACCATAAAAATAGGTTTTGATGCTGAGCAAACAAAATTTCTAAATTAATTTGTCTTCAATGCTAGGTGTCAATTTAGGGTGTCAAAAGACATTAGCTGGAATGTTTCCAGCTGGCCAGTTTCTGGACAAAAGGGGATAATTGAAAAAGCTATTTTAATACTATATCTCATCATATCATAAAAGGAGAAAAAAAGCTCTGAAAGAAAAGAAGTAATAGACAACATGAAGTGCAAGAGGCATTGTGGTATAATGAATACAGGGTAGATTTTGGAGTCCGGAAAACCTGGGAAATAGTCTTGCTTTTTGCTACAAACTAGCTATGTGGCCTTGGGGAAGTTACTTAATTTCTTAGTGCCTGAGCCAGAGGTATCAAATTCATAGATTATAGCCCTGCCTTATGTAGCCCACAAAACTACCTAGCGTGGCCTGACCCAACTTAAAAATGTCGTTGAGAAATGTTTAATTTTAAAAAAATACAGTGCAACATAGATAATGTTAATTTGTGGTTTTCTAAGTCAATATTTGGCTGTAGGGATCTAGTTCTATATGAATTTGCCCATGACAGTTCTCTAAGACCATAAATTGAGTTGGTGATATGAAATAACAAAACAAAGCAAGATGAAATAAAAAAACCTTCCTAGGTAGTAAATGGGTAGAAGCCATAATAAGAATAAAAATAATAACAAGAATAGCTACTGTTTTTATAGGACTTTAAGGTTTGCAAAGTGCTTTAAAGTTTGTCTCATTTTATCCTAATAACAACTCTGGGAGGTAGGTGATATTATTATACCCATTTTACAGATGAAGAAACTAAGGGACAGAGAAGTTGAATGACTTGTTCAGGATCACACAGGTAGAAAGTGTCTGAGGTCAGATTTAAACTCAGGTCTTCCTGACTCTGGTCTAACACTCTGTCCATTGTACCATGTAAGCTTAATAATGTCTTTAAGTCCAATAAAGTCTTTAAAGTATTCCCCAGCATCCTAGGTATGCGGCCTGTTCCTTTTTTCTTTCACATTACAAGGTTTCCCCTTTCTTATAAAGATACTGTCCTTCCCAAACACACTGATGATTTCTTTGTTACTAAATTTAATTAGCCTTTTTCTCAACCTTTATCCTTCTTGACCCCCTTGCAGCCTTCTGCACTGTTGATCACCCTGTTCTTAATACTTTCTTCTCTCCAGGTTTTCATGGCGATATTCTTCCCTGTTTGGCTTCTTAACCATCCGACCACCCTTCAGTTTCCTTTGCTGGATCTTCATTCAGGTCATGTCCACTATCCATGGCTATCCCAGAGCGTTCTGTCCTGGACCCTCTTCTGTCCCTCTATGCTCTTTCACTTGGGAAGTTTACCAGCTCCCATGGATTCAATTCAAATGCAGATGACTCTCGGACTTCCAGTCTTGCATCTCCTACTACCTGTTGCTCATCTCAAACTGGGTATCCCTCTGACATCCTAAACTGAAAATGTCTAAAATGGAACTGAATATCTTTCCTCCAAAACCCACCCTCTTCCTAATTTTTTCTCTTGTTGTTGAGCTACCATCATTCGCTTAGTCACTCAGACTTGCAATCTCGGTGTCATCCTTGACTCTTCGCTCTGTCCCCTACTTCGAGCCCATTCAATTGTCAAATCCTGTTGTTTCTACCTTTGCAACATCTTTTTTACATGCCCCCTTTTCTTCTCTGACTTTGCTACCACTCTGGTGCAGGATCTCATTAATCACCTTAGGCCTAGACTACTGCAATAGCCTTCTGATTGGTCTACCTGCCTCAAGCTTCTCCCTGCTTAAATTTATCCCTATTCAGATGTCAAATCAGTCTTCCTAAAGTACAAAGCTAACCACGTTGCCCTCCCCCACCCTCATTCAATAAATTCCAATGGCTCCCTATTACCTCCAGGTTCAGATATAAAATCCTCTGTTTGGCTTTTAAAGGATTTTGTATCCTGGTCCCTTCCTGTCTTTCCAGTCTTCTTATAAAGGACGTTCCTAAAGTCTGGGCACGTAGCCAAAATACATATTTTCGAGAAATGAAATGATTGAAATTTCCAACAACATTTTATTTAATTAGAATATTAACAAATAACATCTTCAATATGATTTCCATCATTTGTGATGCAAAGGGTGATGTACTTTGCAAGATTCACGTGATCTCGATGCAATAACTTGATAACTCCACATTGCCGTCAATTTTAGCACATTCACTCTCGGAATATGAATATGAAATCATATGATGTTATTTGAGGTTGAAGATGTTATTTGCCAATATTCCAAATAAATAAAATGTTGTTGAAAATTTCAATCATTTCATGTCTTGAAAATATGCATTTTTGCCTATGTGTCCAGACGTTAGGAACACCCTGTACTTTATTCACCCTCATATATTCTGGAATCTAGTACAGTGGCCTCCTTCCTCTTCTTGAATATAACATTCCATCTCCTGATCCCAAGCATTTTCATTGGCTGTTCTCCATGTCTGGTACTCTCTCCTTCCTAATCTCAATTGCCTGGTTTCTCTGGCTTTTTAAAAGTCTCAGCTAAAGTCCCTCCTTTTGCAGGAAACATTTCCCAGTCCTTAATCTTAGAGCCTTTCCTCTGAGACGATACCCAATTTATCCTGTTTATACACAATAGTTTGCCTGTTGTCTCTCCCCATTAGACTGTAATCTTCTTGACTACAGGAATTATTTTTGCCTTTCTTTGTATCTCTAGGGCTTAGCACAGTGTTTTATACATGGTAGGCACTTAATAAATGCTGCTTGACTGGCTGAACAAACCTGCAAATTCGGAACCTTCTTTAAAATTTGATTGTCATCAATCAATGACTGTTTTACTTTGTAAATCTTTCTTGCCTTGCTAATGAAAGTAGAGAATAGATTGAATTCAGGACCCATTTAGAACTGTAGAGACTTTATTTGTTATTATTTTGTAATATGTAAGTTTGTTAAGTGTTAGGTTTATAGTAACCAATAGTCTGTTTGTGTTAATCTATAGTAAACAAGAATTTGTCTGTATTCCTTAGTGGTTGTTACTTAGTTCTAAGAAACAGCTTGAAAAATATACAAATATGCCACGAGTGCCCCATTCCATCTCATAGCACAAACATGGAGAGAAATGTTTAGCATTACTGTCTTGAGTCTACTGTGTACAAACTGAAAGATTCTGAAGTGTAGCGTAATGAATGCACTATTTATAAATAGTGGCCTGCACATACTAAGCGAACAGTTTATTTTACTTGTGATAGAATTTATAAATGCAGAATACAAATGGTTCAGGAAGAATTTTATGGATATCTTAGCATATGCCAAAGCTTACATGGGTCTACAGTTTAGCAGCAAATTTACAGCTTATAAAGGTTATTTCTTTTACTTATTCTGGCTCAAATGTGCACCCGATATGCCAGAACTATGATGTATAAACCCCATATTTGGAGGATATATAAGAATTTTAGACTTTCATAAGTCTTTATGTTCTCTTTACTGTTGATCAAGGACATACATTGTCATTTTCTAGGACTTTCTGAAACTCAGATGTGTTCTTTAATGGCTTTGTATGTGTTCTATGTTCTTTATTAATGTTCATTTTATTGAGTTTTATGAAGCTAAGTTGGCTTGGTTTGGATGTTGAAGTTATATAGAGGTATAACTAAAGATCCATGATCATTTCTAAAAGATTTTCTTATGTTTTATTCAAAATGAGTAAGTTTTACTCCAAAGATATTGCATCCCAAGATATTGAGCAATACTGAAATTTGAATTCATATTGAAAATTAAGAACAATTAGGCCAAATCCATCTTTTTACTTGAGCAGATATTTATAAATGAAATAACAACATTTTTTGCATCCTCTTGCCTTTTGGCAAGAGATTTTATCATCCTTAATATGCTTCCAATGATTGAGTTCACATGGCATTTTGCTAAATGGAACAAAAAATCAATTTAAATATGTATTTCTCGAGCAACAACAAAAATAATTCCTAAGTTTAGTTATTATGATTTTGATTATGATTATTATTTTGGTTATATAATGAATTAAACTTTTTCCAGTCTGTGGAAAGTTTTCTTAGATGAACTGACAGGAAATTTTTACTGTACTGAACTATTTTCTTTATGAAAAGGTAACAAATAAGGATATAAACTGAATTATGGTATTGCATGGCATGTCTATATAATAGCCCTCCAACATTTCCATAAATGAACCTCTTCCGAGGTTCATTATCACATAACTGTTCAGTTCAGCCTTAAATCTGATAACTGTTGCTGTTAGGTAATATTATGTTTCCTTCTCTTTAACCTTTTCTGTGAATAACAGCTTTATTTTATATAAGTGCATATGGATATTACATGTATATGTATAAAACCTTATTACATTTTCTTAATTTAAATTGAAATTTTTCTACATTTAAATTTGAAATGTAAAAGAGTTACATTCCAAAATTAGGAGAAAAAGTTCAATTTTCAAGAAATTTTGACAGGGAAATTCAGGGTAAATAGATAGCAAAAGTTTAGAAAAACAACGTAAGGTCCCTTAAGATGATCTCTTCATAAAGATTTTTATTAAGCATAATGGGCCTGTCTATCTGAACACTTCAACTCTCTAATTCTCTTGCATTTTTTGCACACAACAGATAGTGGATGGGGAGTAGATGAATGGAAGCTCAGGAATGATCTATTACTCCAGTACATATGCAGCCTCATTGATATTGGCTTTCCTTCTAGTCATGCCAGATCCCTTGTTCAAATGCTCCCTTAAGTTGGTGACAGGAGAGCCACCTAATGTACTGTGTTCTCTTGCATTCTCTTGCAATTCTGAGGATATCAATGGAACATGTGAACTAGTCATCATTTCTTTCCCTCTCACCATGTGACAGCCCATCTTCTCTTTGTATCATATGGTGTTTTCACGATATTATTTAAACTCCATCTTCTACATAATTCCTCCTTTGTAATGTGGCTGTTCATATTCACATTGGTCCTCTCCATTGTGTTTTAGATGATTCTCAAATTCAAGTCTTTAAAGACAGTAGAATTCCATGACTCCATGTTATGGATACTAAATATATGTCTCTTCCAAAACTCAGTCTTGGTCCCTCTTCTTTTATAATAGCTTTTTTTTGATGATCTCATCAGCTTCCATGGGTTCAATCATGATCTATCTACTGATGACTCTCATTTCTATGTATCCTGCCCTAATCTCACTTCTGAGCTCTAGTCCAGCATCAGTAAATTAGCTAGTCAATTAAAGTTTATTAAGTGTCTTCTATGTGTCAGAACCTGTGCTAAGTCCTGGGGATACAAAAGAGGCAAGAGATAGGACCTGCCCTCCAGGAGCTCACAATCTAATTGGGGAGACCACAAGCAAACAAATATGCGTGAACAAGCTATATACAGGATAAATCAGAAATAATTAACAGAGGCAAGGTACTTAAATTAAGTAGGGCTAGGAAAGGCTTCCTGTAGAAGAAGGATTTTAGATGAGACTTAAAGAAATCCAGAGAATCCAGCAGGTAGAGATGAAGAGGGAGAACATTCCAGGTATGGAGGACAGCCAGAAAAAAATGCCTGGAGCTGAGAGATGTAATGTTTTGTTTGTGAAACATCCAGGAGGGCTAGTGTCATTGGATCAAAGAGGATGTGTGTGGGGGGGTAAGGTGTGAGATGACTGAAAAGAAGGTTCAGAAACAGAACATTTTGTATTTGACTCTGTAGGCAATAGGGAGCCTTTGGGGTTTATTGAGTTGGTTTATTGATTGGCTATGATATGGTTGGACCGGAGCTTTAAGGAAATCCCTTAGGTGGCTGAATGAAGGATGGATTGGAGTGGGCAGAGAGTTGAGGCAGGTAGATTCACCAGTAAGCTATTGTAATAGTTCAGGAATGAGGTAGTGGAGGCCTGCTCCAGAGTGGTGGCAGTATCAGAGGAGAGAAAGAGGTGCAAAAGTGAAATCAACAGGACTTGACAACAGATTGGATATGGAGGGAGTGTTGAAAAGTAGTGAGGAATCCAGGATGACACCTAGGTTCTAAGTCTGAGGGACTGGAAGGATGATGTCCTTTATAGTAGTAGAGAAGGTAGGGGCTGGGAGAGCATTTAGGGGAAAAGATAATGAATACCATTTTAAGTTTAAGATGTCTATCTGACATCAAGTTGGAGATGTCTGAAAGGCAACTGGATATGCAAGATTGGAGGTTAGCAGTGATGTTAGGGCAGGATAGGTAGATTTAAGAATCATCAGCACAGAGATGGTAATTAAGTCCATGGGAGCTGGTAAGATCATCAAATGAAGTAGTATAGACGGAGAAGAGAAGAGGGCCAAGGACCAAACCCTGTGGGATAGCTATGATTGGAGGGCATGATCTGGAAGAGGAAAAGACAACTGAGAAGGAACAGTCAGATATGCAGGAGGAGAGCCAGGAGAGTGGTGTCCCAAAAACTTAGAGAGAAGAGAATATGAAGGAAGAGAGAGTGATCCACAATGTAACATTCTCAAGCAGAATGTTTGAGGAAAATGAGAATTAAGAAAAGGCTATTGAATTTGACAAATAAGAGAGCATTAGTAACTTTTGGAGAGAATATTTGCAGTAGAACTACAAGATCAGAAGCTGAATTATAAGGGTTAAGAAGAGTGAGAATAGAGAACGTGGAGGAATCTATTGTACATGGCCTTTTCAAGTTTAACCACAAAGGGCTTAAGAGATATGGGATGATAGCAGTGATGAAGGGATCAAGTGAGAGTTTTTTTTGAGGATGGGAGAGACATGGGAATTTTGTAGGCAGTAAGGAAGCAGGAGTAGATAGGGATAGGTAGAAGATAAGTGCGAGAGTAGGGATAGTGGAAAGGGTAATCTGTTGGAGGAGATGGGATGGAATGGGATCACTTGAACAGGTAGAGGGGTTAGCCTTGGTAAGGAGTAAGGCTACTTCATCACTGAAGACAGGCATGGAGGAGGAGATAGTGACAGAAAGCATCTGAGTAACAGGAGATGAGGAAGACAGAAGAAGAGAGAACTCATGGTGAATGGCCTATATGTTGAAGCACCCCAGTATGAAGGCAGGAGTTGAGGAGGAGAGAAAAATTATGAGCCATGTACTGAATTCATTGAGGAAAGAAGGGGAATGACTTGGAGTTCTGTAGACAAGTTGTCAGAATTTTGACTGAGTGGTAGAGATGAATTGCATGAAACTCAAAGGAGAAGTTCCTGAGTAATGGAGAGAGAACCTAGAAGTGGCAGCTGGGAGTAAGTTTTCTAATTCCTTCATGTTGACCAGTGAGCCTAGCGGAATGAGTAAAGGGGAAGCCAGTACTGGAAAGGGTGGCCAGAGTCTGTGTCATTGGGGAAAGCCAGATTTCAGTACTAGATAGAAGATGGAAGGAATCGGTGAGGAAAGGATTTCAGATGAAGAAAAGTTTGTTGCCTGTAGAACAAACATTTCACAATGCATAGTGGAAGGGAAGGGTAATGTTAGATTGGAAGTTTGGAATGGCATGGTTGGCATGGGATAGGAATAAGGAGTCAGGAACAACAAAGAAACCAGAGGGGGCAATCTCCTGGAAAAGATGGGAGAGGGCACATATAGGACAGTTGGCCTTGGCAATGATCAGGGTTACCTCAGTGTCAGAGACTGGGGGAGAAGAGGAAAGAGAGTAGATGGTATCAAAGGGATTTTGAGATGAAGAGAAAAGGAGAAAAGTGAGCCCATGGCAAATGGCCTCAATATACTTAATAAAGTAACAGTTTGAATGTAAGAGGAAGAGGAGGTGACATAGAAGGTTTGAGGAGAGAACATAAGGTTTGAAATATCTGCTCTGGGGAGTGGGCTAAGCATTAAATGAAGGAGGAGTGAAAGGATTGCCTGCCTGAAGTTGAGATGAGAAAAATTTGAAGTGGACCCAGTCAGTACAGTTGTATAACTTTCTCTAACTCCATTCAGTCTCATACGAGTAGTAGCAGTGGTAGTAGTAGTAATAGTAGTAGTAGTAGTAGTAGTAGTAGTAGTAGTAGTAGTAGTAGTAGTAGTGGTGGTGGTGGTGGTGATGGTGGTGGTGGTAAAGGATGGTAGGAGTAATCTTGTTTTGGAAATTGATAAGACATGAGTGGTGATAGGACAAGGGAGCAAGGGATTTAAGGGTTGATGACAGTGAGGAGTTGCATTGGTTAGTTGGAGGGGCAAGAATGGAAAGGGAAAAAAATGAAGTCAGAACATGTGTAATGTCTTTGACAAATAGTGAGGGGTGGAGGAATCAGAAGTTTCAGTGAGTGTGAAGGATAAATTTAGGAGAGGTGAGGCATAAGAAGAGATGGAATGATAGGAGGTTATAGTCAGATAGAATACCAGAATTTTTGTTTTTGTTTTGTTTTTATTCTAAACTTAAACACTTCCCAAACCTCATATAACTCGAGCATTTTCATGTACATAGCAGAATGCAAAAAGAGCATATATGAAATTGTGAATCACTATTTCATACTGCTTGCAAATTATATTGGCATCACTACTGTTAATTCCTTTTCTCTCTCTGCTAATCATTCTCTCACTAATGAAAAGCAGAGGAGCAGGGACCTTTGCAATAAATAAGTATAATCAAGGAAAACAAAACCACTCAATAGCCATGTTCAAAAATGTAGTTCTCTTTCTTCACCTTGGGTCTATTACCTCTCTATTAGGAAGTAGGTAATATATTTCATCAGAGGTCATCTGGAAACATGTTGGTCCTTGCTTTGATCAGAATTTTTAAGTCTTTTAAAGTTGTTTTCTTTACAATGATGTTGCCCTTGTTTAACTTGGTTTGCTACTGCTAATTTCACTCTATAAATTCATACTTCATAATATTCTCATTTCTTATAACATGTGAATATTCCATTATATTCACACACTATAATTTGTTTAGCAATTGCCCCATAAATGGCTGCCTCATTAGATTCCAGTTCTTTGATTTATTTCCCCTTTTAATCTCTCTTGAAGATCAAGAAACTCGTTTTCCTTGTGACTTTTCATTCTCTAATATTATCCTCCCTCATATCATCCTTCCCATACCTGCCTGTTTCTCTGTTGAAGTTGATGTATTTCTACATCAAAATTTCTCTCTGTCTTTCTCTGTCTCTCTCTGACTAATCTCTCTGTGTCTCTCTGTCTCTGTCTCTTTTTCTCTCTCCCTATAACTCTTCTTTATCTGGGTCACCTAAGAATGAAGTTCATGTGACACCTACTATCCCTTCCTCCCTATTTGTATACTCTTCTTCTCATCCATCTCAATTATGAGAAATAGCAAGTTCCAACCCCTTCGTCCTCTTTTCTACATTAGTGTCCTCTTTCCTCTCCTAAAACTCTCAGAACAGAATCAGTTCACTTGAGATCTTTTTTTTTTCTCATTTAACTCCCTCAATACCTATTTGAAGACATTTAGGCTCTAAGGAAACACTTGCCTTCTCCCATCCTCTCGTTAGAACATTAGAACTGCATCATCATATAACCCTTTCCAATTGCTCAATTTAGGTGTCTCTTGACTCTTGCATTTACAATTCAATAGGAATGCTTGAAAGTTTCCTGTTTCACTAAAGGTGCTTTTTCCAACCTGTAGGAGTATACTCAGCTTTTCGGTGTAAGTTATTCTTGGTTCTAAACCCTTACTTTTTTGCCTCTTGGAATATTGTATGCTAAGAACTGCTCTCATTATAGTAGTAGCAGTTAGGTCTTGCATGATCCTCATACAAATTCCTTGCTACTTGAACTCCTTTCTACATGCTTATAATATTTTTTCTTTGATGCGAAAGCTCTGGATTTTGGTTATAATATTCTTTGAATTTTTCCTTTTGAAGTTATTTTCAAGAGATAATCAGTGGATCATTTTTATCCTCACTTTTCCCTCTGGTTCTAATAGATCTAGGCTGTTTTCATTTGTAATTTGTTGCCATGTAGTTTTCAGGCTTAAAAAAAATCACAGTTTTTAGAAAAGTCTACTGATTCTTAAATTATCTTCCCTCAACATGCTTTCCAGTTCAGTTCTCTCTAATAGCAAATAATTTACATTTTCTACTACTTTTCAATTTTTGATTTTGTTCTGATATTTTTTGTTGTCTCATGAAGTCCTTGATTTAGCTTTGATCCATTCTATTTCTAAGGGAGTCTGTTAGTTGAATAAGTTTACTACTTTCTGTTCTAGGCTATTTGTTCTCCTACTTATTTTTTCTTCATAGCTTTTGTCTTTTAAAAAATTTCTTGCTTTATTTTTCCTAAACATTTCTGTAGTCCTTGTAGAAAATTATTTTTTTTTCCATTTGAGTCCCTGCTTGCAATTATTTTCTCCTTTTAGATTGGATTTTTGAGTACATATAATGTGTGTGTGTGTGTGTGTGTGTGTGTGTGTGTGTGTGTGTGTGTGTAATTCTTTACAATGTTCATTGTTTTTGCTGGTTTACTCATGTCTCCAACCTTAGTTCTCAAGTTGAGGTTGTGTACCAGGACCAAGCTTTGCTCCCCCTGATCTTTTAGTAAGCCCTTCTTGGTTTCTCCTTGGGTCACATGACTTCCTATGCTAATTTCTGCTTTATGAGATTTCCACCCCCCCACCCCCATTCTGACTTTGGGATTTAGATTGTGGATCTTCAGTGCCCTCTCTGACATCTCATGAAACGGTGCTAGAAACCTTAGTGTCTGTTGGCCTGGGATACCCTGGACTGAGCAGTTCTTCACATAGACATTTTACGGTTACCTTCCAAGGTCCCCCACAGTGTATCCCATGACCCTGGAGCTTTCTTAGGGGGATTCCTCTGCTTTTGCTGCTTCCAGACACAGAGACTTGAAGGCTCCACCTGTCTCTGGACCATCATCACAAGTTACTATGGGAGGACACCATCTTGAAGCACTGACTTTCTGGTGTCTATCTTTCTCATTGTTCATGGACTCCTAGAGTGGGAAAGGTCATTTATCATAGTTTCTCACTGGATTTTCTTAATCATTATTCAGTCTCATGTGACTTTTCAGTTTTTTTCTGGAATAAGTGTGTGGGAACGAGATGGCCTGCCTGCAGTTAGGCAGTCATCTTGGCTGGAGGTCAATGTCAGATGTGTGTAGATAGGGTGGAGTGAAGGGGAATAACTTCTGGGAGGAAGACTGGTCTCAGTGAGAGGAAGACTGGTTCCAATGAGGCCACATAGGTAGAAAGAAAGATTATAAGAGAAAAAGGTCCAGAAACTTTTTGCTAATAATTCTTATTGTCTCACGGAGCAATAGATTTCAGCTATTCTCTGTCTCTTTCTCCTTGTACAAACCCAGTGGGAATTTGGCTATATTCCCTGCTATAGTCCTGATAGCCTCCACCAAGATACTATAAATTTTGAAGGTTGAAGGCCTCCTGTAAGGTCCCAGTGCTGGAGCTGCCTGGTCGATGTGTTGGCCTTATATGTTGTGGTATGTTTGATAGTTGATAAGGATGCTGTTCTCAGGCTTCTTCTAGGATTCTCTAGTGTTAGGATGGACTGGGTACTTTGCTGTGGCTCTGGCTTGGATTGTCTTTTTTTCCAACTAGCTTTAAATCCTTTCTTTTGGTGGTTGTTATTTTGAGTATTTATCTTGAACCATAGCTCCTACTGGGTTTTAGCCTTCCTGACACTGTTATTGTTACAGGATCTTGCCATTCTTTTGAAATTATCTTCAGTTACCTGCCTCACTGTCATTTCCTATACACGATCGTTTAAAATTTGAATTTATCAGAGAAGTCCATGTGTGGCCATTTTGAGCTTTTCAAGCAACTCTACTTTTTTATGAGACTGAATTTTGTTCTTAGGAGCCATCTATCCACCCCTAGCACCTTCCTCCGAATCAGCAAAACTTTATTAATTAGCTACTATATGCAAGGCATTTTGCTCATTATTGGGCAAAAGAGGACAAAATGAAGATTAGTCCTTGTCTTCAAGGAGCTCGCCTTCTACTTTTTGGGGAATTTCCATTTTCAAGGCTTAGTTCATGGGATCCAGTTTATCTAATCACTGAACTTTTAAATATCTCTTCTCCTAAATGCTACAGTACATGCCAAAACATCTGATACCCCTCTTTGTGTATAGGGTAAATTCTAAGAGGCCAGAGTCATTACTGCTTCTCAGTTCCTTTGCAGCATTTATCCTTTTCCTCAAAGCTCTCTTCCTTCTCCCTCTGGAATCTCATCAGCTTTTTGAGTTCTGTTATCTTTTATATGCTGATTATTCCCATTCCTCATCTCTCTCCTTAATTTCAGTCTTGGCTTTCCAACTTGAAGTCCTGTAGCTATTCAAAACAGTATTATGAGATGGAATATAGCTCCTCCCAGCCCTATTTCTGACTTCCTCTGGACTTCAGAAGCATACCCCTTTTATTGGTGGCTCTTGCTGGAGCTTTCCTCAGTTCTTGGGACCTTCTCACCCTAGAGCAGTTTCCTTAAGCTGGGTCCACTTGCCTTGGAATATCCCTCTAAAAGGTCATTCCCCTTTGCCATCAGACCTGCTCCTAGAGTCTCTATTCTTCCAGCATTGTTCCTGACTCCTTTGGACTTAAGAGCAATGCTTCTGTGGCAGG
>CM053622.1:378433118-378494413 GCA_028646595.1 Phalanger gymnotis
CTTCCTTCCTTCCTTCCTTCCTTCCTTCCTTCCTTCCTTCCTTCCTTCCTTCCTTCCTTCCTTCCTCTCTGTCTCCCTCCCTCCCTTCCTTCCTTCCTCCCTTCTTTCTCTTTCTTCTCCAAACCCCTTCCTTCCTTGACCTATCACTTTCCTGGCTTTCGTTGTTTGTCTGACTCTTTTCCTCAGTCTTCTTAACTGGTTTCTTTTTTTTTTGTGGATTTTTCTTAAGACTTTGTCTTCAATTCTGTTCTCTTTATATAACATTTTTTTCTATTTCTATGACTTCAATTATCCTTTCCATGTGGGTGACTCCCAAATCTGTACCTCTACCCCCAATTTGTTTGCTAAATCATAGAATTTAAAGCTGCAATGGAACCTAAAGACTATCTAGTCTAACCTCTTCATTTTGTATGTGAGGAAACTGAGGAGTAGAGAAGTGATGTTATTTGTCCAAGGTCCATAGATGACAAGTATAAGAGTTAAGCCCAGGTCCACCAATTCTAGTTTTCTTTCCAGTATAGGGGGGACTTTATTATTACTATTATAGCTAACATTTATATAAGACTTTCTATAGGTTTACAAAGCACTTTATGTATATTATTTTATTAGATCCTCATAACAACCCTGGGAGATAAGTGCTATTATTATCCTTATTTTATTGATGAGAAAATTGAAGCTGAGAGCGTTTAAGTGACTTGCCCTGGTCACATGGCTAGTGTCTGAGACAGGACTTATGTCCGGGCTTCCTGATTCCAAGTTCAGCATTCTAGTTATTGGACTACTTAGATGTCTAATTTGATTAGGTTACAGAGACATAAGCTTTTGTTGGGACTTTAATACATGTTCCTGTGGGGAGTGTGGCTGCCTCTTTTGTAGACTCATTGAGGATGATTGGGGATAATCTATTTGGCACAACTTGTGAGTCAGGGCCACCCTTTTGGGCCGAGCCTGTTCAAAAGGAGGTCAGTTGCAGAGCTGGCTTATGTTATTCCTTTTGGGAGAGCTCCAAAGAGAGCTGGGCACACAGAGGCCAGAGACCAGAGAGCTGAGAGCAGACTGATCCCTGGAGGGCATCTATACATTGCCTTAGTATCCCAGAGATTGACCAACCATCCCTTTCTAACCCCAGACATGCAGGGATGGCTGTCTCTTACTCTAAGAGATGGCAGCAACTGAGGAAGAAGTGGTGCAGAGAGAGTTCTAGGCATGTAGGCTTAGGGATCCAAGAACTCTTGCTACCTTCTACTCCTTTGTCTAGCCAGGGGTGGGGAACTTGTGGCTTCAAGGCCATATATGGCCCTCTAGGTCCTCAAGTGTGGTCCTTTCAATCCAAACTTCACAGAACAAGTCCCCTTATAAAAGGATGTGTTCTGTAAAGCTTGGACTCAGTCAAAAGGTCACATCCAAGGACCTAGAAAGCCACGTGTGGCCTCAAGGCCGCAGGTTCCCCACTCCTGTCCTAAGCTCTTGCCATCTCTTGGGCCATATGATACAATGTGAAGATTGAAGATTTTGGTGGGACCTTTTGGCCATCTTCAAGAATCTGAAGGGCTTTCATATAGAACAGCTAGACTTTGTTTTGCTGGGCTCGAGAAGAAAGAAATAGGAACAATGGGTAGAAGTTACAGAGAGCCAGATTTGGCTTGAAATAAGGGAAAAATTCCTAATGGAGCTATCCAAAAGTGCACTGGGTCACCTTGGCACATAATGAGTCTTCAAATAAATGGGTGATGACTCCTTCCTGGGGATGTTGAAGAGGAGATGCTTGTTCAAGTATCAGTTGGACAAGATTGATGACTTCTTAGGGACCTTATAGATAAGATTTGGCAGTTGTATGACAGTCTTTAAATAGAATGATGTTTCTCTTAAAGCACAAATTTCTTTAATTGCACTGGGTTTATTTCCTCTGCCCTCTTTGGTGTTTGATTTAATTTGTATAGTGGGTGGCAAGGGCTGATCAAGGGGTCCTTGATCAATTAATTTCTTTCCAGTATGCAATGAAATCACACAATGTAAGAGGCAAGTAATAGAGACAGGGAAGAGTTGATAAAACTATAGAATGTAAAGTAGATGACAATAAGGTGTTGAGCTCTTAAACAAAGGATAAAGAAGGGCTTTTCCTATGTTACTTCCTTAAGAGTAGTGTAGAAATTCCTTCATTGAACTTTATGGAATTATAGGGCAAAGAGCAATTGGTTGGCCAAAGGATTGGCCATGCCCCTGCTGGCCTTTAAAAAACAAAATATGTGCTCTAGGGAGTGAGTCAAGATAGGAGGCAATTCTGGAGTCTGAGTTCTGGCAATGGAGAAGAAACTCTCAAGATAAACCTGGTTATTGAGAGGGCTCTTCACTTCTTGGGAAAAGAGATGTCTTTCTTTGCCATCCCCTCCATTGTCTCTGGAGTGGAGCTACTTGCCTGGTAAGAGGCACCCCACCCTGCTCACCCAGCAGTGAGCCAGGTCTAGGGAACCCATTAGCAGTGATACCTCAACAGAGATGCTGAGTTTGGGGGGAGCAGGGTGAGGATGCCTTAAGAAGAGAAAGGACATGTGTGTTCTTCATTATTGGCCAATTATCACCATGACCACATGTCTTCCTATATATCTTCCCATTGCGATTGTGTTTATTCGTGGGAACGTGTGCCCCAGGTTTACAGGGGAAATATTTTGTAGCTACTGTTCTTATGATTCCATTTCATTAATACTTTTGGTTTCAGGTAATTGTGTCCCCAGAGGACCATTAAAGGTGAATGCAAGAGCGGAGACTCATGACATATAGCTTGACATATAGCGTGAGGACCTGTAGGGTACCCTGAATCTGGGGTAGCTGTCCTGGAGGTATCTAACCTGCAAGTTCAAATTAAGGGGTATAGATCTAGGGCAGGCATTATACCAACTTTTCATTGTAGTCTATTTTTTCATGTTTTTTGTGTGTTGTGGTTATTATGATTTTATTTTTGTACATTGAAGTGTTTCTTCATGAATTTTGCTTCAAAATGAGCTCTAAATCTTTAAAATAATCTCTTATGAGTAAAGCATGCTGTCCAACCAGCTCTGTGTCCAGCTGGCTAAGATTTACACAGGAAATGAACACAAGGAAGTTCTGTGGTAGGTATAAGATAAACATGATCCTGTTTATGTTTTGCTGATGTTCTGGTTGTTTAGAAGTTAGAGAGTTTTTTTCTTTCTTCCTTTTTCTTGTTTCTTCTCTCTGCCCCTCCCACCCGCTTTTATTTTTGCTCTGGGCTGTTCTTTACAAAAACCTAACAATCAGGCCAGTCTTCCTTGGGTCTTTGATCTTTTAACAAAATATTTTGTTATAAAAGGCTAAAAGTCTTGCAGTTTGTTGTGTTTCATACTTTGTCAGATCATACCCCCTCAGCACATATTATTCACAGATGGTTGGAAGCAAAAGAAGAAAGGAAGGGAAGAGTGCCTTAAAATTTGACATCTCACATAATTTCCCAAGAGATTGTTTTATAAATATTGGCATACTTTTCCTGACTTTTGCAGGTGCTTAAGTAGAACTCTGTGGCCTTTCACCTAGCATAATTAACTTTCTTTTATTTTCAGATGTTTACTATATCTTTTTCTAACCTTTATTTTCAGAGTGCCCTTGAAACAAAACTTAGCCAGTTGTATAGACACCTGCACAGCATAAGGCAAACACAACTTCATTCTAGCCCCAGGACAGGGGTCTCACAAGCAATCTCTGCAAATTCTCCCCACTGCTGTGTATTCCAGGCTGATAAATCAGATGAAGAGATGTAATCAGTCTTTGGAGGAATGCTGCAGTGACTTGCTTATTTTGATCCATGTTGTACCTTCGGCACCCTGGGTGAGTTGAATCAATGTTGATGAATCTCGTTTGAAGAAGATAAAATTTCCGTCTCATTAAGACTGTATGTTTTGGGGTTTAATAATGTTTACATTTTGGAAATTTAAATTAGTTAGTAACATTAGGTTATTGCTTTCATGTGTACTTTATTTTCTTAATCAATTACACATTTTTGCATTTAAAGTAGTTAAAATTAATTAAATTTAATTATGATCTAATCTTTTCATCAATGTGACATACTATGTAATGTCTCCAGATGTAGTCAGTTCCATTGATGTCATTTCATAGAGTAAAATTTTTGATTAAAACAATGCCAAAATTTTTTAGTTCAATTGTTTTCTTTGTTATTAATTCACTTCACAAATCTATGAATTTTGCATACACTAAGAAACTAATGTGATTAATAGTGACTTCAGAAACTTTACAGCTGGTCACCAAAGGTGTACTGAAGACGTTTTGAAGTGTCATGACTGAGCAGTTACATGGATTAGTTAAGATCAGGACGGGTAGGGATTTGAGGAGGAAATTTCCTGTAGAAAGATGGTCAGGTAGGACCTGGTTCTAGGCAGAAAGAGGATATCAGATGTATTCCAAGTCAGGAGAACAAGGCTCCCAACTCTAGACATATACTTGTGAATGTAGTTTATTTTTATATGCAAATATGTTTCTAATCAGGCTTCTTAATTCATCTTGGCTTCTTGAGGACTAGAATTGCCTCTTCTCTGCAGTATGACAACCCCCAATAAACTTCAACAAAGTTCCACACATATGGTAAAGCTGAGGCTATAAAAGTAGACATCTACAAATTATATTGTATTGTTTGATCTAATGTTTATCACCCTCCAGTGTTTTTATATGCAAAAGTGACTATAAATTGAGGAACAACCATAGACAGTGTGAACTGGATACAATGAATTATAAATGTGGTGTCCCAAGTATTTTAAATGGTTTAATGAAAGATAGTCCTCAGATTTTATAGAGTAATGTGGTAGCTGCCTCTGTCATTCAGATATTTGGGTACATAGCAGCTGAGGTTGAGACATACATCCATAGAGGAGGAGCTGGTAACCTTAAGAACAAAAGCAGAAGACAGAAAGAAAAAAAGGGGATTATAAGAGCTGGGAAGGAATCAAATGCGTGATGGGCTGATGGCTGATTGCATATGTCAAAAGTTGGAGATTTCCTATAAGCCTCTAGAGCCTAGTGTTATACCAATCAACTAGTTGTGGTCAACAGCATCGAATGCTGCAGAGAGTTCAAGATAGATTAGAATTGAGAAAAGATGATCAGATTTGTCAATTAAGAAACCATTGATAAATTTGGAGTGAGATTTAAGTTGTGATATGTTTGCAAGATTGCAAAGAGCTGAGGAGTGAGAGACTAGGAAGTGGAGGGAACAAGTTTTTTGTAGGAGCATGGTTGCAAAGGGCAGGAGAGATATATGCTGATAGCTTGAAGGGATGGTAAGGTCAAGTGAGGTTTTTTTAAGGCTAGGACAGACTTATAGGGCATACTTGTAGGAGCTAATAAATAGGGAGAGATTGAAGATGGGAAGGAGGATGATTATGGGGTTAATCTGCTGGTGAAGACAGGGGAGGATAGAATCAAGGGTACCTGTAGAGAAGCTGATCTGGACAAGGAGAAGAGCCAACTCTTCACCAAAGACTGGAGTAAGGAGGAAGAGAATAGGGAGTGTAGTATTAATGTGATTTAAGATCTTCCTCACCCATTCAGTAGGCCTCAGGTGGGCCTAGATGGGAAAGCCTGATTATATCTTTGTTTGTAAGTAGGCCTAAGGCCCCTACTTACTAGGTGCTAAGCTGATGTGGGCATGAAGTCCTCAGGGCTCTAAGAGGAGTTGCTAAGACCAGAGCCAATGGTATGTGCACTGAGTTCTAGTCAATCATGAATTCAGCCAATTAGAGACCTGAGTTCTAGCCAATCAGATGTCAGCTAGGACTATACAAAAGGAAAGCCTAGAACTGGAGACATCAAGAAGACACTGAGGCTACAGACATTGAGGGAGAGCCAGCATTGAGAGAGACTGCAGAGTGGAGAATGAAGAACAAGAGAGAGTTGCAGAGATCAAGGAACTCAGAGAGTTCCTTGCAGAGCTTCCTGCAGAGCTGCAGGAGAGAGTGCTGAGTGGAGAGTTAGGATTTGTGAATGATTGTTTACAGGAAGGCCTTAGCAGGGCTCCCCCCTCCCCCCAAGGCTTGTGGAGGGAGGGTGGGGGAAGTTTCAGTATGGCTTGATTCCTTGCTATAATACTTTGTTATAATTTCCTTGTTACTACATTGAGGTGGGCTTACTGGTTTTGCAATATAATTACTACTATATAGAATTGGAATTATTGGTGCTGGGATTGGATTCTCTCATGTCTAAATAAATGTTATACTTCCTCTGCCTTCTCTATAGAGAATTTCTTATACTTCGAGATTCTGAACCATTCAGGCATGTTCATGGTCATCTTTGAGGACATGAATCTTGCCTTACTGTTATGGGGGAGGGTAAGATGTTGGAGAAGAGAATGGTAGGGGAATATCTCTATGAATTTTGAGAGTTAGAGTGGGGGGGAAGAGGACACAACACAAATTGCCTCTATTTTCTAAGTAAAATATGAAGCATGGTCTTCTGTTGGGAAGGGGAAGGGAGGTAAGGAAGATTAGGGTTGTGTGACTTCCTTTAGATGCAAAGTTTTAACCAAATCGATGGGTTTCCTTCTTAACTTAGCTGCATTGATTTTGTTCCTGTAAAACTTTTTCAATTTCATAAAATTCAAATTATTTTTCTTTTGTGATCTCTTCTATTATGTATTTGGCTAGGAATTGTCTTCCTAAGAAAATGTTGGTTGGTTTTGCAGAGCTGTTTTTTTCCCTTTCTTTTTTTAACCTTTGTTACAGAGGTAGATTGGTGGGGAGGGAAGGGAAGAAAGATATTTGAAAATAAAGTTGAAATAAAAAATCAGAAACCATAAATAAAAATAAGATAAAATCAAGCAACACAGAAAATAATTTTTAGACAACAATCTTAAAAAAAAATTATCCCCTTAGCCATAGTTATGAAACTTTCCTTGTTGTTTTCTGTTTTATTTTTTGCATCATGGTGTGACCTTTTATGGTCAATTATGTTAACTAGAAAATTCTTCCCAAAGTTGTTATTGTTCTTAGGTTTCTGGGTTATTAAGTTTAGTTTGTTTTTACTTCTTCCATACATGATCTTATGCACTGATCTACTTTTTTATTTTATAATCAGTACCAAATAGTTTTGATTGCTGCTTTGCAGTATAGTTGGAAGTCTTGAAATTTTCCTTGAGTTTCTAGATCTTTTATTCTTCCAAATGAAGTGTATTATTTATTTCCCCTAACTCTATAAAAATAGCTTTTTGGTAGTATGTTAATATAACACTAAATCTATAAATTAATTTTATTATGATAGCTTGTTCCAGTCATGAGCACTTATTGTCCTTTAGTTACTTGAGTGGTTCTTTATTTTTTAAGGAATATTTTATAACTGTAGTTATTCTGGTCTTGAGTATGGCTCTGTAGATTGAATCCAAGATGCTTTATACTTTAGTAGTTGTTTTGAGTGGGACTTCCCTTTCTATTATTTCGTTATGAAATTTTTATTGTTTTGTAGAAAAGCTGTTAATTTTTGTGGGGTTTATTTTGTATCCTGTACCTTTACTGAAGCTATTAATCATATTTCTGTTAGCTTCTTTTTCTTAAATTTTCTGTGATTCTGTGCTCCAAGTAAAATATCATGTCATCAGCAAGGAGATGGAGCTTTATCTCTTTTTAGTCTGTCTTTAATTTCTTTCCCTTTCCTAAATGCTATTGTTAGCATTCCCAGAACACTGTCAAATAATAGCAGATGAAAGGGGACATTCTTATATTACTCCTATATTTACTGGGAAAGCTTTTAGTGTCTTCCCATTGCATATAATGCTAGCTTTTAATTCTATCTATCTTTTGACCTATCCATTTATCTCTCCTTTTTAACTGTAAAGCCAATCAGTAAGTGAAAGATCTTTCCAGACAATTGAATAGACTTCAAGTGGGGAGGTCTGATTAGAGACAGGCCTAAACCCTTTTACTAATTAAGTATGAGGCCCTAGGCTAGTTAGCAAACTAGTTTGCTAGTTTGAGTGAAGTGTGAAGCCTTCAGGGCCCTAAGAGGGGTTGCTAAGACCAGAGCCAATGGTATGTGCCTGAGTTCTAGTCAATCAGATGATGTCTAAGGACTGTATAAAACAAGAGAACAGAACTTGGAAACAGTAGAAACTGAGGACTGAGGACTAGGAGGAGGAGAAACTGAGGACTGAGAGCAGAGCTGGTCACAACAGAGCCGGAAGTAGAGGAGCAGAGAGCAGCAGGATTCAGAAGCCGAGGGCCAGCTTCCAGAGTATGCAGAGCAGAGAGTGCCGAACACAAGAGGGAGTTGCAGAATTCTGAGTCCATGGAGCTGCAGGAGAGAGAGTGCTGAGCAGGGAGTTAGGATTCATGAGTGAGCTTATTATAGGAGGGCCCTAGCATTGAGGGGAAGCACAACTATGGTTTGGTTTGCTGCTATAATAGTTTGTTATAATATCCTTGTTACTATAGTGAGGTGGGCTTATTGGTTTGGGAATGTTATTGCCACAATATCAGATTGGGGGCATTGGTCCTTGAGTCTAATCCTTTGGAGTCTAAATAAATGTTATACTTCCTCTGTCTTCTACCTAGAGAATTCATTATGCTTTGTGATTCTGAATCATTCAGGCATGCCCATGGTCCTCTCGGAGGTCATGAATTTTGCCTTGCTGATATACTATCATATTTCAAAAGGTCATTTTATGCCTTTACATAATATTTTAGAGCATAAATGAATGGAGTACTTCATAAAAAGTGGGTTTTTTTTTCTTTATCTCTTGGTATAATGATATGGATTTGGAGAATTTTGGTTTTAGTGTAATTAGTTATATTTGTTGTTTTTTCTGATGTCAGACTCTTCTTCCATCCCTGGTATAAAGCCAGTGTGATCATAGTGAATAAATTTGGGGCTATATTGATGTAGATTTTTTGAGGTTTTTATTTAAAAATTTAAAGTGAATTTCATTAATGATGTTGGTCAATAATTTTCTTTTTGGTTTATCATTCCCTTTTTGAAAGTGTTTGCTTTTGATTACCTTCTCCCATCTGCCCTCCCTTCTATCATCTCCCGTTTTTATACCCTTCTCCCTTCTTTCCTGTGGGGTAAGATACCAAATTGAGTGTGTATGTTATTCCCTCCTCAAGTAAAATCCAATGAGACCAAGATTCACTCATTCCCCCTCACCTGCCCCCTCTTCCTTTCCAAATAAAGGCTTTTTCTTGCCACTTTTATGTGAGATAATTTATCCCATTCTATCTTTCCCTTTCTCCCTCTCTCAATATATTTCTCTCTCATCCCTTAATTTGATTTTATTTTTTAGATATCATCCCTTCATATTCAACTCACCCTGTGTCCTCTGTATATATGTGTGTGTGTGTGTGTGTGTGTGTGTGTGTGTGTGTGTGTGTGTACATATATGTATATGTATATTCCCTTCATCTACCCTAATACTGAGGTCTCATGAATTCCACACATCATCTTTCCATGTAGGAAGGTAAACAAAACAGTTCAACTTCAGTAAGTCCCTTATGATTTTTCTTTCTTGTTTACCTTTTCATGCTTCTCTTGATTCTTGTGTTTGAAAGTCAAATTTTCTATTCAGCTCTGGTCTGTTCACTGAGAAAGCTTGAAAGTCCATATTTTGCCTTGGAGCATTATACTCATTTTTGCTGGGTAGGTGATTCTTGGTTTAAATCCTAGCTCCATTGACCTCCAGAATTTCATATTCTAAGCCTTTCAGTCCCATAATGTAGAAGCTGCTAGATCTTGTGTTACCCTGATTGTTTCCACAGTACTCAAATTGTTTCCTTCTGGCTGCTTGCAGTATTTTCTCCTTGATCTGGGAGCTCTGGAATTTGGCGACAATATTCCTAGGAGTTTTCTTTTTGGGATCTTTTTGAAGAGGCGATCACTGGATTCTTTGAAAATGATATCTAGGCTCTTTTTTTGATCATGGCTTTCAGGTAGTCCAATAATTTTTAAATTATCTCTCCTGGATCTATTTTCCAGGTCAGTGGTTTTTCCAATGAGATATTTCACATTGTCTTCCATTTTTTCATTCCTTTGGTTCTGTTTTATAATATCTTGATTTCTCATCAAGTCACTAGCTTCCACTTGCTCCAATCTAATTTTTAAGGTAGTATTTTCTTCAGTGGTCTTTTGGACCTCCTTTTCCATTTGGCTAATTCTGCTTTTCAAGATATTCTTCTCCTCATTGGCTTTTTGGAGCTTTTAGAAGTTTGAACAAATTTTATACAGTTTTTTGACTTAAGACAGTCACCAGTTTCCATTTGCTTCAACTCTTATAAAATGTAATTTTAAAAAAAATATATTTCACCAAATGCTTTAATGTATTTTCTGTGGAATCCAGTATTTGTAGGGCCCTAGAAAATATGAAACAGTCATCTAATAATAATTTAAAGTAACAAATTAGATGGCAGCCCTCAATTTTTCATCTTTCGGGAATTTTGATGTTTCGGTGTTTTTGGAGCTCTTTTGCCATTTAAGTTAGTCTATTTTTTAAGGTGCTATTTTCTTCAGTATTTTTTTTGGGTCTCCTTTAGCAAGTCATTGACTTGTTTTTCATGGTTTTCTCACATCACTCTCATTTCTCTTCCCAATTTTTCCTCTACTTCTCTTATGTGCTTTTCCAAATCCTTTCTGAGCTCTTCCATGGCCTGTGCCCAATGCATATTTTTCTTGGAGGCCTTTGATGTTGGCTCTTTGACTTTGTTGACTTTTTCTGGCTGTATGTTTTGGTCTTCTTTGTCACCAAAAAAAGATTCCAAAGTCTGAGTGTGAATCTGAGTCCATTTTTGCTGCCTGTTCATGTTCCCAGCCAACTGCTTGACCCTTGAGCTTTTTGTTGGGGTATGACTGCTTGTAGAGTAGAGAGTACTTTGTCCCAAGCTTGAGGGGCTGCACTGCTGTTTTCAGAGCTACTTCTTCACAGCTGCCACACCAGCGCTCCTTCTCCCCCAAGAACTGCCAGCCAGGATGGCAGCCCAGATCCAAGCAGGGCAAAGCAGGCTTTGTACTCCCGCTCTAATATGTGGCTTGATTCCTCCCAACAGGTGGGCCGGGGGTCGGAAGCAACTGCAGCTGTAGCTCTGGATGCAGCCTCAGAACTGCATCACCTCTGTTTGCCCCAGGGGTGGTGGCCAACTGCAAATCCTTTCACTCTGTCCCAGAAGTTTTTCCCACTAACCTGCTCTGTTGTTTTTGGTGTTTGTGGGTTGAGAAGTCTGGTAACTGCCACAGCTCAATGATTCAGGGCCCTACCACCTGTTACGCCCAGCTCCCTGTCTGGTTGGTCCTGTCATCGCCCACCCTGGGCTCTGCTGTGCTCAGCTCCCAGCTCCGTGTGATAGACATTTTCCAGAGACCATCCAGGCTGTCCTGGGCTGGAGCCCTGGTTCCCTCTGCTATTTCATGGGTTCTGCAGTTCTAGAATTTGTTCAGAGCCATTTTTTTATAGGCATTTGGAGGGACCTGGGGGAGAGCTTAAGCAAATCCTTGCTTTTTAGCCGCCATCTTGGTGCTGCCCCCTAATCCAAGACTTTTTTCTGCCCTTACATAGGTGTCCAACACCCTGGTTTATGATGTCATCATCTATTACCCAAACTTCTGCAATAACCTCCAAATTGTTCTCTCTTCCTCCTTTCTCTCCCTTCTCAAGTCCACCTTCTACATGACTCCACAGTTGACAAAATTGATATTCCTGAATTATAGATTTGATCATGCAGTTGTCTTGCCCAGGAAGCTTCATTGTATATCTTCTTTAGGTTAAAATAGAAACTTATTTTTGTCTTTGCCTTCCCCTTAGGTCACGCTTTGTTTGATGCCAAGTTGGTTCTTTATAAATGCTATTGAATTAAATCAGTCGTTTGTCTAATCCTTTTGAAGGAACTACATTTTTTTGTGCTGTGAAGATGATATACTGTTCAAACCAATGCAGTGTTGGAGACTGTACTATTATTTGCTGCTGTGAGAAGCAGTAGTTTTTATATTTAAGCTGAAGCCCTAACCATTCAGAGACAGTTAAAATAAGCAGATTTTACAATTTGGCATACAGAATATTGTCTTAGACTTTGTTAATGGAAACATACTTTTTAACCCTATTACTCCAATAGCTTCTAGAAGTACTTAGTGGTTACTTTGGTTGTTTAGAGACTTGATCCACAGAGCTTTAAACATTTGAGCTCTAACATCTTTCCTTTCTGTGCTTATCTTTATCCTGATACTTAGTTCATATTTTGCCCTGTGCACTATCTCCAAATGAAGGCTTTGCCTTTGCCTTTATTTCTGTAACAGTTGGCTTAATGTGGCACTTAAGTTTAAACATAAAAATTTTACTTAAATATTTTCAAAATTTTAAGTTGTGTTTCTTTTTTATTCACATCTGTAAAGTATTTTAGAATATTTTGAAGAAATGGTTTAAGGGCAGCTTGGTGGTGCAGGGGAGCGCTGTGTCTGGAGTCAGGAAATTGTTCAGCTGTTCAGTTGTGTCTGACTCTTCATGACCCCCTAGACCATAGTACACTGGGCCCTTCTATCCTCTGCTAGCTCTTAAAGTCTGTCCAATGTCATGAACATCATTTCTATGATATGGTATCCATATCCTTTTCTGCTGTCCCCTTCTCCTTTTGTCTTCAATCTTTCCTAACATCAAGATCTTTTCCAATGAGTTCTTTCTTTTCAGTATATAGCCAAAGTATTTAAACTTCAGCTTTAGTATTTGACTTTCCAGTGAATAGTCTGAATTAATTTCTATAAGTATTGACTTAGTTGACCTCCTTGCTGTCCAAGGGACTCTCAAAAGTCTTCTCTGGCACCACAGTTTGAAATTGTTGATTCTGCAACACTCAGGTTTCCTTATGGTCCAACTTTCACAGCCATACACTGATACTAGAAAAACCATAGCTTTAACTATACAGAATTTGTCTCTGATATCTCTGCTTTTTAGTATGCTGTTCAGATTTGCCATAGCTTTCCTTCAAAGGAGGAGCAAGTCTTTTAATTTCATGGCACAGTCTCTCATGATCTTTGAGCCTAAGAATATAAAATCTGACACTGTTTCCATTTCTTCTCCCTCTGTTTGTCAGGAAGCAATGGGTCCAGTTGCCAAGATCTTGGTTTTTTTATGTTAATTTTCAAACCAGCTTTTATAATCTTCTCTTTCACCATCAGTAAGCGGCTTCTTAATTCCTCTTCACTTTCTGCATCAGAGCAGTATCACCTGCATATCTGAGATTGTTTATATTTCTCTCAGCAACCTTAATTGCAGCTTTTGGGTCATTCAATTTGGAATTCTGCATGACGTACTCTGCATATAAATTAAATAAATAAGGTGATAATATATAGCCTTGTTGTACTCCCTTTCCAATCTTGAACTAATCAGGAAAACCTGAGTTTAAATCTGGCCTCAGAAACTTATTAGTTGTGTGACCCTGCAAGTCACTTAACCCTTTTTGCCTCGGTTTCCTCATCTATAAAATGAGCTGATGAAGAAAATAGCAAAGGACTTCAGTATCTTTGCCAAGAAAACCCCACATGGGATCATGAAGAATCAGATATGACTGAAATGACTGAACAAGAGATGATTTGTTGAAAAGAGCACTGGCCCCCTCAAGTCAGAAAATTAGTGTTTAAGTCCTGGCTTTGTTATGTCCTAGCTATATGATCTTAAGAAAAGTTACCTCCTCCCTCCTTTTTTGACTTAACTGTATGATCTGTAAAATTGGGGAGTTGGAGTAGATGATCCTCTCCAGATCTAACATTCCTGTTTTTGTTGTTGAATCATTTCAGTTGTATCTAACTTTTCATGACTCCATGTTTGGGTTTTCTTGGCAAAGATACTGGAGTGGTTTGCCATTTCCTTCTCCAGCTCATTTTACAGATGGGGAACTGAGGCAAACAGGGTTAAGTGACTTGCCCAAGGTCACACGGCTGGTAATTATGTGCAGCCAAATTTGAACTCATGAAGATGAGTCTTCCTGATAATCCCAGTGTTCTATCCACTGCACCACCTAGCTGCCAACCTTCTTATACATCAATTAAATTGTTATTTAACATCTGTTGAATCATAAAATCTAGAAGATAGAAGAAACCTTAGAAATCATTTAGTCAGCGCTCAATCAAAGCATGAATTCTTCTACTTATGTCATTGAGAAGTCTTCCATATCTTGTTCTAACAACTTGAATTGACCAAAAAACTTTCTGCTTCACTAGAAAGCCTATTCTACTTTCATTAATTGCCTGTACCTGATTTTCTGTAACTTCCCACCACTGATCTTAGTTCTGCCTTCTAGGTCCAAAAAACAAGTATAATTTTTCTCTCATATAGCAGCCCTTCCAAAATGTTAAGACCTTTGTCATGTCCTCTCCCTAAACCTTCTGTTTTCTAGGCTAAACATACCAGAGTTCCTTCATCCCTTTCTTATGAGGCATCATTTATATTGCTTTTCCTATTTTCATTGCCTCCCACTGGATTCACTCCAGTTTGTCAAAGTCTTCCTAAAATGTGGTGTCTGGAACTAGATACTATGATTCTATTAATTCAGTCTAAGCTTGCATTAGCTTATTGGGTTACCTTATTGGGTTTTTGAGCTTGCAGTCCAGCAGAATACTCAAGCTCTTTTCAGAGGAAATGTTGCCTAGGTACAGTGTCCCTATTCTGACCATGTGTAGTTGATTTTAAAAATACAAATGTAAATCATTTATATATTAAATTTTGTCATCTTTGATTTGGTCCATTGTTTTGAACTGTTGAAAGCTTTTCAGATCCTTGAGCTCTCATTCAGTGAATTAAGCACACCTCTGTCACCTGCAAACCTACATAAGCAAGCTATCTGCCTTTGTGTAAGTTACTAACAGAGATACTGAGCAGTGAACACTCACAGTACCAGTATTCCAAAGATTATTTATATCGGAGATTATTACATCAAAAGCTTCAGTGACCTACAAGATAAAAATTATTTCTAAAGCTATAGATCTGATATATTTTTGTCAACAAAAAATATTTTCTTTATTTTTAAACTCAGTACAACTACTCTTTTTAAGACCTCAGAGGAGAGGCATACTTTTCCATCGTACTATACATTTCTTAAGTATTATAAATTTATGAATTTCTTATAAATTTCTCATTGGATACATGATAATAAATTATAACCCTCATAAAGGCTATCTTAAAAATTAAACATAGCCCAGATCCTTGACTATGTCAAAGAAAATGAATTTAACTTGTTTCTGATTAGAGGAATTTAAACTAATCCTTTAGGCAATTCTATAGCCCTATTCAAAGAAAGCATATGGAACATGGAAAGATTACAACTTCTAACAATTGTATGATAAACTTTTAGAAGAGATTTATATTGGAGATGTTTTTGAAATAATGTCTCTTCAAAATGTTAATGTGGCACATTATTATTATTAATGTGTTTAATATTTAGTAGCATTAATTTCTTGCTTTGAGATCACATATGCAGTCACAATTTTAATCCTCTTTTTTATATAGATGATCCATTCTTTATCTAGATTGGACTGTATTTGACATCAAGAGGACCTAGGTTTGAATATTAACTATGCCCCTTATGCGTCTGTAACCTAAATGATGTCTAAAGTCCCTTCCAGCTCTGAATCTTTGCTTCTGTGAGTTATAACTCCAGCATTGACATTTCTCTCAAGTCTCATTTCTATATTCCCACTACTTGCTGAGTATGTGTACTTATATACAAGTATATATACTTGTCTCTTTAAATGCAACATCACGTCTAAAACTCTTTATCTTCCTTCTCAAACTGATTCCCCAGTTTCTGCCAGTTGCTCTCTTCTGCTAATAGTAACCTATGTTGTCTTATACACCAAAAGACAAAGTTATTTTTAATCAACAGGCAGATCCACCAGCAAGCTATTGCAATAGTCCAATCATGAGGTGATGAGAGCATGCACCATAGTGATGGCAGTGTCAGAGGAGAGAAGGGGGTCTACAAGAGATGTTGTAAAGGTTGGCAATAGATTGGATATGAGGAGGGAGAAAGATAGTTGTGAGCCCAAGGGACTAGGAGGATGGTGTGACCCTCAACAGTAATAAGGAAGTTGGCAGGGAGAGAAGGTTTAGGGAGAAAGATGAGTCCTGTGTCTGACACATACTGTATTTGTGACCTGGGGTAAAGCATAACTTGGTGCTCTAGTCAACTCTCTTATATAATACATTAAGAAAAGATGTAAACTTGCATTGGTAGGGGAAATCACCTGTGTAGTCCCTATTCTGATTCATTATCTGTGGTACATTTAAGCATTAGGTAGTTTCCTTAATTATCCATCTTAACCATGTCTGGTTTCACTTTTTCCTTGTATAAGATCATGAGTGTTACCACTACTTTTTTGGATTAGGCATGATAGATTCCACTCTAGCTCTTTGTTTTTAAAAAAGTAAGTTTTTATTGATATTTTCTGTTTCTTACATCATCATAGTTATCCTAAGTATCCATCACTCTTCCTCTCTGAAAATTTGGAGTACATGGGGACTTTCCTTTTATCAGTGGCTTTCTTGGAGTATAAATCCAGTAATCGAGTCTCTAGATCAAAGGGTATGGACATTTTAGCAATTTTGTTTCCACAATTCCAAATAGCTTTCCAAAATGGTTGTACCATTTCACAGCTTCACCAAGAATGTATTAGTGTGCCTATCATTCCACACCCTCTCCAACGTTAACTATTGCCATTTTGGGAGTCTTTTTTTTTTTGCTAATTTACATAATATGAGATGAAACCTTAGGGTTGGTTTGATTTGCATTTTTCTTATGATTAGCAATTTGGAGCATTCTTTCATGAGGTTGTAAATACTTTTCAGTTCTTTTGGGAAATGTTTGTTTGTGTCTTTTGACCACTTATTGGGGAATGGCTATTAGTAATACACATACACATAAACACACATGTTGTGTACATAGATATATATTTTTATGTGTGTATATACATACATATATATGTATGCACACAATTATTTATGTATCTTGGATATTACAATCTGATCAGAGAAATTTGATACAAAGACTTTTTCCCCCATTAGACCACATCCCTTTTTATCCTAGGTATGTTCATTTTGTTTCCACAGAAGCTTTTCAGTTCCATTTAATCAGTTATCTTTTGTAACTATGTCTATTTCTTGTTTGGTTAAGGATGTCTCCTAACCACAGCTGTGAGAAGTATATAATCTGTTTTTCTTCTATTTTTTATAGTATATTTGTGTATAATATCTCTGGTCCCTGTATGTGTTATAAAAGTTCCATGTGGCACAGAGGAATATTTTAATTCTTTTTTTCTGTCTCATTTGGAAGACATCATTAGTCTTTTAACTTAAGATTCTCCAGCAATTTGTTCAGTTCCATATTTTTTCCTTTTCTTTAGACTTTTCTGTTTCTTTTCCTTTTCTGTTAGACTTATCCAAAACTGAGAGAGGGATGTTGAAGTCTTTTGTCACTATTGTGTTGCTGTCTATGTCTTCTTGTAGCTCATATAATGTTTCCTTTATGAATTTGGATGTTAAGGCATTTGCAGCATATAACTTTATTACTAATTTTGGTTTGTTGTCTATGGTTCCTTTCAGTGTAATGTAATTTCCTTATTTATCCCTTTTTATTTCCTAAATGTCTGTACTTTGTCAGATAGCATGATTGCACTTCTGAGTTTTTTTGAATTCATCTGATGCATAGTAATTTTTTTCCGTCCCCTCAGTTTTGTTTTATTTAAGTCTTCTTTTTTTTTCAAGTATGTTTCTTGAAAGCATCGGATTGTAGGGTTTTATTTTCTCATCCAATGTCACTCTTTTTCTTTTTATTGATTTGTTTCATCTATTCACATTTAAAGTTATGAGCTGGGTTTGTATTTTCCTCCGTCTGTTTCTAATATTGATTTTTTCAAGTTACGATTTTTCCCCCTTTTCTGTTATAATTTGTGCTCCTTCAGTTACTTTAATCTTTTTAAAGGTAGCTCTTCCCCTCACCCTTGATTCTCTCCCCTTGTCTGTTTCCCCCTTCCCTTTGGATTTTTACTTATTAGTTGCTTTTTCTCTCTTGCTTTTATCTGATTATACAATTCTTTAAGTGGATTAACCCTTCCTCTCCTCCCCATTCAACTAGCCCTATTCATTAGCTTTAAAGTTTAATTTTTGCACCCCTTTCCAAAAAAGGATTTCTCTCCTTCTCTTCATTATCGATATCCTATGTCTACTGTGGACCTTCATTCTCTGATTCTAATGGTCTGGTCTTTTTTTTTTCTCTCTATTCTCCATGCAATTAAAATGTCCAAGGTATCCATTCTGGCTCTCCCTTCTAGGCAATTTCTGTCACTGCCTTGTGCGGCTTTCCTCATGGATTTCTCTTTTCCATTGTGCCTCACTCCCAGAACAATGCCAATTATTGCAGGTTTCAGAGAGGACACTTAGGGCCCTTCTTCTACCACATCCCTAATTATGCAGCCCATCACGGATTTATGCTTTCCCTTGGTTACTATTTTTTCTCCCTCAGTCCATGCTCTTCCACCCCCCCAGGTGTCAATTGTCCCCAGGAGTTCCAATTCCCCCCACTCTCCCTAGGTGGGACAAGTAAACTTTCTAAGCACCAAATACCCATAGGAGCATTTATCAGCAGAATCTCATCTCACCGCCAAAGCAAGACCTCCTTCCTATTTATTTCCCTTTTATCCTTTTTAATCTACCCCCTCTCCTCCTCGTCTACTCCCCTGTAGGCTCTTCTCTTTCTGAAACCATAAAGGTCACCTTCCCCTTACTGGTAGTCCTTAATTTGACCCAGGCACCTTGTACCCTCCTTTCTATCCTCCTCCTCCTCCTCTTCCTTCTTTCACATACCCTCCTGTTTTGTAATGTAGTCTTAAAAACCCCCAAAACGTTGATTCATCCTGTCAGCAAGGTGTCACCAAATTCTGTACATAATGCCCCAGGTCTGCCTCTTCACTGTTACCTCAACTGGATTTTCACCTTCACCCTTGCCTCCTCAGGTACATTTAGAATAAAGTACTTTACTAATCTTTCTGCTCTCACTCTGTTGCTGTCCTTTCCTGTTGCATTTATTCACCCCTCCTGCATTTCTGTTGCTTGGGGTGCTCTAGAAGCAAATAATCTCTTCAGTTCTGGTTTTCTTTCTAAATATGTTTCAAATGTCTCTTTTTAATTGAATGTCTCACTTTTTTCATTTACAATTAAGCTCAGATTTGCAGGGTATGTCACCCAGGGTTACTTACTAAACTATACATTATCACACTCCTACTTTTTTTGGTGGGTGCAGAATAGTCTTATGTTATTCAATTTCCTTTCCTTTTTATTTGAACATTTTTCTCCTGATAAATTGCAGAATTTGTTTCTGAACTGAATAGCTGAATTTAACCACTAAATGTCTTGGAGTTTGCAACTTTGTTTCTCTCCCTTCTCCCCCAATCTGTGAATTCTTTTAATTGATATTTTATTTCCTACATTCACAAGTTTCGGGAAGATCTTTTCTATTATTTCCTGCATTGTGACAGTAAAGTATTTGTTCTCTTGTGTTCTGCTGGGAGAACTATGATCCTTAGGCTGTCTATATGCATCTTGTCTTCAAGATGAATGTGTTTTGCTTCCTGAGTGAGCATATTCTCTTTTAATGTTATTTTCCTCCTCTTCCTGATTGTCTTTTACTTCTGTATATTTGCATTCCCAACCTATTATTCTCTCATTTTCTTTGGTGAGATTTGCCAGCACAGATTCTAGTTTGTGTCTGGTTTTAGGGTCTGCTAGTGCCCATGGCAGGTAGGGAAGGAGTGCTGAATCAGCTCAGGGTCAGTTCAGGTCAGTTCATGGATTTTTTAAACATTTCTTTTTAAACTGTCTTTTGTATTCTGTGTATCCTAGACCATGGAGATAGCTGAAGTTGCTTTATGTTTGCTGCATAATTTCTGTTTGGGAGAGGTTTGAGAAGATGTGGGGATCAGAGAAAATATTTTGCCCTCCATCTTGTTGCTCATGTGACCTAGAAGTTCTAATTCTTCATTTTAACTCCATGTGAATTTTATATTTTTGTTGAATTTCTTATAAACATACTATTGGGTTTTGCGTTCTTATTCATCACACCACCTGCCTCCTTTTCAACAAGCAAATTCATCCCATTCACACTTATAGTTAAGATTGTTGTTTGTTTTTCCCTCCACCATCAGTTATAATTTATTGTAATCATTGATAATATATTCTTTCTTTACCCCATTTTCTCTGCCCCCCTATAAGGAAAAATTATGTGGGTAAAGAAAGGGAGTGAAATCAACTCTAGTTATCTATTATTGGAAATGTTGGATCTGCATCCTTTCTTCTTCCATTTTTTATCCCACTGAGACCCAGGTCGCTAGGTATGCCTTTTTCTTTCTCTCTTTAATTCTCCCTTTGAAATCATCCCTCCACAGGAAGAAAAAAAGCAAGTACTTTACATTAAGTACGTGCTATGTGTCAGGCACTCTGACAAGCATTTTATAAATATCTCATTTGGTTTTTACAACAACCCAGGGTGATAGGTGCTATTCCCATTTTACAGTCAAGAAAACTTGAGACAGAGAGAGGTTAAGTGATTTGCCTAAGGTCACACAGCTAGTAAGCATCTGAGGTAGGAGTCAAACTTAAGTATTCCTGACTCCGGGCCCAATATGCTATCTTTTATACCACCTAGTTACCTCATCACTGAAGTATGTTTTGTTTGCTGTTCATCTTCCCCTCAATGCTTCTGTCTTTCTTAACCCCTCTTCCTACTTCTTGTCCTTGCCTGTTTGTAGTTTGTTTTTATCATATTTATGCACTATATTCTGACTCCCACAACATTCCCTGGATCATCTCAGAAAAGACTGAGAGATTCATGCAATGCTTGTTACTGGCATACCCATCATCTCTTATCGTGCCTTCATTAGAAATATGCATTCTCTCATCTTTCACATTCTTCTCCTAAGCTTTGTAAGGTAAGTTGTTCTTTGTGGTAAGGCAAGGCCTTCTGGTATGTTGTATTCAAAGCTTTCTTTACCTTTACCATATTATGTAATTTTCTGTGATTCTCACTGCAATTCCTTCTCTGCTTGATCTCCTGTCTCCTGGATGCTTGGAGCTTTACTTTCCTTTGACCTGAAAGCTAATGTAGCTCATAATCAGGATGTTAAAATGTTAATTATCATTCTGTAATGTTAATGGGTGTGTGTGTGTGTGTAAGATCTTCCCTGCCCATTGATAGGCCTCATATAGAGCCCATTAAGGGAAGCTTGCTTATACGAAGGCTTGCACACCTTTTGTTAATAAGCTAATTAGTCAGTGAGTCCAAATGTGATGTCTTCTGGCTCTGAGCCTATTACCTGAAAGAGTATATATTGTGAGAGGTGAGTTTTTGCTTTGGGGGCTCGCTTATGAGAAAGATGTTGCGATTCCCTGGTTTAGACTCTGAGTGGCTGTATGTTCCAAGCTCCCCAGCTCCTCAGAGGTAAAGGCTCTCTCTTTTCAGTGGTGGATGGAAAGCTTTTATTCAGGCAGTAGAGCCCTGTCTGTTGGTCTTTATTTCTCTCCTCTGTATTTCCTGTGTTTGTATTTTATGTGATTAAAAAAGAAAGATTGTTGAGTCCTAAAACAGCTATCTTTCCTTAGTAAAGCAGATCTAAGATCCTGCACTAGCAGCCATCCTGGGTATGTCAGTGTGGTTGCTGTTACACATGTTGTGATATATACTATAATAAGGCCCTCTAAATCTATTGAGATGTGGAGTGGTGTTTCGTTCCACACTTCCATGCTTGAATTCTTGTGGCTGCTTTTTCTATTTTTTCTGTCTTCTTTCTTGCTTTCGGGAGTCACTTGTCATTTCTGGTTGTTTCCCCTGTACCTGCCTATATCATTTCACCTGTCTAGTTTTTTTTTCTTCTAAATCACTCTGGAATTGTGAAGAAAAAATTTACCAAAATTACTAGAATTGTATTGGAATTAGGAGTAAATAGACTCTGAGCAAGTGCCTGAGGAGAAATCTTGTGAATTAAGTCAATAAGCTTTGGTGCATTGACTTTAACATCTATTTTGATTGTTCAAAATCCTTTTGCTTCCTTCATAGTTTATGTACATATGGTCAAATATAGCTGTGAATTTATATACATATATACATACACACATGTACGCATATGTGTGTAGCTGTGAATTTTATTCGTGTGTATGATGTGGACAGGTTTAGCTGTAAAAGATGTATATATATATATGTGTGTACATATGTATGTGCATATATATACATATATAATGATTTGTGCAGCTAAAGTTGTGAAAATATATATATATATATAATGATTTGCACAGGTATAAGTGTGAATGTTTTATACACACACACACACACACACACACACACATATATATATATATATATATGTTGCTGTTCAGTCATTTCAGTCTTGTTTGACTGTGACTTCATTTGGGGTTTTCTTGGCAAAGATATTGAAGTGGTTTGCCATTTCCTTCTTCAGCTCATTTTGCAGATGAGGAAACTGAGGCAAACAGGGTTAAATGACTTGGCCAGGATCACACAGCTAGTAGGAATCTAAAGCCAGATTTGAACTTAGGAAGATGAGTCTTCCTGACTCCAGGCCTGACACTCTATCCATTGAACCACATAGCTGATATATACAAACATTATGTATATATACATATATATATATACACACATATATATGAATATATATGTATGTATGTATATACATACGCACATGTGTGCATGTATATGTATATATGCGTATGCATATGTATGTATATAGGTGCATATTGTATATGTATGCATATATGTATAATGATTTGAATAGGTGTGGCTCTGAATACTAAAGTGTGTGTGGTATTAACTAACAGCAGAGTAATTGCCTAGAGAAGAGGAGGTCAGTATGAGCTGGAATCTATTATCCTTAAAGCCTTCATGGAGCAATGTGGGAGGAGCACTCTGATCCAACAATACCTATAAAAGGATGGTTTGAGGGGAACTGTAGACAAGCTAGAAAAAAAGAAAAAGAAAACGTGTACCTGACAACACAGAGTAACTTGGGGTGAGAAGCTGTACTTAATTCTCTATTGACATCTACATCTCTACTTTTCCTACAAGGGATTTTTGGAACAGGATAATAACAATAATGGGCAATGGTGGTACCTCATGGTTTGCGGTTTGCGAAGTACTTTACACATTCTCTTTTGACTTTCGCAACCAGCCTTTTTAAAAGTCTTTGTATCATGAGCAGCTAGCACAGGGTTCTGGCACACAATAGGTGCTTAATAAATACCTATCAAATGATAGATTCTCTACAACTTCCCTTTAGGTGCCACAGTGTCAGTGCACCAAAGCTCATTGACTTAATTCACAAGAGGACTCTCCTCCAACTAAACTAGCTTTGGCACTAACCAGTTGACACTGACTGGCACTGGTGGCTGTCATTTATTTTCCCTCCAGCGTTTTCACCACCACACCACTACCAGAATAAATATGATGATTTCTGCTTGCATGACAGAGGCAACATTATTTTCACAAGTAATAGGGTCATACGATTTAAAGGAATGAGGGAGCTCAGACATGTCGTCCAGCCTCTCCCCACGTGCACTTTGCAGATGAGGAAAGTGAAGTCCAAAGTGGTGAAATGATTTGTCCATACTACATATAGTACACATAATCGTGGCAAGGATAAAGCCAAAGTTCCTTCTTGTATAATTTCTATCCAGTCTTTATCATAAATATTAAACTGGCCTATTTTCCTTTCTCAGTTGTCATTCTCTCTCTCTTTTTTATCTGACAGTATGGTCCCACTATATTTTACCCAAACAGGTATCAAAAAGATATTACTAAAATTATAACTATAATAAAGAAGAATCTTTAAATATAAATTATTCAAAACCCCATGTAACAGTTTTCAGGAGGGAAAACCCATCAACTTTTAATGGGCTATAAATATCCCGCAGATCAGTGCCAAGCATTTAAATAGAGAGGTGTTTATTTTAATGAACCACTTTCCTGGATATCACATACTAGGTGGGTAAAGGCCATAGAAGAGCAGTGACTCAGATTCTTACGGGGTTAAGACAAATCAGAGATTACAAATATGGAAAACTTTAACAGGCAGTTTCCTGAAACACCTCTTATGTTTGCCTCTGGATTCTTAGAATCAGGCAGGAGTTAAATGAACAATTAGAATTTATGTTTAAGTACCTAAAGAAACCATAAACATTATACCCTGCCAACTACATAATTGTAAGGATTGGGTTTATAAATACAACGAATAAATGTAACTTTATTCTGCCTTAACAGGCTCACAAGTCATTTTTCAAGCAAGGACCGAAACCAATATACATAATTGAATTTTCAATCAAAACACAGCATCTGACAAGTTGGTAGTTTTGGACACTGACATTTTTTCCCATGAGTGTGATAAAATAAATAAAAGTGAGCATAGTCGATTAGTTTGTCTACCCAATAATTTTTCCCAAGGGAAAATAAATCTTTGTGCATTGCTTATCCCATTTATGTCCAACTTCGTGCTTGAAGATTCATGCTCTACTCTAGTGATCTGGTGTCCTTGAAATTCCTGAAGTAGAGAGAAACCCTTCTGGGAGACTTTTTAAAAGGTATATTCTGGAATTTTGTCAGATGATTCTTGATATATTTACTCTAGATCAGGCCCCTTCCCCCTCCCCCAAATGTGTTTCTTGTTGTTTGCAATAGATATCATGTACCGACTTCAAAACTTAGAGATACTCTAGGCACTGCGATCAAAACAACATAACGTTCTGTTGGTCTCACAGTTTCTTTTATGACAATTCTAAAGGGATGACTGTTCTTAAACTCACGCATCCTCTAACTGCCTTCTGCTTTGATTGCTAAAATGTGTGTTTACTCCTTCCTCTGTTTTTCTTGTAGTAGTCTAGCATTAAAAACAATAAAATTCTTACCTAATGCCTCATGGCTAATTTATAAAACATTAAATACTTTATCCTGAGGGCTGGAAAAAGTTACACTAGTACAAAGAGAGAAATAGTATTTCCTATTTTTTTATAGTAAAAAAGATGATATTATCACAGATTTAGAGCTAAAAGAGACCTTCGAGGCCACTGAATCCTACTGTCTCATTTTACAGATGAGGAAACTGAGGCAAGGAGAGGTTAAATGACTTGGTTAGGCTTACACAGTTAGTAAGTGTCTAAGGTGGAATTTGAGCTCAGGGTTATAAATAAAATTGATTCTAAGTCCAGCATGCTATCCACTACCCTATGTTTCCTCTACAATGTAATGACCAATATGATAAAAGTCTTAAAGCATATTCAGTCATATTATTCTCTCTAAAAGCATTATGGCTAATAACATTTTGGTGATAGCAAAAAGGATTTTATATCATTAATAAATAAAATCAAAAATTAAATGGTATTTATTTCAATATCCCATTCTTTTAAACTTTTATTTTATATTTATTTTATAATATACGTAAGATACTAATACAATTGTAGAGGCATAATTTAAAAATAGACCATATATTAAGGGTGTGAACTCAAACCTTTTCTCCCTAATGGGATGTATGACCAAAAAACTTTGATAATTGCTTAATAAATGCATGTTGATTAATGGAATTGAGACCACTGCTCTACATAGTAAGCAGTATTTTTGTACATAATTTTTGTGTATTATGAGAATGATATTAATTGTTTATTGTACATGGCCTGCTTTAACTATTCATGGAAAATATATATAAATCACAAATATAAAGTAAGCCAAAAAAATTGCAACTGTCCTTTTGTTTTAATTATATAGAATTGAAATGCATCCTCTTATTTTTATCTATGACTAATTGAGAGCAGGTTTGCCTTTGGAAATAAAATTAAATTATAAAAATCACATATCTATAATCTTTTTTATCTTGTAAACATTATTAACTCATGAAATATGTTGTGAGATAGGTTAGCAAAGTATCTTATTAGACTTCGGTCCTATTGTAGCTCCTAGCATTTATATAGTGCTTTAATGTTGTCTCATCTGATCTTCAGAACAACCCTACGAGATAGGTGCTATTTTTATCCTCATTTGACAGGTGAGGAAACTGAGGCTAAGAGAGATGGGGAAGTGACTTGACTAGGCTTACACAGTTAGTAGGTGTCTGAGGTGGGATTCTAACTCAGATCTTCTTGACTTCAAATTGTAAGCTTTGTCCACTTTGCCACCTCATTACCTACCTTATTCATTTTTCATTTGTTAACTTTTTCATGAAACTTGTGCTAATTGAGTTTAGGTTACATTCTTTGGTATCAGGAAAGTGATAATTTTTATTTCTAAACACCAAAATATATCTATCTTTGCTAATTTCACATTAGTATTAACAAAAATGGCTTTTAAGACTCAACCTTCTTTTCAATCACACGCAAACAAGGTTTGTTGGTTTAATTTAACTGCTGTCTTTTATTTTTAAAAATTGCATTGCTTTGCATGTTTTAGAGTGATATAGTCCTCAAATGTTTCAAGCAGAATGCTTAGATTATTGCTATTTCATTCAGATTATGTAAGAAGAAAGTCAACTGCTAAAATTAATTCCACATGTAGTGCAGATACCATGTATATGGTTGAATAATTCATTCCTTGACACATCTTTGTTTTTATATTTTGTCGAACATATAAAGCATGTCTAAAGTTATCAGTTAAGAATACTAGTTCTTAACAACTGATTGTTCTGTTTTTCAGGCCAAAATACAAAGTTCCTCAATCCTAGAATTCACTGTAGATAATGTTCTAGCCATACTGCCAGCGTTCCCCAAAGGGGCTCCTCAAGAAAAAGCCAAAAAGGCAGTTGAAGCACTGTTGAAGGCTACTAATTATGCCAAGCTAATGACTATGCAACAGGTGAGGGAAATGGTTTGTTTCATTTAAAGTGTTGTCCTGTCTTACTCTTTTCCCCCTTATAATGGTGCTTAGGGTCCCCCTACCATTTTTGTTGGGAGGGAAGTGGAGATGGACGTCAATGAAATTCAGTTTGCAACCTTTGAATCTGTTCTGATCCATCATTCAGCTTTGTGTCTGCCATTGTTGTAGGGGGTAGATGAAAAGACAAGAGGTGCATATAGACGTGAGAAACCAGCAGAATAATGATGATCCTTTTGCTGATCAAAGATCACAGTTATGATATTAATGATCCTGTGGCAGATAAGCTTCTAATAAGGGCTTCAACAGTGCCTCGTGAACCCACCAGATGGTAACCATTACTATACTATACACTGGTGGCCTGAGAGATACAGTCAGTGAGACAGCTCTCAGATATCACTTTTACCAGTTTGAGGAGATCTGAATAACAGATTTCTTTACAGAGGTGACTGCAGAGATGGCTGGCAAGAAGTCCTTCAGCAAACTGAGTGTAAAGGGGTTCAGGCTTTGTGAAATGATGAAGATCCCAGGCAGCCAGAGGAAAACAAAAGGAAAAAGAAGGAACCACAGATTCTAGAATTAAGCTGGAGTCTGTCTCATGATTTTCTGGACCTCTTCCATTTCTTCCAGCAGTTGAGGAAGAAGCCTTTGCCAATTATTTTAATCTACTTCCCAGTGGTCCTCCAGCTGTGGTTAATATTGCCATGCCCCTGCCCCCTGAGGTTGCACCTCCATGCCCATTAAGTTTTGGATCACACACATTCTACCCAGTGGGATCACCACCTCCCTTCATATGAGCTCCAGGACCCATCCACTATCCTCAGAGTCCCCAGAGGATGGAAGCTCATGCAGGAAAGCACAGAAATCCCTAACATCCTGCCACAGTGGTTGGGCTCTGAGGAGGAAAGGCACTTTAGAAACATAATAAATAATTATTGGAGTAAATGTTTTTTTCCTACGTAAGTTTCCATGGTAGCATATAACATGCTATGATATGGACAAACAGAAAGCTGGAGCCAAGTTCCCGAATATAGGGCAGGTGGAGGAGCCCTGTTAAACTTACATTAACAAATCTGGCTACTGGTGCAACCATGTCCTTCACTTCTTAATCATAAAGGGAAAAAAGGGGACCTGGGTAAATTTAGAGCTTCTGAAGAGCTGTAATTCTTATTGCATGTATTTTTTTTGGTGTGTTTGAAGGTTTGACAAACTTTAATCTGGGGTGAAAGCAAACATTTGACAATATTTTAAAAATAATTCTTTTGCTAGTCTCATTAGAGAGTCACTAAGTATTGTTTCCCCATTACTTGTGGTCAAACTTAGAAAATCAAATACTGCTAGATACTTTCTTTCCTTTTTCTTATCCTCCTTTTGTTAAAGGAACCTGTGCCAACAAAGCAAACTTCTGTTCAGTCTTAAGAAAGTTTCTACTTATATTCTACCCTTCAAAGTGACTGATCTCATCACAAAACTGTGGGGCATGCCTTGCAAACTCCTGCCTCCTCTCGTGAGGAAGATGTTAACATCTCTAACTATGAAATGGATAATTTGTTTGTATGTGTGAGCAACAACTCATGGAAATGTCTTAGTTTAACTTGCACTTCCATGTATTTCTATCTAATTTGAGGCTATCTATTACTTTGCTCATTATAGAAGTGTTGCTGAATTGTAGACAAGTGAAAAAAGACAAAGGAAATGAGGCCTGTTCTGAATTTAAAATTTTTTTTAAAAAGTCATTAAAACAGTCCAATTTTTTAAAAAAGATACATATACGTATATTTTGTATCCTCTCAGTAGAATGTAGAGGTAAAGGACTGGCTATTTTTTTTAGTCTCACTATCTCCAGTCTCTACGACAGTGTCTTGCATATAATAGATACTTAACATCTATGTATGGATCTATCTATGGATCTATGTATTTCTCTGTGTGTGTATGTGCACACACACGTGTATACATGTACTATATATATGTATCCATACATGTACATGCATGTATATATACATATATATGTATATTTTACACACACACACACAAATCCATCTTGGACAAGCACTGCAGCTACACTAGCGAGCTGGGCATAGACTTGAGTAACTGGAAGAAACTGGGCTAAGTTGTCTGTGGAAATTTGTATAGTAATTACATTAATCCTAAGCTGTCTACTGTTTCCAAAACCAATATTCTCTTTAATACTAATATCCCTCTGATATGACATGGCTGTGAATCATGGAATTCCTGATTTCAGAAGACTCAAAATCGCAGGTGACCCAAAGGATAGCCAAAGATCCTCAGGGTATTAACAGGTAGCAATGAGTTGCCAAGAAAGATTTGCACACAAGACCTGGAAGAAATCCTTGATCAATTATATAGCTAATCAGAAAAAGAAGTGGGTTTGTGATGTATCAAGCCGCTGATGGGAAAGATTGAGGGCTACCTTGATACCCTTAAGATATATATCATCTAGGGTAGATGTGCAGAGGGCCATGGATAAAATCAAACAGGATATAAAGGCATGGAGAGTATATGGGTGCACTCTTGGAGGAGGCAGCCACACCAATGAGATTATACCTTTATCCAGGTCTCCAAGTAATAAGGGTATTCCTTCATTAGGTAATTTCAGATGTGAGAATATTCTGAGTAATTATTTATTAAGGAAGTTGTTGAGTTTTCATGAAGAAAAAGTTGTAGACTAAGACTTGTTTTTCTCCTAGATAATGAAAATTATACTTCATATGGTTATACTTTGTAGGATCACAAAATTGCAGTCAATTGATGGAAGGAACTTAGAGATCTAGCCCATCTTCCATTTTACAGATGAGGAAATTGATTCACAGAGAGGCTGAATGATTTGCTTGAGATCCCTCAGCTTTATTTTAACTCATACCTATTGGGCAAGAGCCCTGGCATCTTTATCCATTCAACATTTCTGGGTTTAATGTGGAAATTCTGTGTCATTTATGATATTCATAAGATTACAGGCTGATTCTTATAAAAGTGACTGAAATTTCTGGAAAGCATAAAAATTAATATTACTAGTTACTAATATTAAGCTCAAGTTAATTTTTTTGTCCCCAAATTAGATAATATGAAATCATTTAGAAGGTTCACAATTATTCTTTTATTTGTGTGTATGTGTTTTTTTATTGGTTTCTCATACTCAGATAATAAAAGTTAAAAATGGTGTTTTCAACAAAACAGAAAACCAAAAAAACTTCCCAAGAAATTTGTAATCTAGTTGAAGGGACATGAAGAGTACTGTAGGAGTTTGGAGGAGGAAGAAATCAGTGTGTTCTAGTGCTCACAGAAAACCTCATGTAGAAGGTTGAATTCGAGCTGGGTCCTGCAGGATGTTCCAAGTTTGGCCAAGTGAATAAGAGTGGAGGAGAAGTCATTACTGTCATGGAGAATGATTCATGAACAAGGATTTGAGGTGGGAATGACTACCAGCTAAGCACCCTCACAGCTTCCCAATCAAATAATGTCTTAACATTTTTAGTGTTGACGTCACCCCAGACTGCACCCTCATACTTTATAGGATTCTGGGAATCAGGTGGCTGAAAAAGAGCTGACATTTATTCTCTGTGTGACCTTGAACAATCACTGGGCTTCAGTTTCCTCATCTGTAAAATGAAGGGCTAGCAGTAAAGGGCCTCTGAGTTTCCTTCTACCTTTAAATCTATTATCATATTTCACATTTTACAGATGGTAAACTGTTCTACTAAGAAAATAGTTTGCCAAAGATTCCCTTAGATTCTAGGAATAGGAACATGAAGGTGACTAAATCATCCACAAAGCCATGGCATCATTCTCAACTTTGAATTATATTTCAGAGTGGAGCAGACTGGTCAGGGACACTAAACTAGCCCTTTTCTTGCAAAACAGAGACCCTTCATGTGGAATTTGGAGCACTGCAGAGGTGTATTTAAAACAAAATTGAAAAGTAGTTGAATTCTGTTTGGGATGTTTCACATGATGTGATTGACCTTTAAAATGTTATTCAGAACTTTCCATGCACAGTTTAACTTTGCCTTGACAAAGGAGGAGGATACCTTTTAGAAATCTATCCAATAGCAAAAATGATCTCTTTTTCAGAATTAAGAGTATCAAGATGGGCTCAGATTCAATCTAGCTCAGCTTAGATTGAGTCTGGCCTGCTTGTGAAAACAGGAGTCACAAAAGGTGGGATTTCTTAAGACAACCCATTATGGTGAATCCCTAATAAACTTTCTCTTTTCCGTTGGCTGAGAAGGCTTGAGTCGAATTGTTTTGGCAGGACCCGGCGTGTGGATATTTTGGGGTCTCGAGCACCCCTAGAAACCTATGGTTCACTAACAACCATCATTTTTACTTTAAACCTCTTCATTTTTTGGTTCCCTGACTGGGAATACTGCTCATCTCAAGTGCTTCTCCAGCCAAGACTGGAAGGTAAGCCTCTCCCTATCCCAAACCCCTTCTCGCTCTCCAAGCATTTTGGAAGTGCTTTTCGGTCCTGACTCCCCAGGTCCCCAGCAGGTCAGACAGCTGCTCGCTGTCTTGGACTCAGCCTGATGCTCTCAGGTTCTTGGTCCAGTGGTTTATGTTCGAGGCCACGGACCTGGGCACACCTTCTGCAGCACAGAGGACAAGGACAGATGCCTTATCCGGAAGTGCGCCCCCAATTTTCCCAATTCTCTTAGCACTAGGAAATGGGAAAACCTCAGGTAACTTTTTGTGTTCATTTTTTTCCTGTCTTGCTTTGTTCCTTTTTGAGGCTTACTTTCAGATCCTCCTTGCAGAGGAAGGGACTTCCAGCCCCCTGAGCCCACAAATGGCCAAACCTCCTCGATCCCCAAAAATTCCCCCTTAGGCTTTTACAAAATTGGAAAAAATTTAAGTTCTGTAAAGAACTTAAAAAGAAAGGCTGGTATACTTTTGCAGTACTGCCTGGCCACAATATCGCCTAGAAGGCCATGAAGAGTGGCCTATTTTTGCGACTTTACAATATAATACTCTTTTACAGTTAAAGTTGTATTGTCAGCAAGAAAGAAAATGGACACAAATTCCTTACATAATGACCTTCGTGGAGCTCTCTCGGAATCCCATTCTCAGAAAAGATTGTAAGATGCTCATAACTAGATCCCCCCCACAAAGGGGCAATGGGGGTCAACAGGACATTTTGGGTAACCCCCTCCTTATGGCCCCCAGGGCTTCAGCCCCAGCCCCTCCTCCTGCTCCTCAGCCTCCTTTGAACACCTTTGTTTCCTGTGCTCCCCCTTCCGTGGCCATCCCCTCTTTCTCTTGGTTTCCTGTAGTGCAACCCTCGTCTTTTCCTGCCTCTTTCACGGTCCAAGTCTCCTACCCTCCATCTCCTCCCATGGCCCCTTCCGCCTTGGTGACCCCTGCTCAGGTCTCAGCCAAGGGGTCTGGTTGAGGTGCCTCCCTCTGTGGCCCCTTCCCCTGAAGGGATCCCTACTCAGGTTCTGACCTCATGCCCTGCCCCTATTTCAGGCCCTACAGTATCTACCACTATGGGCCCTACCCCCAAGGCCTCGATTACCCACTTTATCATGGCTATGTTCTCTTGTTTTAACTAATGGCTCTGGCCCTACGTGCCCCTCAACCCATTGGGTCATGGGCATCAAGGATCAGTTGTTTGAACACTCCTTCTCTGGCCCTGTCCCCTTGTTGGGAAGGGACCTGATGGTGAAATTGGGAAGCCAATTTTTTCTAGTTAAACCTCATAACTCCCTTTTCCTTCTGTTTATCAGACCTCCCCATGTTCCCCCAGAGGTTGTGGGAGAGGGTTGAGCCAATTGTTTGGGATCAGGGAATTCCTGGGCAAGCTACTTCTGCCACCCCAGCCATAGTTCCCCTCCATGGCCTTCAATATCCAATTAAGCCCAAGGCTTGGGAGGGACTGCAACCATTAATTGCCACTCAAGGTCCTGACTCACTCCCTCTAGAGTGTGGCCCTGACCAGGCTAAAGCTTTTGAGACTTTGAAAACTAAATTGACCACCACTCCAGCATTAGCTTTACCTAACCTAGAAAAACCTTTCACTTGGTATGTTGTTGAAAGGAGAGGACAAGCTTTGGGAGTCCTAACCTAGTCCTTAGGACCTGACCCCAAGCCAGTTACCTGTTTTTCAAAACAATTAGATTCTATGGCTGCTACAGCCATCCCAACTGAGGAAACTTCTAAACCTCTAGCAGACCAGCCCCTAGAAGCTCTGACTCCCCAGAGCATACTAGAAGCAGAGAGCCACTAGTGACTAACTAACCACAGGCTCACCAAATATCAAGACTTGTTCTTAAATACCCCTGACCTAATTTGGATGTGCTACACACTCCTGAACCCCGAAGCAGTGTGGTACACACAACAAGTGATTAGGGGAGCTAGGTATGAAATAGTCTTTTTTAATTCCCACCAGGGATATTGTCCTTTCTCTGTACTCCTATACTGTCTGGTTGTTTGCTTAACCTCCTTGCCAGGTTTGTCTCCTTCAGGCTCCAAGCCATGAACTTCCAGATGACTACTCAGATTATGTACCCCGTGAACTGGACCCATCAAGGCAGGGACAGCTCTATGCCCCCTGCCAGCAGGAAGCAGTTTCAGAAGCTGAGACCATCGTCCCTGACCCCAAAAGAATTTGGGTCCTATTTGTTTGAGGGGACAATGATGAGGGCACAGTCTCTGGGACCCCCCTTGAATCTGGAACACAGTCTTTGGGAGCCTCCTCATTCTGCTTGAATCTGAAATGGACGGACGAGAAACACAGACCAAGCCAAATTAGAATGTATATTAAGCGTCATTTATTAGCCCGCGGCTGTCCCATAGAGGGGAGCAGCCTCGAGCACAAGAATCTAGGGCTTCTTATACGTGAGCCTTGAGCAGGTGCAAGCAAGCCGTTACAGAAGCAGAGTATTGTGAGCATGTCTAGGCAGAGTATTGTCAGCATGTCTAGTCTTGCCCATCATGGGCCACACAGGGTATTTGTTGCAGGTAGCTAGGTTTGATATCTCAGGACTCGGGGTTTTTCGCCAAGTATTTGTTGCAGGTAACTAAGTTGGCACAGAGGTCCAGTAAGTGGAGTGTTACGGCAGGCCCTTTGAGCAAGAGGTCTGCATGCCCCTGAGCAAGGGGCTGCAAGCCAGTGTGCATGCCCCTGGGCAAGGGGGTGGTGGTGCTGCATGCCTCAGAGCAAGGGGCATTTCAAATCTTCCAACTAGATCTGGCCTTCCCCTAAGGCCACAAGCCTTACATTATCATTAGGCCCAAATCTCTACCTAGCCTCACCCTCACCCTTTATTGTCCTGCTACTTCCCACCCTTGACACCATCATATCCATGACTTCAGCTACTTCCCACCCTTAATTCCATTCTCTTAGTTCCTGGACTCAGACCTTATCTTGTCCTCCTTAGACTCCTCCTCAAGACCCTCCTTGAACTCCTGTCTCTAGTCACCCCAGACCACCCCTCAAGCCCTCCTACAATCTTTGTATGTATAATCTCCATCCTGCCTCCATGAAGGCGCTCAGATTCAATCTAGCTCAGCTTATATTGAGTCTTGTGAAAACAGGTGTCACAAAAGGTGGGATTTCTTAAGACAACCCATTACGGTGAATCCCTAATAAACTTTATCTTTTCCCTTGAAAAAAAAAAAAGAGTATCAAGATTCTTGTTTCTCCGAGGATCTTTGAGCTCACATCTAAAGAATATAGCATTGAGATCCCTTTTTATTTACCTAATCAACAGAAAGACTTGTCAAAATTAAGACTATGTAGCCTTCTTATAGCACATTAAAATTTGCAAAGTGCTTTTCCCATGTTATCTCCTATCCTTACGACAGCCCTGTGATAGCAGTGCTATTATCATCCTCATTTAACAGATGGGGAAAGTAAAGCACAGGATACTTAAGCCAGTTGTCCAACCTCACACAGCTAGTAAAGTGGCTGAGGTAGGATCAGAATCTAGGTCTTCCTCATGACTACAGTAGTCTGCTGGCTGCTCTCCCTGCCTCAAGTCTCTCCGCTCTCCAGTCCATCTTCCACTCAGATGTCAAAATGATCTTCCTAAGAGCAGGTCTGACCATGTCAACCCCCTATTCAATAAACTCCAGTGTTTCCTATCACCTCTAGGATTTAATTAAAATCCTCTGGTGTTCAAAGCTCTTCATAACCTGCCTCTACTTCCTGTCCCCTTAGACCTCCCACCTTTCCATCCAGGAAGATGGAGAAGCTTTCCAACACTTTTTACTACCTCCATGTACCCCACAGTCTTATGATACTAACTCCTTTGCTGTTTACATAAGACACTCCATCTCCTAACTTTGAGTATTTTCACTGGCTGAACCCTGTGCTTGGAATTTTCTTCCTCCTTATCTCTGCCTCTTGGCAGATCTAACTAAAATTCTACCTTCTACAATATTTTCCCCCCAGGCTTCCTTAGTTCTAATGCTTTCCTTTTGTCAGTTACCTCCAATTTATTCTGCTAATATCTTGTTTGTACCTAGCTGTTTACATGCATGTATCCCTCATTAGACTATAAATTCCCTGAGAGGAGGAACTGTCTTTTGATTTTTTTTGTAGCCCCAGCACTTTGCATAGTGCCTAATAGAGCTTAATGCTGACTAATGTCTTTTTGTTGCTCTTGTCGATCTCTAATAAGTAACCTATTGTACCATCCATGCCTCCATTAGTTAGAATAGCCTCTGATGTGATGAAGCTATTACAGTGCTGTGGGAGCTGAGTATATTATTAATGATTCCTCCTTTTAAACCAGGAGCAGGAGATATCTGGGCCTTTGCTTAATTTCATCAAACTGCTGGGTCAAGAACTGCTCTGGCTTAATAAACTTTCAACAAATGTTTATTGAATGAATATTTGTTGAATTTCGCTGTCTCTTTATGTTTATCTCTCTTTCTATTTCTTTGTGCCTATTTCCAGCTTATTTTTCATCTCTTTTTCTCCCTTCACTTTTCCTTCTCATCTTTACTCATCTATCTTTTTACTTTAACTGACCATAATACAAAACAGAAGTATTCCTATTCTTTGTTATATCGTAGAGCAGATTTCATATAGTTTTGTTTTTCTTGTTCTTTATTTAATGATCAGGCATATCAAACGTTTTATAACTCTTTTGAAAAAACGTATTACCTTAGATGACTTTTACTCATGTGGGCCCAGTTTGATTTTTCTTTTCCTGTGGGTCAGGAGACCTCTATAGAAAAAAGTTCATCCCTTCCTTTTTTTGATTAAGGCCAACTTGCAAGGTGCCCAATAGGGTGACAATAATACCTCATGCATAGAGAATTCACACAGACTTTCTAAATTACAAATATACATGAATTTTAGGTAATACAGACAGCTACCTTAGTTATCAACCCTCATTGCAGTGGCCAGCACTTTTGACTCTCACTTGGTTGTTGTCCTTTGTACTTGAAGAGGACCAAAATGACATCACTGTGCTAGAGTTAAGTTACAGTATGTTGTGGTGGTAAGCAAAGTGGGACTTTTCACTGTTTTTTCTTTTGGAATGCTTTTTAGCACTAAGGTAATCAAGTGCATTTGACTTGCCTTTGTTTCAATCAAGAGTCTTTGATTGAATCAACAGTCTTTGATGACCTGCTTAAGTCACAAGAAAGCCTAAGTCACATGAGTTTGAGTCACATGGTTGTGGTGCTCTCTGATCCTGAAGAAGTGTATATATACTCTGAGGTTAGCATTTTGTTTTGGATGCTGACTCATTGGAAGAATATTCATGTGGAGAGTTTGGGTAGCCATTAAGGGGCCCCTCAGCTTTGAAAACCCAAATGTTGGTGCTTTTCTCTCTGGTAACTATGTATGTATTGCTATGGACATACCCAAGCCCTGTCTGCTGATTTGTATTATTTGCTCCATTTATATTATTTCTGCTTGTAATTTCTGTTTGTGTTTTCTCCGAAGTTCAGGGTGCTGACTTTTCCCCCTGAACTAAGTGAATGAAATATGTATCTTTAATTAAAGTGAGACTGTAAATACCTTAAAGTTGCTTTCCTTAGAAAAGCAGATCAAAGAACCTGTGCTAGCAACCCTCTTACACCTCCACAGCATCTGCTAGTAGTATTGTTGTTGCGTATGTCCAAATGTGTCCAATATGTGCTTGGAGTGCTCTTCCATAGGTCAGGCACAAATAGTCAATGTGAACATTTGGGGTGGATTCTCTAACTTTGAGTGTCTTGTGTTTCTTTTGAACTACTTCAATTCTGCTTTGCTCATAGAGCTACAGCACCTTCTCTGATGTGGGAATGCCATGCTGAGCAGTCCTGTGCCAGTGTCTCCCATGTCACACAATCAAATCCAAAGTTCTTAAAAGAGATCTTGAGAGTTTCCTTGTATCACTTTTTCTGACCACCATGTGAACACTTGCCCTGTGTGAGTTCTCCATAAAATAGCCTTTTTGACAAGTGTATATTTGACATTCAAACAACATGGCTAGTCCATTAGAGTTGCATTCTCTGCAGTAGTTTTAATGCTTGGCTGTTTAGCTCGAGAAAGCACCTCAGTGTTTGGTATCTTATCCTGCCAGGCGATCTTCAAAATCTTCTTAAGGCAATTCAAATGAAAGCAATTCAGTTTCCTGGTATGGTGCTGGCATACTGTCCAGGTGTCATAGGCATACAACAATGAAGTCAGCTCAATGGCTCTGTATACCTTCAGTTTGGTAGTCAGTCTAATACCGCTTCTCTTCCATACTTTCCTTCGGAGCCTCCCAAACACTGAGCTGGCTCTGACAATGCATGACTCAACCTCGTTATCAGTGTGTACATCCCTGAAAAGTACACTGCCAAGGTAAATTAACTTAACCACAGCATTCAGAACTTGTCCATTTGCTGTAACCAGTTGTTCTAAGTATGGATGGTGTGGTACTGGCTGATGGAGCACCTATGTTTTCTTGGTGTTAATTGTTAGGCCAAAATTAACATAAGCAGCAGAGAATTGATGCATACTTTGTTGCATCTTAACTTCAGAGGCTGTATGGAGTGCAAAATCATCTGCAAACAAAATTATGTACCAACATTCCCTCCAATTTGGTCTTGGCTTGTCTTTTCAAGTTGAATTTATCATCAGCATGGTAGCTGACTCTGATGCCATATTTGTCCTCATTGAAGGCATTTGACAACATGGCTGAAATTATTATACTTAAAAGCATGGGAGCAAATAGACAGCCTTGTTTCACTCCATGGTGACTGGGAAAACATGACAGCATTGTCTATTATCTATAACCCGGGCAAACATGCTGTCATGAAATTGATGTACAATGCTGATGAACTTCTCTAGGCAACCAAATTTTGACATAATTTTCTATAAGCCCTCATGACTGACAATATCAAAGGTCTTGGTCAGATATCCAAACATTGTGTACAGACCTCTGTTCTGCTCCTGGCATTTCTGCTGGAGTTATCAGGCAGCAAATATCACATCAACTGTTCCTTAGCATTTTCTGAAGTCACACTGTCTCTCAAGTAGATGACCATCTTCCAGGTGAAGGATCAGACTGTTAAAGAGGACTCCGGCAAGAATCTAGCCAGCAATGACTAAGAGAGAGACCCCTCCTCGCCCATGATTGTTATGGGACAATCTGTTTCCTTTACCTTTATGGAGATGGAAAATGGAGGCATCCTTGAACTCCTGGGGGATAACCTTGTCTTGCCATATAGTCTGGAAAATTTCAGTCAGCTTTTGTATAATCAATGGACCCCTCCACCTTCTAAATCTCTGCTGTAATAGAATCAGCATCAGGTGCTTCACCACACCAAAGGAGCCTAATGGCATTCAAAACCTCATCTTCACTTGGAATTTCAGCTAGGGAGGGATTAACTTCTACCTGAGGTAAACGGTCAATGGCTTCAGCATTGATTGATGATGATCTGTTGAGAACACTATGGAAGTGTTCAGCCCATCTCTCTAGGATCATGTCCTTATCACTAATCAATACAGCTACACGAGCACTGAGTAGTTGAGATGTACCATAAGTCTTTGGCCCATAAATAGCCTTCAGGGCGTCATAAAAGTGTTTTGGATTGTTACTATCAGCATAAAACTGAATTTCATCTGCCTTCTCACTGAGCCAAGAATCCGGTATCTTTCTAAGCTTTGCTTGTACTTTATTTTTTATGGAATTAAATGCTGCTTTCTTAGAGATGGATGAACTATCCTGCTGGTAAAAATCTGTGGAATTCTCATTTTTCATTTAGCAGCTTCTGAATTTCCCCATCATTTTCATCAAATTGGTCCTGATGTTGGTGTGTGTTCAGACCCAGATGAGCAAATGCAGTGCTGTATACAAAATCTCTGCAAATAACCCATTCCTTTTCTGCTCCACTGTTGTCAACTCTATGTCAGGTCAACTTTCCCTCCAAATTAGGAATGAACTCTCTATGCTTGAAGAAGTACTCTAATCTGTTGACATTAATTCTTCTGGTAGTCATCCTGCCTTGGGGCTGCTGCTGCTTTTGTTAAATGTGAATGTTTAGCTTGAAGAGGGTAAGTCTATTATTGGTCCAGCACTTTTTGCTACACATCACCTTTGCCATTCTCATTCTGTATTTCTCTTTTCCTCACAATCATATTGTCTATTATTAAATGTCAATTTTTTTTGAGGGCATATCCATGAAGTCTTATTGTGTTTAGGTAAACAGAAGATAGTATCAGTGATTAGAAGGTCATGAGATGCATAAGTCTTCATTAGTAAGTGATCATTGCCATTGCTCATTCCAACTCCATTCCTCCATAGGACTCCCTGCCACATCTGATAGTCTGAGCCTACCCCAGCATTAAAGTCACCCATAATTATAAGCTTGTCTTCTTTTGACACATTGATGATAAGGGTCTCCAGGTCTTCATGAATTTTTTTTTGACTTGTAACTCTGTCAGTCATTATCATGAGTTGTACACAATTTCACCCACAGTCACAAGAATGAATGTTTTATTTTTAATACTATGATAGCTTAATACTCTACTGACAATTGAAACTGTCAGCCTGCATAGACTCTGCAATCTCTTCATCTAGGTGATCTTTCTGTTTCATAGTTTGATTTGAAAAGAGATTTTTTTTTTTTTACAAATCTTTTCTGACTTCAATAGAGGCAGAATGGTGCAGCTGAAGGACATGGGTTCAAATCCTACCTCTGCTGCTGCCTACCGATGTAACTCTGGGCAAGTTATCTAATCTTTCTTCATCTCAGATTTGTATACTATATTTCATTGAAGACAATAATAATGATAATAATATCAATAATATCAATAATGTGACAATATATCATGGCAGGATACAGCCAAAGCTGTGCTTAGGGGAAAATTGCTATCTCTAAATGCTTTTATCAATAAGAGAGAGAAAGAGCAGATTAATAAATTGGGCATACAACTAAAAAAAACCTGGGGAAAAAACAAATTAAAAACCCTGTAGTTCAGCACCAAAATAGAAATCCTGAAAATAAAAGGAGAGATGAATAAAATTGAAAATAAAAAGCCATTGAACTAGTAAATAAAACTATGGAAAAAATAAAGTTGGCCAATTTGTTTTTTTTTTCAAAGAAAGAAGGAAACCAAATTACCAGTATTAAAAGTGAAAAGAGTGAATGTGCAATGAAGATGAATTTAAAGCAATTATTAGGAGGTATTTTGCCCAACTATAGCCCCCAAATAATTAACAACATAAATGGGATGGATGAATATTTACAAACATATAAATTGTCTAGATTAACAGAAAAGAAAATAGAATATTTAAATAACTCTATCTTAAAAAAAAATTGAACAAGTCATGAATGAGCTCATGAAGGAAAATAATCCCAGGACCATGTGGGTTTACAGGTGAATTCTAACAGACATTTAAAAAACAAATAGTTCTAATATTATATAAACCATTCAAAATAGTAGATAAAGGAGTTCTACCAGATTCCTTCTATGACACAAATATAGTTTTGATACCTAAACCAGAGAGAGCAAAAACAGAGGCAGAAATATATACTAATTTCCCTAATGAATACTGATACAAAATTTTAAAATAAGTACTAGGAAGGACATCACAGCAATATACCACAAAGGTTATGTGACTAGGCTGGCTTTATACCAGCAATGCAAGCCTGCTTCAGTATTAGGAAAGCTATAAGCATAATTGACTGTATTAAAACAAAAAACATCAAAAATCACATGACCACCTCAATAGATGCAGAAAAAGCTTTTGACAAAATACAACACCCATTCTTGTTAAAAATATTAGAATGCACAGGAATAAATGGAGCTTTTCTTAAAATGATAAGCAGTATCTATCTGAAACCAAGAAGCAAGTATTTGTTTTCACCATTATTATTCAGTATTGTAGTAGAAATACTAGCCATAGTAATAAGACAAGAAAAACAAATGAAAGGGATAAAAGCATTGGCAAGGAGGAAACAAAGCTATCGCTTTTATATCAGAAGATATGATGGTATACTTGGAGAGCCCTAGAGAGTCAACTAGTTGAAACCTTGAACAACTTGTTAAAAGTTGCAGGATATAAAATAAACCTATACAAATCATCAGCATTTCCATATACTACCAAACAAACTCAGCAAGAAGAAATAGAGAAATTCCATTTAAAATAACTGAACAATTTAAAATACTTGGAAATTTACTTGTCAAGACACACAGGAACTATATGAACAACAATTACAAAACACTCCACACAAATAAAAGGTCTTAAATAATTGGAGAAATGTTAATTGCTTATGAGCAGGCTGAGCCAATATGACAATGCTACCTATATTAACTTACTTATTCAGTGCCATACCAATCAAACTACCAAACAATTACTATATAAAGCTAGAAAAAAATTCATCTGAAGAAACAAAAGGTCAAGACTGTCAAGAGAATTGATGAAAAAATATGTGAAGAAGCAGACCTAGCAGTAACACATCTCAAAATTATATTACAGAGTGATAATCATGAAAACAATTTGGTACTGGATAAGAAATGTAATGGTTGATCAATGGAATAGATTAGGTACACAATATATAGAAGTAAAGTGGCTTGGTATCCTAGTGTTTGATAAACTCAAAGAACCCAGCTGTAACAGCAAGAACTCACTGCCAAAAAGTCCTGGGAAAACTGGAAAGTAGTCTGGTGGAGATTAGTCATACACCATCATCTCACACTGTATACCAAGATAAGCTCAAAATGGGTACATGATTTAAATGTAAAAATGATATAGGGGAGCACAGAAGAAATTACCTATCCAATGTCTAGATAGAGAAAGAGTTCATGACCAAACAAGAGATAGAGAGGTCCACAGGAGGTAAAATGGATAATTTTGATTATATAAAATTTAAGTTTTTTTCACAAACAAAACCCATGCAGCCAAAATTAGAAGAAAAGCAGGGAATTACAGGGAAAATTTTACAGCAAGTTTCTTTGATAAAGGCCTTATTTCTCCTATATATAGAGAATTTAGCCAAATTTATAAAAATCAGAGCAACACCTTAGTTGATATATGGTCATAGGATATTAACAAGCAGTTTTTAGAGGAAGAAATCAAAGCTATCAATAGTCATATAAAAATGCTCTAAATCATTAATAATTGGAGAAATGCAAATTAAATAATGCAATTCTAAAGAACCACATCACACCCATCAGATTGGCTAAGATGACAGGAAAGGAAAATGGTAGTTGTGGAAGGGAATGTGGGAAAATAGGTATACAAAGTCCCTGTTGGTTGATCTGTAAACTAGTCCAACTATTCTGGATAACAACAAAAACTATGCCTCAAGGGCTATAAAGACATCAAAGAAACAGGAAAAGGATCCAAATGTACAAAAATATTTATAATAGCTATTTTAGTGAGGGCAAAGAGTTAGAAACTGATGGGATGCCCATCAGTTGGGGGAATAACTGATCAAGTTATGGTACATGAATGGGCTGGAGTACTATTGTACTAACAAGAAATGATGAAGCGGATAGTTTCAGAAAAGCCTGAGAAGACTTATATGAACTGATGTAAAGTGAAGTGAGCAGAACCAAGAGAAAAATCTATACAATAGCAGATTATCAACTGTGAAAGACTTAGTTCAACAATCTACCACATCTATAAAGGACTCATGATGTAAAATGCTATCCACCCCCATATAGTGGACTCAGAATTCAGATTGAGGTATAATTTTCCCTTTATTTTCTTCTTTCTTTTGGATCATTGCTAAATCAGAAATATATTTTGCATGATTTCATACATGTAATGGCAACTATATTTCTTTCCTCTTCAATAGACAGGGGAGAGGCAGGAGGGAAGAAAAGAGTTTAGAACTAAAAAAAAAGAAAAAATGTTCTGTTTGGCTTTCAAAGTCCTTCCTTAGCTAGCCCACTCCTACCTTTCCAATTTTCGTATACCTTACTCCCTGCCAAATAATCTGGTTCAGTGGCACTGGTCTCCTGGCTGTTCCAGGAAGAGGATACTCCATCTCTCAACTCTGGACATCTTCTTTGGCTGTTGTCAATGTCTGGAAGGCTCTCTTCTCTGCTCCTGAGCTGCAACTGAACTCCCTGTCTTCCTTTAAGCCCCAACAAAAATCCTGTTTTCCCCCTAACCCTTCTTATTTCTAGTGCTTTCCCTCTGTTACTTCCTATTTATCCTGTAGCTAGCTTGTTTTATATATATTTGTTTCCATATTGTCTCCCCATTAGGTTGTAAGTTCCTTGAAGGCAGGGCCTCTCTTGTGTGTGTGTGTGTGCGCGTGTGCATGCGTGTGTGTGCGTGCATGATACGTGTGTGTCCCCAGTGTTTAGCACAATGGCTGCCATATAAGCACTTCAGTACTTACTCTTGGGCTATGGAAATAGTCTTCAGGTTAGTCTCCCTGCTTCGAATCTCTTTCCACTCTAAAATTTTCCCTCCACTCAGCTGCCAAAATGATCTTCCTAAAATCCAGGGCTGATCATATCAGCACCTTAATAAATTCCAGTGGCTCCCTATTACCTCCAGGATCAAATACAAATTCCTTCTTTTTGGGGGGGGGCTTTTAAAGACCTTCCCAGCCTTCACACCTTTCCATTTGTCTTAGGTTTTCCTCCACTCTATGTGTTCTAAGATTCAATGAGAGTGTCTTCTCCCTATTCCTTAAACATGACACTCCATTTCCCAACTCTGTCTATTTTCACTGACTGTCCTCTGTGCTTGGAATGCTTCCCCTCCTCACCTCTACCTCTGGGCATCCCAGGCTGCCTTCAAGACTCATATTAAATTTCACCTTCTGCAAGAAGCCTTTCTTGGCCCCTTTCTCTCCTCACCCCCATCAACTTGTAGTACCTTTACCTTACATTTATATAGTCTTGTGTGTACAGCTACTTGTGTATGTACATACACATGTCTTATGTGTATAGCTATTTGCATGTTGTCTCCCTTACTAGAATGTGAGCTCTTGAGAGAAATGACTATGTTTTTGATTTTCTCTGGAATCCTAGTGCTCAGCAGAGTGGCAGCACATAAGAATCTTTTAGTAAAGGCTTTTTAATTGATTGATTCCTTCATAAGTATTATTGAATTGAATTGAATATTTTAGCTTTTCAGTTGACATCTAGAACTAAACCTATGGGCATTGCTACTGTGTATAGGAGATACATTCTTCCCTTTGTCCTTCCATATAGCTCAGCATAAAGGATTCTCAGAATAAATACCTCATATTTTTTTGTGATCTCTACAACTCATGTTTTGCTTCCCCAAAGTCTGTCTAATCCTTTGTCCTGACAGCATTTTATGATTGAAATAAAATAAGAGTCTTCCTTTGTACTTGACATTTGTTCAGACAAAGATTGTTCTCTTAAACCAGCAAATTATTTTCTATATGGTATCCGCATGTCATTTTTTAAAATACCCAAACACTTTATTCCAGCTAGCCTATAGGATTACTCCATAGTAATACCATATAATGATAAAGTAATTTTGCTTCTCACTAGGTATGAGAATTTTTCTTTTCTTTTAAGAAATGAATGTTTTTCTTAAAAGAAAATAACATTCTCTAAACTGTTTTTTTTAAAACCAAGGTCTAAAACATGATTCAAGAGACATAGGGAGGGAAAGAGGGAGGGACAAAGAGGAGGGAAAAAGGGTGAAACAGAGAAATATAAGTGTGAGGAGGGAGGGAGGGAGGGAGAGAGAGAAAGAGAGAGAGAGAGAGAGAGAGAGAGAGAGAGAGAGAGAGAGAGAGAGAGAGAGAGAATGAATGAGATTAAGAATCGGTGATGGTGGTGGGGGCAATTAGAGAAGACAAGACTTCAAAAATTCAACTCCGAAATTCTCTTTTCTCTGATAAAAGAGAATATATTAATACAGTTTCTCCCATTAAGTTTTGGTTCATAGTGCAATCATGTAGAAGTAAGTCCTCTCCTATACAAAGGCAAGTGTTTAGCACATACTGGCACTTAAGAAATGTCAACTGGAATTGATTGCTATAAAAAGGCAGGTTTATATGGTTGTATCTTTAACATAATGAGAAAAGTTTAGTAATCAAGCACGCTTATCTTTTAAGGGATAAAGATTTGTCATTGTCTTCTGTTCATTACCAAGTTCTGCTAAGCTTTTTGAAGTATTTCTCAGGTCTAACTCCTCTGTTATATTTAAAGAATAACTTAGTCTAAATATTCATCATGTCATGCCTGGACTCTACTGAAACATGCTTTTAACTAATTTCTCTCTAGCCTCACTCAACTCTCATCTATCCTATACAGTTTGGAGATGAATCATTCTGATTTTTCCCAATACCTTATTCTTTCTTTTAAAAAAAAAAACTTAAAGTAACTTACTAATGCTTAGTGTACCAAAGAAAAAATTCTTCTATTCACTATTCAAGATCAATCCCAAATGTTCCATTTATCTCAGCAACCTCATTTCTCAATAACTTTGCTTTTGAATTTGTGGAAGACTTGTAGCCCTCACAATTTTGTCAAATCCATGTTTTTAGAAAAATATACTAATAAAATAAAGTGACCTAGTAGCCAAAATGATCATAATGATGAAATAGCCTGAATCTTTTGAGAAAGACAAGTCTTCATTTGTCATGAATTTGTGAGCTTCAGAGTAGTTAATTTAAAGGCCTGTAAAATATAAAGATTATGATTATTATTATGTGGAAATCATAATTTCTTTAGAGTTCAAATTACTATGACTATCGAAGACCAAAGAAAGTAACTCATTTTGAAATATGTCTTACTGCTTCCGTTTCTATATACCACATTTTATCTTTGAAAACTTGGATTCTACTCTTTTGGGCTCCACCTTTTACTGAATGCAAAGTAGAAACTGAATACTTTAATTAAAAATATTTTCTTGATGTTAGGAAACACCAGACATACTTAGAAAGCTATTTCTGATCTAGCTTTTGGCCAGCAGTGACTTCATCTCCTAGTTGCCTCTATGAAATGTTGTCTGTAGTTGGCTGCCATTTTTTTCCTGGTGATGAGAAAGTCACTAGACAAACTCTTATTTTTGTCAGTTTGGTTTTTCAAACTATATTAGTTGCTAATTGAGGCACACCTAATTAGATTGGTTATGAGATATTTTACATTAACTGTTTAAAGTTGGCCAAAAAAAACTAGACATACATACAACAATGCTGCTATTTTGGTTGTGTAGACATAACTCTGCTACTGTGGAGGTGTGCCAATTAGATCAATAGGAATCTATTGAATAAATTAACATTTTAAGTCTTTACCCATTACCTACCATTACCTAGGCTATATTTCTGGTTCATTTTAGTTATTTTTTCTTGGCATAAGTAACTATTTTTATGTTTTCTACATTTTGGATTTCAGATAAATGCCCTACAAGCAGAAGTTAATTTCCATAGAAGTATCTACAACCTCCAAATTAAATACACCAAAGCTGTTTTTGATGGTATAAAGCAAGCCTACCACTCTTTTTTGGCAAATGTTGATGGTGTTCTGTGTTCCCCACTAAGAGGTAAGTAACAATTCAGTCAGCGTCCAAGTCTTAAGATAATTCCGGCTGCACACGCTATTTGGATAGTATCGAAAATGCCAAACTGTGGAAATGCTAATGTCGTAGCACAATAGAAGTTGTGAGAAAGTGCTTTGTAAACTATAAAGTATTATTTAAATAAATGATGGCATTGTCATTTTAGCTTTGAAACTGCTCAAAAGTGGATATACTAGAACTTTCACCCTTAGGGTTCAAGTCAATGTTGAAGATTGCCAATTGTATTCTTTTTGCTATTGTTGATTTCAAACCGAACTTTTATTCAGTATATCTGGCTTTCAGAAATGGAAAAGGTGGCTTTTTCCAAAACTCCTTCTTTCCCTACAACTGTTTTGTTGCCGTGGTTGAATTCTAACTGCTGCTATGTAGTAATTTCCTTGTCTACCTTCCTTGGCTCTTTCATCTTCTTGTCATTCTTATTAATGTCACTTTTTGAACAGTTAATACTACTTAAGCAAACAGGTAGCAGGTAAGTACATGGTGTATGTGTCTGTCTGTCTATCCATCCATCTCTTTATATTTTATTTTATTTTTTTACATCTGGACCATTGATTTATGACTTGCCCAGGTTCACACAGTTAGTAAGTATTTGAGGCTGGATTTGAACTCAGGTCTTCCTGACTGCAGGTCCCACGGGGATGAGGAACGTGTTGCCTCAGGGCCCTTTGACTGAATCCAACCTTCACAGAACAAATCCACTTAATAAAAGGATTTGTTCTGTAAAACTTAGACTCAGTCAAAAGGCCGCATCCAAGGACCTAGAAGGCCACATGTGGCCTCGAGGCCACAGGTTCCCCATCCCTGCCCCATACTCTATCCACTGTACCAGTTAACTGCCCCATATAAATATGTGCGCATGTGTGCGCGATATATGTGTTTACATATAGATGTATGTGTGTGTGTCTCTCTATAATTATATGTATTTTTTTCCTCTTGCAGATGTTCTTTCCTCTTATATAAACCTCACATCTGAACCATCAGACAGTGCTTTCAAAAACTTTCTTGCTGTTTTAAAAAACAATGCGGAACAGATTCAAGAGGCAGTTGACACTTTGACTCCATCAGAGAATCTCCAGCATGAAGGTAACAATTTTACTTGTTCAATTTGAGACAGCACAAAATGAAAAATTGCCTTTCCGGCTGGGTTGTGAATCTATGAAAACAAGGCAGGCATCTGAAGAAGAAAATAATTTGTCTCTGTTTGACAAACTGACATCTTAGTACTTCATAAGTTAGTTTTTCTTTTAAAGGTGACTTTGCAACTTGATCATTATATTCAAAAGCCAATTAAAGAAATTCTGTTTACTACTTAATTTTCACTTATGCCAAATGAAGGAATGTTTAATGCCCCCAATCAGAGAGATTCTTTGCCTTGTTTAAGAGCCCATGGATAGCAATAATTAATGCCTATTTTACATAGCACACACTAGGCTAATTTGCCTTAAAACTCACAGCCTTCTTGATCGATATTCTTTTTCTTTACTCACACTGAGAACACGAATGATGCCAGGAAAGGTTGTGGGTAGGAATTTTCTTGAGACTACTAATTTCACTTTCTACTGATTTAATATTGCTTCCACTTCTTTGTTAGTTAATAAAATGGTCTTTCAGTTAGTATATGTTTCAAAGAATTAGATGATCTGTAAGATTCTGTCTAGCTCTGTCATGCAGATGGAATGGAAGCTTCAGAGATGAAGGTGCCTTCATCTTTCTGGGCCGCGATTTCCTCATCAGTAAAAGAAGGAAGTTGGGCTCAGTGACTTCTAAAATCCCCTTAAACCCTAAACTGCTGATCCTTTGATTATATTTTTAAAAATTGTGTGGTTTCAGGGAAAAAAAAAGAATTACAGAAATTGGCAATGAAACTTACCAGTTTTAAAAATTAAAATATGTAGAATATATTACTATCTCCATTCTGCCCTTTAGGAATGAGGTATGAATACTGGAAATAACATGGCATTACTAATATCGTTAGCATCTTGACACCTAATTCTTTAATAATTTCATTCAAAAGTGGAAAATAAGTGCAAACATTCAATTTTCATAAATGAAATGCTAATCCTCAACTGTATTATAAAGTTTGGGAGATGGAGAATTATCTACTTAGTGTTGGAAATTTAACGCTCACAGTGTTCTACACTTGAATTGACTCCAACTTGATCCAAATTACTGTGAGTCATGAACTCAGTGAAAGGTTTGCATGTACTTGAATTCATCCTTTTTGAAATCACAATTATATAAAATATGAGAATTTATTCTATTACAATGGAAATACCCAGTGCAAATTTGAATAATGCATCACTCCAAGAGATTCATTATTGACATCAATCTGGATTTAGCTCAGGATGGTGAAGTTATTCTCTTCATTCCCTGTAGGAATCAGTGAAAGAGGAAAGAAAATGTTTCCATAGAGATTTAGGTCACAATTAAGGCAAAAATTTCTAATCTTAAGTGCTTTCTCATACTAGAATGTCTTACCTGAGTAGGGTAGGAGGGAAAATATCTCTCCCTAGAAATTGTGGAAAATAATGCATGAAAGTAACTTCTCTTGGATGCTCCAAGTTCAGTAATCTTTAGAAATAAAAGGATGGATTAGATAACCTTCAGAAGTGACTTTCAGACCCAAGATTTTTTTTTTCTATTTTTCATTACTTCACTATATCCCATGACTCAGGGAGAAAATCAGTTTTTTAAAAAATAAATTTATAAATAGTAATTGCTATCATTTAGTGATTTTATTATTAGGGATTATTGCTATTTAAATTTTGAACTTAATCGATAGTCACAATCGATTGAAAGAAGAAAAATGCAAGTGTTGGTGCGGGGGGCGGTGATGATCAGAGGAATAGTGGGGGCACTACTCTTTACTAATAGACTCTATGATTCTCCCTGCCCCCTGAATGCTTGGGGCAGAAAGAATGTTGGGAGAATTTCTTTATATTCTGCTTTCCTGAAGGTTGTCCATGAGATTGGCATCATGACAACATCACCCAGCACTGACCCTGATTGGGAAATTTCACAGTAAAATGATATAGAGCACAGAGTTTAATCTATCTTTTATTATTTAGAAGGCATTTCAAGATCTTGCACTGCTCCATGGTCATCATTATGAATATCACTTACAATTTTACAGCCACACAGTGCTGTCACTAGCAAAAGTTTAGATCAGCAATGTAAATTGGATGTTGTATGTGAGTATCTAATAAATCTCTGCCATACACTTGTTTGTCTTTGACATTGAAAATAGAGTGCAGAACAAAATCGAGTTTTCTATATTTCAAGATATGGGCTAGGTGATAGTTTAGAATAATTGGTAAGATGATTCTATTTTCCTGAACTCACAAGTTCTGATGTAGTGCCTCTAAATTTCTATAATTTTACATGTTTTTTTTTTGGGGGGGGGACAACAATATCAACCCTTATTTTTTAAAAGATATTTATGACCATAGGAGCATATATTTAGAGGTGGAAGGAATTTTGGAAGTCATAATAGCCCAATCCCCTTATTTTATAGGTGAGGAAATTGAGTCATAGAAGCATTGTTACATGTCCAATGTCATGCAGGTAGGAAGTAGCAGAACTAGGAAGCAGAGCCAAGTTGGGAATCCATGCATTCTCATTCCAACCCTATCATTTTTTCCATTGCATCAGGCCACCTCAGTTGGGCAGCCATTTTCACATTTAGTTCAATCTTCTAATGTGAAATTTCTAATTATATTTGAATAAAGTCCATCTTGTCAGGCTGACCAAATTTGGTCCTTTGAATCTAATCAAATGGTTACCTCATTTACACTGGGAGATTTTCAATATAAGCAAATCTCTATCTGTTCCCCTGTTCATAAGGTTTTATTTACTCTAGCTTTTATAGCAGGAAACAAAATTGAATATGTATTCTTCAGTGCTTCTTGGCTTCATTCCATCAATGCAAAAATAACTAGGCTGTATTAAAAGATATAAAAGCTGTTGCTGAGGACTTTATTAAAAATAACCAGCAGTAAATTGGCTGCTATGCTTTGCTTTTCAACTGGATTGAAATCTAGAATTGGTTTAGGGCTATAAAATCTTGTACTTGTTTGCTAGAAAAAAAAAAAAAAAACATTCAGCAGTGCGGAGTGCTACCTTAAAGAGAACTGTGTTCACCGTGAGATAGTAGCATTGAAATGGACCTTAGAGAAAGCATTCTGATCATTTTTTTGGGAACAAATGAAGAATCTGAGGCCAGAGAATTTAAGCAACTTGTCCTATATATTATAGGAGGCAGTGGGGTGGCTCAGTGGGTAGAGTGCTGGACCCGGACTTGAGAAGATCTGGGTTCAAATTCAACCTCAGAAACTAGCTGCATGTCTGTGGGCAAATCATAACCTCTGTTTGCCTTAATCTACTGGAGAAGAAAATGGCAAAAAGATATTCTAGTATCTTTGCCAGGAAAACCCCATGGATGTTGTGGTCCACAGGGTCACAAAGAGTCGGACAGACTGAATTGATTCAACAATGACCAATATATTATAGCTTGTTAGTGTCAGAACAAGAACTCAAGTTTTTGAGTCCCCCAGCAAGGGTTCTTTTCATTTATACCATGCTGCCTCCTGAAACACAACACTGGGAGTGGTCCAGATTTGGAAAATATTAAGTAGCTCAGTTGGCTTAATGGTGGAGTAATGGTGAAATTTGACAACTTTTCCTGAGAGAGAATACATGTGAATTTACAAGTTATTTTTGTCTGGGAGAGAAGAAAGGAAACCATGGTTGCCATCTCTGGAGAACCTTAGTGTCTCCTTGCATTTAAAGCTATGCAGCATGCTAAGTGCCGGTGGAACAGTTATTCTAATCTAAGGCAAAACACATATTTTGAAATTCAATAATTGCTTTTGAAAATGTCTTGAATTAGCAAATGAATTACTAATTTTCGAAGGCCATTTTCAAGCTTCAAAATATCTAAAGAAATGTATTATACTGCATACGCAATGTTTTGTTCAGTTACTGAACAGATAATATGATGCCTAAGTATACATGCACAGGGGCTGTACTATAATGGCAGCAATGCAGAAATGGGTAATTATGCTCTGTATCCTTAGAGATGAGTGTAACTGCTTTCAGATGAATAGTTCTCACAATTAATATCTATTATCATTGGGGCTAGGAGAAAGAATGCTGGCTTGTTTACCAAGGCTGAAGTTGCAGCTGATTTTGCCCCTAACTGGTATTTACTTTCCACTATTTTCAGTTACAATTATTCAGTCAATTAATCAGCAGGCATCTGTTACGTGCCAGGCACTGTGTTTGGTGCTGGATATGAAGGATAAGGCTCCACTATCTAAAGAGAAGCTGGATAATGTTGGCTTGTTGGATTGTGATCAGGCTGAAACTGTATTTTACCTTGGATTACTGATGTTTGTTCAATGCTAAAGTCTATGTTCTATGTTATACATTTGCCTTAGGTAAAATAATTTCTTTTTGACAGTGGAATTGTTTTATTTATGTCTAGATTTTATTTGTCACCGATTTATCATTATATGTAAACACAGGTGTTCCAAGAGCAGAGGTTAACTTAAATTCAGTTAAAAACACAATTCAGTAAACATTTATTAAATGCCTACTGTGTATAAAACATCACAGTCGGCACTGGGAGGAGAGGAGGGCTCATATCTTTATGTCGCTTACAGTGTAGTGGGAGTACAAAGATGTATAAGTAAAATATATGATGTCATATAATCAGTTAGCCAATCAATGCATTTATGAAGCACCTACTATGTGCCAGGCACTGTGCTAAGGTGCTGTGGGTACAAAGAAAAGCAAAAGACAGTCCTTGCTCTTAAGAAACTCATAATCAAAATACTATAATAAACATAAGTTCAATAGAGCAGTGCAAAGCAAAGTCCTACATGAAGACCAAAGGGAGAAACATTATTACCCATTGGAAGAGGGGTGGAGATTGTGGAAGTCTTCATGAAGAGGTGGCATGTGAGTTGGACCTTAAAGGAAGAGTAGAAGACAGCCTGGAAATAAGTAATGGATTAGAGAAAGATACAGAGACTGCAAAGTGTGGTCTTAAGGAAACAGAAATTAATTCATTTTGGATGCAATGTAGAAAGCAAAGGTAGTGGAGTGGGGAAGAAATTTAAGATGAGGCTGTAAAGGTAGGATGATACCAGATTGTGAAAGGCCTTAGGATCCTTTTGCTTGATAAGCAGTGGGGAGCCACAGAATATTTTTGAGCAGAGGAATAACATGTCAAGACTAATGCATTACTAAGATGTCTGTCGATGGTATGAAGACTGGTATGGAGGGGAAAATAGTAGAAATATACAGTAAGAAAACCTTTGAAATAGTCTAGGCAAGTGGTAATGAGGCCCTGGACTTTGGTTTTGGCATTAGGAATAGAGATAAGGGGAAGGATTTGAGAGATTCTGAAGAGGCAGAATGAAGAGGACTTGTTAAATGATTGGATATGAAAAGTGAGTCAGAAGGGAGAATCAAAGATAATACCAAGGTTTGAGATAGGGAGTTTTATGGTGGCACCACACACACACACACACACACACAAGAGTTTCGAAGCAAGATCATAAATTTGGTTTTGGGATTGGTGAGTTTGAGTTGTTGGTAAGAAAGACCTCAAAGTGGAGATGTTCTGGAGAGATATAGATGGCAAGCTCTGAAGAGAGGTCAGGGATGGAGATAGAGTATTTCAGTAATTAATTACTGGTTATGAGAGGCTTAAGTTTTAAAAAAATTAATTTAGATTGAATTTTAAGAGTTATTGGAAACTAAGTTCCTTCTAATTTTTATACCAACAAATAAAATATTAATAATGCATCATAGATCCTAGGCATGTTCTTCTATGTGTATTTGGGAAATGATGATTTTTTGAAAATGCTCCCCACCCAGAACAACCTTTCCCAATGGATGATTTTCTATAAATCTTCAAGACACTTTAGATGTTTTTTCATTTTTTCTTTTCTTTTCTCTTTCTTTTTCTCTCTTTCTAAATCATTATTTATTTATTTTAAACATTCTTTTCTTTTTAAATCTTGAGTCCCCAAATTTCTCCCTCCCTCTCACTACTTCCCAACTCACTGAGAAGGAAACCAAGATGATATCAATTTTACATGTGGAATCATGCAGAGCATATTTTTATATTAGCCATGTTACAAAAAAAAAGGAACGAAAATTATACTTCAGTTTGCACTTAGAGTTCATCAGATCTCTCTCGGCAGGTTTCATCCTGGGTCCCTTGGATTAATATTGGATTATTGTATTGATGAGGGTAGCCAAGTTACAGTTGACCATAGTTACAATATAGCTTACTATGCACAATGCTCCCCCAGTTCTTCTTACTTCACTGTATCAGTTCATATAGATCTTCCTATGTTTTTTTTTCTGAAACCAATCCCCTTCATAATTTCTTATAGCACACTAGTACTTCAACACAAATCATATACGACAACTTGTTCAGCCATTTTCCAATTGATGAGCATCCTCTCAATGTCCAATTCTTTGCCACCTCAAAAAGAGCTGCTCTTTTTGTTTATATAAATCCTTTTACTTTTTTAAAATCTCTGAGGTATAAACCCAGTAGTGGTATTACTGGGTCAAAGGATATGCACAGTTTTATAGCCCTTTGGACATAGTTCCAAATTGTTCTCCAGAATGGTTGGAGTACTTCACAACTCCACCAACAGTTTATTAGTGTACCTATTTTTCCTCATCCCCTCCAGCATCTATCATTTCTGATAGGCATGAGGTGGCACATCAGAGTTGTTTTAATTTGCATTTCTCTGATCAATAGTGAGTTAGAGCATTTTTTTCATTGACTATAGAAAGCTTTGATTTCTTCTTTTGAAAACTGCCTGTTCACATCCCTTAACCATTTTTCAGTTGGGGAATGGTTCTGATTTTTATAAATTTAACTCAATTCTCCATATAGTTGAGAAGTGAGGCCTTTATCAGAGAAACTTGCTGTTTTTATAGCAAGTTTTTATATGTTTTATTTTTATATATGATGTAAATATTTATATGTTTATGTATACTTTGTGGTATTACTTCATTGTTTACCTTTTAGCAAAATGTAGTTTCCTTGATTATCTCTTTTAATTAGTTTTATTTTTGTTTTTGCTTTGTCTGAGATTGTGATTGCTACCCCTATGTCTTTTACTTCAGCCGAAGCATAAAAGATTTTGCTCTAGCCCCTTGTTTTAACTCCGTGGGTATTTTTCTATTTCAAGTGTGTCTCTCGTAAACAAAATATTGTTGGATTCTGATTTCTAGTCCATTCTGGTATCCAATTCCATTTTATGACTGAGGTCATCCCATTCACATTTACAATTGTGAGTATTGTGTATTTCCCTCCATCCTATTTTCTTCTGTTAATCTCTCTCTCTCTCTCTCTCTCTCTCTCTCTCTCTCTCTCTCTCTCTGTCTGTCTCCTCCCCTGTCCTCCTCAAAAGTCTGTTTTACTTCCAACTGCTTCCTTTCTTAATCTGCCCTCTCTTTTATCATCCTTTTCTGTGCTCTCTCCCTGCCCCCCCCCATCTCTTATCCTTTTCCTCTACTATTTCCTGGTTGAGTAAGATAGATTTCTGTGTCCAATTGAGTGTGTATATATGTATTCTTCACTTTTGGAACCTGATGAAAGTGATGTTCAAACATTGCCCACATTGCCTATTTCCCCCTTCCCTATAAAAAAGCTCTTCTTTGCATGCCTTTTTTATGTGAGCAAAATTTTTCCATTCTGCCTCTCCCTTTCCCCTTCTCCCAGTGCATCCCTCTTTCTTTTGAGATCATCCCAATATAATCAACTCACACCTGTGCCTTCTGTCTATATAGATTCCTTCTAACTATCCTAATAATGATAAAATTCTCAGGAGTTATATGTATCATCTTCCCATTTTGAAGTATAAACAGCTTAACTTTATTGAGTCTCTTATGATTTCTCTTTCATATTTACCTTTTTTATGTTTCTCTTGAGTCTTGTATTTGAATGTCTAATTTTCTATTCAACTCTGGTCTTTTCATCAGGAATGTTTGGAAGTCCTTTACTAAAAAAAATCAACTTTTTCTCCTAAAGGATTTTACCCAGTTTTCCTGGGTAGTCTATTCTTAGTTGTAATCCTAGCTCCACTGTTTTCCAGAACATCATATTCTAAGGCCTCCAGTCCTTTAACGTGGAAGCTACTAAATCTTGTGTGATCCTGATTGTGACCTCTTAACATTTGAATTGGTTCTTTCTGACTGCTTGAAATATTTTCTCCTTGACCTGGGAGCTCTGGAATTTGGCTATAGTATTTCTAGGAGTTTTCATTTTGCTATCTTTTTCAGGAAGTGGTCAGTGGATTCTTTTTATTTCTATTTTTCTCTCCGCATCTAAGCTGTCAGGGCAGTTTTTCTTTATAATTTCTTTGAATTAGGATACTGAGTGTCTTTCTGATCATGGCTTTCAGGTAGTCTGATTATTCTTAAATTAGCTTTCCTCAATCTATTTGCTGGATCAGGTGTTTTTCTGATGAGATATTTTGCATTTTCTTCTGGTTTTTTTTTCATTCTTTTGACTTTGCTTCATTGTTTTTGGTGCCTCACAGAGTAATTAGCTTTCACCTGCCTAACTCTAATTTTTAAGGAATGACTTTCTTCAGTGAGCTTTTGCATCTCTTTTTCTACCTGGCCAATTCTGCTTTTCAAGGATTCTTTTCTTCAGTGAATTTTTTTTACCTCTCCCATTTGGCCAATTATACTTTTTAAAGATTTTTTTTTGTATTTTGTGCCCCGTTTTTTTGTACCCCTTTTACCTAGATTTTAATTTTCTTTTCATAATTTTGTTACATCCCTCTCATTTCTTTCCCCATTTTTCTTGTACCATTCTCATCTCTTTCTTTAACTCTTCCAAGAATTCTTTTGGGGTTTGGGTCCTATTAGCATTTTTTTGAGGCTTTGGTTGTAGCTGTTTTCACATTATTGTGTTCTTCACTGTAGTAGCTTTTTATAGTCAAATTCTTAGGCCCAAAGCTAGTGAGACCATTATACTCCAGGCTGGTTTCTGCCCTGGTGTCACAGACCTCACCCCCTGACCTCCTAAGTTGTTTTAAGCTAGAAAAATGTCTCACTCTAACTTTTATCGGCTCTGTCACTCTAAAATTTGATTTGAGGAGTTATTTTAAAATTGTTTGGAAGGGAATGTTGGGAGAGTTCAATTAGGTTGCTGCCTGTACTCTGCCATCTTGGCTCAGCCTCCAAACATTTTTCTAAAGATACATTGAAGCCCTATCTAATAAACTGACCTTTTTCTTTAATAACCCAATCTTGAGCCTTATCAACATTTCCTGTATCTGAAAAGGAATCAAGAAGTTTATTTTCTCTGTTACCTTTGTTCTCTAGCAGTGCCATTGTTGGTTGCTTCCTGTGTAAATACTTCTTGGCTTTATTTGTTTTTTAATAGTAGCCTTGTGATTAGAATGTTTGCTGTGCATTGTGCTGTGACAGATGGGAAATTTAAGCATCTAAACTATGTTTTCCATTTAGTTTAACAACATGTAACTTCATCTGTTCCCCTTTGTTTCTTCTTTCATGTTTTTTACCTCCTTTGACAGTATTCCTTTTGATTTCCATTTCATTTTATAAAAATAGAAATCAAGCCAAATACTATGACAGTTAGTTACCACAAAGCTTTTAAAGGATTCATTAGGTCTGTTGACCATGATTGTAGTTATGTGTGAGCACTCAATTTAGAATTAGAAAGACCCATGTTCAAGTGCCTTTTCTACTTGACTTTTCAGAACCTCAATTTCTTCATCACTAAAATGAGGGTAATCTTGGATTAGGTAATCTTGAAGGCCATTTCCACCTCCAAATATTGTGATCCCCTGTGTACAAAGTATATGAAAATTAAAACTATTTTGAAATGCTGGTTGATATTTTTGAAGCAAAATTGTCATCCATTCCCTGCGCCCTCCCCCCAAGGAATTATATAATGAAAGTAAAATCATAAATATTCCTCTGTGGGCATAATTATTGTATTTTCTTAACATTTTTGTTATTTTGCCCTGAAGAAGCAGTGATCTTTGTTCTATCCATCTTATAGAATGTTTGGAAGAGTGGGGCTTTCTTTCTCATGAGTAGGAAAATAGAGAGGCTAAACCCACCTGAGCCTCAGGGAGCCAGGGCTAATTCTGGCTCTGTTCTAGTTCCTTCCGACTACAATTAAAGGACTGGGAGAAAGTTTATGAAACTTGGAGGGAAGGGGTTAAGGGGTGTAAATATAATGATACCTGGTAGGAGATGACACAAAGGAACTACATCTAGCACCTTGCCTAAGCTTACAGGGAAAACTGGGAAGTAATTAATCAACCAATCAGTAAGCATTTATTAAGAGATCATCATGTGCTAGACACAGAACTAGTAGCTAGGTATATAAAGAACCAAACCATCTCTGCTCTCAAGGAGGTTAAATTCTAATGGGGAGATGACAAGTACATATGTAAGTATATATAGAATAAATACAAGGTTATTAGAGAGAGGGACAGCATTAGCAGTTAGGGACAATCAGGGAAGGCTTTGTGTAGAAGGTGTTACCTGAAGGAAGAGAAGGATTCTGTGAAGTAAAGGGGAGAGAAAAAGTCCATTCCAGACATAAGGGGATTGTTAGTGAAGAGGCTCAGAGATGGGAGAGAAAATGTATTGTGTAAGGAAGAAAGAGAATTCAGGTTTGATTAGACCATAGAATGCAGGAAGAGAAGTAATTAATAATGAGGCTGGGGTTAGAGTGAGGTTGTAAAGAACTTTAAAAGCCAAGCAGATGGATTTATATTTTATCCTACAGGCAATTGGAGTCACAAGAGTTTATTGAGTAGTAGAATAAAGGGGTTAGATTTGCCCATCATTTTGGTAGTCTTTTGTAGGATGGCCTGGAGTGGAGAGAAACTTGAGGCAGGAAAACCATTTAGGAGGCTATTGTAATAATCTAGGTGAGAGATGACAAGTCCCTGAACTGAAATGGTAGCTAACTATGTGAGTAGAGAGAAGGGGTTGGATGCAAGATATAGAAATAAAAAGACAAGGTTTGCCAACATCACTAGATCCTTAGGAGCAAGGGAGAGTGAGTAGTTAAGGATAAAACCAAAGTTACAAACCTGGGAAAGAATTAGGAAAGGAAGCAATAGATATGGAGAGGTTAAATATTGGGAGTGAGGAAGGAAATGAGTGAAGGTTATGATCCACTGGAGAAGATGGAAATGATGGGAGGGGGTGTGATCAAAGGCAAGGCATGTGTCCAGGCAAGGAGAAGGGCCACCTCATTGTCATAGAGAAAGGGGGAAATAGTGAGGGATGATGTCAAGAGGTTTTGAAATGAAGAGGGATCTCATAAGAAATGACCCCAATTTTCTCAGGAGTGTGGGGAACATGAGAGGTTTGGAATAGCTTTTGTGGGTAGTGAGATCTGGAATCAGTAAAGAAGGAATAAAAGGACTGCCTTGAGGTTTGCTGAGAGATGAGCAGCAATAGGACAAAAGGGTAAGTGTGAGTGAAAGGCTTGCAGAATGAAGGGAAGTTTATTCACTATGAAACAAGAATTCCACAGGGCACAGTTAAAGGGGAGGCCAGGATTGGAGTAGGACATGAGTCAGAGTTGAGGAGGATGGGATCAGAAAATAAGAGGTGAGGATTTCATTTGTTCTTAGGTTGAGTTATAGAAATAGAGAGAGTAATAATGGATAGTGGGAGGGTGTTAGCCATAAGAATAGTAGTAGATGGCAGATGAATAATAATGTTCACAATCTGAAGGCCTTCTCCTTGGCAAGCTCAGGATATAACGTGGCTTCCCTATATCCTGTAGCCAAAATAATAACATTGGATCTGCAGGTTTGGGCAAAGCCATAGAGAAAAATCCATACCCACAAATCACACTTTCACTGTCATGCTTTTTACAATTAATACATGTTTACAAAAATGTGTCTGCTTCATCTTTTGTATCTTACCAACTATTAATTCCCATAGAAAACCCTGCGTGAAAGGGATCCTAAAATAAAAACTCCTAGGAATATTATAGCTAAATTCCAAAGCTCCCAAGTCAAGGAAAAGATGTCACAAGCAGTCAGAAAGAAACAACTCAAATATCAAGGACCCACAGTCAGGATGTACAGAAATATTTACAGCAGCCCTTTTTGTGGTGACAAAGAATTAAGCAATGAGGGAGGATGCTTATATACCTGTCTCAGTGCCCTGGGGCACTTGACTACCTCAGTGCTGAGAAGCACTCAAAGAACAGTGAAAAATCCCATTTAGGGTGTGGGAAAGTTAATCCCTAGTACCTCCACATACAAGTCAATGACTTCTGATCCAGTCAAAGAAACAAAGGCCAGACTCTTCAAGGGCACTTGATTAAATAAGTGCTAAAAGAGAAAACAGTAAAAGAAAAGTCTCACCTTAATTACTGATAAAGTGTCTGAGGCCAGATTTGAACTTAGGACACTCTATCCACTGTGTGCGTGCAGCTGCTATTGCTTTTTTTTGTTTCCCCTTTTTTCTTTTCTTTCTTCACCATGCATGTGTGTAATATGGAGATATGTTTTGCATGATTTCACATTTATACATGATATCATATGCTTGCTTTCCTAGTAGGTAGGGGAAGAGTGGAAGGAAGGGAGAGATTTGGAACTCAAAATTTGAAAAGAAAATAATGTTAAACATAAATAATGAAACTTTAAAAATCTTTCAAAAAAAAAAAGAATATAGTGACAACGTAACCTCTATTTCCAGCAAGAAGAAATTCACTTTAAATCAGAATGAGGGAATTTAAGTAAAATATTAACAATAACATTGCATAATGGAACGAATGCCTCTTTCAGACTCAGATAATTAGGATTCAAGTCCCAACTTTGCTTTTTATATATTCCATGTGGGAGACCGAGATTGCAAGTCTCAGAGGTCAGAAAAGCTTATGGCCAGAATTGGTCACAAAGTGATGGGATAATTTTTTTTCCAGCCACAGCAACTCATCATCACTTAGTTATCAGTTCTATTGATGGTCTTGGCAGCTTCTGGTTAGGCTGATACTCCTTGACTGTCAGATATTAAGTGGGTTGTTAGATCCATATGCAGGGCCTCTCCAGCATGGCAGGATGTTCCAAAATTTGTGTTCTGTATATATAACCTTTGAGCACTCAGATATTGCAGCAAAAGGATTCCATTGGGGAAGTTTTATCATTTGAATGAAAATCTACTAGGGTAGAAGAAGAATCTTTCTATTAAAATGTAAGTTATTCGGGGGCGGAGCCAAGATGGCAGCTGGGAAGCAGTGACTGGCATGAGCTCCCACCAAGTTCCTCCAAAAGCCTATAAAACAATGGCTCTGAACCAATTTTAGAGCTGCAGAACCCACAAAGTGGCAGAGGGAAGCAGGGCTCCACCGCAGGACAGCCTGGATGGTCTCTGGGTAAGGTCGGTCCCA
>CM053622.1:378494913-378505235 GCA_028646595.1 Phalanger gymnotis
AGGGCAACCAGAATGTATGCCATCTTGGAGTGGGGGGGGGAGGAAATGGGGAGAAAATTTGTAATTCAAACGCCTGTGAAAATCAATGCTGAAAACCAAACATGTCAAAAATAAATTTAAAAAAATACCAAAAAAAAAATGTAAGTTATTCAAAAGCAAGGATAGTTTCATTTTTGTCTTTTATTTAAGTCCCAGGGCCCAACACAGCAACTAACAAGTGGTGAACTCTTAATAAGTGTTTGTTAATTGCTTAGTGAATTCTCTGCCCATCCTAGATCAGTGGACTTTATTTATCTATGAGGTTGTTTCCAACATGTACCAGCACACACACAAAAAAATGTGATAAATTTTTACTATATATAGAGAAATTCATATAAGCAAAATTGTGTCTAGGATATCATGAACTGAGATGGTCACCCTAGAGCACGTGTTTGGAAGGACTTAGCACTGCTGAATCCCAACTCAGGGAATCAACTAATAGAGAAAAAAAGAGAGTGGTCCTGTCAGCAGATGCTAAAACAAAACCAAAATAAGCTGAGGCTTATATGTGTGAATCAATACACGCAGCTCGTGAAACCATCACCACAGAAAGAAGTTAGGATGATTACTCCTCTTCTCCACTTATACTTCTCAGGTTAAATGTTGTATTTTGGGGGATAATTTTCAGGGCTACCCTTAATGCCTATTTTCTTAATTTCATGTATATAAAAAGGTAAAAATTTTAAGGATTTGGGGCCACTAGCTTAATGGAAGAAACTATTTCTGGTTTATAGTGCTAGTAAAATAAAATATTCCAATACCCTACATTACTTGAAAATAAAATATCTCCTATGAATCACTGTGGACCCTGAATTCCTCATAAGAATGTCTATCACATACACAATTGTTAACATTTTCAAATATTTAATTCTTTGAAGAATAATGGTAAGAGGTAATACCAAGGGAAATTAGATTAAAATATCAAATGATGAAATGTATTTTAGTATGGCCACTAGTATTTATTAAATTCTCCTCCTCTGCTTCAAGTGGGATATCCCAGAGTCATGACTAGGGAAGGGCTACCATGGCTTTGTCTATTTTTTGTCCATGTTACATTTACAAGATATTGCTAAAACTTGCAGTTCTTCAAAAGCAGAGAAGCAACCAGGCTTGGGACCTAGTTATCAAGGCTAACAATTAAAATAGGGACGTACCATCTGTCTGTCATTCTAGTCTTTGAAACAGAGCTCAGCCAATGTCCTAAGGCCTCTGTTCCACCCCAGGTTCTCTACCAAAGCCACATTTCATGTAGCTTGTCCTGCCAAGGTTTGTGGTGTTTGCACCAGGCTGAAAAATTCTCAACCAGAGCTCTTGAAATATCCACTATGATGTAGCTGCCACTGCTTCTTTTTATTTCTCTCGAGGTGATGAGGTCTTGTCGAAATTTGGAAGAGAGTTTTTCCTTTCTTTAGAGCAGTCCCTGAAAGAATATGGAGAGCAACGAGATAAAGCGACAAGAGAGATGGAGGTCTTGAGGATTGAGTTGGAGCAAGCAGTAGTGGAACTTCAGGCTTTAAGAAGGGAACGTAGGGAGTACGGAATGGAGCCCCTTTCAAGGTTTTCAAAGTGGAAAGGAGAAGGTGGAAAAGTGTCATGGACAGAAGACATGCCAACCCAAATGTCCACATCCCTGTTTGCTTCTCAGAAGCAGAAACTGGTAGTTAATTCCATTTTTTCAAATAAAGCAGAAAGTTCTCAAGCCTCCTCCTTGCAGCCTCAGGATGAAACTACTGAGAGGGCTTACAGCCGCCTCCGAGGGAAGAACTCCAGGAGTAAAGGTATAAAATTCACAAGACTGTCTTCACAAGATTAATCAAGGATCCCCATTCAGTCACTCCTGTAGTATGTCTTTTGATATTCGTTCTAGGTGCTGGTAAACCTCAGGTGCCAAAATGGATTTCAAGCCTAAAAAGTAACTTTGAAGGGAAAGATATTCTATAGATAAATCCTAAAGAAATGAAATGTGAATGTCATAAAGATGATCATGATTGCTCATTTTCCTCTAATTTTTCACTTTTGTAATTTCAGCAAATGATTGTGTATCTCATCCTGTGAATTTCATTCTGGAACAAATAGATGCAATTCCTCACTGTTGCCTTTACTGGCTCCACAGACTGAGGTTTCTTAGATTTCAACCATCTGTTTCTTAATTTAATGATTGTTAAAAAGAAACATCTTCAGCTTTTAATGCTGCTGGAAATGATAAAAATTACACTACAGTACTTGAAAATAATAACACAAGTGCACTAAAATGTTTTTACATGGAGCAAATACTTTCAGAAGTGCCTGCTTTTGTTAGGTATAATTAAAGAAAATTTAGCAAAGGAGCTTATAGCATGTAGCTAATTTGTTTTTCAACTAGATATTTTCATTTCCAAAATCTCTTTGGATATTAAAGATGTTCAGATTTTAAAATTGATGTTTTGTTAACAAACAAATAAAGTTGAAATTTCAGGATATTTTCCGAGTTTTTATTTTAAAAATATTAGTCATTTTTCTCTTTTTCATTGAAACCAGAAATTAGAAGGATCTTAGGGGAAGCTGAATGTTAGTTTTTTCTAGGAATTTAAATCATGAGTTTCTAAGAATTTAAATCAAGATAAAAAATGGATATTGCTAGCATGCTAGTCTTGTCTGTTTTGCCAAAGGCAGTAATTATATCTGTAATAATTAAGAACATACGTGTGGTTAATTTGCTAGCTGTTCCATAAAGACATAGTTTAAAAAACAAAACAACACTGGTCTTTGTGTTTATTCATTTGTTTCATTTTTAAACTTGTTAAAGGAAGGTGCCTGGCCAAATACATTGATTTTCTTTAATCCTGGAAAATACCACAATACAGGTATCAGGATTATTGAAGGTTTAAGACCTAGAAAGGACCTTAGGGATCATCTAATCCAAATGTATCATTTCAGCAATTGGGAATTCAGAGTATAAAAAGGAAAAGTGATGTGCCCAAGGGCACAAAGTTAGTTAGTGTCAGAGATGAAACTAGACTCGTGTCTCTTGACTCCTTGAAGCAATTTCATTTCCACTATATGGTACTGCCCCTCATTTTTTCGTGGGATTTGAGATAGTCACTAATGGCAGAAATACTGATTTTGTATTCATCGTAGCAAAGCTCTAACCAAGTTGGGACAATTGAGGCTGTGAAATAGCTAAAGACTTGCCTCAGGGCATTGAAATTTATAGGGTATACTTCATCCACTAGATTTCTGATGTTTCTTTTTGATCTAATTTTGTTGTTGTTTGTCTTTCATTCTCAAAAAGGACCAATGACCTCAGGAAGGTGATGTCTTAACTTGCAAGTGAATTGGATTTAAGTGAGGGAGGGCTGTACAGAGTCACCAGCCTCACTGTCTCCTCCGATGCCGTCTAAGTCGCCTGGCAAGATATATATCAGGACGACTGAAGATGGCTCCAGATGCAGTGGGGTACCTTGGCTATGGCTCATTCCCCTTCCCTTCTCCCACCCACCTGCTTTTTCTTCAGGGCTCCCTGTGTCCTCGGAGGGAAATTAATTACCATGGCATCTTATCTTGTTACAACTTCTTCTGTCTGTCACTCTCCCAATACTTGCTCCTAGGAGTTTGGGAGTCAGGATCTGTCAGTATACTGTGGGGGTACAGACACCTTTACATCTGAGTGGTTGCTTCCAACCCTATTTGACTTGTACAAAACTTACTCATGGCATAATATGCCCAGTTCATGCCAGAGGTGGAATCCTGAAACCTCTCCACACTCCAGGTAAGCTCCTTCCTTGCGTGGCCATGCCAAGATTCCTTCTCCATGGCAATCTCTCCAGCAGTAGCCTCATATCACCTCCAAAGTTTCCTACCTTTCTCCCCCAAAGTTGCCTTTTCTAGACTGCTTTACACAACACTCTAGAAAATCTCAATGGTGTTCACTTCTCCTACTGCCTTTTGTTGTAATCTTTATGCAAAATAATCTCTTTTCCTTCCCCTCCCCCCTTCTATTTCATGACCATGATGTGATATTTATCCTTACTTATATAGGTTGGTTTTGAAAAGCATGCCCCCTTAGGGGCTAGTACTCTAATGTCCCAAAGCTGCCAGCAGATGGCATTGGTGTCTTAGTCGATAAAAATACAAACGGCTTTATATGGCATTTTAAAGATTTACAAGGCACTTTCCTCACAGCAGCACTTTGAGGCAGGTAGAACAAATAATACCCCCATTTTACTGATGAGGAAACTGAGGTTCAGTGAGGTTAAATGACTGGCCCAAATTCACTCAACGAGTCAGTGTAAAAACTGGTGCTCAAAAATCCATTGGTGATGCAATCTCAGACTCTTTCTATTACCCTAACCTGTCTTTGCAGTTTAGCATAGTAAAGGTAAGGTAAGTCGCGATAGTCACATCATCATCATCATCATCACCATCTTTAATGTGTGCCAGGCACTGTGCCGAGATGCTTCACGATTATTGTCTCCCTTGATCCACACAACAACCCTGGGAGGTGGGTGCTATTATTACTCCTATCTTATAGATGAGGGTCACACAGATAGTAAATATATGTGAGGCTGAATTTAAACTCATGTCTTCTTCACTCCAAGCCCAGTGCTTTATCCACTCTGCCACCTAGCTGCTTCTATAATAATAATAATAAAAAAAATATTAACAATAATAAGTATTGGATTGAATTTAATTGAATGCTCTTTAAAATTTTGAAAACCATTAAATGAATTTGATAACTTATTTCTATACGAATTGAGCAATTGAAAGAGACTCACTGAAAGTAGTAGTGTAGAAAATGGGGGAAAAATCCCTACCTACACATGGATATTGGCCTTCTATCTAACCTAAGTTATCAATTGCTATTTAACTTAATCAAGCCTCCAGTAAAATAATAGTTTACTCCAAAATTTCTCTTAAGACCTAAGTACCTATTCACTCCTATAAAGTACTAACCATTCCTATCAGCTGATTCTGGTTTTGAAGCCTGGAGAGTTTTATAAACGCGGCCACTTTGGATGTAAACATTTTTAATTTTCCCAGTTGTTGCAAGCAGGCTGTAGCTATGCCTTACCCTCTTTGGCCATACCAGTCACAGTGGAAACTGCACGCCTTCATCAGTGGTTACAAGGAGAGGGAAAAGCAAATCACTATTTTGTAGCACAGACTTGTGCAGTGTTTCCTCCATGGAGAATGACCTCTTTGGCCATCATGCTTCTGTTCAGAGACTCTTTCTCACTCTTCATCTCACACCTGCCTGAAGGGTTGCTTTGTGTTTAGGATTAAGGTGGCTATATTTTGCAGCTACCATAATTTCTAAACCCAGATTCTTCCTGGGCAAGTTCTTCCAAAAGTAGACAATTTCTCCCCAAGTATTTTAAACATAATTTAAACATCCAGAATGTACAAATATTTTTAAATGAGTTCTATAGAACTGAAGTGTCCTCAAACAGAATAAGTAGGTAAAATGTAATCAAGATTTTGTTAAGTATGAGAGAGACCAACTAAAGCCAACTTTTCCTTAAACAGTGCTTCGTAGCTTGAAATAATCTCTGAAGAAGAGGATACTTTGAAGGAAAGAAATAGAATAGCTCTGGAGAGATTTCCTTTTCTGATGAAAGCTGCTTCCTCTTCTCAGCTGCATTTTTATTCATTTAGGTTAAATTGAATAAGGCTTGAGCATTACATGTGGATGATGACAATTACATAACTTCCTTTGTTTGGGCACACTCACTGAAGAAACAAGCATCCAAGCTGAGAAAGAAGAGATGATCCTTCTTGTAGCATTAAAGCTGATGGCAGATAAAAACTAAAGCTGACATGTCATAGATGCATAAACTACAGTTTTCAATCTTTTATTTATTTATATTTTTAAATAGATGAAACCTGTTGAACCCATTTCCTGTTGAAAAACTGAGTTCTCCATGGCCTTAAAAAGAAAAGTAAATGTAATATAAGGGTGAAAACAATACCTTCTCTGTCATTCAACGTGTCCTTGGGTGTTTAATTGTAAAATTAGGTCCTTTGCATTTGAGACCAAGAAAGGCTTCACGGTATAGGGAATAGAGAAGAGGCTTCAAAGTGGGTTCAACTCCTACTTCTGACACATGTTGGCTCTGTTCCCCTTGGCAAATTTCCTTCACCTCTTAATGCTTTCTAGACAACTTTCTAAAACTACAACTTTCAGAGAAAAGGCTGACTGGCATTGTTAGAGAGAGCTTTCTCATCTCATAGTTCCCTATACCAGTGAAATCACAGATCCAATCCCCATGGGAAGGCAGTATTGTATGGCAAGTAAAGTGGGACCTTTTGTTGTCTTTTGTTTTGGAGTGCTTCTCTGCACTAAAGCAATCAAATGCCTTTGAGTCTTGCCTTTGTTTGAATCCATTGATTAGAAACAATATATGTCATGCGCACTAGTGATTAAAGATCTTTCCCACGGCCTTTTGCTAAGTAGATGCTAAGCCTCAGGCCTCTACCCTTTTGCTAAGTAGGCGCTATGCCCCAGGGCCCTAAACAGGGTATATATGCTCTGAGGTTGGCATTTTGCTTTGGGGGCTCACTCATTGGAAGAGGTTTCTGTGATTTCACCAGACGAGACTCAGGGTAGCCATTAAGGAGCTCCCTGGATTTGAAACCCAGATGTTGGTACTTCTTTCTCTGGTAATTGTGTATGTATTGCTATGTTCAGACAGATAGAAGCCTGTCTGTTGATTTGTGTTATTTTGCTCTGTTTATTATTTTTGCTTTTAATTTCTGTTTGTATTTGTTCTGAAGTTCAGAGTTTTGACTTTTCCCCCTGAACTAAGTGAATGATATATGTATGTTTAATTAAAATAAGGTTATTAACTCCTTAAAGTTGCTTTCCTTAGAAAAGCAGATCAAAGAATTTGTGCTAGCAGCCCTCCTGTGTGCTGGTGCTTTTGGCCTTACATAGCCACAGTAGCTGCAAGTAACCTTATTGTTATAAGAATGTACAGAATGGCTTTCTGCCCAAGTTAAAGGAGAGGGAGCCCCAGCTGGTGGCAGCCAGGCCTGATGAGGAGAATGACATTGTATATTTGAGCCTGAAGGGAATGGGAACCTGTGTGCAAGTGTGTCAGGTTCAGTGCACATTCCTTCTACCCTCTGGCATCATCTACTGGTCTGCATCCCATCACACTCAGCCAGTGCATATATCACAATGATTTCTATCAGTTCCATCCTATTTTTTACCTCAGAAGATAGTTACTAGCAAAGTTTATCAGAACCACAGGTACTAGAATAAAGAATCATGTGACCTATTATTCTTTTCCCATTTGGATCTTTATTCCCAAGGGACAGCCCTTAGGAGCTCAAATGCTATTAAGTTGTGCAAAACTGATCTTTCCCTTTTTTCCCTTTTCTTGCTTTTTCTTTCCCTTTTTCCTTCCTTCTCTTCTTTTTTCCTTCTTTCTTTCCTTTTTTATTCCTCCCTTCTTTCCCCTTCTCTTTCTCTTCTTTCCTTTTTCCCTTTCTCTTCTTTCTTTCTTCCCTTCTTTCCTCCTTCCCTCCCTTAGTTTATCCATTTTTCTTTCCTTCCTTCCTTCCTTCCTTCCTTCCTTCCTTCCTTCCTTCCTTCCTTCCTTCCTTCCTTCCTTCCTTCCTTCTTCCTTCTTTGCTTCTTTCTTTTTCTTCTGATTTCATAAATATAAGGAGAGATCTTGGTAAGGAAACTCCTTCTACCCATGCCAATCAATGATTCTTCTGCAATCTGCCTTTTTGAATCTAAAGAATTGTCTGAGTCATTGACACTTTAAGTGACTTGCCCAGAGTCACATAGCTGGGGTCAATCTTGATTCTAAGGCTGGCCCTTTGTCCATTAAGCCATGCTGCCCCTCTGATTATTCTATCATGTTCAAGAAATATATCTCAAATTAGGTTCTCTGAAAGCAGTTCTCACTTAATTCCCCTATAAAAAGAATTCATCCCCTAAATTCTGTTGGTTAGCTTTAATAAATTACTGGGCTCATTTATTCAGTGCATTTATTCATTGCTTTCACATGTAAATAACCATCCACCCTCTGGTCTTTCTGAATTGTAGCTTAATAAGATTATGCTCATTTAAAAATTTATTGAACTAGCATGGAATATATTTATATAAAAATTAGCTGCTTAAGTACTTCCTTGATGAAAAACATAGCTGTTTTAATATTGTTATGAATTTTATTCAGGGAAAAAGAATGACCTTTTAAATTTTCTTTTACCTCATTTCATATTTTGTGTGTCTTTCTTTGTATGATTAGAAATCTTTGTGATTTAATTAAATTTTAAATAGAAAACATGTGCCTGGACAATAAAAGTTTATTTGGAAATAACCTTAAGGAAACAATTAATAAATTAATTTGAGCAATGAAAGACCTGTTTTCTCTGAAAACATCCATTCTGATAGGCATCCATTTTTAAAATAATAAAACAAGCTTTAGTTTGTTTTTGAATCTTTTAAAAAAAATTCTTTGAAGTAAGTCCAAAGAAACTAGGTGCTCCAATTTTCTGGGAAAAAAAAGGCCCCCAGCCTTATGGAAGTTCACCCTATGTATTCCCAAGTATCTTCCTACAGACCCCTAAATATCTACTCATAAAGTTGCTCTTGGATAGAAGAAAACTAAATTTTAAAGTGAGATGGAGGAACTTTATTATCCCTTTATCTTTTAACTCCAGCATTGTAACTTTGTCTTTAATAAGAAATAAGTATACATTTCATGTTTGGGGATTAAAAAAACTAGGTTAGAAAGGCATCCCAGAGATCACCTAGACTCTTCACTTCTTTTTCAGATGACTGCCAATAAGCCAAGCCCCCTCTGTCTTGTACTTGTGCAAAATGATTTTTGAAATCTAAATGGAACTTCATATTTACCTTGGTTACATTTCACCTTTTATTGTTCCTCAAGTGTCCTCTTCTGACATACATCTAAGCATTTCTTCTCAAAAGTTATACCAGCAGAGTTCAGGTCCTACTAAGTTGAGAGAGAAACATGATTAGGGAAGTAAACAGTTGTCTAAGAAGGCAGTGTCTGAGAATGGCATTTGAGCTTAAAATGTAGCAGTGACACATCTTTCCTGTGCAGAGATGGACACCTAACAAAGGTAGATAAGAATTTTTTTCCTAGGTGCTCTGCAAATCTAATTTAAAAGGCTTTAAACTAAAAGGAATGTGGAAGGGAGAAAACTTCCTATGTCTGTCTCCCAAGCTAGATATCATACAGAAAATCAACAGAAGAAGAATAGCTGTTGTGATACCTAGAAGTTCACAGGAGAAAAAAAAATTCATGAAAGGAGCCAACAGTAAAATTCATACTCTCAAATGTCTAGATACAAATACCCAAAGTTTAAGCAACAAAGATTGACCTCATAAGTATCAGTTAGACTTGGTGAGATGAAACCCTTTGAATCCCATGAGTGAACCAGATCTCTGGCTGGGTACATGTTATTCAAAGAAACATGATAGATCAAAGGGGTGGGAATAGTATTGTATTTAAGAGAATTTATTAATGTGTGGAAATACAGGAACCTGAGGCAGGAAGCATGATGTAAAGTATATGGATAAAAGTCAATGGAGATACAGTCATATGAAGACATGCCCTAAATCACTATCAATTACAGAAATGCAAATCAAAACAATTCTGAGGTACCACATCAGACCTATCAGATAGGCTAACATGACAAAATAGGAAAACGACAAATGCTGGAGAAGATGTGGGAAGATTAGAACACTAATATGTTGTTGGTGAAGTTGTGAACTGATCCAACCATTCTGGAGAACAATTTGGAACTATGCCCAAAGGGCTATAAAAATGTGCATACCCTTTGATCCAGCAATACCACTTCCAAGTCTGTGTCCCAAAGAGATCAAACAAATGAGAAAGGGACCCATATATACAAAAATATTTACAGCAGCTCTTTTTGTGGTGGCGAAGAACTGGAAATCATGAGGATGCCCATCAATTGGGAAATGGTTGAACAAGTTGTGGTATATGAATGTAATGGAATACAATTGTGCTGTAAGAAATGATGAGCAGCCAGATTCCAGAAAATCCTGGAAAGACTCATATGAACTGATGCTAAGTGAAGTGAGCAGAACCAGGAGAACATCCTACACAGTAACAACCATTGTGTGATGACTAACTTTGATAGACTTATCTCTTCTTAGCAATGCAAGGATCTAAGACAACCCCAAAGGACTCATGATGGAAAATGCTGTCCATATCCAGAAAAAGGACTGCGGAGTCTGAATGCAGATTGAAGCATGTTATTTCCTCTCTCAATCTCTCTCTCTCTCTCTCTGTCTC
>CM053622.1:378522025-378540748 GCA_028646595.1 Phalanger gymnotis
AATGTCTGTCTGTCTTCCTCCTCTCCACACCTTATCTAGGGAAAGCAGAGGACCTCCCCAGCGCCTCCTTCGGGGGCGGAGCATCAGCCTTGGAAGCCACTCCCGCCATAGGCGGTGACTCCAGGTGCTCTCCTTTCCTCCCAGGAAGCCCGGTTCTAGACCCCTGACACTGCAGTCACATTTGAACTCACGTCATCCTGACTCCAGACCTGGTGCTCTATCCACTGTCCCATCTAGCTGCCTCTGAAAGGGTCTTCAATCTTTGTCAAATGAGACCCAGTGGTTAAAGGAATTAAGGGTTTTTAGCCTGGGGAAGAGAAGACTCTGTGGTGACAGAATAGCTGTCTGTAATTTCAGAACTGTCCTGTGATAGAAGTATTAGACTTTTATGTTTGGTCCCAGAGAGAAGAACCAAGAAAAATGGTAGAAGCTGAAATGAGGAAAATTTTAGGCTTGATGTCGGGGGGTGGGGGGCAGGGTACATAAACAAAAGACCAAAAATGGAACTAAGAATTAGAACTGTTTGGTAGTAGAATGAGCTGCCTGAAAGATAGTGGTGGTGTGTTTCCCCCTCTTTAGGGCTCTTCAAGCAGAGGCTCCATGACTCTTTGTCAGATGTATTATTCTGCAGATTCCTTTCATGAAGGGGTTGGATGGAAGATTGATGAGTTTCCTTCAACTCTCAAATTCTGTAATTCTGTGATCTTGACTACATCTCACACTTCTGCCAACTACATGCTCCAAAACTAAGTGCCTTAAATCTTGGAGGCAGTTTGGTCCTTTGGTTTAAGGGGAGGGCATTTCATAGGATGGGAGGATCACAGATTTAGAGATGGAACCCATGTGAGCAATTGTCATTTCATCGATGAATCTCAGGTTTGATTGTTGTAGGTCTGTCAGTGTGGATGGCTGCTCCTCTGCCTTCTATCATTCTCTGTGTTTCTGATCCATATCTTTTGTGAATTCTCTATAAAAGACTCAACTGCCACTGTTTATGCAGAGAAGCTCTTCCTCTGACTCTTGTAATCTTCCCTAGCTTCCAATGCAGCACTAAGGCTATTGCCTCTCATGGCACATCCTCCATGATATCTTTTATGCCATTTTTTTCAAGTGGAAATCAGTTACGTATTTTATTTAGTAGAGAATTCACAATGTCTCAATAGGAAGAAACATTTTTAGGAAGCATTAAATAGGCTCTGATTCCTATTCTTGGGACATGCTCATGTTTACTACATTCAGCTTAATGAAAAGAGCAAAATAAGCAGTACAACTAATGCCACATTTATATATCTTCTTTTTCCATTTCTATAGCTCACAAATTGAATCCTATTCATTTTCAGTGGCATAAATATTCTGAGTTCATAGAGCACAGTTGCTCAGACAAGAGATTACTAAGGCATAATTGGTGGGTCCAAATCATTTTGATCCAAAGTATTCATCAATGGGTTGAATTATGATGAATTTCTAGAAACAAGAGTTCTGTGTCTCGGATAAGTGTTTCCCAGCTTTCCCCCATTTTTATCCTCTGCTCTAAAAATGCTTTGAGTAATGTCAGCATAATGGAAATAGTTGTGGCCAAGGTGGCTACCTTGATAATAATTATAATAGCAAACATATGTTCTTGTTTGTCTTTTGTTCTTGAAGAGGACTATGGCATCAGGAAGGTGATGCCATGACTTTCAAGTGAATTGGATTTAAGGGGGGGCGTGCTATGCAAAGTTACCAGCCTCACTTTCTCCTCCTCCATCTCCAAATAGAGAAGAAATGGACTCAAGAGTATAGATTGAGGTATATATATAGTTTTTCAAATGTGGTCTATATGGGGATTTGTTTTGCTTGACTATATATGTTGGTAATGGATTTTATTTTTCTTGTTTTCTCAGTGGGGAAGGAGGGAAAGGTAAAACAATGAAAATCTGAACATAAAATTGAATTAAAAAATAAAAGCATTTGATAAAGTATCTCATGCTATTTTTTTGTGGAAAAAAATGAAACAATGTGAGTTGGATGATAGTGTAATTGGGTGGATTTGGAACTAGTTAGTTGAATGGCCATACTTAAAGAAGTCATTAACTCCAGAGGCAGCTAAATGGCTGAGCGGATAGCACCCTGGGCCTGAGGTCAGGAAGACCTGATGTCAAATCCAGCTTCAGATAATTACCAGCTATGTGACCCTGGGAAAGTCTCTAACCTTCTGTTTGTCTTAATTCAGGGCTGTCCAACTTTAGGTTATCTTAGGGCCCCATTAAAATAAAACGATTATTCAAGGGCCACACTCAGAATAAAAAATACAGTACACTAATATAAAGTGGGGGAATATGTGTCATCAATACAACAGGCAAAGGTATGAAGCACAAAAGCAAACACAAAACAACAAAGTGACAACAGAACAGTATAAAAAGAGGTGCATACTGATTAATCTGCATCATACTGACAGAACGCATCCCACAGATGGATTGAAAATTCCATGCAATACGTGCCGTCTGTAATATTGCTTAAAAACACTAAAGAAAATTAACATCAACGAGATTATTTATTAGTGATGGAATTTAAAAAATCCAATACACATTCCGTGCAAATTATTATTTTATTTTTTCGCTCGTGAAAATTAAAACCCACAGTAGGGCCACATAAAATCGCACTGGGGGCCACGTACAGCCTGTGGGCCATGTATTGGACAGCCCTGCCTTAATTCACTGATGAAGGAAATGGCAAGCCAGTATTTTATGAGTAAAGGATTGCTACCATTGACCCTCATCTTCTTTCTGTGATAGCAAGGAATCATAATATTTCCATTAAAAGGGAACCTCAACAGCCATCTGATCCAATGCATATCTAAAACATAATTCCCTGAGCCCAAGAATTGGTCATCTATCCTTTGTTTGAAGACTCCTGATGGGGTTGGGAACCTGCAGCCTCCCATTCTGCTTGTGAAGATTTCTGAACATAAGGCTGATTTTCCTTATATCAGGCCCAATAGCAAACTTTTATATAGCGCTTAAAGGTTTACAAATCACTTTGCAGATTTTATCTTGTTTGAAACTTACAACAACCTTACAAGGCAGGTACTACTATTATTCACATTTTAAATATGAGGAAAGCTAGGGTGAGGGAGGCTAAGTAACTTATTTAGGGTCACATAGGTAGTGTCACAGGCAACATTTGAACTAAGCTCTTCCTGACTCCCAGGATGGGTCTTCTATACACTATACCACCAGATAAACATGGTTCACAGAAGGGACTCAGCTGCAGCAAGAACTGGTTCTTCCAGACTGTTCCCTGAGGAGGGTAGGCCCACCATGGTAGTCTGACTGAAAATTTCAGTCAAGATTCTGTTGTACTTATGAAGCAGACTCATCCCAAGAATATGGTAAAATGTGGTCATTACTCTGTGTTTTGCCCCTGGCCTTCCACCTTCCAGCTATTGATCAACTGGGGAATGAATTTGGGCTGGGGTGGGGAAAAGAAAAAGAGTGAAAAATGCAGGAGTGTGCTAGTAAATATTTAACAACCAGCTTCCCTTCCCCCCAAAAATGTACAGAGTATGCACTTTTAAGTTTAACCTACATTTTTAACATTTTCTCCATTATTTTCTAGAGTCTAGACAATTAATGAAACAATCATTCAATTCCTGATGTAGCATCTAACGATCTCCAAGGTGTAATTGCTCACACTGTAAATTTAATGATTAGTTCCGGAGCCAGTCCAGCTGGCTGCAGAGATAGCACCTGAGCTCAAAGGAAGCTAGGGATGCCAAGGGGCATAAATGAAGAGGAATTTATTCTAGATGGGAGGACCACATGTCAGGGAAAGGTTCCAACTCAGGTCTCATCTGTCACCAAATCTAGTTCTTTCTTCCCTAATGTCCCACTGGATAGCCAAGCTGTGATGAAGACTTCAATCTCTTACTCTATAACTAGTTGTCTTTACATTAAATCCCCTCGACCTAAGCAGCTGTTTCAACGACAGTTCAATTTAATCCAAATCAACGTTTTATGTGCAAGAAACTATGTTAGGCAGCCTATTAGATGTAAAGATCAAAGCGATAGATAAGAGTCTTTCATGGTTCTCTGGCACATTCCCCAACATATCCAATTGGGTGCTAACACAGCCTACAAGCATCTTGGATATACAATAATAGACTGAGGCAGCTAGGAATATCACACATACAAACATACGTGTATTATTTGTATAATGTGGATATGTCTGTACATATGTGTGCACATATACGTACAGAAATATAGACACATCTGTATGTATATGCATATATATAGACATACGTATGCACACATCTACACATACAGATACAGATACAGAGTAATTTCATTGGACAAGAATATATAAGGTATGAATATAAAGTAATGTGATTCCCAGCTTAATAAACATACCAGAAACTATGCATCCAAATGTGTGCGATCCTCTTCAAGGGTGATTGTCCTAATGATGCTGCTATGCCTGTCTGTGAGGGTTGGAGTAGGAGGTGAGGTATACCAAAATGTAGAGGATGACTCATCTGAATCACTTGAAGAGTGAGGCAGCTGGGTGGCTGAGTGGATAGAGAATTAGACCTGGAATCAAGAAGACATGAGTCCAAATACAGCCTCAGACACTTCGTAGCTGTGTGACCTTGGGTAAGTCACTTAACCTCTGATTATCTGACAAAAGGCTCTACTAGATAACGAAATAGCAAACCACTCCAGTATCTTTGCCAAGAAAACCCCAAGGACAGCTTTGGTACATGGGGTCATAAGGAGTCAGACACAACTAAAAGCAACATGAACAATAGTGCCATTGATGAATTTTGTGGTTATTTTTATAAGAAACACATTTATTTCATGAAGTGAGGGAAATCTATATCCATGTCTACTTTGATGAATTGTTGTAATAGATGGGACCTGGAATTTATTATAATAATATCAATAACAGTCAACAGTAATAATCACAATAATCAATATTAAAAATAATCAAAATATATAATAATCAAATGGTAATGAGCAAACATTTGTGAAGACAGCATTTTCTAATGGAAGGTACTGTTTCTCAGGAAACAAGGTTTCTAATCACACTAACATATTATGTGACCATAACCATTTAACTTGGCCTCCTTGGGCTTCAGACTCCTCATCTGAAAAATGGATTTGTTACAGAAAACTTTATCCTAGGTGTAAAAGCCGATTTTTCTACTTTGGACTGTGCTGTCACACTTCATTTGACCTGAGGCAGTTAGATGGCTCCATGGATAGAGGGCCAAACCTGGATCAAGAAGGCCCCAGTTCAGATCTGGCCTCAGTCACTTCCTAGCTGTGTGACCCTGGGCAAGTCACTTGTCTGCTGTTTGCTTCAGTTTCCCCATCTGTACAATGGCAGGGACAACAGCACCTACCTCCGAGGATTGTCGTGAGGGTCAGATGAGATGATTGTAAAGTGCTTAGCACAGGTAGGCACTATGTTAATGCCATTATTATTGTTATTGTTAGCTTCAAGATCTTCAGTTTCCTTATGTTTAAAACAAGGATGGAAAGCAATACCATTTAGTAGGAAACACTTGAGAGTTAGAGGGTTTGTATTTGGCCTCCACCACTTAGTAACTCTATGACCTTGGGCAATTCATTTAATCTCATTTTTCCTGAGTTTCCTTATCCTTGTTTTCCATACTTATCAAAGGAGAATGGAAAATCTCTTTTATCCTCAGTTTCCCCATGTGGAAAATGGGGATAATTATAGCTACACCATGTCAGGGAAGATCAAATGAAATGTGTGGCGCTACTGTCTTCACACACATAAGGGAGGTATTGTCATTCTGTGCCTAATGTGCCTGCTTTGGGGACTGTCAGGAAAAAATGAGGTTAGTTAATGTGAAACACTTTGAAAAATAAAAATATCTATACAGTTACAAAGCATTACTGTTATTATGATGAAGGAGGCGCTCTAGAAGGAAGAGTAATGAGTGGACGCTCGAGGTCAGCTGGTGTGTAAGGGAAAGGATTTGTGTTTTATCTTCGTGAGTGATCACGGGACAAATGCACAGCTCTGCAGAAGGGCAGGGGCGGCAGATGTACCGGGGGCAGGTGATGCAGCAGAGACTCTGGGTAGGTCCCACAGGGAGGATGACAGAACTATCATACAGTTTGCGGGCTGGATCCCACTGGACCACAGATGGCTAAATGCTCAGTGCCAGTGCTTGGGGTTGCTTGGCTAAAATATCGAATATGAGGTAATCATTTCTGGTAAGTATGTCTCCAAATGAGTGAACACATGAAAACACACGATTGAACTGCTTACATACAGGCTCACAGGGGCTGGAGAGATCCTCAGAGGATTCTACTGAAATATGGGTTAGTAGCTACAATATGCAGCTATTGTTCATTATTAAGAGGCAAAGACCAAAGCTCTGAAAGTCAACTTCAATTAAGTAAACATTTGTTAAGCCCCCTTTTTTAAAAACCAGGTTTGGTAACTAAGAACCTCAGGTAAGCTATTTTAAGAATATATAATTATTAATTATATTTTATGATAATATAAATAATAAGTTAACTTATAAATGTATATAATATATAAAAACTAAATATATATTTGTATTAAATTATAAATTGAAATGAGACAATGTAATTATTGATTAAGAGAATAATTGAATCCAACAACCAACAAGCATTTATTGAGTGCTTAATGTATGCCAGGTGCAGTGTACACTGGGGATGCAAAGAATAAAAGCAAAAACTCACTCTGCCCTAATGGAGTTTGTATTCTAATGGGGGTGAGTGGAGGGCTCAGCATGAACACACATAGGTATATACTACAGAGTAGCCTTAGAAAGGAGGGCACTAGTGTCTGGGAACATAGGACCTAGAAAGGCCCCCTACAGAAGGTGGCATTTGAGCTTATTCTTGAAAGCAGCCAGGGACTCTAAAAGATGAAAATGAGGAAGGAGAGCGTTCTAGGCCTGGTGGGTAGTAAGTGCAAATTAACCAATTAATCAAAAGCATTTAAGTTCATATTATGTGCTAGGAAGTATGTTAGGTGCTGGGGATGCAAATAAAATTAATGAAATAATCTCTGCTCTCAAGGACCTTGCCTATTAATATAGGTATATACAGAAAAAATATAAAGAAAACCAATGCAAGTAAATATAAGCCAGTTTTGGAGAGAGGACACTAGCACTTGTGTGGGCTTTAAAATTGTCCAGTCTTCAAGAAGAACCACTGAGGTAGAGCTCTGAGCCAATAGAACTTTATTAAAGGGTCCATGGCCTCCTCTAATATAGTGGACCTCAGATCTTCCTCATGATCTGAGATGCCCCCTTTCCTTAAAGTCTTAGTTTTGTAGTGCTTGATACCCAGATAACACAGGTAGGACAGACAAAAAAAATACAGTCTTATTGGTGAGTAGAACTTGCCCTTGACCCTCTAGAAGGGTCTGCACAAAATACAGAATCCCATTGGTTGACAAATGGCTAGTGAACAGACCTTAACAGACCTATCTTGACATTTCAGGATGTCCTACCAAGCTGATGAGCACACCCATGGGCTGATAAACAGATGTCGAAACATCTACATGGGCTGATGGGCCTGTAGACAGGCAGGCCGCAGGCTGACAAGTAGGGTCACTCATTGGCCATCTCCCCATATTGGTCAATAGTGGGATGACAAAGGACAGAGAGACAACAAAAATAGTTGGGGGGCTTTCCATATAATTCAGTCACCTCTACCACATTGTGCTTGTTCACTATTGCAAGGAAAAACAAGGGTGGATGTCCTGTTAGAACAGTGGGCCAAATCTAATGATCTAATGACATGATATGACAGCTTCTTATGATTCAGCAAGTGAACTTGTAATCTACAATTCAGAACTTGTAATCACCACTCCTGTGGAATCATAGCAAACTGATTAATGCTGACTAGAATAAAATAGGGGTCCAATTAATCATCTCTCACAGTTAGAGACATCAGAAGGGCATCAGGGGGTGCTTGAGCTCTGTCTTGAAGAAATGGAGAAATTCTATGAGGTGGAGGTAAGGAGGGAATACAGAAAGGATAGCTGGTGCAAAGACATAGGAACAAGAAATGGTGAGATGTAAGGAACAAAGAATTTTGAAAAAGCTTATAGACAGGTGGTGATGCAGGACTAGAACTCAGGAGAGATTAGGATTAGATATATAGAGCCAGGAATCATCTATACTAAGACGATCATTAAACTGATAAAAGCTAATTATATCAAGTAAGAGAGAATAGAGAAAAAGATCCCACAGATGCACAGAGCCTTGAGATACGCCCTTAGTCAATGGGTATGCCGTGGATGAAGATGCAACAAAAAAGACTGAGGAGATCCAAAAGAGAATAGTGTCATGAGAACTCAGGAAGGAGAAAATTATCCAGAAGGTAGAAAACAGTGTCAAATGCTGTAAAGAGGTCAGGGAGGATGAGGATGGAGAAAACATGTCCCTTAGCTCACTCTAGGTAGCACTCATGAATGCCGATGGTTGGGATTCACGACCCCAAGGGAAATTACACAAAAGAGAGCCTTTATGACCCAGTGGGCCAGAGGACTTTACTTCAACTCCTGGCAACATTGTAGAATGGATTGTTAAACAAATAGTAAATGTCTAAAAAGGAGACAGTGACCACAAAAGAACAACATGGTTTCAGAACTAACAGGTTAGGCTAAACTAACATCAATCATTTGCTTTTTATTTTTTTTTTGACAAGGACTCTAAAGTGGCAGAGGATGAGAATGTTGTAGACATAATTTACTAAGATTTTAGCAATTCATTTTATAAAGTTTTTCATGTAATTTTCGTAGGAAATCTGGAAGTATATGGGTTAGATGATGGCACAGTTGGGTGGGTTCAGAAATAGTTGAATGACTGACCTGACAAAGAAGTCATTAATAGTTTCATATCAGCTTGAAGGAGGGTCCCTAGAGATCTGTGTGTGGTTCTGTTTTGTTTAACATTATAATCAGTGTCTGGATGAAGGAAAGCTGGCTCACTCATCACATTTTCAGATGACACAAAGCCAGGAGACATAGTCAACATTTTATCTGACAATGTCAGGATTCAAATAGATTTTGACAAGTTAGAACACTGGGCCAAATCTAATGATATGAAATTTAATAGAGATAAGTATGAAGTCTTTCACTTGTGAAATTGGTTTTTTTAACCCAGGTATAAGATGGAAGCAGCCTCAATGGCATTTAATTTGAAAAAGAGCTAAGATTTTGGGAGCACCGAAAGGTCACAGTGCAGTATGGCAGCTGAGAAAGCTAATACAACCAACCATAGACTGCATCAAGACAAACATGGTGTCCAGGTGGTGGTCCCACTGTACTCTGCTCTGGTCAGACCACATGTAGATGATTGTACTCACTTCTGGGTACTGCATTTTAGGAAAGATGTCAATAAGCTGAAGAATGTCCTGAGGAAGACAACTAGAATTAAATTAAAGAAATATTTAAGTGAAAAGTGCTAGGCTGGTTACTGGATGCTAGGATCCTGGATGTACTAAGATGATTAAAAGCCATGAGTCCATAAAAGGTGATGATTAGTTGAAGAAAAGGGAAGATTTAGGGAAAGGGGGGGGGGGCCGCATGATAACTGTCCATTCCTCACACAAGACACTCCATTTCCCATCTCTAGGCCTTTAATCTATCTTTTCTCTGTACCTGAACTGTAATCCCTCCTTTCCTCTAACATAGCTCAAGTATTACCTTCTGTAAGTCTTTCCTTATCTACTCAACCCTTTATTTATCCTGTATATACTTACATATATACGTGTTGTCTTTTACAACAGAACATAAGCTCCTTGTGAATAAGTATTGTTTTATTCATTGTATTATATCCCTCGTACCTGGAGCACAACGGGTACTTAAAAAATGCTTGTTGGTTGAATGAATGAAGGGATGTCCAGTAGACATCTTAAACTTAATATGTCTAAAATGTAACTCATTAACTTTCCTCCTAAACCCTGGCCCTCTCCACCTCCTACTTTCCCTATAACTGTACGTGGCAACACCATTCTCTCAGTCTCTCAAGTTCACAATCATCCTGGATTCCTCACTGTCTTTCACACCCCCTCCTCCATCCCCCATATGTTACAGTAATTAGGGTAGGACTTTTTTTTTAATGTTTTCTTTTTTAGAATGCTAAAGTAAACAAGTGCCTTTGATTAAGTCTTACTAGGTGCAAAGCCCCAGGCCCACACCCTTTTGCTAAATAGGTGTAAAGCCCCAAGCTCACATCCTTTTCCTGATTAGGTGTATATTAGGGTATATAAACTCAGAGGTTAGCATTTTATCAGGAGCTCACTCACGGAAGGAGTGTTGCGACTCTGGGCAAGCTGTTGTAACTGCCCCGCTCCCCCCAGCTTTGCTAACCCAGACCCATTGGGTGCTTCTCTGGTAACTATTGTGATTTGGTCAGACAGATAAGAGGCCCGTCTGTTGATTTGTGTTTATTTGCTCTGTTTATATAATGTATGTTTATAATTTGTTTGTATTTGCTCTGAAGTTCAGGGTGCTGGCTTTTTCCTCTGAACTAAATAAATGATATATATTTGTGATTAAAGTGAGATTGTTAACCCCTTGCAGTTTCTTTCCTTAGAAAAGCAGATCAAAGAACCTGTGCTAGTAGTCTTCTTGTTGTTGGTCTTGTGTTGGTCTTTCACCCCCCCCCCAACAGCTGCTAGCAAGATTGTTGTTACACCGTATTGAAAAGGTTGTCAAAGCCTGTCCATTTCACCTTTGCAACATCTCTCATATATATAGGTATATACCATTCAGCCATTAGGAAATGATTTTCCTAAAGCATTTTCCATGTCACAGTAAACTCCAGTGATTCTCTGTTGCCTCCAAGATTGAATACTAAATGCTCTGTTTGGCATTCACATGACCCTTCATAACCTATCCCCCTGTAGTATTAATGTGATCAAAGATCTTCCCCATCTATTCAAAAGGCCTCAGGTGGGCCTAGGTGGGAAAGCCTGATTATATCTTTCTTCGTAAGTAGTCCTAAAGCCCCTACTTGTTAGGTGCTAAGCCGATGTGGGCATGAAGCCCTCAGGGCCCTAAGGGGAGTTGCTAAGACCAGAGCCAATGGTATTTGCACTGAGTTCTAGTTAATCATGAATTCAGCCAATCGGAAACCTGAGTTTTAGCCAATCAGATGCCAGCTAGGACTGTATATAAAGAGAGCCCAGAACTGAGAGCAGCAGAACTGAGAGCAGCAGAATTGAGAAGCAGACATCAAGAAGACACTGAGGCAGCAGACGCTGAGAGAGAACCAGCATTGGGAGAGACTGCAAAGCAGAGAGTGAAGAACAAGAGAGTTGTGGAGATCAAAGAGCAGAACCTGCACAGAGCTACAGGAATGGAATTCAGCCCAAGGAGAAGGAGCAGGAACTCAGAGTTGACAGAGCTGCAGAGAGAATGCTGAGTGGAGAGTTAGGATTGATGAGTGATTGTTTACAGGAAGGTCCTAGGAGGGGGGAAGATTACAGAATGACTTGGTTCCTTGCTATAATACTGTGTTATAATTTTCTTGTTACTACAGTGATGTGGGCTTCCTGGTTTTGGAATACAATTGCTACTATGTCGAATTGGGGGTATAGGTTCTCAGATTTGATCCTCTGGAGTCTAAATAAATGTTATACTTCTTCTGTCTTCTACATAGACAGTTTTTCATACTTTGCGATTCCGAACCATTCAGGCATGTTCATGGTCATCCTTGAGGTCATGAATCTTGCCTTATTGATATACCCCTTCCTACCTTTCTAGTCTTTTTTATATCATATTCCCTGACATGTACTCTTTGATCCAGTGACATTAGCCTCTTGGCTGTTACATGAATAATATACTCCAACTCTTGGCTCCAGGTATTATCTATGCCTGAAACACTTTCCCTCCTCCACTCTGACTACTGACCTCCCTGGCTTCCTTTGAGCATCAAGTAAAACCTCACCTTCTACAGGAAGACTTCCCCATCCCCTTTTAATTCCATTGCTTTTCTTCTGTTAATTATCATCTATTTATCTGGTACAGCTTGCTTTGTATATACTTGTTTTCATATTGTCTTCCCCCCTTAGATTGTAAGCTCCTTGAGGGCAGGGACTGTTTTTACCCCTTTTTGTATCCCTAAGGCCTAGCACTTAGTAGGTACTTAATAAATATTTATTCATTGATTGACATGGAAGAGGGATTAGATTTGTTTTACTTGGCCCTGAAAGAACTTAGAACAATGAGTAGAAATGGCCAAAAAGAGCAATTTAGATTGGATGTAAAAAAAATCTTCCTAACAATTAGAACTATCCCAAAGTGGAGCAGACTGTCTCCCTATCCCTAGAAGGTGTCACAGCCAAAGGCCACATAACTTCTTGTCAGGTATAGTGCAGAGAGGATTCTTTTCCAGGCACAGGTTAGTCTAGATGACCTCAGAGGTCACAGGGTCTGTGAATCTATGATTCTAGACACTTGGTCCGCATTAGGGAAGTGACAATCCAGGAAGGTCCAGCCTTTGAACCTTGAACCTTACATCTAAGAGATGGGTACTGTCTGTGTGCGTTATAGACTTGCCCTGGGGGGGAGGAGGTCCCAGAAAGCAGATACCAGGATTCGCTATTCTCTATCAGTGATGCCTTTCATAACCCACCCCTCTGTCTGGTTGATGTTTCTCATCTCTACTTCACAGCTCTTCTGTAAGTATATACTACTCCCATTAAGTATCTTCATGCCTTTGCTGCTTTCATAGCCCCTCTAAGGCCTCACAGAGTGTATAGCTCTGATGCTCAATTATGGTTTGCTGGTCCTTAAAGTCTAATAGAGAATATTTATAACCTTCACCCATGAGATATCAAGTGATTAGTCCTTGGAAAGAGGTTGACAATGTTGCAACCTTTACACACACACACACCCCTGGACACAGCGCTTCTAGAATTTGGAAACTTTCTGCGTGATTGATTCCTCCTTGGACCTTTAGTATAAGTCTCTACATGCCAATCCATACTGGTTCAGTTAGGGCACTCCTGCCCTCTCTTTGCTTGTCTTTCCATGTCCAGTCTTATTCTGGGAAAGCTCAGAGGAATCATGCTACTCAGAAGAATGATTGACAAAAGGGGAGGGAGCAGAATAAAGCCAGAAACTATTGCCTCCCGCTGCAAGTGCCAATGACTCCTAGAGAGGTGGACAAAGCTCCCTCATAGGCGATTTGCAACAGGAGCTGTAAGTGAACATGGACCAGACCAGCCATACTCAGAGGGGTGATCTCGTAGACCATATTCTCCCTTCGGAAAATTGAGATCCAGCTTCTCCCAACTGACTTGGGCATTCCAAAACAAGTGTCCCCTTTTCTATCTGTTGGTCAGATTTTTACAAGGCCCCCAGGAACAGGACTTGTCTGCTGTGAAGATTCACACTCTAGGTTTGAGGAGGGGGAGGTTAGACTTGGAATTTGCTTAAGGTTATCTGTGATTTTCTTGATTATAACCTCTGGCTCCCTAAGGAAGCTTCATAGTTCAGCCTTTCTTAACTTTCAGGGTCTTGAGGCCTTTAAAGGCTTCAGGTTGTTCTGTTCCAGTAGTGGAGAACCTGTGGCCTCAAGGCCATATGTGGCCCTCTAGGTCCTCAAGTGCAGCCCTTTGACTGTCTTGGCATCACTCGAGGACTTAGAGGGCCACATGTGTCCTCAAGGCCACAGGTTCCTCACCCATGTTATTCTCTCTGCCCCCAATTCTCTTCTTAAATATAATGCTTAGTCTTAGATTGCCCATCAGTCTGGGAAGTGTCTGACTTCTCATTGGGTCAATATCACAGTTTCCCTCTGCAGGTTCCCTTCTCTATTCACTTATAAACTATAAAAGAAGAAACCCTTTGAAGCATAGGCATGCAGAACACATTTTATTAGCATGTCATAAGCATGAAGGGAATTTTAAAAAGCAAACATTTATTGAATACTTAACCATAAGGGATATAATTTTTATTCAAACTAAAGAAAAGAACTAAACTTGACTCAAAAAAAATAAGAGTAGTGACTGGATCCCTGATTTCATTGGCATAAAAAACTCTAGGGTCAGGAAACTGGTCTGCACCTTCTCTGAAAAATTATAGTTTTAAAGAGTCTAACTCCAAGAGCCCTGAGGTGACTTGCTTAGGGTCACACAGCCACAGTGACTTGAATCCAGATATCATTGGCTTTCAGGACAGTTTTCTATCTACTAAGTCACATTGCCTTTCAAAAATTACAAAATTAAAAATGACAAATGAAAGACCACATTTTTTTGTTTTTGCTATAGAGGCAGTCAAATCCTTGTTATCTTTAATCAGATAATGAACTATTCTTTGTGATAAATGAGGCACATCATTTGATAATAAAGGTCTGTGTTCCTATAGCCAACTCTATGGTTTACAAAAATGTATTAACGTGATCCTTACAAGTCCTCTAAAGCAGGTAGAGCAATTAGTTTTGTTCCCATTTTAGAGGTGGGGAAACTGAAATTCAGAAAATAATGATTTATCCCCAGTCATGCAGTCAGTGTCTAAGTCAGAGCTCACAACCATGTCTCCTGACTCCTTATCTTATGCTTTTCTACCATATCATTTAAAAAACATAGTTAAGGTTTGTTATTTTGTTAAGCATAAAATTACAATAACAGAAGAGGCGTTCGGCATCATATAGTTTCAACCACTCATTTGACAGATGTGGAATTGTGCCCCAGAAAGTTTCATTTCACCACAGGAATATATTTGTACCTGAACACTTGGCAGTCAAGCAAGTTTCTACCATCTGGGTTATGGTTTCTTTTTTTTTCCTCCAGTAAATTACATTATGAAATTATAGTTACATTCTTATATTTGACACCAAGAGTTAATATGAGTCAACAATATAGCAAACTTCACTGAATTAAAAGGGAAAATATAACTTTGTCCTAAAAGCAAAATTATAGTAGCCCATAGACCACTAGTACTATAGAGCCCCATAACACCTTGTTCATTTTAAAAATGATTTGTTCTTGTATGCACTGGAACACAGAAGATCAACTCCTAGCCCTTACTTTCTCCTACAGGGAAAATCCAGATATATGATTTGCTTGTATAGGTGAGATTAATCTTTCCAGGTAGCGTCAGTGTTATCAAAAGTTTCCGTGCTGATAATGAAATTGCTGTACTCCATATATTCTCCTTTTGAAGTTCCCTCATTTTTAGATACATCTGCGAGGGTACATGAGGCAGCCAGATGGCACAGTGGATAGGAGTCAGGAAAATCTGAGTTCAAATCTGACCTCAGACATTTACTGCTCTGTGACCTTGGGGACAAGTCAGTCACCTAACCCTGTTTGCCGTGGCAACTATAGTAATAGCGTGTACCTTTGAGGGCTGTAGTGAAGAGCAAATGAAATATTTGTTAAGTTTTTGGCAGATAGTAGGCATTTTATAAAAGCTAACTACTACTATTATTGCTATTTTTGATTTTTATTGAATTCATGACACAGTTTTCTCTCCCTACTAAGTGTCTCACTTTAAAATCCTGATCTTAGAAGTTGAAAGGTTCTCCACACTTTGAAAGAGATTTATTTTTGTTTGGTAGTTTGTTCCTCATAGTAGAAACTTTAAATATCTAATTAATTAAACATACCATATGCCTTTTGATTGATCTTTGTTTTGAGTACCATTGTGTTTTCTTCATGTTCATAAACACAATTCTGATTCCTTCAAAGGAATACCTACTGTTTATGAACCAAAGATGAATATACTCTGACTATCTAGAACAAAGCTCTGTTTGGTTCAATTCTACAAACATCTATTAAGTCACATCTTAAAGACAAAGCTGCTGGAACGTTACCACCTACATTTGTGGAAGGTGTTTCCACACCTAGAGTACCCCACCCTTGTGAAATCACTCATTTGTAAGTCACTGAGCTAAATGCTGGGGATAGAAAGACAAAGTAACCCTAGATTTTAAGGAGTTTATATTCTATGGGCTGCGTATAGTGCATACCCAAATAAATAAATACAAGAATCCTAAATGCTGGGGATAGAAAGACAAAGTAACCCTAGATTTTAAGGAGTTTATATTCTATGGGTTACATATAGCACATACCCAAATAAATAAATACAAGAATCCGGAACCTCCTCCTCCAGAATTTAGACTTTGACGTTCATTTTCTCCCTCTGGCAGAAGCAACATCTACTTCATCTAGGCTTTTTACCTGCACTAATCTCCTTCTCCATTGCTTCCTATATCAGGTTTCTCACATCCTTGGGGTCGGGATTCCACAGTAATGGTTCCAAGGCCATTTAGATGGTACAAAGTCCCTAGGAGGCTTTTAGGACCTTACGACCAAAGAATAAAATGGCACAAGTAATATTTACTTCTTGTATGCTAGGTTAGTTTCTCCTATACGGGAAAAGTTCTCCTTGAGATTTAAATGGTCCAGGGAACCAAGGTTTGAATTACTGATGTGGCTTCCCAATCACCTAAAGCACAAAAATCCCAGACTATGAAGAGCTTATATATTTCAGACTTGATTTCCTTTGTGCCCAAGATGGGTCAATACCGTGTGGATGGTATGTGCCACTATGACAAAGGTAAAGGGGAAGGGAATTGTGTATACCTCAACAAATGCTATATCTATGCTATTATTAAATAAACTTCTTTTTGTTAAATTTTAGCTGTCATTTTATTCCAATCCTGAGCCTGAAGCACTTGAACTCAGCCCAATTTACCCCACTCCAAAGAAAGGAAGAAAGAAAGAAAGAAAGAAAGAAAGAAAGAAAGAAAGAAAGAAACCACAGGAATAAGATGGATTTACAAATGAATTCTATTAAACATTTAAAGAATAAATGACTCTACTATAGGTCCTTTTCCTTTTTCTTTGATGTCTTTGGGATACAGACCTAGTAATGGTACTGCTGGGTCAAAAGGTACGCACGGTTTTATAGCCTTTTGGGCACAGTTCCAAATTGCTCTTCAAAATTATTGGACCAGTTCACAGCCAATAGTGAAGTAATATCCCAATTTTTCCATATCCTTTTCAATATTTGTCATTTTCCTATTGTGTCATGTTAGCCTGAAAGTTGCAAGATGGTGCCTTACAGCTGTCTTAATGTGCATTTCTCTAATTGGTAGTGACTTAGAACATTTTTTCATATGACTATAGATAGCTTTGATTTCTTCTGAAAATTGCCTCTTCACATCCTTTGACCATTTGTCAATTGGGTATGTTAATTCTCTTTTCATAATTTTCTTGTATAATTCATTTCTTTTCCCATTTTTCCCTCTATCACTCTTTATCTCTTTCTTTAGTTCTTCCAGGAATGGTTGTTGGGCTTGTGTCCAATTTACATTTTTCTTTGAGGTTTTGGTTGTATCTGTGTTCACATTGTTATCGTCTTCTGAGTTTGTGTCTTGATCTTCCCTGTTGCCATAGTAGCTTTTTATGGTCAACTTCTTTCGCTAGTATTGTTTACCCTTTTTTTTAAATCTATTTCTTGAATTTTAAGTTTATGTTAAAGTTGGTCTCTGTTCCCAGCATCATGGAGAGATAGAGAACTGTCCCAAGATTCAGGGTTTTTTTTTTTGTTTTTTTCCTTTTTTTTTGTCCTGCTATTTTCAGAGCTAATCCTGGGTTAGGGTGGGAGATCTGTAAGTTTTTGGTGCTTCCAAGGTGGTGTGGTCTGAGGAGAGATATGGTCATTGCTAGCTTGGTATGTGCTGTAGTCTTTACTTTAGCAGGAAGGACTCGTTTCCCTGTAGCTGCAAGTGCTAATTCTTCTCTTGGCCATGCAACTGTGACCGGGGCCCCTGTTCTCCTGCATCTGCAAGTGCTGGTTCTCTTCTCTGCCTTGGAACTGTGACCCATAACTGTGTATGCACAATGCAAAATGGTCTTGTGCCCAGTGCACAAGCTCAGGGGCCTCTGTAATTTCTTTCTGACCAGTTTCCTGACCTTCTTACCATCTCTGGGCAGATTGCTCCCATGGAGGCTGCTGCAGTATCACAGGCACCTCCAAAGCCTAGTGCTGATGTTGCCAGCTGCCTGACTTTGGGCTGGCCCTGGTTACTGTGTCACAGTTCTCTCCTGCAGATCTCTGAAGTTGTTCTGAACTGGAAAAATGTCTCACCCCAACGTTTTGTTTGCTCTGCTGCTCCAGAATTTGATTTGACTCATTAAAGTTGGTCGAGGGGGAGTGTTGGGAGAGTTCAGGTGGGTTGCTGCCTCTGCTGCTGTCTGGGCTTGAATGGGATGGATAATTGTGAAGACTTCACAGGATATGTCTATGGGAGTAGGAGAGGTTTGGGATTTGGCCTTGTGATTCTGGAAGGTCAGGGCCTAGAGCTGTGGGCATGCCCTTCCCCCCTCCTCTCAGATGTTAGAAGATAACAAACTTCCTGTGAGCTACTTGTTCTCTGCTCCAAAAAGGTCTCTCCTCCCCACCCCTGTTGGAAGCCAGCATTCCATGCTGAGCCCCAGGCCCCTCAGAAAGATACGCACCAAACACCTGTTTCCAAGGACAGGCTTGCAGCAGTACGCTCCGCCCAGCAGATATCTTGGTCGCACTATGCTCCAGCTACTCCCTGGAAAATCCCCGGAGCCAACCTCCTCAGGCCCCCAACCCCACTTCTTCTTGCTAGCTTGATAAAATACAGCCGTGAGCCGAATAAAGTGCTTTTTGCCAGCCACAGCTGTCTGTCTCTTGCTTCTTCTCTCTCACCTTTTCTTTTTCAGGCTGGGTCCTCCT
>CM053622.1:378541248-378561931 GCA_028646595.1 Phalanger gymnotis
CCTCCTCCATTATGGAGGTGTGCCCAAATCTTGCAAGGTTTGTAAAATAAATTTACTTTGTTTCTCCTAAAGATGTCTCTCCTATTATTTGAAAATTATGTCCCACACAGGGCTCCATCTGCTTTCATGATGTTTCCATCCTGTGTGATTACACCAATTTCCCTGGCATGGACCTGAATCAGGCCAGTTTAGGTTTGATAGTATGTTTTACAGGTAAACACATAGGTAACACCAACTATGCCAGGTGTTAGGTAAACACACAAGGGCTGTTCGCAGGTGTTCTGGTAGGTTCACTCTTGATCCAGGCAGACAGGAAGATGGGAACGAACACACAATAAGGGGTTAAATAAGCTTACTTTATTCTACTCTAGTCTTCTCAAGATGGTTCCTGATAATGGGAACACCAACTCCTACAGCTTCCCTAATCACTATCCTTGCAGAGGATTGGGGGGCAGGATATAGTAGGATCTACAACTCCTACAGGTCCCCCAAGCTTCAGTGGGGGCTGGTTGAGGTAAGTACATGCATTCCTCTATGCATTACCCAAATCCCCACATACTGACCAAGGCCCATTTGATTTATAGGGCAACAGACGAAGAAGGCAACTTACTAACATTACACTCATAGGCTAACTTTAGCAATATCATCATTGGGTGCAAGCATAGTAAATAGCACATTTTGTCATCCTCATATCTCACTGCACAGTTGCAGTAGGGCTGTTTACAAGTCATGAGCCTGTGAATTAGAGATTGTTATGGCCATGGACCCTGGGAACTAGTATGTCAAAAGGATTAATAAAATCTTCCCTACTTACACAGTGGAATCAAAGAGAAACTCAAAAGTCATTCAACACTTAACAACTTAACAACACTTAACAACTCTTGCTGTAGTCATAGAGAGAGAAGGATGTTTGAAAAAGATAGGCACTGAGAACATCTCACCTGGATATAATGGAGTAGAGCTCCCTCACATGAACTAACCATTGTGATTCACCAGCCAAGCACCAGAGAAAGGGCTTGGAGCTCCATATAGCTTTTCATATTCAGTGACCAGGAAGCAAAGTCCATAGTCTAAGCCTTTAATCCCCTGAGGCAACCAAGTCTTGTGGATGGTCTCATACCTTTTAAGGAAAAAAACCAAAAACAAACTATTTGTCTAACTTTTGTGGAGTCAGGGTCAGGAATATGCTGATGTGTATTTAACAACTGGGCTTTTGTCTGGGAGGGGATCAGGGAATGTATACAGGATATGTTTTTATGCTTAATCTATATTATTAATACTTTCTTTTGTCCTGACAATCAAAAAAAAAACCCTAATAAACCAAGTCCAGATTTCTAGTTCAATTTCTGAGGGGTCCGTACTGAAAATCTAATACTAAAGTGTTTGAGGAGGTTTGATCCGGCTCCAGAACACTCCTGGGCACGGGCTAGGGTATTGCTCCAGTCACAAGCACTATTTTTCCCATGTTGTTGCATGCCAACCATGGAACACTATGCAAAAAAATGTTTAAAATATCATACAGAAGTACATTGTAGATTTAATCAGACTGTAACACACTGCAGAAAAGAAACTATGAAGGGAAACTGTTTTAAAGGATATGATCAAAGAAATATATGATTGAAAAAGATTGATGGAGGACATGGCATGAAAGAGGAATGAATGGTGGAGGATCTCTGTGCTCTACTGCTATATCCACAATACCAAGACAAAGGGACCGAGGCCCTGAGTCCTTTGGCCAGCCCCTCACTAGTGAACTCAGAGGAGAGGATCTGCATTGTTAGAGCGAATATCCATGTTCATGAGATCACAGACCCACACAAGTACATGAGAGTAAGGAAATACTTCTTAACAAATAGAGCTACCACGGCCATTGGACTTGTGGCTGAAGACTTCCATGTACATTGTCTCCCCCATTAGAATCTGAGCTCCTTGAGAGGAGGGAATGTCTTGTTTTTCTATTTCTATCCCCAGTGCTTTGCACATTTTTATTCTTATACAGTCATTTTTCAGTCGTGTACAACTCTTTGTGACCCCATTTGGGGTTTTCTTGGCAGATACTGGAGTGGTTTGCCATGTCCTTCTCTAGCTTATTTTATAGATGAGGAAATTGAGGCAAATAAATGATTTACCCAAGATCACCCAGCTAAGTGTCTAGATTTGTATGCAGGTCTTCTTGATGTTAGGCCCAGTGATCTGTACACTGCATCACCTAGTTGCCTCTGCTTTGAACATAGTAAGCACCTAATAAATTCCTTATTTTTTATGCATTCATTCATTCATGCATTTATTCAATCACTCATTTCATTCATTCAGAGACTCTGAGATCCCCTCCAGTTTTGAAATTCTAAGATTCTGTGATATCAAATGAAGAAACCGTAGCCCAAAGAGCTATATGTGTATGTGTATATATTTGTATGTATATATATGTACATTTACATGTGTATATATGTATGCATATATATGTATATATGTATATGCATACATGCATATGTATGTATATGTGTATATATAATAATTTCAATAATGCAAATGAAGATGACGTTAAAGAGCCATAAAATCAGAGGGACTGTATATAGGGGAGAACATTGAACTTAAAACACACTTTTTTTTTTTTTGATAAAGGCAATTGACAAACATAACAATGACTTGTACTTTCAGTTATATTCACTCTTTTAGCCAGCCTTGCTTAATTGTTTTCAGAAGTATTTTGTTTGCTTTTGTTGTAATTCTTGCATGTCTCTACCATGCCAAAATAGGCTATATCCATAAAACGGGAAAAGGAAATGGAATACTGTGCAAAAGTCTGAACTCTGTCAATCTGTAGAGATGAAGTTATTCATTCTCATTTATCATCTAAGTCTCTATGGCACTCTCAGTTCCTAGCTAAGCCTTTCATAATTATTTGTCTGGAACAAAATGAAACCTTCAAAGTGAATTTTTGAGTCACCAGCTTCATCTAAGGAATAGGTAAGACTTTTTGTTTGTATAACTTGGTTTAATTATAGCCAATAGTGTTATCAATGTTATCCTAATTTGAGTCATTCATGCTGTTGTTCCTCCTCCAGCTTGATTGATTCCAGATATTGTCTGCTTTTGCACATATTAAATACCTTCTGAAAGGTTGTACAGTGGAAGCATGATCCAAAGTGTTTGTGGCTGCAGGAATATAAACTAGCTACATAAAGAATGCAGAGAATAATAGGCAATAAATGGAGCAATACTGATCCTAAATTACCCACAGTGGGCAAAACCAAAATTTGTGTTTCGGGGATATGAGGATGCATATTTATATTTGAGATAGGGTAGCTCTTGAATGGAATATTAAATTTCCTTATTACTATGACCTGGTGGAGATGATTAGGAGAGATATGATTCCTTTGCTTTAAGTGGGCTCAGTTTCCTTCTACCACGTGCCTCATTTTTAAAGGTCCAATCCCCATCAACAGGTCTTACCAAATTGGAAAGCTTCTGATTAAGACTAGGTAGTCTAGTATCTATTCCCTATGCATAGAATGCTCTTTCTCCTTATCTTTGCCTCCTGGGTTTCCTGGCTTCTTTCAAGTCACAGCTAAAATCCCACCTTCTATAAGAACACTTTCATGGTTGCTCTTAGTTCTATTGTCTCATCTTTGTTGATTATTTCCAATTTACCCTATAAATAGTTTAATCATACATAGCTGTTTTGTTGTCTTTGTCCCCATAAACTCTAAGCTCCTACCTAGAGAACAAAGATTATTTTTGCTTTCCTTTGCTGCATAGTAGGCACTTAAATATTTATTGACTAATTTGTCAGGGGTTAAGTTTAGCTGATTTTATAGGGCACATTGTCAGACTGAGTATCTTATTCTGGTCAGAAGTGGTTATTTTTCTTCTCTTGAGGTGGAATAGTTTGGTCATAGAAATTCATGAAGACTATTTACTAAATGGAGGGGCTAAATCTGCATTGCCTGAGTCATTGCTTAGGTTTTTGAAGCAAACGTTTCATTTCGAATCTATTCTTTATGTATCTTAACTGCAGATAACATTGAGCTAAATAGAGTGAAAAGGAATAGACACAGAGACATTCTTTCACAGAGAGTCTGGTATTTTCTTATCGAACCACCTTATTAAATTTTTCAGAATTAGAATTTATAGTCTATTCAGTGTAAATTCTACCAACATATGGATAATTTTCATCTAATGCAAGCATGCTATTGAACATATGCTACCAAACCTGCCACAATGCCTCAAGGGGATCTCTTGGGAACCCTGCATTTTCAAAAGCTATATAACCAGAAGTCAGGCTCCAGCTGGCTTTGCTAAGTTGGAAAGCCTTCATGGACAGGCCCAGTTATGGTCTGTGTGTCTGTTGTTTTAGGATTAGCCTAGCTTGATTTCAGAGACCCTCATTAGTAGAAGGTTGGCTATGAACTGAATTTTTTGGCCACAGAAAGTCATGAAGACAAAATACTGAGCTGTGCTAGGAAGAGAGAACATTCTCACAATCCAGAACCAAAACACTAGCAACATATTACTTCATATACCACTTTGCTGACAAGATAAATGTGCTATTAAAGGAGTAGATTTAGTTATTATTATTCTAATGGATTTTAGAATTAGGTTTCTCAATGTCATGTCTTGGTGAAAATCCAGCCCTTTTTATCACCTCATTTAAAATTTCTTAGTCTCTCTGATCGTAATCTTTTGGGAACAGAGCTGATTGATAAATGAGACTTCCAGGGTACCCAACCTTTTTCTGAAAAGAAGCTGAAGCACTGATAATTGTGGTCAAGAGGCGTGTATGGAAGGATAATGACTAGAGAGTAGACAACGAATTTGTGCAGTGAAAATGAAGCTTCATTTGCCAGTTACCCTTCCATCCTTGGTGGGAATTGTAACAAAATGTGGGCAAGCTTGATGGAAGCAACCAGCTTAGAGATCCTGGCAAGGTAAAGGTCCAAGATTGACCTGTCATCTGGGCTCTCTTTGAGGAAGGGATGTGGTAGAGTCTTAGACAGTTGTAGGTTGTCCTTGGTCATCACCTCTATCTGGCTAATGCTGCAAAGGATGCCAATCCTCAAATATTAAAATCTCAGTAGAACAGGTAAGTGACTAGAGAGTAAAGGTTGTGTTCTAATCACCATGCTTTCTCTAGTCAGCTTCAGAAGTCCCTGCATTCTTCTGACGTCTTCTGATGTCTCACTGTCTTCCCTGCCTGCGCCCAGCTCTGGCTTTGTAAAGCCCACAGCTATGAATCACTTCAGCACCCTAGGAGCTCTCCTAGGGCTATTATAGTTTATGGAGATACATTCCCCTCATTTCCTTGTTTCCATGGAGCATCCCTAGTTACTATGCAAATACTACAAAGAATTCAAGATTCCAATATAGTGTGTGGGATGCTGATGTATCTTTAAGTATATAAAACATGAGTCATCTACCTTTCCCATGTGGGACTCTGTTTTGGGCCAGGACCATGCTGTTCTCAAGTTCAGAGTCTGTAGACAGATATATGGATATCTATCTCCTTGCTAAGTTTTTGGGGTGTGTGTGTGTGTGTTTGTGTGTGCGTGTATACACACATATAGACATATATACACAGACACACACACACACACAGAGGTGTAACTTAAAAGAGAAAACACCCAAAGCTATAACAGCCAGCATAATTGGAAATCTGTCAGTTGTAAAGAACTACACTCCCTTCTCAACACTGGTTTATATAGGATTTGTCAAGAAGTGGGCCTTAGTATATTTAGCCTATCCCCATTCTTCCATCCCAGGTCTCCTTAATTAAGGGCTAACTAAGCATGTGCTTTAAATCATGAACGCCATGCAGCCTAGTTGGCCTCTTAGGGCTCAAGGCCTGGGAAGAATGAGTAATACTCAAGACATTCCTCTCCTTGGTCTCAGTCCTGGCATAACTATATGAGTACCAAGAACACACTTTATGGCCAGTAAAAAATGACCCAGACCCAAATAAAATACCCAAGGGGAAAAACACATAAGGCATACTCCAAAAACAAAGGGGGGAAGAAAGGAATTACAGCTACCCCATAGAATCAAGCTGCCTGTCCTTGACTCAACAACCGCTTGTTCTTTATCCCTGCCTTCTGAAACCGCAGGATGTCCCAATTTTGGCACTTAGGAAAGCCTATACTCTAAAAGACATTCTGCCATTCACTGGCCTTACAAGTAATGCTTTCCCTTCACCCTTTTGGCTATTATATAAAAATGCAATTTTCTGGCTTCCCCAATGAAAGAGTATTACAAAGAATTAGCCAGGTGACTAATAAAACTTTGAACACTCTGCCTTGCCTACCAGAGAACCGTCTTTATTCCACAACAACGCCACAAAGTCAGAACAGCTGTGGTGTTGCTATTATAAACTAGTCAGAAGGGTCACAGGAGAGCTGGAAGCCAATTCAAGAAACCATGACAACAGTAAACAGGAACAGAGAGCTGGCCTCCAGAACGAGAAGGACTGGAAGGATGTCTCTTCTCCAAAACAGCTTTTTTCCCCCCTTCTAAAAGAGAGAGCTTGCCTAAAGAAGACAAACGCTTTTGGAACCCAAAACAGTTAGACAACTAAGTAGATCCCTACTTTGTGTCAATTGATCTATGTGAGTCTCATTCTCCTGCTCACTAGGGGCAAGATCTTCTCCTAAGTCTATATAAGTAACTTAGATTTATGGTCTTTATAAAGGACTTAGGTTTAGCAAGTCCTTGCAACTCATACATAATTTCAGTGTAAGGATCCTGTGCCCCCTAACCCATTTCAGAGAGACTTTATCAAAGAAGTCTTATAAGAATTAGGTAGGTTTCAGGTCCCACAGTTTTTCTCAGCCTTGAGAACCTCTGGTCTTTCATAAAAAAATGGGATTGAGTAAGGCAAGGAACAAAAACCACCAGGTGGATCGATGTTGAGGCATCACCTATGTTCTAAATTTCTGACTTTATCTATAGTGTCTTAGAACAGCTTTCCCAAGCTTTGATTCCTCCCACATCTTCTCCCGATGAAAGATTTACAATCCTTGCAAATTACATGGGACATTTCAAAATAACTGTGAACATACAGCACAGAAAGCGGAACTTGAATATTACTAGTTGAAATGATGATAGTATGGTTACCACTAACCATACTATCATATACATACAGCACCTACCAGCGGGTTATATAATATTTGTATTGGGAATACACGAAGCAAATATAATTCCCTTGCCTATATAAAATCAAGAATGCAAATCTCATGCGATATGTTACATAGTATATACAACAGAGTTAGATGTAGTAGTCAAATAGACATTCATCATGCAAGGGAACATCACAAACACAGCATAATGTGTGACATTCACAAACTCAGGACTGTGTATTAATTTATTCACAAGCATTTGTTAAGTGTCTACTAAATATTGTGAGAGGTGTTCCTTCTGAATTCCATGGGCTTTTGGACTTATAGAGAGAGTGAAGGAGACATAGGGCTTAGAAGTAACTTGGTTTCATCTTGTTGGTTTTAAGGGAGAGAAGAAAAAGGATGGGGAAAGTGATATGGGAAGGATGAAATGAGGGAGAAGAGAGAGAAATTTGCTATTTCTCATAATTAGGTTGCATGAGAAGCATGGAGAAGAGGTAGGGAAAGATGGTTATGCATGAACCTCATTCAGGTGAACTAGATAAAGGATTAAACACAAATATAAAATGTTTGGTGTAGACATAGGGATGTGAGGAGGGAGTAAGTGTTAGGGAGGAATAGTCACAAGAGAAAAAAAATACACGAAGGCTTTCCTGCTTAGTAGGACCCGCTCCAGTCTGGTCTTTTAGCATAGGCTCCTAATATTCAGGGTCAGTTTAACACCATAATGTGTCATCAAAGGAAAAGTTGAACAGAAGTCCTCTTCTGTTCCATAATAAAAAGAGATGTCACCTAGTTTCTTCTCATCATCTTGGTCTTTTCTCTCACGCTCTTAAATGTAGATCACAATCTTCTTCAGCAGCAACATCCTGGAAAACAACTACATGTAATTGAAATAACTGTATAAACTATTTCTTTGGTTTCAAGTTGCAATTGCTAATTGAAAACTCTGCTACCATATGTGCCAGGACAACTCCATTACTACCTCATACCTTCTACATTTATTCATGAACCATTGATTTCAAAGACTTTATGGATAAAGGCTATTTTGAAATCTACTCCCCAGGGCTCAAAGCCTATAAAGACATTTCTCAGATTTTCTTACTAGAAAAGGGTTAGATAAGTAGTGTTATTAACTTATAGAAAAAACATTTATTTAAGCTCTCAAGAGAATCTTTTAGGTTGTATAATAGATTGTTGTTCATCCTTCATTCTTGAAAAAGACCAAAGACATCAGGAGGGTGTTGTCTTGACTTGCAAGTGAATTGGATTTAAGGGAGGCAGAGCTGTATCAGGCCCACTCTCTCCTCCAGCATCATTGGAGTCCAGTGGCCAGACACAGGACAAGATGACTGGCAATGGACCCTTGTAGAGTAGAGTGTCAAACTTGGAGTCAGGAAGCCCTGAGTTCAAATCCTTCTTCATATATTTACTAGTTGTGTGATCTTGGGCAAGAGTGTCTGCCTCAGTGTCTTTATCTTTAAAACAGATGTAATAATTGTACTTTACTCCCAGGGATGTTTTGAGGATAGAATGACAGAGTGTATATATGTATATGTATGTGTGTTTGTATATCTATCTATCTATCTATCTATCTATCTATCTATCTATCTATCTATCTATCTATCTATCATCTATGTATATGTATGTGCATATGTAAATATGTATATATATATGTATATGACACTGACTACTGTAGCCCTCACTTCCTGGAAGTCCCACTAGGTTAGATTTTGCCCCTTACCCTGGTGCCCACTCCAGCACCCTTAAGGTAATTGGGGGTGTCAAGGCTCTCTGCAAATGACTCCGTCCTCTATTGGTGATATTCTTCCAAGTATAGGGGGAATTTCCTGAACCCCTGTTTCATTTAGCCACTGAGCCAGATTCATTTTTACAAAGAAATGTTTACTTTAAAGATACCACACATATATAAACATATTCCCCCAACATGTGGGAAGCATAATCATGCTCCCTACTTCATCACCTGGATAGGGAAGGTGATGTTTAGGTTCAGACCTTAGCTCAGTTCCTACAGAGCCTAGTTCAAATTCTAGTCCCCAAACCTTCCTTGGGCTTGAGACATAGAACTCTGGCTTCTCAGGACTCCTCTGCCAAGCTGGTTGGAATGCTGGATCCAAGGTCACTGTGGCTCAAACTCCCAGTCCTGTGGGAATCACCACCTGCGTCTGAGAAAGTCAAAGGACACAGAAGGGAAACAAACGACCCCAATAGAACTAGGGCAGAAGTGAGAGAGAGAGCAGAGCGAAGAGAGCCCTTCACTGTGAGTGAACTGTGATCTTCATTATCTGGGCAGGAGAGAGCAGAGGAGAAAGGATGTGAACCAGAAAGAGTTGACTGCCTGAGTATGGCAACTTTTAAAGACAAGGCAGACAATCAAATGAAGCTTTCCCCACCTATATGGGAGGGAACAAAGAAAGGCTTCATGTTAGGCAAGCTGGGCATGCTCCAAACAAAGGCCCTGTTACACATTTTTCTCTGCTTGAATTTGCTGTCCCCACCTAATAGGCACAGGTGCATTTTTTTTTTAATTTTAACATCAGTCCTTGTCCCAAATTCAGAAATGTTTTCTGTGGTCTTTGGGGAGGCATAAGCAATTTCTAATCACTTGCTTCCCCAGTGCCATATAATAAATTCTCAATACAGCTAATGTCACATGATCGTATGCAATCCTCCGTGTACAGATGAAAATCACAATTACATTATCCCCAAATGCAAAGTATTATATATTCAGAAAACAAGGAACTTTCACACAGTTCACTAAGTACTTCTGTTTGTTTAGCCTCAGCTATGGAGCCATTCTCAATACACAAGCCAAAGAAAGAGAAAGAAAACTGGCTTCTATCTGGAAGAGAAATTTGGTCCACATTGAGCTTTCCAAACTACACAGAGCTGTCTCTACAGGGATTTGGGATATGGGGTCAACACATATCATCTTTTCTCAAATGAGAAAACTGTCCTGGGTGGAATCTTCTAATGCTTCCCTCAGTGCCTAAAACCATCCAACCAGCGACTTCACAATAAGTGTCCCTTTCTATATAAGGCACTCCAAAATCTTTAGGGGTCCCCATAGCATAGGCAACCCCCATAGAAATTCAGGTGATTTCCTCTGGGTCCCTTATCCCAAAGGGTATCCAAGATTTCCTCATGGATCCTTGCTCTTGCCAAGGTGAACCAAATGGAATTATGAACTCAGTTTTAGGACAAGACAAGTAAGTTCAGTTAGAGAGGTCGCAAAGGATTGTGGATTTTAGGCACAGACATTCTCATCCCAAGAAATAGTAGGACATTTTGTTTTCACAAAAGGCAAAGGGTCTAGGTCTACTTAAATGCAAAAGGAACAATATGGAAATTTCTACTTGACAACAACAATCTAATGATTCTAGATTAGTTGCATTAAACTTAATATTAAGTACTGATGTACTTAATCAGGGTTCAGTAATACAGAACAGTATCAATATATCACTGTCAGGTATCAGTATTTTGAAACTTATACCGAATTCAATAATACAAAAAAAAATAGTACTTAACAGTTAAGCAATCAACAAATGAAAAGTTTGTGAAATTACACCAATGGAATTGACTTGTAAGGGAATGCTCACAGGAAAAAAAAATCAAATGTACTTTAACAGCCTAAAAAAATTGCCAAATTTCCCTAGGATCTTGCAGTTTAGGATATCCAGAATAAAAAATCTTGAGTAAAGACTCTCTCTGGGGCCCCTGCAAAAGTAAAGAGTTAAATTTATCCCGAATAAGTCTCTACATATACAACAGCCATTCTGGCACCTATTAACTGAAGACCAAGTCAGCTAGGTGACTCAGTGGATAGAGCTGGGCCTGGAGTCAATGAGACCTGAGTTCAAATCTAGCCTTAGACACTTACTATATGACCCTGGGCAAATCACTTAACTTTGTTAGCCTCAGTTTCCTCATCTGTAAAATGAGTTGGAAAAGGAAATGGCAAACCACTCCTGTATCTTTGCTGGGAAAACCCCAAATGGGGTTACTAAGATTGAAACAACTGAATCTCCCCCAGAGTGTTCCAGTACCCTTAGGGAAGGGTATCTAGGCTCTCTGCAAATGGTTCTGTCCCCTACCGATAATGTTGTCTCAAATGTGTGTGTGTGTGTATGTGTGTGTGTGTGTGTGTTGTACTCTAGTTTCATTTAGTCAGATTAGCTCTTAAAAAGAAATATTTTCTTCGAAAGGTGTTATCACAATTAAACAAACTTACTTCCCCAACACATAGGAGGCATAGTCCCATTCCCCACCCCTACCTTTCTCTCCCTGTAACAGCCCAACTCCCAAAGCCCATTGGTTTGGGCCTTGGATTATTGATATAAAGTGCTTTGTAAACTTTAACGTGTTATATCAATGTGGGCTATTACTATTATTATTAAAATAATAGATTTTTTTGGATACAAAAAGTTTTCAGAAGTTCTTAGATCATTCTCCATCCTAGGAACATGGAAATAAAGTTTATTTCTCATTTGGAAAAGTAATATACACAATTCTCTTTGAGGGAAAGGAAGAAAGAAAAGAAAGGAAAGAAAGAAAGAAAGAAAGAAAGAAAGAAAGAAAGAAAGAAAGAAAGAAAGAAAGAAAAAAGAAAGAAAGAAAGAAAGAAAAAAAGAAAAGAAAAGAAAAGAAAAGAAGGAAGGAAGGAAGGAAGGAAGGAAGGAAGGAAGGAAGGAAGGAAGGAAAGAAGGTAGGAAGGAAAAAGAGAGAGAAAGGGAGGAAGGAAGGAAGAAAAGAAAGAAAGAAGCAAAAGAAAGGAAAGAAAGGAAGATAGACAAAAGAAAGGAAGGAAAGAAAGAAGAAAGAAAAAAGAAGAGAGAAAGAAAAGAAAAAGAAGAAAGAAAAGAAAAAGAAGAAGAGAAGGAAAAGAAAAAGAGAAAGAAAGAAAAGGAAGGAAAGAAGGAAGGAAGACATATGCCAGCCATTTCCACTTCCTTTAAAGTGTAAAACAGCCCCCGCTATCCCACAGAGTCTGTGTGTGAGTCTGTAATCATCTTCAGGCCTTGCTTCCAGACTCTTGAGCTTCCACATCAAATTATCTTCTGTCTGTTCCCAATGTGCCACAGTGGGACCTGCTTTCACTACCATCATTTCCTCCAGAGTAAGTAAAATCCTTTGACTTTCATCATGGTGAAGTGCGCGTTGACTCCAAATTTTCTCTCTGTCAATCTTATGCCAGTCTATAAAATCTAGTTTCACTTAGCTTGTTCCATCTAAGCTATCAGCTATCAGTATTCAAGCTCATTCTCTTTGATTTCACATTTTTTTTTAATGCAGAAGGCTGAATCTGAGATGAGAGCATATAGTCCAGCTGACTCAGCTACACTTTTGGACCTTTTACTCAAAGGGTCAAAGAAACATAAGACTCTAGGTCTCTGATGGTCAGTTCAGCGCTGTATATTAGGTAGCCTTTGAGGACGGATTCCGCAACATGTTGATCTGAGGCAGGGGACAGAGTGGCTGCTCTCTGATGTCATAAGGGCAAAAGGAAACAGCTCATCTTGGGGATGGCTATAGATGCCACCTGGTTCTAACCTTTTCATTCATGGGTGCCTGGGGTAGGGGCAGCCCCCAAGATGTGTCCCTTACTCTGGATTGATTATGCACATGACTTGAAAAGTGAAACATAGTAAGGCAGATAGATTTGTTATCCCAATCAAAGGGTTGGATCCATGTTGACCTACTTATTAAAAAAACCTCAAATTACAAATAGGTAGTGAGACTTTTTCTGGTGGTAGGGACCAAGCAGATTGAGGAGGCAGCAAAGTTATAGGTTAAGAATTGTGTTCAAGCAAAGGTATGACTTAAATGGGAAGGAAAGGGGAAGAGGGAATAAACATTTATTAAATGCCTACTATATACTGAGCACTTTTACAGATACTATCTCATTTATTCTTCACAATAATCTTGGGAGAGGTGCTATTATCATCCTCATTTTACAGTTGAGGAAAATGAGGTAAACAGAAGTCAAATGAATTGCCTGGGGTCATACAACTATTAAGTGTCTAAGACTGGATTTGAATTCAGGTCTTCCTCCCAATTCCTTGTGTTTCCTAATTGACTAAACAGAGGTGGAGGTGGGATGGGGGACAACTCAGAGGAAGTCTGTTTTGTGAGTTAATGCAATTTTGCTTCTCTACCCTGAGGCCACATCAACACCCCTGAGTTTCACCTGAAGTTCTAGTCCTAACCACCCTAGTCCTCTTTACAAAGCTAAAGTATTGTAAAAATCAGTGAGTGATCCTATCTGGTCTGTCCTCCCATTGGGAGACTTTTCTGTTTTGTCCTTGTTCTTTAGAATCTTGCTTATTTTCTCTCTCCTTAGAAGTTCCCAAATGCAGCAATTGAGTACTATACCATTGCTTCTCTTTTATTTTCCTTCTTTACTTGGCCTATAACATTCCTGTCTCCTTCCTCATCAGAGAATCGCTTGACATCTTTTATATGGAACATATTTCTTAAAGGAACAAAAGTGAAACAGCAATACTATTGGGGTTTCTCCAAATCCCCCCAAATATTTTTTCTCCTACAAAAATATCTCAATTACTTCGCAGGTAAAACCCCAAATAATTATCCAAATACAGTATTCCCCACCGAGCACATTGGCTTTATGGCATATTTGGTTGTAGTCTATGCTCATGTCTAGTGCAGCTGAAATGGAAATAGGAAAACAGTGTAGATTAGTGATTCCTATGGCAATTCCCCCCGCAGCCTTTCCTCTTTCACTGAAGGGGATATTTTTCTTGTTAGTTGTCTTAAATCAAAATTCTCTCTTCAGTCAATAGATCATCTCAATATTGCCAGGAGAAATAGTTTATATTTATATAGCAAGGTTCTCCTAGAAGCAGAAAGTACTGTATAAATATTACATTATACTTCATACCCTGTGTACTAAATTGGTGGCTGGTGCTAATTTTCCTGATGTGTGGATGGAGAAACCAAGACAGAAAGTAAATGGCTTTTGCAAATTCATGGTGTGAAGCAGTGACAGCAGGATTGGGAAGGAAATAAGGACTGATTTTTTTCAGAAGTCTGCTTCCAAGTCCCAGATCACCCATGCTGATTAGCTGGGTGGAGGAGGAGGAAAGATTTGGGGTTGGGTCCAAAACCAATCAGGCTGGAGCTAACAAGGAGCAGACCGCTCTTTAAAAGGAGCTGAAAATGCCATGTAGATCAGCAGAATGGCCTCTCTTCCTTTTCTTGATTCCTTATGATATTTTTGATTGTACTATCACCATAAGGCCCTATGCTTAGTGGGGAGGGACAACAACATTTTACTTGTGATTTGTTCTACTTCCATGGCATCACTAGCTCATATATCACTGTTGCTTTCTTGAGACCCCTTCCGATGTTTTCCTTTTGTGAACCTTGTTCCTCTTCACTGTCCTCTTACAGAAGATAATTTTAATGCTCTGCAACATAAATCCCAATGTGGTCCACGTCAAAAATGCCATTTGCCGATCATACGTTGTTCTGGTCTAGTCAACAAATTTCTAACCTAAGGCTTTTAATCCTGCTTCTGTCCCTCACTTTCTTTGTGATGTTGGCCTCTCTTTGCCTTAATTTTCTTATCTCTGTCACACTGCGTAGGTTTCTAAGTTGTTGAAAGTAGCTAAGAAACACAATTGTAAAATATGCGGGGAAAGAAAAAATGCTCTGCACATAGGACCAGAGATTTAGAGCTGGAAGAAACCTTAGAGAGCATCCAGTTCATTCCCCCCTTTTTTTTACATCCGAAGAAACTGAGACTCCGAGAATTTGAGTGGCCTACTCCGAGTTATCAGCTACGGTTAATGAAAGTGTTGGAATTTGAACTCAAGCCTTCTTTTCAAGTTCAGTGCTTTATCTACTATACCAGGTGCTACAAAAATGTTACGAAATGCTACAAAAAGAATGTTGTTCAAGGTGCATTAAAGCAATTTATGATAGAGACAGAAAGTGTGTAACACTAACAACAGCAACAGTGACAGAAGCAAAAACAACAATGCCACATCTTCCCTCAAATATTAGGTATAAGTTTCTTTCCTTGACAGAATCAAATAAATGGTTAATCAAAATAGCAGCAGAGAGAGGATGCTGGAGTAGCTGAACATGCAAGAAGGAAGCTCGAGGGTAATCAGGAGGCCACAACTTGATTTAATGCGGTATCAGCCAGGGTGGGATTGGAATAGGGAAGGCAGGACTGATGGGTTTCTATTATAATATTCATCTCCCTTTTAAATCTGCCATGCAGCTTCCCTTTGCTAGCTCTGTGGGTGCCTATTTCTGAACATCTGCGGTTGGAGAAAGGACTATTACCTCTGGCTGAAGGCTTTCAGACAGAGAAAGGCTTCATTAGAAAAGAATGGCTGCTTCCCCATGCAGAGAGGGGAAGCACCAAACAGCATCACTAATTTAGCATTACCCTTGCACACGGTATTCTGGTATATACTATTCATTTATGACTTGGGAGCTGGGATTTGTCCTGCAGATGAGAGTATTTTGGAGAGCTTTTGTTCTCTTCAGCACGAATACTGTCTGCTACAGTATATCCAATTTTCTGTTAAAGAGAAAAAAAATGCCATTGTGACCCTTTCTAACCCACTATCAGTCTATGAGCAACATGGCTTTAGAAAACTTGTTTAATGTGCTTGACCATCTTTTTATTGAGGACAAGAATGAGAAGAAATCGATAGTTATGGTTCCATAACAAAGCAAATTGCTCTTTCATCAGACTCTACCTTTAAAAGAGTTTGTTTAAGGGAGATAAGCCCTTAATTTGGGAAATCCTTAGTAACACTTAAGGTAATGTGAGAAAAAGCACATTTGTGGTCACTTATGAAAGGAATCAGATTGCAAAACTGTTTAAATATACTACTGTTTTACTTATATTACTTTTAATCTATAATCACCATGACTATTATACTACCAAAACAAATTACCATTTTTCAAGGATGATTTAGTTTAGAAAAAGGTAAACCATTTTTTTTTAGATGGAGAGGTTTCTGGATCTGTGATTTCATCACTGTAGGGAGCTTCTCATGAGGAAACTTTGGCAAGGTCAATACCACTTAGTGATCTTTGGTTTTATTCCATGAACAGATCTCCTGAGAAGACAGTGGGAGTTTGTTTACTTTGATCTTTGACACAAAGAACCAGCTCAAATAATACAGGGGAAATGAAAATGGCGAGTCCCTCCCTCTGCCGTATGTGTGTGTGTGTGTGTGTGTGTGTGTGTGTGTGTGTATGAACCCAGGAGGAGAATAATTTTCCTTTTCCCATGAGGCAAAGGGGTCCTCCCTGGGTTGTGTAGCCACCAAAATTGGTCTGACCAGGTGCGGGCATGAAATGGAGGAAATGAAGGATGCATACTTCTAACAATCCTTCTTTTCTCTAATTCTATTCCACCTTCTAATCCCCCCCTCCCCACTCTGTACTTCCCAAACTCCTGCCCCTCCCCCTCCCTCCAATACACATGCACACACCTTCCTCATTATTTACTGTTCTGGCAGAGTCATGATCTCCATAGAAGCAAAAGATTCGTTTCACATTTTTGTGTCTGTGGATGGAGTCACTTTGCTTTCTCTCACCTTCAGTTTATTGACAGCATATTGTAGCATGGGAAACTAAATCATTAAGAATTTGCTGGATTAGACCTAAATGCTAGTGTTCATAAAAATCATCGATTTTGTAGATTTTTGTGTGGAAAATTTGAAACACTGGCAAGCATTCTCCTGTTACTCCTTACACTCTGGGGTCACCTCCCTCCACAATTAGCTGATTGGTGATCAGGCAATACATACTTGTTCTAATATTTTCCTAGGCAAAACACAATTAGCAGTGTAAATCTGTCAAACCCCTCCCCCACCCCCAAATGCATAGTAAAGCATGCTACAAATGTGCTTCTATATTGGAAGATTTCTATTACTGCTCCCTTCCACTTAAAGCAATTAATCCAAGGTTAACTCTATTTTCAAACAGCTTTACATTTTGCCAGATAAACCTAGTAATACACTTGTATGCTACTTCCAGTATGCTTTGAAAAGAAATAAGCTTCTGAGACATTTTTCACTTTTTTTCATCATCCACATCATTAAGCATCCTCTTAGTGTGTCTGCTAGTCCCTTTTCCAGAGTTGTAAATCATGTAAATATGGATGCCCATGATCACAATGTACACCATAATGTTATTGATCATTCACACTTTCACACCTAGGCAATTATCATTGGAATGATCAGAGCCTCTGAAACCTGAACCATATGCCACCACCTCATAAATCAGTACTGGAGCTCTGTGCACAGAGATGGGGGCTCTTTGTGCCATATTACTCTACGTGAACCTTGGGCTCACTGAAATGGTTTCTTTGTGCCACGTTGATCTCAGTGAAGCCTGAGGAGAAGTGGCTTAACTTTGGGTCCCCTAAGTGACTATGTCCTGGGAGCCTGAGTCAATTTGAATCTCTTCTCTCTGTTAGTCAAATGAGGTGTGAATCAGACAAAGGAGAAAGCAGATGCCTGCATTCTAAAGTATATGAATATTTAAAACAATGTCGGCCTTGCACATGATTGATAATGAGTAATTTGTCATGCTTGCACTGAATGAATTGTGAATTTATTTTGCACATGTAAAGGGAAAAAAGACGACTACTTTTCTCTTCAATGTGTCGATTTCCTTACGAAGGTGGTTATGTCTTATTTTAACCAAATGATTGCAACTGCAAGTTGTAAACAAATAAGGATTACATCTGAGCCCTTGATTTTTAGATTTATGTTGATGAGGGGATAGGGTCATTTAGAGGAGCTCAGTGAGTAATATCTTTGAGAAGCTTGCTTGAAGGTTAAGGAATTATCTACCTACAGATCAGAATATTCTGCTGTTAAAAATAAGGGGACATTTGGGATCACAAATAAAAGACAAATTGATAAAGAAATAATACATTGAAGCTAAATTATGGAATTATGATGACCAATAGTCCTGGAGAAGAGATCGAAAAATGCAGCTTCTTCTTTTCATTGGAGGGATGCAGGACCCTAGGTATTGTTGCATATGCTGTGATATGAGATTAAGGTATCATTTTGTTTTGCTAGATGTGGAGTAGTGAAAAGTAGAGTATCTCCAGAGGTGGAAGACTTGGGTTCAAATCCCATCTCTGATGCTTACTACCTGAGTGACATCAGGTAAGTCACTTCACTATGAGCCTTGATTCTGTCCTCTGTAAAATGAGAGGACTGGACTAAATGTCCTATGAAGCCTCCTTCACCTCTATGTCTATGATCCTCTGTATCAGAGGTTTCAAACCTATGGCCCAGGAGCCACATGCTGCTGCAACACTCCCTAGTGTGACCAGAACCAGATTAAAATGTGAGTGGGAAATATTTAGCAAATAAAAAGACAATAGAATATATGGAATGTTAATTACAAGCAGGGATCTTCATGCATGGCTTAGTCTCCCCTCTGCCCCACATCTCTCCACTTCTCATTTACTATTTGAGTTCGACATCAGTACTCTGTACTATATTTTCCCCCTCTTCTTTGTTACAATGGAAGGCAACTTGGGTTGGAGGGTAAGGAAGAGATACAGAATGGACTGTGAAGTAAAAACAAAAGGCATCAATAAAACTTTTGAAAAATCAAGCAATTAGGGTTGATTGAATAGTAGATGTAACAGAATTTTAGTAAAGAAAGAATAAAGATAAAATAAATACTTTTCATAATACTGCTTTTGAGTGGTAGGATATTTTCATGAGCAATGCTACACTTATGTGGGGACATGACTTACTTAGAGCATAATAAAATCTATGCTACCAATTTTGTTGTTTAGTCATTTCCATCATGTCTGACTCTTCATGACCCCATTTGGGGTCTTCTTGGCAAAGATACTGGAGTGGTTTACCATTTCCTTCTTCAGCTCATTTTACAGATGAGGAAACTGGGGCAAACAGAGTTAAGCGACTTGTCAGGGGCACATAGCTGGTAAGATTTGAACTCAGGCTTCCTGACTCCAGCCCTGGTATTCTTTCCACTGTGTCACTGAGTTGCCCACTATTCTACAAAAAGTTACCTTATTATTCAGTTAGTTAAAGTTGAAATCTGCCTCCCTGTAATTTCTACTCAGAGAGGAAGGATAGTATATTGGGACTAGATTAAGATGCAATATACCGCAAGATGGCGGCTGGAAAGCAGGGACTTGTGTGAGCTCCCTGCCAGGTCCCTCCAAAAACCTATAAAAATTGGCTCTGAACAAATTCTAGAACTGTAGAACCCACAAAATAGCAGAGAGAAGCAGGGATCCAGCCCAGGACAGCCCGGATGGTCGCTGGATGAGGTCTATCATGCACAGAGCAGAGGGGAGTGGAGCTCAGCATGGGCCACCCAGTGGACCAACCAGACCAGGAGCCAGATGGAGCTGTCCCTAGCGCCCTGAATCAGTAAGCTGTGGCAGTTGCCCAACTTCTCAACCCACAAACACCAAAGACAACAGAGAAGAACGGCAGAACCCGCGAAATAGCAGAGGGAAGCAGGGCTGCAGCCCAGGACAGCCTGGATAATCGCTGGGTGAGGTCTATAATGCATGGAGCTGGGAGCAGAGCAGAGCCCAGCATGGGCGGCAGCAGGCTCAACCACACCAGGAGCCCAGTGAAATAGGCCCTAGTGCCCTGAATCAGTGAGCTGTGGCAGTTACCAGAATTCTTAACCCACAAACGCCAAAGACAACAAAGAAGGTTAGTGGGAAAAGCTGCTGGGACAAAGTGAAAAGAGTTCTCGGTTTGGCGGCCTCCCTGGGGCAGCGGGGGTGGTGCAGGTAAAGAACTAGAGCTGCAGTTGCTTCTGGTCCCAGGCCCACCTGGTGGGAGGAATTAAGTGGCGGATCAGAGCAGGAGTGCAGAGCCTGCTTAAGATTTGCATCAGGTCCTGGTTGGCGGTTCTTGGGGAAGGAGGAGTGCTGGTGTGGCAGAGCTGGATGTATAGAAATAGCTCTGAAATCAATGGCACATCCCCTCAAGTTTGGAACAAAGTACTCTTTACTCTAAAAGCAGTCATATTCTGCTGAAAAACTCAAGGGTCAAGTAAGTTGGCTGGGAACATGACTAGGCAGCGAAAATGCACACAGATTCAGTCTCGGTCTTTGGAATCTTTCTTTGGTGACAAAGAAGAGCAAAACATACAGCCAGAAGAAACCAACAAAGTCAAAGAGCCTACACAAAAGCCTCCAAGAAAAACATGAACTGCTCTCAGGCCATGGAAGAGCTCAAAAAGGATTTGGAAAAGCAAGTTAGAGAAGTAGAGGAAAAATTGGGAAGAGAAATGAGAATGATGTGAGAAAACCATGAAAAACAAGTCAATGACTTGCTAAAGGAGACCCAAAAAAATACTGAAAAAAATATTGAAGAAAACAACACCTTAAAAAATAAACTAACTCAAATGGCAAAAGAGCTCCAAAAAGTCAACGAGGAGAAGAATGCCTTGAAAAGCAGAATTAGCCAAGTGGAAAAGGAGGTCCAAAAGACCACTGAAGAAAATACTACCTTAAAAATGAGATTGGAGCAAGTGGAAGCTAG
>CM053622.1:378562431-378619097 GCA_028646595.1 Phalanger gymnotis
AAAAAAAAGTTTTTCCATGCAACTAGGAAATAAGATACACAATACACAGGCAATGGGGTGTAGAAATTTATCTTTCCCTACAAGAGAAGAAGGGAAAGGGGATAGGAGGGGAGTGGGGTAAAAGAAGGGAGGGCTGAGTGGGGAACGGGGCAACCAGAATATATGCCATCTTGCAGTGGGCAGGAGGGTAGAAATGGGGACAAAATTTGTAATTCAAACTCTTGTGAAAATCAATGCTTAAAATTAAATATATTAAATAAATTAAATAAAAAATTAAAAAAAGATGTAATATACCTATTGATGAGTGCGAAATGGCATTTAAGAAGTACAGGAGTGTGGATTCAGATTAGTTTATATACCATTGGTCTCTAATTTTTGATGTGGGACTTTGTTTTCTAAAATGTTTCTGTGTCCATTTTCTATTCCATCTTCCTTACCTTAACATGTGAATGTTTGCTATTGCCAACTTAGTTTGGAGGATCTTGGTCAAGTTCTTCATACCCACTAATCACCCTGTGCCCAATCACTTGTTACTGATGATTTGTTTTTTCATCATCTATAACAAATGTTGATGTTCAAGGTGCAAGTACCTTAATTTCGATTTTATGGCCATTGTGATAACTACAATGAGATGACGTGCAAAGTATTCTAGAGACTTTAAAATGCTAGATAGATGTGAGCTATTGTTGTTTTTAACAAGGCAAGATGACCAATTATTTAATAAAATTTTTCCTTGTTTTGTTGTTGGTAAGTGATGAAGCAAACTCTATAAGCCTTTTTTTATTTGATTCTAGCACTGAGGGGAAATCTGTGAGCCATATTTCCATTTACTAGGGCTTTTTTAAAAAGCCTCTTTGGGTTTTTCTCATAGTGAGAATCACTACCTGTTCCCTTAATAGTGTTATTATCTCCCTAGTTTTTGGATAGACATAGCACATTGAGAGTTACAACATTTAGATTAATATTTGAAGATGCTCAAAAAATGGTTTGATTCTTAGTATTTTCCCAAACATTTTCCTTTTGAAGATAGAAGAGTCAGATGGTATCGGACACTGTACTTATAAATCCATTTTCAATTGACCTGTAAAAGGGAAGATTTTTTTAAAAATGAAAATAAGCTCACAGATGGAATTTCTACTGAAAAAAAGGCAAACACAAAGACATCAATAACTCCTTCCTAAATATCTTTATCAGCATAACCTATAGATGCATTGAGAAAAAATGATTATGCAAGCTTTCTTTCATCAGCTTTTTCCTACAGCAAACTTCACCTTTATAGTCACATAACTGATTGATGTATGTAGAGAATATAGTCCTACATTGTCTCGTTTGTTGATTTCAAGAAGACATTTCATTCTCAGTCAAGTTGAGTTTTGAAAACTATTCAATTAGATGTCTCTGCACAAGATTCTGTAACTACTGAGGTTATCTTATTAAATGGTATGCTGAATACCTGGAAACACTAGGCACTTAAATGATCGTTGACTTGAATGTTGACATCAATACTATCAACTCACTCTTTACAATAATGTTAGGTTTATAAAATTCTTTCCTCCAAGCAATGTTGAAGTAGGACTGGTATTATTATTCCCATTTCATAGATGTGAAAGCTAAAGCTAGTGGATGCGAAGTAACTTTCTTAATGGTTTAAACCATGGCACCCAAGGTTTAAGACATTTTTTTTTTGGATAAGCCAGCCATACCTTACAAGTTTCCACTTATTGTTTCCTTTTTATTTTTTTTTTTCAGACTAGACTAGGGGACCTATTAAAGCAAAGGATTTTAATAAAAATAGCAAATGAAAGAAATCCTCCATCCACATAGGAGCATACTCTCAGATGGATTTTCATATCACCATTGGGACGGGAAATGTTTGTGACCTAGAAAACTCGACCTTCTAGAATTGTCTCCCAGTTGGAACTGCATGCTGCTTACCATTTGCTTCTTTCACGAATTGTTCCTGTCATCTGCTGGGTTACTTTTTTTGTTGAGCTGATATTATTTCTTGGGCTGTTTTCCCTCTAAGCTCCCTTGTGCTACTTCTCTGCCAAATTGCTGCTGGTATGTGTCTTATTTTCAACAGAGGAATATTTACAGCTTTTAAAAAATTATTTTCCCCCAATTATATGTAAAAATAATTTTTAACATTCATTTTTTCAAAATTTTGAGTTCCAATTTTATTTCATCCTTTCCTAACTTCACCCCTCATTGAGAATGCAAGCAATTTGATATAAGTTCTACATGTGTAGTCATGCAAAACACATTTCTGTATTAGTTATGCTATGAAAGAAAAAACAGACCAAAAAACAAACAAACAAGAAAAATAAAGAAAGGTTTTTTAAGTATGCTTTGATTTGAATTCAGAACCCATTAGTTTTTTCTCTGGAGATGTATAGCATTTTTCATCATAGGTCCTTCAGAATTATCTTGGATTATTGTATTATTGAGAATAGCTAAGTCATTCACAATTGATCATTGCATACTATGTACAATGTTCTCCTGGTTCTGTTCATTTTACTTTGCATCAGTTCATGTAAGTCTTTCCAGGTTTTTTCTGAGAGCATCCTATTTGTCATTTCACATAGTATAACAGCATTACCTCATAATCTTATACCACAGCTTGTTCAGCCATTCCTCAACTGATGAGCCATCCCCTCAATTTCCAATTATTTTTCACAACTAAGATAGTTGTTTTTGTTTTCAATTTCTTTGGGATACAGACCTAATAGTGATATTGCTGGATTAAATGAAATGCATGGTTTTATATCCCTTTGAGCATAGTTCCAAATTCCTCTACAGAATTGTTAAATCGGTGTATTACTCCATCAACAATGGGTTAATGTCTCTAGTTTCCTAAATCTCTTCCAGCATTTGTCATTTTCCTTTGCTGTTATATTTGCCAATATGATAGGTATGGGGTGGTAATATGGAGTTGTTTTAATTTGCATTTCTCTAATCAATAGTGATTTAGAGCATTTTATATGACTATAGATAGCTTTGATAATTTCTTCTGAAAGCCACCTGTTCATATCCTTTGACCATTTGTCAATTGGGGAATGGCTCTTATTTTTATAAATTTGACTCAGTTCTCTATACATATGAGAAATGAGGCCTTTATCAGAGATACTTGCTGCAAAAATATTTTCGCAGTTACATTTTCTTTGTATTTCCCACCATCTTATTTTCCCCCTGTTTATCCTATTCTCTCTCCCCTTACACCCTGTCCATCCTAAAAAAGTTTTTTTCTTCCACAATATGCCCTGCCCCCTTTTATCAGTTAGGCGTAGATTTCTATATCTAACTGAAAATGTTTTTTATTCCCCCTTTGAGCCAATTCCAATGAAAGTAAGGTTCATGTGTTTCCCCATTCCTCCACCTCCCCCATGTTCCCCTCCACTTTAAAAGCTCTTTTGTGCTTCTTTTATATGAGATAATTTGCCGCATTGTACCTTTCCCTTTCTTCTAGTACATTCCTTTTTCTTACCCTTTAATTTTATTTTTTTAGATAATCATTCCATCATATTCAACTCACACCTGTGTCCTCTGTCTATGTACATTCCTTCTAACTATCCTAATAATGAGAAAGTTCTTAGGAGTTACTAGTATCATCTTCCCATGGTGGAATGTAAACAGATTAATCCTATTGAATCCTTTATGATTTCTATTTTCTGTTTACCTTTTTATGCTTCTCTTGAGTCTTGTATTTGAAAGTCAACATTTCTATTCAACTCTGGTCTTTTCATCAAGAATGCTTGAAAGTACTCTATTTCATCAAACATTCAATTTTTTCCCCTGAAGGATTATACTTAATTTTTCCGGGTAGGTGATTCTTGGTTGTAATTCTAGCTCCTTTGACCTCCAGAATATTGTATTCCAAGCCCTTTGATCCTTCAGTGTAGAAGCTACTAAATCTTGTGTTAACATGACTGTGGCACCATGATATTTGAATTGTTTCTTTCTGGCTACTTGAAACATTTTGTCCTTATCCTGGGAGCTTTGGAATTTAGCTATAAAATTTCTGGGAGTTTTCATTTTGGGATCTCTTTCAGGAGGTGATCAGGGGATTCTTTCAATTTCTATTTTACCCTAGGATATCAGGGCAGTTTTCCTTGATAATTTCTTGAAAGGTGCTGTCAAGGCTCTTTTTTTTGATCATGGCTTTCAGATAGTTTAATAATTCTTAAATTATTTCTCCTGGATCCATTTTCCATGTTAGTTGTTTTTCCAATGTGAATTACGTATTCTATTTTTTTCATCCTTTTGATTTTGTTTTATTGTCTTTTGATGTTTCATGGAGTCATTAACTTCTCCTTGCCCAATTCTACTTTTTAAGGATCTATTTTCTTCAATGAGCTTTTGTATTTCTTTTTCCATTTAGCCAATTTCCATTTAGCCAATTCTACTTTTTAAAGAGTTATTTTCTTCAATGAATTTTTAGCCTCTTTTCCCATTTTTGCGTATTCTGTTTTTAGGGCACTTTTCTCTTCAGTGTATTTTTGGGCCTCTTTTACCATTTGGTCATTTTGTTTTCTTCAGTATTTTTTTGTGCCTCCTTTACCAAGCTGTTGACTCTTTATAATTTTCTTGTATCATTCTCCTTTCTTTTCTCAATTTTTCTTCTGCCTTTCTTACTTGAGTTTTTAAAAAAATCCTTTTAAAGCTCTTCCATGAGTTCTTTTTGGACCTGAGACCAATTCACATTTTTCTTTGAGGCTTTACATGCAGCGGTTTTGAGTTTGTTGTCTTCTGAGTTTGTGTTTTGATCTTCCCTGTCACCGTAATAACTTTCCACGGTAGAGTTCTTTTTTTGTTTGTTTACTCATTTTTTTCAGCTGATTTCTTGACTTTTAACTTTATATTAAAGTTGAGCTCTGGTCTGCTCCTGGAGCGGAGGGAGCATTGTCCTAAGCTTCAGGTTTATTGTGCCACTGTTTTCAGAGATAGTTCTGTGGGTCTGTAAGTTTTCAGTTCTTGCGAGGTGGTACAATTTAAGGAGAGGTATGTTTTCTACTCTCCTGGCCTATGCTCTGGTCTGTGAGCAACTAAAAACATTTTTTTCTGCCCTGGAACTTGACCCAGACCCTTGTTCCCCTATGGCCACAAGCTCTGCTGTGCTTGTGCTCCTCCTCATGTGAGAACTATGACCTGGGACTGCGATTGGGATCTATGCATGGGCTATGCAACAGAGTCCTGCCCCTGCTCCTAGCAAAGGGACCCCTGTAATCTCTTTCTCACCAGTTGTTTGACCCCATTACTGACTGTGGACTGAGAAGTCCAGAAGCAGCTGCTGCCACTGCTGATTGAGTTGTTCCCAAGGCCTGCTGCTGGTTTCCTATGCTGGGGCCTGCTGGCTTGCTCTACACTCTTACTTTGGTTGTGACAGACCTTTCTTGCCAACCTTCTAAGTTGTCTTGGGCTTGAACCCTGTCCTTTTGTGGGTTCTGTTGCTCCAGAATTTGTTTTAAGACATTATTTAAAGTTTTTTGGAGTGGAATCTGGGAGACCTCAGGTGAGTCTCTTCCTTTTCTTTACCATCTTGGCTCTGCCCTCTTGTTTACAACTTTCAACAAAATTTCAACCCATTGTCTCAGGGCTTTTGTGACAGACCTGTAGCTGCATAGACACTGGCTTCTTTGCTATTCCTTGGACAAGACACTCCATCTCTAGACTCTGGACATTTCACTGGCTCTTTCCCATGACTCGAATGTTCTCCCTCTTAATCTCTGCTTCTTGGCTTTTGCTGCTTTCTTCCAGCTAAAATTCCATTTTCTTATTTCATGAGAAGCCTCTCCTGATCCTCTTTAATGTTAGTTGCCCTTCCTGAGATTAAATTGTTTGTACATAGTTGTTTGCATGTTTTCTACCCCATTAAAATGAGTTCCTTGAGAGCAGGGACTGTCATTTGCCTTTCTTTGTATCCCAACACTTAGCACAGTGCCTGGCATATAGTAGGAGCTTAATAAATGCTTAATGACTGACTGATCCCAGTCAGCACAAAAGGCACTCAAATGAAATCTATCTTTTTGATTTCTTGCTTCCCTTTCAGAAGGAAGTTCTGTAGACTCATTTGATTTTGTCATTGGAGTGAGGAAATTGATTCAACTCTTTGTTGCTACTATGAAGATCATGCAGATTTCCCTGGGTGCTCACACTAGATAGATACCATTGCTTATATTTCCCTAGCTACCCCCAAACCACTGTCCTCCCTGCAAAGACAATCTGATACCAATTCATTTAGAAAAGTAATTTCTGGAGTACAGACAGCCCAGTCTTCTACACCTCTTCTCATTAAAGAATTCCACATGATGCTTCATGTTCAGAATGGTGCAGCTGAGTTTGTGAAGAATTCTGAATTATCAGGCTGACTAGCAAATAACGTCCTGTCTACTACTTTAAAAATTTAGGTTAGAAATAAGACTAAATTTTCAACAAAAGATCTGAAACAGAAAAGGTTTTCCATATAACCCTAAGTTAACTAGGATAATAAATTATATTCCTTTAGTCACTCATTCTATTTTAGGATTATCTCTGATAGTGTAGATGTGCTCTAGAATGAATACAGAACATACTTTTTTCTTCAATTCCCTAATGAAACACGCAAATGATCAGTGGAAAATCCATGTTGCGTATCCATCTTGGTTACTTTGGGCTCCTTTGGCATGCAGTAAGTGAAGAAACTATGGTCTATCACAGTTACAGTTAATCTGTAAAAAAAGATAAAACCACCACACGTGGGTGCACACACACAGACACACAGACAAACAGACAGACACACACACATCAGAAAGGTGTGAGCAAGCCCAGAAAACATAAGACCATTTCTAATTTCCAGTCCTTCTGCAAACTCTTGCAATGCAGATGCTCAGCAAGGAATTTATCTTACACAATTCCTCAGTGGCTCTGAAAGTACAGAACACATGGGGCTGAATCCTTTCTCCTTGATATGCCTCCTAAACTTCAGCTGGCATTAATGAGAACTGGGAGTAGATTAGAGGCAACCTGTGGCTCATAATTTGAAAATGGTTAGTGTTTTACTATTTGGGAAAACATCTTTTTATCAGGAAGGATGATCGAAGACTGCATATCTTACTCTCGTATTTTCCTTAAAAGCCCAATACTGTGTGGTATTCTCTGAGAAAGAAATTCTGGTGCTGTTTTAATTTTTTTTAGCTGTTAGTGGTACATATCATTATACAAATAGTTACCATTCTCTTAAATGTTTTCGTTGGGAGATAGGAACTGAGTTTTCCCTTCTCTCATAACAAATCATAGCATCCAAGCATCAGAGACTTAAGTTTGAATTTTTCTGGTGGCCGGGAGGGAGAAAGAAATAGAAAATGTGGTGATGCCTGATATTTCTTTTAAAGTTATGCAAATCAAAGATTTCAGTTTCAATTATTCAGTCAAACAAGTTTTTCAGGACATATTCATGCCTGCCTCTCCTCTGAGGCGCTCAAGGTACTTTACATTTTGTCTGCATTTTAAAGCAAAAATAAAAGCTCAAGTGGTTTCCAGATTTCATCAGTTCATGGCTACACATGTGGGGAATAAGGATACAGCAAGTACCTTTGGCAATGCCAATTGAGGCAGGGCATACAGGTGATATTGGAAACAGGAGAAAGGAACAGAGATAAGGTCTTATAAGCAATTTTCTGCAATGGACTATGCCCTTGCATTCTCAACCTTGATTGACATAGGTGCAAAGGTTCCCAGAGGAGGAGAATTGGACTCTGGACACTGGGATTCTGTGATAGGTGCAGGTTTCCCTGAAGGAGATCTAGTAGGTCAGAGAAGTTTCTTTTTAGCAGCATGGACAATCTGGAGGCAGATTGAGAGGACTTCAGTAGCCTCCTTGTCTTGGTAAATGAAGAAACCAAAGCCAGGGAAGCTCAAATCCCCTGAGTCACTTAGTCAAAGTGAGAGGTAGAAAAAAGACTGAAAGCCACTTATCCTCCCAGCTCAAGTTTGAAAATCAATTAGCTGCCATTTCTGCAGATATTTCTACCCCACCCCCTCCCAACATGAATCAGCGCCAGTCTTCATGCTCCCTTCACCCAATGCCTAGCCATGCTTGACCCAGAAAAGGACACTCTAAAAACTCATTGGGCTTTTTGGGATTGAGGCATTTCCCCTTCCACCATAGGACCTGATATATTTAGATCCTCTGTGATGCCCTTCAATAAAGGTTGCTCACTCTACTTTCTCTTTGCTGATGCTGTCTCATTTTGTGACATTTGACCCTTACTTGTATTGCGCCTTCGAATCCTGAACCTCACCAAAATTACATTAAGACAAGGTGCAGAAAAGATGTCTAACTATGTCTATTGTTTATTTATTCCAAGAAAACATTTGACTGGAGTAAAATGTAACCTTGAAGGTTCTCCTCAGGTGCCTTGTTTCTCACATATCCCTCCGCATCATCTTACAAGAAGCCATAACTATAGAGGTTACCTTATGCAGAGTTACTGAATGTCGACATCAAGAATAACGACTCACATTTTTACAGCAATTTCATGTTTCTAAGGTTCTTTCCTCAAAACAACCAAGCGGTGAGTCAGTGCAGGACTTGTTATTTCCATTTTGATACTTTTCCAAGATCTCACAGTGAGAGTTGGTGGTACTCTGAGGTAGAACTGAGAATGACATAAAACAGGGTAATTGATATAAATAGGCATCCAGAGATGTCTATCCCCCCCCATTCTGTGCACGTAAGTTTATAAGTATTGTACATTCAGCTACATCCTTCATGTGTGAAGGCCAGCAATGTGGAAATGAAGGCTTGCATATGCAATCAATTCTCAATCATCTAGCACTATGACCAAGCTTTTCCTTCTGGCCATTTCACTAACTATAGAAAAACTAAGCACACTCATACTTCTTCATTTGCAATCATGAGAGCACATATTTCATACTTCTCTTTCAAATCTTTTGAGCTCACAGTATAAAATACTATATTATCATTTGTGTGCCTCAAAGGTCCTGGATTGTTGGCACTGATGGGATAATAGGTGTTATATTGGATTGCCCATGGAGTATGTGCTGAGTTTCTCTGACCACTTAGAACTTGTCTCTCTAACCCATGAGGCCTGAAGGGGTGGGGAGGGGAGGGAAAGGCTATGTCAAAATTGGCCACTAAGCCCAGGGGAATGGACCTTAAAAAAGAAGTGATTCCACCATTTGTCTCTCTCTTTTCTTTCACCTTCAGAATGGCATGATATAACTCTGGGACTTCATTTGAAGTATGGGGAGGGGTGACTTTCTCTACCTTTAGAAGTATAGCTACCTTCCACTTAGCATCTGTACCATGGGCTCAGCTAGGGAAATTTGAGCCTGAGCCCTCTGGCTGCTGCTTCTGCTTTGTGGTTCTTTACCTGGTTGTAAGCGTCTAACAGCAATCCCAAGATCTTGGGATCCCTAAGACTTGCACAAGTCTTAGGTAAAGTCTTATGAGTTCTAGCATTTGGGAGAGCCTGGGTCCTTAGTGTAGATCAGCCGTAGAGCTTTTCCTCTCTATATCCACTATGCGCTTCTTGAAAAAGACAACTACCAGCCGCACCATGAGCTTGAATTCTGACCTGGCTTGACGAAAGACATGAACCTGGAATTGTGTGCAAAGTGCAGAAGAAAGAACTACAGAGGGCTTATTATGTAATATCACATCACTTTAATGTTAAATAATGATATTTTATTAAATCTCAACCTCTTAGAAGAGTGAAAAAAGTTGTTGTAAGTTATTACTTCTGCTTCTTTAAATTTTCATGTCAAAGCATGCTTGAATGTTTTGTGCTTAGCATTTTTTTTGTGTGTCAAGGAAATAAATAGCTGTTCTATACCTGATCTACATTGCACATTGGGCACCTTTCTACTGTGCCCTACAGGGAATGTGAGAGGAGATTATGGACAAGGAGGAACATAAGTACTCAAAGGATCACAAGTCAGGCAGTTTATTATTTATAGGCATGTAGGCATATAGGTCCCTAGCCCTAACGTCCCATGAAACAGTGGCTCAGGATATACAGTGATGTTTAGGCTAGGTCTTCTAGATTTCTGCTCTTACATCTGATTGCTGTTGGGCAGATTCACAGCAATGGATTTATTGGAGTAAGTTGGAAGTAGGAAGGTGTTGAAATATGAGTTTCTGTTCTTGGTTATGATAAGGATTAACAAAAGAATCAGAAGGAGTTGTTACAGGTTTGATTTTGTTTTTTGCATATGTTGCCAAGGACCTACAGCTGGTTAGGCTGCCAGAAAATACCGTTAACCCTAAATGATAGAAAAAATGCTCTAGGAAATAATAAGAATTGTTCTACTAATAACACTATTTACTAATAATACTAACAATAACCATTTAAAAAAAAAGCAAGGCCAGATTTGCAGTATTTTCTCACAACATCTTTGTGAGGTAACAGATACAAGCACTGTTAGTTATCTCCATTTTGCAGGTGAGTCTGAGGTGCCCAAGGTGGTACAGCTTGTAAGTGTCAAAGAACCCATGACAGGTTCACACTGAGCCATGGGACCAATGTCTACTTCTCCCTAGTATAGGCCACATGCAAATGAATGTGTGTGTGTTTGGGGGGCAAGATGATATAAAGAAAACATTGGGGACAGCATGTGAGTAGAGCACTGGCCCTGTGAGTTCAAATCTGGCCTCAGACACTTGACACACTTACTGTCTGAGTGACCTTGGACAAGTCACTTAACCTCAATTGCCTTGCCTTCCCCCCTCCAAAAAAATAAAGAAAAAAAGAAAACATTGGAATTTAAAATGGCTTTGCTACTCCTCCTTATATGACCTTTTGCTTTCTGGGACTCAGTTTATTCATTTGCAAAAGAAATGAATTAGACTCTCAGTCCTGGAGAACTGATGGCAAAACACATTCGCTTCTCAGTATAGATGTGGGGGAGTATGAATGTAGGATGTGGTATATACATGGTCAGATGTGTATTCCCTTGAATGCTTACTGTCTGTTGGTTTCCTTTAAATGTTTTCCTTTATTAAAAAGGAGGATTCAATGGGCAATCAAGGGGAGAAAGAGGAAATGAAACTAAATAGTACCAATAAAAATTTTAATATGAAATTGGTAAGGACTACAATGCTTTTAAATTCTATGATTCTCAGGTAGTTATTGTTAGTTAACTGATTTCTCAATTCTTTCGCAATAAGACCAGGATGTGGTTTTAATTGTAAAGTGCTTAGCACAGCGCCTGACACATAGTAAGTGCTATGCAAATGTTAGTAATTATTAAAATGAATTTTCAATTGAAGATAAAGTTCTTTAATGTAAATGTTGATATTTCAGAGATGGGTTTCTAGAGATGTATTGCAAAAACTTCTTGCTACTGTATTCTTCTCTTTCCAAGTTGCTACCATTAAGACAGTCATAAAATGTTTAATGAAATGTTAACCATATTATCAACCTCATCTCTTTTTTTTTTCATTTTGCTTTTTATTTGCATTCTAATGTTATATTTACTCCCGTGCCATAAGCTTTTGTTTATTCAGTTTCTTCTGGGATATCTTTTTCTTTTGAGCAACCTCCTCTTCTGGTTTAGGAACAATTTGTTCCTTTTCAGTGAGTATCATCTCAATATGGCAAGGAGAACTCAAGTATGGGTTGATTCGACCATGAGCCCTGTAAGTACGCCGTCGCATTTTGGGAGCCTTGTTAACCTGGATATGCTCAATGACAAGAGAATCCACATCCAAACCCTTCAGTTCTGCATTACTCTCTGCATTTTTAAGCATATGCAGCAAGAATTCATCCCTCTTTTTGGGCCAAGGACCTTGTGTCCAACCCCACTGCTTAGCCTGGGCACACCTGCCAACTCCACCATTGTATCGACGGAAGGGAACACATTGTTTCTTCAATGTGACATCTTTCAAATACTTGGTAGCTTTTCGGATATGCATACCCTTGATAGCTTGGGCTATTTCATGGGTGTTCTTGAAGTGGACCCGGAGATTTGAACCCCTTGACTTGCATGATTTCGTGGGGTTCTCTGGATCAAGAGAGTACCTCACCATTTTAAATGATTACCTAGGACGGCTCAAGGGAAGAGAACCTCATCTCCTAACGTCTTTGCAAAATATCTATCATGGTAACTTATGCTGTTCCTGGGACTTTTACAAGTTTTAATTAACTTTAAAACAAAATATGAGATTGCAAAAATTCCAGATAAGACAATTTTTTTTCCTCCAGAGGTTGCAATGAATTTATTTAGAAATGTACCCTAGAAGAAAATGCCCTTGTAAAATTATTAGGAGAACTAGAGAAGAGCAAAGGTTGGACCTGCTTTAGATTGGGGGTCAGAGGGCCTGTGCTCAAATCCCAGCTGTATAGATGGGATATGATATCTCTCAACTACCCAGAATTCTGAGCAGCAAAAAGAGTGCATTCTGGCAAGCCCCACTATGCCTGAATGGTTTCAAATGTCAGCCTGGTGATGGACTTTACATCTGCCATGTGAGATCCAGATTGGTCACCAAGGGATGAAAGTTTAGCCATAGTGCTTCTTTCCCATAGCATCTGCCAAGCAACAGAGGGAACATTTACACTGACGAAATCATAGCTTCTTAGAGTATGGAAAACAGCTGCTACACTCCAGCTCTCAGCTCCCCTATCCTGTTGTCTGCTGTAAGAATCTAGAGTCACTGGCTAGCAAACAACATCTGCAGGCCAAATCCAGTCTACCACCTGTGCTTTGTATGGCCCATCAGCCATAGTCTGTCAACCCCTGATTCTAGACTCTCATAGAAGACAACAGGATGTGAATCAGGTGGCTTAGGGTATAACAGTTATTGTCAATATTCTAATAGTCCATGACTTTGTCAGTATGAACATTTCCTCCCCCAGTGCAGAAAACAACACATCAACACCTTAGATGGTCTTTTTAAACAGCTTTTATTATATTAAAAAATTTAAAAACTGTTCTTAACTCACAGGCTAGATGAAACAGGCAGTCATTGGATTTGGCCCTTGTGCCACAGTTTGCTGACCCCCCCCCCCCCCGTCTAGATTATTGGGTATCAACTACCACTTTTACTATCTTGATGCTTTTGTTTTTCTTGCATAGTCAAATCATTATTATTCTCACCAGTAGCCCTGGATTTTTTAGAAATAACCCCCTCCTTTAGCTATCTGGGTTGCCAGTAGGATTGTTAATGTGGGTATGTGTTCACATGTATACATGTTTTGGTTTGTGTCAATGGAAGGTAATTTTGTGCTACAGGACCAGCTCATGTCAAATCATTTATAGTATTATATTGCTAAAATGGATTCACCTTCTTGATTTGTTTTTAAAAGGTTATGTGGGCCTACATGTCCTCACTTGTAAGGAATCCATTCCCAGATTGTGAAGCTCTTCCCACCAATGCTAGCAATTGCATCTTTCATTTTCTATCTGTACTATCTGGGGGATAACCATCAGGGGAGAAAAATGGAATTCATTTTAGTAAACCCTTTTACTTCTCTGAATCCATAGAGAAATTTAGAAGCCTGAGCTATATAATAGGATATCACTACTCTAGTCAGGACTAACCTCCCCAGAGATGTCAGAACACGGGCTGTGTCAGACTAAGATAGAGAGCCGTGCTACAAAGCACTTTACTGAAAAACAACAAATAGGGCTTTAACTAGGAATTTTTGTTTGTGGCTAATCAACAAATATTTATTCAGGGCCTACTATGAATTCAGAACTGTCCTAGGTGTCAGAGAAATACATCATAAGTGTGTGACAGTAGTTGCCTTCGAGGAACTTATACTTTAAACATTATACACGATTGCAGACACATGATATCTGTGATCATTGACTTTGATAGACTTGGCTCTTCTCAGCAATACAAGGTTCAAAGACAGCTCCAAAAGACTCATGATGGAAAAAGCTGTCCACATCCAGAGAAAGAATTATGGAGTCTGAATGCAGATTGAGGCAAACCATTTGTTCTTTTTTTTTTCTTTTCCTTCTGTTTTTGGTTTTGTTTCTTCTTTCTCATAATTCATTCCATTGGTTGTAATTCTTCTTTACAACTTGACTGTTGTGTAAAAGTTTAATGAGAAGGTATGCATAGAATCTATAACGGATTACATGCCCTCTTAGGGGGGAGGGGGAAGGAGAATTTCAAACTCAAAAACTTGTGGGACTGAGTGTTGTAAACTAAAAGTAAGAAAATAAATTAAAAAAATAGAAAAAAAGGAACCTATACTTTACAAGGGATGCAACACGTTCACAGAGAAGTCAGTAAAGGGTATATGCAAAATACATAGCTATGGGAGGCATTGACCATTAAGGAATCAGTAATTGACTCTTGAAAGACATAGCTTTTGAGTTAAACCTGAAATAATCCATGGATTCTAGGAGGCAGAGATGGGGAAAAGCCTGGGAGATGCCTGTGAAAAGACCAAGAGGTCTTTTTCCTTTTCTTTCCTCTCTTCTACTGCATCCTCCTCTCTTTCCCTCTTGACTGGGTCTTCTCATCTCACCCAGCCTTGAATTACCACTACTGATCACTATAGAATTTTGACCTGCTCTGTGTTTGACTTAGACTGGTTTGCCCCCCTTGGAGCAACCTGGTGGTCCTCCATTTCCAGGAGCTTGCCATTTTGGTGCTGGACTTAGTGTGTATACCTGATATGCTTTATTCCTATTGCATCTCAGAATTCCTGAGTGCAAGTAATCCATCCATGTGACTTCTCACACACAACCATGCATGGCCCATGAAGTGAATAATGACAGTGCCCCAACTTGTTAAAATAAAAATTAAAAATTAACTACTTAAAATTTATAAAACCAAACAAGTCTAAAAGAAATGTAAGTAATTAAGCTTTAAAATTATGCTCTTTTATACGTTTGTATACTTCTGAAGATGTTAAACTTTAAAGTTACACTAAGACTTTTGGGATATACTTATATTTAGGTATGTATTGATTTCTGTTAAAAAAAATCACCTCACGACAAAACAAAGCACAAAAATTGCAGAAGTAGCTGAATGTATTACAAAAATGTGCATATGGTTATACTTTGTGGAAAAAAAAAACATTTATGCCATTGGCTGCCTGCTCAGGGCCCTGAGACAAGCAAAGCTGTTGGTATTTTCTGTTCTTACCCCTTCTCATAATCTCACATCCAAACTCTCAAAATTCTAACATTTCTTCCTTCACAATAGTGCTAATATATGTCTGTTTCTCTCCTTTTCTCCTGATCAAACCTTTGTTCGTGATTGTATGCTTGCTGTCTTAATTACTACTGCTGTTCTTTCCCTCATCTCCCCACCTGTCACAACATTCAACATCTCCATCAACACATACTACTGCTGCTGTAAATGTAATATTTTCCTTTTCCTGGAACTATTTTAACCACTTCACATCCTACCTCAGACCATAAGCTCATGTAAATTCCCTTGCTGCTTCCCTATCTCCTATCAAATTAAACCCTTAATTTTGTTCTTCTGTATTTAATGGATAGAAACATAGAATCTCAATGTTGATTGGACTTCGAAGGTCAACTTGTCCAATCCATACCTGGGCAGAAACTTTCTACATCGTCGTTGATAGTTGTGCATCTAGTGTCTTTAATAATAACAATAATGATAGGTGGCATTTATTACTACTCTTACTATGTGCCAGGCATCATGCCAAGCACTTTGTAATTACTATCTCATTTGACTCTCACAGCAATCCTGGGGCATAGATGCTATCATCTCCATTTTACAGATGACGAAACCAAGGCAGTCAGAGGTTAAGAGACTTGGTGTAGTAGCAATTAGATCTGAAGATCTTTCCCACCCATTAATAGGCTATGTGACTTGCTTATATCACAGGAAACCTAAGTTACATGATGAGAGGCGCTTCCGGACAGGAAAAGGAAGTTATATCACAGGAAATGCTGAGAGAGAGAAAGATGTTATGGCTTCCAATGGCTGCCTTCATGATTGTTAGAACTGAACAGGCTGACTTAGCTGTAATATGAGTTTGTTTTGGGGAAGACCCCAGCAGGGGGTCAGAGAGGTTTTGGGATGGTGAGGCTCCATGTTGTGATTTTCTGTATTGAATGTTTTAGATTTCTTGCTGTTATGATGAAGTGGACTGACTGGCTGTGGGAGCTGAGCATTTGGTTATGGTATATAGTTCTCTGGTGTCTGAATAAATGGTTTACTTCTTCCTTCTATGTGGAGAGTCTTGTATACTTTGCGATACGGAACTACGTAGGCATTTTGACAATTATCATCTACATTGTTATTATTGCCTTACCGGTACACTTGGCTAGTGTCATGCAGCTAGGGAATGTGTGAAGCTGGATTTTAATCAGGTTTTCCTGACTCTAAACCCAGCAGTCTATCCATTGGCCCACCTAAATAAAAACTCCCAAAGATTATTTACTGGGTAGTAAATGGAAGGGGGAGGAGGTCTCCTCAGCAACATAGCCATGAATTCCTGAAGACCTTCTGAAGTAGCCTATTCTACTTTGGGGCATTTCTAATTATTTGGGCCACATTCTAAGTATTTTGAGATGACTTGGCTTTCCTGAATTCTACTCATTTATCTTGGGGTAAATCTGTCCCAATAGGACAGAAACCCCCCCCCCCAAAATATGACTTGAAGCTCTTTTCTGGGACTCTATCTGAATAAGCAGTCTCAAGTATGGTGATGCACAACTCCATTCATCTTCTTCCTCCATCCTTCACTTTAATTTTCTCTGTTGTCCTGTATACCTCCACATGCCTCCAGTGCTTAGTACAATGCCTGCCTATTTACACTTACTCTGAGACATCTGGGTCCAAACAATGGTGAGGTTTGGGCTGGGAGCTATTGTTGGTCAATCAATGAGAGCGAGAGTGATTTGAGTTTAAGGCATGGTCCTAAACAAAGAAATCTAGCCCTAAACTCCAAGATATCTAGCAAGGTTTCAGCAATCAAAATTTATATTCCTCTCAGCACAGCACTGGTAGGTAAGGGTATGATTCCCTATGTGGACAGAGGGAGAGAAGTGAGGAAGAGAAGGGAGGTTGAGAAGAAGGGAAGGAAGGAAAAAAGGAAGGAAAGAAGGAAGGAACAAAGGAATGAAGGAAGAGCTGTTTGAGTCCTGATGGCTCAGAGAGAATATAAAGAAGATTTGTTTCTGTTTTGGTTAGAAACCCTGAGAGTCTTTTCCTCCCAGTTTGATTTTTTTTTGACTGGGTGAAAGGCCATTCTTTGCTTCGTTTTTTACCTGGCCTTAATCCCCAAATGAGTGTTGTCTCAGTCAAACTGAGACCTGGGAAAAACCTTAGCTTAAAAAGGTCAAGGTTTCCCACTGCATCTGGGGCCATCTCCAGTCATCCTGAACTATGTCTTGCCACTAGACTCTGAATGACTCTGGAGGAGAGTGAGGCTGATGACTTTGTGCAGTGCTGTCTCACTTAAATCTGATTCATTTGTAAGTCATGATATCACCTTCCTGAAGTGAAGGTCCTCTTTGAGAATGAAGGACAAACAACAACAACAAACAAACAAACCAACAATAACAATGCTTGGCACATAGTAGGTACTTAATAAACATTTGTTGATTGATTCATGTATAATAATTGTAATAACTCACATTTACATAGGGCTTTAAGGTTTGAAAACCATTTCATATATATTTTTCATTGGGTCCTTTCAACAATTCTGTCAGGTAGGTACTATTATTTTTGTGATTTTATAGTTGACTTGCTCAGGGGCCCAAACTCAGCTACCTAAAATAAAAATTCCTCCTTATTGTGGGCCAAGCCTGTATTAGGCTCAGTCCAGCAGCTTCAGAGTCTGAAATGCGATGAGCACTCATGGACTGTAAAATCCAATTAAAAACCACTCTGCTATTTAAGATTGAAAACACTTTAAAAAGACACACAATTAAAATAAAGTGCTACTCCACTCCTCCTGCAGAGTCAATATAGCAGACTAGCAACAAATGCTGAGGTAGAACTTCTAAACCATTTCCTTGTTCCCCAGACTAAACTTCTTTAGACTTTAAGAAGCAGGGAGTCTTCTTCTCTTTTCCCTCCCCTTTCTTAAGGTGCCAGGGGCACCAATACTACTCCAATCTCACAAATGAGCAGGGACTGGCAGCTTGGCTGCTCTTCCTTAGGAACGTTCCTCCAGCTCCCCATTTTCTCTCAAAGTCAGATCCGTGCAGCCTCTATCACATACCTCATTTCCATCTTCACTGGTTCAATCACCAAAGCCAACACTAGCTCCAGGCAAACTTTTCAAGGAGGTGGGGTTTGCTCTTTATACTTTTTCATTCCCTTTCTTTGGTTTCCTCAACAATCTTTAGTCTTACCTTCTTAATCTTCTTAGGGCAGTACATTGGAAAGAAGGCTGACTTTAAAGCCTGAGGATCTGCCATTTGCTGTGTAACCTTGGGCCAATCATTTTACATCTCTGGGCCTCAGTTTCCCCATATGTAAAATGAAAGAGTTGTACTGAAATGGATGGACCGAGAAACACAGACCAAGCCAAATTAGAATATATTGAGCATCATTTATTAGCCGGCCGGCGACTGCCCCATAGACTGGAAGTCTAGAGGAGAGCAGCCCCGAGCTCAAGAATCTAGGGCTTCTTATACGTGAGCCTTGAGCAGGTGCAAGCAAGCCGTTACAAAAGCAGGGTATTGTGGTTAGCAGAGCGTATCTAGTTTTGCCCATCTGGGGCCACACAGGGTCTTGAGCAAGACCCGGGGGATTTATGCCAAGTGTTTGTTCCAGGAAGCTGAGTTTGATCTGGGGTCACAGAGTTCCAGTAAGTGGAATGTTAGTGCATGCCCCTGAGCAAGGGGGCTGGACGCCCCTGTGCAGGGGGTGGGGGTGGGGCGCATTTCACTACTAGGTGACATCTAAGGTCCCTTTCACAGTTAGATCTATGATCCCATGATTCTTGTTCTCATTTACTTCCATGATGACATAGGGCTATCCACCACGGTTTCCTACTCAGTTGTCTGTAGAGTTCTCCATAGACATTAAACTTACCAGTTCCCTACCTCATTAAATGTTATGGTAATTAGGATGGGACTTTTTTGTTTTCTCTTTTAGAATGCTAAGGTAATCAAGTACCTTTGATGAGTCTTGCCTTTCAAATGTAATGGCAAGCAAAGGGGACTTTTTGTGGTCTTTTGTTTCTTTGATTAAATCAAGAGTCTTTGACCTGCTTAAGAAACAAGAAAAAAGCTAGGCAAGCCCTCACATCAGAGGTGCTAGTCTTCCTGAATACCTCAAGCAGACCTTAATAAGTGTTTACTGACTGACTATCTGATGGAACTAACAACAATGTTGCTAGCAGCTGCTGTGGAAGTGAAAGACCAACAACAACAGCACACAGGAGGGCTGATAGCACAGGTCCTGTGATCTGCTTTTCTAAGGAAAGCAATTTTAAGGGGTTAACAATCTTACTTTAATTAAACATATATACATATATATATGTGTGTATATATATATATCTCATTCACTTAGTTTAGGGGGAAAAGTCAGCTCCTGAACTTCAGAGCAAATACAAACAGATCAACAGATAGGTTTTGTCTGATCGAGACATCACATACATAGTTACCAAAAAGAGAAGCGCCAACATCTGGATTTTCAAAGCCAGGGAGCTTGTAGCTACCCAGAGTCTCATCTGGTCAAATCACCCAACACTCTTCCAGTGAGAGAGGGCCCCAAAACAAAAATGCCGATCTCAGATCTTATATACCCTTCTCACAGTCAGAGGGTGTCACAACCATGCTACTCAAAACCATGTGACACTTCTTCAGGGTCAGAGGGCATCACAACCAAGGCTTTTCTCAGGGCTGCTCATCCACTTTTGGGGTACATCTCTCGCCCAATTCTCACCTGTGGGTGACGATTAACAGCAATAGAAGGATCAAGTAAGGGTTACGGTGACATGGCCATATTTGTAGGCAGTAGGGCAGGAGCCAGTGGACAGTGAGAGGCAGAAGATAGGAGAGAGTTGGGGATGACAGAGGGTGAAATCTGTTGAAGGAGATGGGATAGAATGGGATCACTTGAGCAGGTAGGGGTTAACCTTGGTGAGGACTAAGGCCACCTCATTGTATGAGACAAGGTAAAGGAGAAGTCATCTGAGTGATATAAGATGAGGAAGAGGGGAGAAGAGGGAACTCATGGCAAGTAACCTCATTCTTTTTTCTGTAAAATATGAGGCGAGATTCTTAACTGAGGGGGTGGGGGAAGTTGGCACATGGAAAGTTTGAGGAGAGATGAAAAGATTTGGCAAAACTTTGGTGGAGAGTGGGATAATGAGTTGATAAGGGAGGATGAGAAAGATTACCTGGCAACAATGAGGGTGGGCCAAGTTGCGGTGGTATGACATAAAAATATAGTGGACCCAGTCAGAATGGTTTGATGGTCTTTTTTTCCACTTTCAGTAGTACCTTTGCAGGAGCAAAGGCAGAGAATGATGAGAATGATCCAAGGCTGAGGCCTGGCAGGGTGCAATTGGCAATATGATAGGTTGGCCAGGCACTCAAGAGAGGACAGTTTTATATGTTGGATGCAGAAGGAATAGAGCAGGCGGTATGGATTGGTTCACCAAAGGGCCAAGATGAGGAAAAGAAGAGAGACTGGCTATTGCAGGGGTAGAGGCCTGGGAGAGAAATGAAGGGTCAAGGGATTGGAGATGATGGTATGGACAAAGAGTAGGGTTTGGTATGGGAAGGCAGAGGGAGAGGTGGAAAATCAGTAGATAATGGGGATTTCTGAGTTCTTGGACATTGAGGTGATGTATTTGTGATTGATAGCAAGATCAAGGAAGGGTATGACTATCTTTCTGTGTAGCTGAGGTGGGATGGAGAGGTAGGTCATGGGAAGTGAAGCAGTTGAGGAACTGAATGATTAGGGTATTTGAGTCAATATGTGTGTCAAAATCCCCTAGTATGAAGGCAGATATTGAGGAGGAGAGGAACATTGTGAACCTTGTACTGAACTCATTGACGAAAGAGAGTGACCTGGGGGTCTGTAGACAACAGCCACTAGGATTTTGATTAAGTAGAAGATGTGGATCATCACAGAAGCTCCGTGGTGCCCCTTTCTCATGCTACGTGAGCACTGTCTACTTAGCTTATGCATATGACTAGCCCTGCAGTCCCTCTGGCAACATGGACAATAAAAACAAAATGAACTTAAGTTATTTTTTAATTCTATTACAGACACAACTAGGTGCTGAACACATGGTTACTGAGTGAGGAAATCAATACAGATTCCCATGACAGCTTTGTTCATGTTGTATATTTTCAGTCTGTTCACACTATAAGCTTACAAGCCCGAGTTCGTGTCTAATTAACAGCCCATAAAACTCTAGTGTCTTCATGGACTGTTTTGAATACAAACAAAGAGGGGTAAGCACACCTTGCATTAGGTATAGTTGAGGTTCCATCTACAATATTCCCAAATACATGATCTGGAATTTTTGTCATTGTGGATAGAACAGATGGAAAATATTTGTTTCTTTTCCTTCCATCCACCAACGGTTGTGTTTGTTTAAGCACCCAAAAAAGTTGCAGTACTTTTCGGGTGAATAGAATACTTATGTGGTAGTTTTATATGTTGGATGCTGACAGAATAGAGCAGGCATTAGGTATGGTATCAAAATTTTTAATGGGGCTTTGAAATAGCCTGTCCAGCAGCTGATGTGGCCAAGATAAACAGTCTGCATGAAAACCCCCAGGTATGTTTTGAATATGAATTTGCTGTCCAATATGAATGAGAGCCAAGTCTCCTTACAGGTCTTTTCGGGAATAGTATAAAAAACAATCCAATGGAATGGTGTTGTATAATTAAGTATGTCGAGACTTGGAGTTGAGAGACAACATCCACTGGAAACTAAAGGTTCAGTTAATAGTCAAAAGAGCCCTTAACTGAGGGTGAGGAGTCATCAACTACATCACTGGCTGGGTTTTGGGTTTTTTTTTTTTTTTGGTTCGTTTCTTTTTTGTTATGTGATTTTATTACTGTAGGGAACTCCCAGTTAATAAGCTCACTTTACCAATATACTTCAGCAACTATTCTCAATTTATTGTTTTAGAGAGTTAACTAAGTAGTTAGAAACAAATGACTTACCCAGGGTCACAGAGCCAGCCAGTGTGTGTCAGAAATAGAACTAGAATGCAGGTCATCCTGATTCTAAAGCCAGCTCCTTAGCCAATATGCCATTTTTTGTCTGTCTGTCTCTGGACTGCATCCACCTTCAGTGAGGGAAAAACTTTCCTCCCTTCAGCTAGGCAACAAATTGTCATTTGCTAGAAGGGTAAAAACCCAGACTCTAATTTTAAATATATTTGCATTTTGATTTTGAACCACTGTGATTTTTCCAAAGGAAGCCTTCTTGCCTTCTTGGCCCTGTGGTGAATTTATTACCATGAAGATTGTTCATGGCTATAATTGGAATAGAATAGAAAATCAAGATATATAATCTGTACATTGCCTTCCTTGATTTACTATTAAAAAAGGCTTTACTAATGCAGTATTTAATTTATAGTATCATTAGAATAGGGGCTCAAAGAATTTCACCTGATTAGATAATAACACCTAGTGAAATCACATCTTTACTTCCCATGTTTAGTATTTTAAGAATAATAAAGCAGGATTAAAACACAGATGGTAAAGCATTCCAATTCAATCATGCAGGGATGATGCAGAAATCCTTTAGACTACAAAGACATGGAGGTCAGACCTGATATGCATGCAGATAGGTTGCCTTTGATGTAAATGCTGAAAATATAACAAGTACTTTGATCTCTTTGATGGGAAAACCCTATCAAATATCATATTCTTATTTCTTAATGGTATATTAAATTGACAAATTAAAACATGAGTCAAAAAAAAGAGACAACAAAAAGGCTTTCATTGCCAATTTAATTCATTCTTGCTTTCTTTTACCTTTGGCTATGTATGTTTTATTAGTTTATAAAGTAACTGTAAGTTTATATTGCAATAAGTACCTCAAACTCGTCCTCTGTGCTTACATGAGCAGATGTGATGCCATCTCCCCTTGGGTTCTTAAAGTTTTATTGATGTTCTCATTGTCAGGGGCAATCAATTTTGAAAAGGAGGGGAAAAATATAATAAAAAGATAGGCTCCTCAAGTTAACAGCTTCCAGATGGGGCTGCTTAAGCTCACAGATGAACTTTGTGGCTCACTCACCTTGAGCATCCTGTCCCAGATGCTCCATTTAGTTCATGGCTACTTTAGTTATGCATCTCTTTTGAACATGGTCACCAGGAAGGTCTGTAGGCTAGTTGCATTGGCAATGGGTGGCTTTTTAAAGTAATTGAAGCTAAGTTATGGCAAAGATAGCCTTTTTTTTGTGTGAAAAGGTAACAATTTGTTTGCAATACATGTAAGTGCTCCAAAGTTTTCCCATAAGCATGGAAATGCCTATTGAAATCCTTTAAAAAGTGCAAATGTAAACTTAATGCATCTTATATTTGTGATGTAATAAAGATATGTCTTTAAAATAGCTATTTATAAACAGCTATGAACTACAAAAACAAGCAAACAAAAAACTCAGCCCCTCAGATGCCAAAATTGTATAATTTTTCTTCAGAATGGTAAGAAAAACCATTTATTGAGAAGCTCAACCATTACACAAAGGATGTAGTGTTGGAAGATATCTTGGAGGTCATTGAGTCAAATTCCCTCATTTTAGAGATGAGGAAAGTAAAGTACAGAGAGATTAAATGACTTGTCCAGGGCCATTCAGCTGAAAGTATCTTCTGAGGTAGGGTTTGAACACAGATCTTCCAGATTCTCATTTCTCCACCTACTGCAGTATCTAGTTGCCTTGAACAGATTTCAGATTGATACTTCCACGGACTTTATTTGTGAACTTACCTTTGAATGAGGCTATGGATTCTGAGATGAAATTGAAGATATAATACAACTCAGGAAAAAAATTAGTTCTATGATTCGTCTGAATAGAAAAGAAAATTGAACCTAAGGGACTTGAGGAGATCATAAAATCTTTTTATATAAGAGAAGAGGGTGAGAGAGGATGTAGAGAGAAGACAAAATTGAGAAATTAGGCACTCTACTAAACTCTTTTTATGAGACAAATATGGTCCTGATACCCAAACAATGAAGAGACAAAATAAAAAAAGAACTACAGATCACTATTACTAACAAATCTTGATGCGAAAATCTTAAATAAAATTTAGCAAAGAAATTTTACTAATATATCCAAATGGTTATTCATTATGACTGAGTGGTTTTATATTAGGGATACAATAATGGATCAAAATTAAGACAAATTAGCAAAATTAAAAAACTGCCTTCAATGCATCTGCATATTGTATCACCTCTTTTTTCTCTGTTACATCATCCTTTTGATTCATATTGAATTTGAATTCATCAAATGGCTTAGTTTTAGGTGAAGTAAGAGCAATGAAGGATTCTATTGTATTTTACTTTTAGGTCCCCACAGACTGTTGGAATTACTCAACGCATCTGTTCAATATCGTCTATTTTCTTACAGTCTGGTTTGTATAGCCTTTCTAAATGTAAATTGCAGGAATTGGGCCAACGTACACACATCTTTTGTTAGCCGTCACTACCATCAATACAAAATCATAGCAACTTTATCATGGCAAAAACAATATGAAATATTACTCTCATTTATATAGTGCTTTAAGGTTTGCAAAATGTGTTCCCTTATTTGACCCCTATAACAAGCCTGGAAGGTAGGTAGTATTATTATCCTCATGTTCCAGATGAGAAAACTAGAGCTGACAGAAGCTAATTGACTTGCCCAGGGTCACTCAGCCAGTAAATGCATGAAGCCAGGTTTCAACTCAGGCCTTCCTGACTCCAGGCCTGGGATTTTATCTGCTGTACCACCGAGCTGCTGCTTTTAAATAGAAAGGGTCTACTCAGGTTCTGTGATGGAACATAGAATCAGTTATTTACCTGACAGTTCTTGAGAGTGTTTTTACTTTATAGGATTCCATTCCCATAACCAAGATGGGCATTTTATGTTCTGTGGGTAAACAGACATGGGAAAAGTGGGCCTTCAGTGTGATTGAACTGTATTGCTGCAAAACTACACCATGTAGAAATGGAATATTTGATCCCAGCAAATATTAGAAACAAATACCATTATACAATCCATCATACAGCTAATGCTTTACCTTTTCTGTTTGCTTTTAAAATAGGCTCAGAAATGATTTGTAATTATTCTGGGGTAGAAACAGGAGAAAGGGAGTTTGTATATTTGCTTTTCTCATGAAGGTACACAAAGTATACTGTGTGTTTTACTTTGTCATGATATTGGTATGAGCAGCCTGATATAGATAGATGCAGTCAGAAAGATATGAGTTCAAATCCCACCTGTCCCAGGAAATAGCAAATTCAATATTAGGAAACACTGCAACACAAAATCAGAAGTCAAAAGGAGCAAATCACTAAGAATATAGGGAATAAAAATGAATATTTCATTACAGCACTCACAGCATATATCTCATTTTCTTTTTAAAAACTTTTATATTTTTAATTTATGAGATAAAACAATCATTTCCATTACATAGTAAAATAAAAAAAATGATTGCACATGAAACTGCAAATCTATTATGTGCAAACTTGGTTTTCCATTTAAATGTATAATAAAGTTATATCAATTTCTTTTTTCTTTTCTTTCCCTTTTTTTCTTCCTTCCCCACTCCTAGCCTAGAGATAGATACAATTAGACACAAATAGGCATATTTATGTAAAATCACTCTATGCATACTTCTATGTAGCATCTTCCTTCATATATCCTTTATAGTTAATTTGGATATTTATAATAGTAATACTTACATATAATGCATACAATATACTTACTCAATCAAAGCTCTTCTTAAAACAATATAGCTATCATTGTATACATGTTTTCTTGGCTCTGCTCATTTCACTCTTCATTATTTTATGCAAGTTTTTCTAAAATTACTGAGCTGGTCATTTCTAATAGCACAGTAGTATTCCATCATAATCATATACCACAACTTGTTTAGCCATTCCCCAACTAACCAGCATCCTGTAAGTTCTAGTTCTTTGCTCCCATGGAGGGAGGTACTATAAACATTTTAGAATATATAGGTTCTTTTCCTTTTGCTCTAATCATTTTTGGAAACAGATCTAATAGTGGTATTGCTGGCTCAAAGGTATTTCAAATGTGATAAGAATTTTAAAGCACTTAGTGCAGTATCTGCCCCATAACTAGCGATATGTAAATGTTAGCTATTAATTATCATTCCTAGCAGTAGATTCATAGATTTAGAAGGGCGATAGCATCATTAGTAATGATGATGATGAAGACGAGAATGATAGGAACTCATATAAGCGTATATACAAACATATAAGCATATATACATATGTGTGTATATATCCATTGGTATACATACATATAATTATATGTATATGCACATGTATACTTAATGCTTTATGGCTTTACAAAGAATTTTCCTTAAAACAGTACTGTAGGATAAGTTGCATAAGCATAATGTCCCTGATTTACAAAGAAGGAAACAAGAGTCTTAGAAACATAAGGCAATTTCCAATAATTACACAGTTAGCAAGAGGTAGAGCCAAGACTGAGATGCAGGTCTTTTGATGACAAGTTAAGTGCTCACAATTCTATTACAATAAAGATGACAATGACTAATATCTCCACTAACTACTCTTTATCTATAAGAAATGTGTGCCAATGTAAGACAGAGATGTCTTTGTGGGTTATTGAAACATATATACATGTGATTTACATGTGGCATGAATAGATACTTCTGGAATTTGCCCTACCTTTGTGAAGAGGGGGGAGAGACTGAGGAAGTGTCTGTTCTACCATCAACATGGACGCTGGGGTGGGGAGAAAAGGAGGGCCAGGGAGAGGGACAGACAAACTCTCAGAGTGCCATGAGGCTAGAGGCTCTTTTATCCAGTCTCTGAAAAGGTCATTAGCTTAGAATCGTATCTATTCATTCTCCTCAAATATCTCGTTTAGGGATATGACTGTCAGTGGTTCAGAATAAGTTTCCCTGGTTTCTCTTAAGGGTGAGAGTAGCCTCGTGCTTAGGTGACATAGTACCTAGAGTGCCAGGACTGGAGTGAGGAAGATTCCCATTCTTGACTTCAAATCTGACTTCAGACAGTTACTAGCTGTGTGACCCAAGGTAAGTCACTTAACTCATCTGTAAAATGGGCCGGAGAAGGAAATGGCAAACCACTCTAGTATCTTTGCCAAGAAAACCCTAAATGGCATCATGAAGAGTTATATACAACAGAAATGACTGCGCAACAGCCTCAAGCTTATACCTCTTTCTACTTGGCCTCTTTTTGCTAAATGCTGGTCACATAAAAGACCATCATAAATAGCGAATAGCAACTAACTCCATCTACTAAAACAAATAGGAAACAACAATTGTAGAAGTGACACAGATTAGAATAGAATAGAAAATACATGAGTGAATGAGCTCTTTAGATGGGAGTGAGATAAGATCTCAGCTCACCCAAAGAAATTCTCTCTCTGAGGTCTTTAGGAAGGCATGTTGGAAATCAGTGATTTCTTGAGGAAGTAACTACAGCTTCCAAAAAAAAAAAAGCTTTCCATGTGCTTCTCTTGATGAAGCTCTGACCCCAACGCTATTACTCATGCAGGCACACAGCTCGGCCTCTACTTTCTCTCCATCAATTAGGAATCATACCTCCTTCCATAGGTACCACACTGCACAAGGCTGCCCTTTGTAACAGCCGGCTTGGGTAGGAGCTGGATTCGATTCCTAACACCTCAAGGTTTGCGAAGCACTTTTGGAACATTATTACATTTGGTTTTCACAACAATCATCTGAGGAAGGGACAATGGGCACTATTATACTTATTTTACAGATGAAGTAACTAGGGGTAAGGAAAGTTAAGTAACTTACTGAAAGTCACCACCAGTAAGTCTCTGAGGCAGGATTTGAACTCAAGTCTTCACCTGGCTCTAGCTCCTCCACTGGGCTGCTTCATTCCTATGACATGATGAGGAAATAAAGCATACCAACACGACACTTTCAGGCACATGCTGGAGCCAGTTTTAAATGACTCAGAAGAGCAGATTGTTAAATTTTCAGTGTCAACATTTACACCTAGGAAAATCAAAAACACTACAAATCTGGGCTTGGTTTATTGTTTTGGTGATTGTCTAAACTTAAGAAAGTGATGAAGAAACGGTGCAGCTTAAACATACAAGTATCTCCCTCTTTTTTTCTTCTTCAGAGAGCTGGTTGTTAAATATTTACCAGCTCACTTGCTATATCTTGGTGAGAAAAGTAATCATATAAACACTCTTTATCCTGTTTTTAATCTGTGGCTAATTACAAACCATCTCCCAAGTCTATTGCAAAAGCAAACAAAGTGCAAGCTTTTTTTTTTTTTTTATTTTGCTGTCTGCATGACAAACTAAATAATGATATTTGTCTCCAATATTTACTGGGATTAAACATTCTGCTTCTGTACCATGTACACCTTTTCCCAAGGCCCCCAATCCTCTGTCGCTTAATATAAAACATGACTGGAAATTTGGAGTAAATAGCATCCCAAAGAATTCTGCAAACAAGTCTGTAAAGAGGCTAGCACGAAACAGATGGGTGGGTATGTTGTGGTCGCTGAATGTTGATTTATAATTAGTAATGCATAAACATCAGAATGCTGGTGGGAGGGTTAAGGTCATTTTAAAGGTCTAGATGTCTATCCAAATAATTCAAATGATTTGAAGCCCTAGCATTTGCTTTTTCTTAGCCCAGGATTACTGGCTTCTTTATTTAATTCAGCGTTTGGGCAAGAGTCTCTAGGGATCAGGGCAGGGCATGTACTGGAGGGTCCAAGGGATTCCCAAACAGGAGGAAAATGAATGCTGGGTAATCTCTAATCACAGAAGTGTGTACAGGAGGAGTTAACAAAATAAATAAAAATGCATGAAGACATAGGTAGCATTACATTTTAAAATGAAGTCAGTATGTGATCATTGGGGATCCCTATGTACTGACTTGTGGACCTGGTTTCTATTTGAGTTTGACACTAGTATAGACTCCTACCCTCCCTGTTCCACAAGGCTCTCTGTGAGAGAAGAAGCCAGGAGAGCTGGGTCAAGGGCTGGCAGCAGAAACATAGTAGAGGGTGTCATGGGTCATGGGCTGGCTGGGAGAAAAGTTAAACGAGGTCCAACTTTTCTTTTACAAGTTTTTTTTTTTTAATGAAGAGAAGAGAAATGTAAGATAGGGTAGGAGGGATGACTAATGATTTCACTTTATATTGAGAGGAATTCTGTCAAAGATATTATAAACTGTATTACATATTTTTTTCCTGGGTAAGTGAAGTCCATACTTACATGTTCCCCCACCCCCATTCCCCATTCTATAGAGCTTCTTTATAGCTTAAGAGATAAGACAAATGTGAACTATCTCTTATAGCATATAGCTCATTATAGCATGTCAGGTTTCTTTTGTACAAAGTTATGTTTGAGGGGGATCTATAATCTATAATAAGCCACATTATACTAAAGTGCCAACATCTTATTTTCAGCGAGACATGATTAGGAAAGAAGATCATTATAAATAAATTAGCATTCCCCTCAAAATAAGAAACGTTTTAAAAAAAAGTCTATCAATTTGAATTTATGTTATTCCAACATTAGTTTGCAGAGAACTGACTGTATTTGGAGCGAGATCAATAAAACAGATTAATGTTTACCATGGTGGTATGGACAGAGAGTGAATATGCCGGTTTCCCAAAAAATATACTCTGCTACAAGTATCAATCACCTAAATCCCCAAGATTTGATTTTGTTATAAAACATTCTAAGATTATAAAATATGGAATTCAATATTTTAGAATGCAACTTGTTCTGGTTTCCTGCCAGGAGAAAGGTTATTCTAATGGAAAAAAATATATTAAATGCAGTTTGTCATCATCCCTGACATCATAGAACTCCCCCAGTGTGAAGTGAAATCTTTAGTCATCCCTCCCATCCTAGACTATTTTTCTCTTCTTTTTACTTTTTTAATGGAGTCTCCCCCCCACCCCGCCCCCCTTAAAACAACTTTCCAAAGCTTTTGAAAAAAATGGATAGGTCTGTCTGTCATGTCTACAAAAGATAAATCCTGGAGTATGCAGTAGAAACAGTGGTAGATCTGGAGGCAAAGAAGCTGAGTTCAAATCTGAGCCCTAGCACTCATTCTCTGTGCAAACTTTGGCAAGCTGCTTGGCCTGTCTGCCTCCCAGTATATCTGTAAAATGAGGGGGTTGCTCAAAGGTCCCTTCTGGTTTTAAATCTATGTTCTTCTGTGAAGAATCTGTGATTTCTTCAGTTTGTGGAATTGTTTATATGGGAATACTCAGGTAAATCCTAGGTAGTTGCCTGAGGCACGTTGATGTAGGGAAGCATTCATGGTGGGGTCTTGGGGTCTGGGGTTAGTGTAAAGTATGTACACTAGAAAATAGAATGTTTATTGATTTCCTTTTCTTTCATGAAGATGCTCTCCAGGCTCTTCTCCGGAGTCTCTGGACATTCTCCATCATCCCCCGTAACCTTCTCACTCTGGAAGTCCTCCCCTGACTTTCTCACACTTTGCTCATTCTGGCCCTTCCTTTGATTGACTTCTCCTGACCTCCATTTTAAGGAAAGCACCCAGGTCAGCCATGTATTCATTTCTCTCTAGCATCCACTCCTGACTTTTTGGAGTGTCTCTACCATAACCCCATGTACCTTCTCTCTTTTTAGCTCCCTTTTTAATATTGTATTTCTCCATTAGAATGCAAGCTTCTTGAGGTCAGGGTTTATCTTTCTACTTGTATTTGTATTTCTAGTGCTTATCCAGTGTATAGTAAATACTTAATAAATTCTTCTGGATTCATATATTCCTCTGACACATTGTAGGTGATGCATTTGTAAATGAGGAAATGTTGCCAGTTGTCCAGACCCTTCCCTAGAGAGAATTCCTCACAAAAAAGTGTGACATCCCTCAAAGCAAACTGAGCTCTCTCTAATATAATTACCTACAGAACAGAGCTTACAGAAATAACATTTCTTTCTCAGTAGATTTTTTAATCTAAGAAGTTGGCATTTAAGAGTCTTAATAAAAAAAAAGACACTATAAATATAGCCAAGGGAAATGCACGTTAACCCTTTGTCCAGTAGGTAATACTTCATCTTCATCCAGCCGATGGCCAGGCAGCCTGTTATCTGTCACAGAGTATGTTCATATGCTGTCAGTAATGTCCCTTGATTGCATACGGTCTGCTTGATGAAAAAAAAATCTTTGTGAAAAAAAATCTCTTAAACTATATTGGGCAACTATTGAGCTCGGTCCTACATACCAAGAGTAGGTTTTCACTAAAGTAATTTAATTAAAGTTGATTGGGATTGACAAAACTATTTTACACCAAAGACTCTTGTTCTAGTAGTCCAGGGTCTTGCTGCCAGCTCTCAGTTACTGAGATGGAACTAATAGTAAATTTCTGCCTGAGGGGATTTTCAAGAGAATCATCATCGTTCTCACCATCATCATTGTCATTGTCACTGTCATCATCATCACCATCCTGTCATGTTACATGATTTACAAAAGATTTTTTGTCATTGCAGTTCTGTGAAGTAGGCAATATAACTCTGGTTTTCATTTAACTGATAAGGAAACTGAGGATCCCACAAGTCAGATGATCTTGTCCATGGCCCTGCAGCTAAAACTATAACAGCTGAAACTAAAACTCCTGACCAACTGTGGTGTTTTATTTTTTATTTTTTGCACCATAGCCCATTTTGTGTACCCCTGACTAACAAACCTTTTAAACTGGGAAAGATTAAAACATTTCCAGAATGTGGACTACAGACCATCCTGGTACACTGAAGAAGAACAAAAAAGGCAAGAAAATGGGAGGGAAGAATCAGGAAAACTGTGAGCAAGTCCTGCCTCTGATCCCTACTGCCTGTGTACATTTGTACAAGTCTCTTAATGATCCAGTTCACTTTGTCTACTTCAGTCTGCAGCCCCACAACCTGCTAACATCTGGAAGTCATTCAGAACCAGTCATTTGCCTTTTCTGAGCAGGTTGCCTAGGATTCAGTTTTGCTTCCTTAAACCAAAATGAAGTTAAGACCTCTGACAGTGAGTCAGAGATTGGATATGTCTTGTATCCTTTAAGTTAAAAAAAGTAATTGTAATTTTAGAAAACTGAATATCTATACAACCAATTAAATTACTTAGTAGCTATTTGCATTTAAATTATCCACTTCAGCACATAAAATATTATTGTCATTCCTTCTGAATATTATCTGTACATTCGTTCATTAGTAAGACTGTATTTGTTAAGCATTTTCTATGGCCATGCAGTGTGGAGCGACAGAGAGATAATTAGCAATGGAGTCAGGACGATGTGGATCTGGAATCAGGCTGTGTGACTCTGGGGAGGTCACTTTACCTCTTAGTGTCCTAGACAACTCTCTAAGACTAAAAGTTGCAGAGAAAGTTCCAACATGCATTGGGATTGAAAGTTCCTAACTGGGACTCCTTCACCAATGAAAGGTCTAAAAAATAAAAAAAAAAAAAACCAAAAACTATGTGGTAGGCAGCGGGGATACAAATACAAAACAAAGCAGTCCCTGCCTTCAAGGAGGTTATGTTATACTGAGGAGATACCATATGCACTCAGAAAAAGAAATACAAAATACATAAAAAGTGTATACAAAATCCAGACAAAATATAGTGGCACTAGTAAGTAGGGAGAATCAGAAAACTCCTATAGGAGGTTGTACATGAACTGAGTCTTGAAGGCAGCTAATGACTATAAGCAGCAGGGGAGAGGAGGAATACTCTAAGCAAGAAGAGGGAGGAAAGTCTGTGGTGCTAATGGATAATAATGAATAAACTCTTATCTATCTATCTACCTACCTACCTATCTATCTATCTATCTATCTATCTATCTATCTATCTATCTATCTATCTATCTATCTATCTGTCTGTCTGTCTATATGTCTGTCTGTCTGTCAGACTATCTGTCTTTGTCTGTCTATAGCAATTCTTTCTGTGGTGGCAAAAAATTGGAATGCCAGATAGGGATGCCCATCAATTGGGGAATGGTGGAACAAATTGCTGCATATGAATGTAATGTAATATAATTGTGCTAAAAGAAATTAAAAGATGGATGATTTCAAAAAGATATGGAAAGACTTATATGAACTGATGCACAGTAAAGTAAGCAGAACCAGAAAAAATAATGCATACTATGACATCACTATTATAAAAAAAAAGAACCGTTCTGAAGACTTGTACAAATGGACAAAGAATGAAACAATGCTGGGAAAACAAACAACTTTCAAAGCTGCAAGAACTGTGATAATACAATAACCATCCATGATTCTAGAGAACTGATTATAAAACATGCTAGTCATCTTTTGACAGAGAGGCTATGGATTCCAGGTGTAGAATAAAACAGATTTAAAAAAAAATAACAAATGAGGGGATTTGATTTGCTTGGTTATTGATATTTATTACAAGGGGTTTCCTTTACTTTTTTCCTTTTTCAATGGGGTGAGTAGTGAGAGGGAGTCAAAATAGATTTCTGATAATTAAAAACATGAAATTAAATTTTAAAAAATCAAGTAGGAGACTATTGTGATATTCCAGGTGAGATGTAATGGGGGGTCAGATCTAGTATGGCCATGTGGAAGGAGAGAAATGGATGGATTCAAATAGACACAACATTTGAAGAGGGCCAAAATGATGCCATTATGTTGGGTCAATGTACAGTGTGTCTGACTGTGGCTAATTAGACCAATGCAAGTTCAGAGGGCTCTATCACAGGTTGGGCAAATAGTCTGTAAGACTGAATGCTTGGTAGTTCAGATAAGGCTTCAGAAATGTCTGCAAGTGAAGACTAAAGTGGAGGGAGAGTTGGTGTGTGGATTTTTACTTGCAAGTGATTGTTCACTCAATGCAGCCTCTGAGGCTGAGATGCAATCAATTCTCAACAACTTGTGCTGATTTTGGCATAACATTTAACACTGAGAAAACAGAGGTTCTCCACTAGGTAGCACCACACCATCTATACATGGAACCATTGGTTCCAGCAAATGGAGAGATTTTGAATGCTTTGGATAGTTTCACTTACCTTGACAGTTTGTCGTTGTTATTTGTCCTTTGTTGTTGAAGAGAACCATGACATTGGGAAGGTGATGTTGTGACTTGCAAGTAAATTAGATTTAAGTGAAGCAGGGATGTGCAATGTCACCAGCCTTACTCTCACCTCTGGAGCCATCTGGGTGCAGTGGTAAGATATAGATCAGGATGACTAGAGATGGACCCAGATGCAGTGGGAAACCTTGGCCTTTTTAAGCTAAGGTTTACCCCAGGTCTCAGTTTGACTGAGGCAATGCCCTTTCAGTGATTAAGGCTAAATAATGGGCATGTACACCCAGATGATGAGGTTGACATATGCATTGCCAGAGCTAGCTCCAAAGGAAAGTACAGGAGAGAAGAGTTATTAAAGTGCCTCCAAACTGAAGGTCTACAGAGCCACTGTACCGATCTCATTATTACACGTGCCTGTGAAACCTGAATAGTATATAACAGTGCCATGCCAGATCATTGAACTACTTCCATTTAAATTGAATTGTCTTAGGACGATTCTGAAGATTTCCTGTCAAGATAAAGTACTGGATATTGAGAATAGATAGAGGGAAAGAGAGAGAGAGAGAGAGAGAGAGAGAGAGAGAGAGAGAGAGAGAGAGAGAGAGAGAGAGAGAATGGTAAAAACATTTTAAGTAGAGGACTTAGAATTCAAGCATGATGGGTGTGGGTTCTGCAGTTGGTCTCATTAATGCTAATTTGTTCATTGCACTGAAAACAGATGCTCTTCATTTCCCATTCAGTCATCAAAGGATATCACACACTTGTCATGCATTGACCATTTTAATTTCAGAAGTAATAACTAATCTCCATTTGGATTTATGATCTATGGTCATGTATTATAACTTGTTTTCCAATTAGGTATAAATAGGATAAGGATTTTAAAGAATAATTGAGAAATGCATTTTTTTTTCAGGAGAGAACATCTAATTGGCTTTATCATCTTAAAATCTGTTATAAAATTAATCATTGAAGTGCTTCACTGTATTTTATATTATTATTCAAATTTTTACACTTCCTTTCTTCCTCCCTTAATCCTTCATTCTTCCTTCTCAGGGGAATAGGATCTTTACATCCTCAATTTTCTCATAGCAATTTGCCTGGAATGCTCCTTTGTGCTAACTTTTATCTTGCTAGGATCAGTGATTTATTTTCTTGTCCTGACTCTGTCTTCCTGTTTTCCCAACCTCTTTCTTTCAAAGTGTGTTGTACCTATTTCTGTATTGCTAATGCCTGGCATAATACCTTATACCATAGCACAAGTTTAATAAATGTTTATTGATTTGAATGGAATATATTGGGCTAATCACTGAAAAAAATAAGAATTCAAAGTTACTAAATCATCTGAAACCAGATTTTACAGTGTTAAAAAGTTGCTGGCAATAGAATACATATTTGTATCTTGATACATATCTGTACACAACATATGTAATACCAAGCTACTGTATATTGTGTGTGATATGGTTATCTTTTTTTGCTGGGAATTTATAGTAAAGAAAAGGTAAAGTCAATATATAACATATAGTCCATATATGGGCATGTAGCTAAAAAAAATTAAAAATTGAAAAAAGTGATAAATATCAGAGGATCACAAATTTAGAACGAGAAACGTCTCTAGAAGCTGTCTAGCCCTCCCTCCCTCCTATCTTATAGATGAGGAAACTGAGATCCTGATAGACTGAATGATTCACCTGAGAGAAGAAGCTGAGGCAGGATCCCAATGCAGATTCTCTGACTTCAGATCCAGCTTTCTAACACGTGGCCTCCTCATAGAACAAAGAGATTAGAAACAGTAAATGAACAATGGCATGAGAAACAGGGAATTGGGATGTCATGAAATTAGCTTAAATTGAACTGATGTAAAAAGATAGGAATGAAGGTGGAGTACCACTTACAGACCTCAAACTATATTATAAAACAGCAGTTATCAAAACCACTTTGTATTGGTTACAATGGAGAAATAGACAAGGGAGAGACAAACAATGAGATTCAATAATCCAGTGTTTGATAAACTGGAAATTATGTTACTTAAGAAAGAACTCCCTATTTCATAAGAACTGCTAGCAAAATTGGAAAGCAGTCTGGCAGATACTGGGCTTAGAAAACCACCCAGCCCAAATTCCACAATAAATTCAAAATGGACATTCAACCTGAATATTAAAGATCATACCATAAAAATCTTAGAAGTAGATGATATACTTTTCATAGCTTTGGGTAGGAAATGTATTTTTAAACAAACAAGGCGTAGAAACAAGTATAAGAGATAAAACAGCTGATTTTAGCTACATGAAAGTGAAAAAAAGCTTCTATGCTAATAAAAGGAATGCATCTAGAATAAGGGAAGCAATTGACTGGGGAAAAATCTTTGGCTCAGATTTTTCAGATAAGGGTTTGGTATCCAGGATATAAATATTGCTAACAGAAATATGTATGACTAAAATCTATTCTCAATAGATAAGTATTCAAGGGATAGGAACTAAGTCTTTTAGAAAAGAATTGCAAACTATTAACAACCACATGAAAGAATGCTGCAGATCGCTAATAATAAGATAAGCACAAATTAAAATGATCCTGAAGTTTCATCTCACTCCCAGAAAATAGTCAATGTTGAAGGGGTTGTGGAAAGATAATATATTGTTGGTGGAGTCGTTTATTGCTATTACAGAACATAATTTGGAATTATGCAAATAAAATGGCTAAAATGTCTATTCTCCTTAACCCAAATATTCTACTGCTGGCATATAGCCAGAGGATGTCATTGATAAAAAGAAAGTCCCCAGATACTCCAAAATCTTTATAATAGCATTTATTATTATAATAGCAAAGAACTGAAAAAGAAAAATAGATGCTCATTGATTCCTTGCCCTGGATTATTACCATGTTATAGGAAATGACAAATATGAAGAATATAGAGGATGATGGGAAGATTTACATGAACTGATGCAAAGTGAAGTAAACAGAACCAAAAAGACAATATGCACAATGCTCAGAACAATATTAATGGAAGCAATAACTACAAAATGAAAAGGATAAAGAATTATAAAGAAGCGTGGTCCCCAAAGAAAAGATATGAGGGTACACACACATTCTTTTTTTTTAGAGATATAGCAAGTTCCTGTGTGTGGAATGCGACATCTATTTTCATATTTTTTTCAATGGTTTGATTGGTTTTAATATTTTTTTCTCTTCTTTTTTAAAAAAAATCATTTTCCTTTTAAACGTTCTTTGTTACTTAGGATAACTCTTGGGAAGGGAGAGAGAAAGTGATATAGGGGGAAATTTAGATGATGTAAAAACAAAAGATATCAATAAATTTGTTTTAGAATGTTGAAGTAATAAAACTATAGCTTTCATCAGGATATTTTACTGTGTAGGAGATTAGAGATTCTCTCTTTGTAGTACTCAAAACTAAGGTGATTTGTTACTATAGCAACTAAAACAAAAGTCTATCAGAGCTAGTAGTACTGTGAGCAAATTAACAGTCCTCTCCTGGCCTGAAAGTGAAAGGTAGTAGTAATATAATGGTGGCAGTGATAACAGTTATGTTTTACTCCTCGGAGGATAAAGAGCAAAATCAACTTTCTCTTTAAGGAAAAAAGTCATGAAAATTTTGCACTCGTCATGCCATAATACTGTCTAGTATATTTCTTTTGTCCCCTTGTGCAACGTGGAACAAAGGGGGTTAGAAAGCTCAGAACAAAGAACTGGGTAGAAGCTACATCTTTTCTTTCCTCCATGCAATTCTAGGGCCAAATGAGAGAGTGATAGAGAAACAAAAGGAAGCTTCATCTAAAAGATAAGCAGCTCCAGGACACTGGGTTACTGAAGGTTAAGGGCTTTCAATTCCAAACTAAATAAACTGCTGGCACTCCCACAGAGGAACAATTTTCCTTAAGAAACTGGGAGGTGGCATGTGACAAGAGTAATATCATAGATTTAGAGCTGAAACATCATTTGTCCAGTCCCTCCATTTTACTGATGAGGAAACTGAAGCCCCAAGAAGTTAAATGCTGTATTCTGCTGCTTGAGGTATGAGCCACCAGATGGTAACCTGGAGCTGTAATAGCTCACTTAATTGGTCCTGCGTGAGTGACCCAACTTGCTCCAGATCTGAACTATGAACCCCCTTGAAATACTTATGGATAGCAGCAGGAATCTCCTGGTCTTCCTCACCTCTGTATATTTCTAGTTGCTTTCCTGAGTTTCTATCACCAGATAGAAATTGTTCCTGTATAGTTAATCATAACTTATTCTAACTTGATTCCATGCTTCTGTTTTTCCTTCTAAATGGGCCACTAAAGAACTCATCTAGTTGGCCTTTGGATTCATTTGCATTGAATAGGAAAAGAAAACTTAACAGTGAGGTGTGAAATGGTTCAGCTCATTCACTGAACTCTAGCCCTCACTCCCATCTTTTTCTAAATGATGAGATGAAAATAATTTATTAAGCACTTATTAAGCAATGAGACGTCTCATTGTTCCTGTAGGGAAGGAGGTTGACATAGCTAAACATTTTTTACAGATGTGCTTTCAAATATTTTCCTTATTTGAAAGTAACAAAGAGGAAAAAGGGAAATCATCTCACCAGCTCCAGCTTCCCCTCTCCATCCATTTCACTGATTTCGTAGAAACCTTATTCAATATTCAGCCCCTCCTCCCCCTCCTCACTACCTTGCAGACAAATCGGCTACCTACTATATCAGTCAGCAGGCCCAAGTTTGCCTACGTGGCCACCTTCTTCGATCTTCTCCAGGAGTCGTTGGCTGCATCACCCTTGATAGTCCTGATCAGGAAGATCTAATACCAAATAGCACTTGCTAAAGTTTTCATCCTACAAGAGATAGAAAGAGATATGTGAAGTGCTGCACTTGCCCTTTAAAAGGTACCATTGGAGTGCTGGACAGCTCAACTGCTAACAGCTTACATTACACGAGCTCTGAGCCTCTTTCACTTTGCACTTTGGTTCCTAATTGGCACCTAGAGTTCTGGTAGATGATGAGGGAAAACAAGCCCTCACACTGAGCAGTGAGATGCCACAGTAACAAGTATTAAATAAGAAGTAGGAGTTATTTGAAATGGAGAACATTAAGGATTAGCGATAAAGGCACAAAAATAGATCTTAGCCATTGTTTTATTTTCCCCCAAAGCACTATCTTAAAGTGATTGACTAAACTTAATACTTACATAATAAAAATAAAGTTTTGTTAACTTTGTGGTTATATATTTATGTTTGATGGCATGGGGGAAAAGAGAGATATGGCGTAAAGGACAGGAGATTTGAAGAGAAACCCATATGTGACTCAAGCAAGGGATGCAATTCAGACTAACGAAAATGTGAGCAAAACACTTACTGCTATCTGGTAAGAGTCCATTTTATGTTCAGGCTAAATGTTTTGTATAATATACAACCACTTTTAAAGGTTTCATTCAGAAATCTAAATTTATGAAGTGACAGTAAATATCATACAAAGACAGAATGAATGGAAAGAACACCAGTTTTGAAGTCGAAGAACCAGTATTCAAATCCTTCCTTTATCACCTCATTGAAGGGCAGCTAGGTAGTGCACTGGAAAGAGCACCAGGCTTGGAATCAGGAAGACTCATCATCATGAGCTCAAATCTGGCCTCAGACACTTATTTGCTCTGTGACCCTGGGCAATTCAATTAATCCTGTTTTTGCCTCAGTTCCTCATCTGTAAAACGAGCTGGAGAAGGAAATGGCAAGCTGCTCAAGTATCTCTGCCAAGAAAACCCCAAAAAGGGTCTCAAAGACTCAGACATGACTGAAAAGATTGAACAGCAGGAGCAATCACCTGGATGAGCTTGAGCAAAAACTATCTTTCTGGATCTCAATTTCCTCAGCTTTAAAATGAACAGGTTGCATTAGATACAATCTAAGGTCCCTTGAAGATCTAAACCTATGCTCCTGTCATCTTATGACCTAGAAGAGAATAAGAGAGTGAATCAATCATTCAACAAACATTGTATGCAAAGCAACAAACATTAAACACCTAATCTAGGCTCTGTAGAGAATGAAGACATTTTGTAAAAGTGGAACAGATGGAAAAAAATATAACTCTTATATGAAGAGAAATATGTTGGTTCATTCTTCTATTCCTCTTTATCATAATCCTTGAGACGGTTATATTGACTATGTATTTACCATTAATGACCTCTTCTTCTATGTGATCTTAACCAACATAATAGTGTTTTAATGCAGATCTGCACAACATGCAGCCTGCCAAAGGATTTTGGGCGGCCTATAAACAACGTAGAGGAAAATATCCTTTACAGTTTTCACGGGCCCCCTGAAATCTTTTGGCAGGCTGCAGGTTGTGTAGGCCTGGTCTAAAGCTTCTTTTGTGGAAGAAGGCCTTTTGTCCCAGGGAGCACATGGCCACTTCCTTTGTCTGCCCCTATTCACAAGTAATCACAAAGCGAGTGTGGGGCTGTGAGAGAGAACAGTCTGTGGTGGTGGTGTCCATGGTAGTGTGCCCTGCTCTGATCCACTGAATATCTGATCAACAGATACTTTACTATTGTGAGAAATTCACATGTCCTGCTTTCTTAATTCTTGTGATTCAGTTACCATCTGTTGAGACGAAATCCTGTTTCCCTGCTACCTCTCCCTACATGCTCATCCTTATGCATCCCCAGCCTATTACTATCAATTTCTCCTTCATTTTAGACTTTTTTCATCTCACACTATATTCAATTTTTTTTCTCACAAAATGATGCCTACCCATCCACTCCAGTGTTGGTTGTCTCTCTTCATGACCTCTGATACCCTGGGCCAGGAGGAAGAGCCATCAAAGTCACTGCTAACCATTCATGCAGCTTGGTATAGTAGATATAGCACTGGCCTTGGAGATAGGAAGGTCTAAGTTCAAATCCTGCCTCAGATGTGTAGTAGCTGTGTGACTATGGGCAAATCGTTTAACCTTTCTTATCCTCAGTTCTTCATATGTACAATGAGGATAGCAATAGCACCTAACTCCCGGGGTTGTTGTGAAGATCAAATGAGATAAATATAGAAAGCCCATTGCAAATCTTGAGGTTCTACAGCTAATATTAATATTGGCATGCTCAGATCTCCCTCTGCCACCATTAATTCCAAACTTCTACCCCTTTAATATTTATCCCATCTGTCTATACTACCTGTTTCAGATTCTTATTGCTGCTACCTTCCAACCCTCAGGTCAACTTTCATAACTCCTTTGATCTCCATTTCTACTCTACCTTGTCCTATGTCTCCCCCATCCTATTTCCTCTGCCAGTTATGTCTAGAGTGATTGCCCTGTGAACATCATTACCACAAGCTGCCCCTCTTCTATGATCTTGAATTCTGAAATTACTTTCTTTTATAATTATCTCTGTCTCCTCATTTTTCTCCACTGCTTCACTTCTCCAAAACCTATAGTGTGACACTGAGTCTTTCTATGCTTCCCTGTTCCCAAGCCACTCCTACTCTGGTCTCCCCTCAATTCATAGTCTTGGCTCTATACTTAAACATTTTAAACATTCATTCTTTTTTTATCCCTGATTGCCTTGATCATTTTCCTGTCATTAATTCCCTGTAAATATTCAACCGAGGGTCACACCCCCTCTTTCTCTACTCCTACTCCTGACCTGCTGAATGCTGATGTTCAGAAAACTGTGCTAAGTGAATCTACTGTAAGTTCATATTTAACCTTAATTTGGTCCTCACTTTCTGAGTCACCTTTTCATTCTTTTCTAAGATTCTCTGTCCCACTCCCACAGCAAGTGTTCTAAACCTTCTCCTCTCCTCCCAAGTCCCAAACATCAAGCCCTACTCCATATCAGCCAATGACCTAGCTTCCTACTTTACTGCAAAAATCAAAGTGTTCCATAACAAGCTTCCTCATCTCCCCTATTCACACATTTCATTTGATGGGACAAAGTCTACCCTTATAATTTTTCCAGCAATAAAGTGTTTCCCATGCACAATCTCAGATTATATAAGATCCCATGGTAACGGGCTGTTGAATAAAGACCTCTCAGAAGTGCCATCTGCGCATCAAGTTCAATCAAGGCATGAAACAGTGTTGAGTTGGATTATCTGCCAGCATCATGGCGAAAGTCCTACACAAGATGTTCTGGATTGTAGAGGATGCGATGATTCTGGAATGCGATAAGATATCCTCAATGAGATCCCAAACCAGTCATGTTGAGTGAGAAACGCACCCAGGAAAAACCAAGTGGATCAAGAATAAATATTGTACAGATGTTTACAGATAATTGGATGGGAAGCTGATTGAGTTGGTCCAACAGCATTTGGATCTTCAAGAGACTGTAGATAGGCAATGAGTTGAGACCTGAACTGGAGAGTAGGAAGAGAGTAGGCTAGATGGGAAGTTAGTGCAGTGGAGTGTACTGGCATTCCATGATCCCACTTACTTATGGACACAAAAGCATACTAAAAAAAACCACAAATAATATTCACTCGGTGCTTCATAGCTGTGAGTCACAAAACACAAACATTCTAGAGGGAATGTGATTTTAGGTGACTGAAAAGGCAATGAGAAGATGACGGTCTAAATACACTGATGCATGTTGCTCATGATGGCACATACACATAAGAAGTGATATAAAATATCGTTTGTTATCACGTTTGAGTAGGAAAAGCTGTTTATTTAGTGAGTGTGAGAGATAACAGATGGACTTTCCAAATGCTATATAATATACACAAAATATTAAAATGAACCAGAGGAAGGGAGGCCTCTGATGTGTTTGAAGGACATCCCCTAGGGAAGATTTGCAGAAAAATATGAGTAATAATCACACAAAATGAGAAGGCATAATAAGTTATGCTTTACTCCATCCCCATACCAATGAGATCCTTCATAACACAAGCATTTATATAAGCAGATCAACAATTCTGCGGCCTGTAAAAAATCAGGATCAGAATAGCTCTACTGTGCCCTTCTAACCTTGGGAAATAAAGCTCCTGAGGTGATTTGTTTGGACTCAGGCTAATAACCAAGGGCATTATGGGATTTGAAAGGAAGGTCACATGAATCCCCTGAGCATTTACTATGAACTCAGAGAGTGACACTTAAGAGAGAAGCAAATGAGTTCAAAAGGTACACAGGTTCTGACTGAAAACCTCTGATGATTAACTGGTTGTGGTTGTGAGTCTTATTCCTGAAAGAACTGAAGTAGCCCCTGAAGTTTGGTTATAAAGGATCTGAGACCATTCCTTTCTGGGGAACGATCCTCAGAGGTGCAGCTAGATGGCACAGTGGATACAGTACTGGGCCCAGGGTCAGCAAGGTGAGTTTTCCTGACTTCTAATCCAGCTTCAAACACTTACTAGCTGCGTGACCCTGGGTAAGTCACTTAACTCTGTTTGCCTCAGTTTCCTCACCATAAAATGAGCTGGAGAAAGAAATGGCAAATCACTTTAGTATCTTTGCTAAGAAAACCCCAAATGGGGTCAGGAAGAGTCAGATGGGACTGAACAACAACCTCAGAGCTGCTGCAATGAAATGGAAGGCCAACAGAGTGCACTAGAGACTCAGCAGAGAACAAGCCAGTTAAAGACTAGCAGAAGGCAATAGTGGAGAGCAGCGGAAGACCAATAAAGGGCCTGGCAGAGGCATGAACTGATTATAACCCAAAAGAGGACCAGTACCTTGCAATCCAACAGAGAAGCAGCAGCATTGGTCACAGAGAGGGGCTCCTTCTAGGATGTCTCCTTAGAAGTGAATTGCTTTGGCTCTGCACTTTGCTTATACATGTGGCCACACAGGTTCCTAGGCTGGGTCTATTCTCTACATATTTTCACTCTCTTACTTATGGTGTGGGAATGTGTGAGGGTATTTACCCTTGTTTCAACGAGAACATTTTCCTTCTTATTTATCTTCTATGCTGGCTGTTTCACTAAGTGCCTTTTGTTTTGAAGTAACATTTCTTCTGGTTGGTGTGGTAAAGAGAAATATCACTAGGGGCTTAGGAGCTGTGGTTTGGATACATGCTGATCCACAGTGTTCCTTGTGTGCGGGACAGCTTTCAGGGAATCCACTTTTGAGGGGAGACTGAGCTACACTGAAATCTTCTCTAATGAAATATTCTCAGAAACACATTTGCCTCACAGAACTGTACTGTATCCCCCTCTACCTCTTTTTTATTCTCCTAGACCTCATCTAGAATATTGTGTTCGCTTTTGGGCACCAAAGTTCAAGAAAGATTGACAAGTGACGTGGGAAAGCAACTAAGAAAGTGAAGGGCCTTGAGTCTGTGTCAGATGAAGATTGGTTGGAGAAGCTGGTGAAGTTTAGCCTAGGACAAGAGAAGACTCTGGGGGACATGAGAGTTGTCTTCGAGGATCTGAGGGGGTGCCATGTGAAGGAAGGATTAGGCTTCCTCTCTTTGGCCCCAGAAGGCAGAACCAAGAGCAATGGATGAAAGTGGCAAAGAAATTCAAAGCCAAAAAATTGTCAGGCAAGTTTTCCCGATGATTAGAGCTATCCAAAAGTGGAATGACCTTCCTTGAGAAGTGGTGGGTTCCTCCCTTGGAAAAAAAACCAATAAATAGAAAGATGTATAAAAGAATTTTACATATATATATACACACACACATAGTTACACATGTATATTACATATATACACACATATGTATGTATATATTATATGTTTATATGCATATGTGTGTATGTATATATATATATATATATATGCCTATTTGTGTCTAATGGTAGCCAACTCTGGGGCAGAGGGGTGGAGAGGCAGGAAGAAAAAAATTTAAATGATAATTTTGTTGAGTATTTGAAAGGAATAGAAAATTGTACATAGTAGATTAGCAGTTTCACGTGCAATCATTTTTTTATTGTACTATGTTACAGAAATGCTCATTTTATTCCATAAATTAAAAACAAAATAAAATTTAAGAAAAGAAAGTGTAGGCAACTCCATGTGGGCTATGTTATAGAGTGAACTACTTTCACGTATGGGTTAGAGTAGATGGCTGCTGAGATTCCTGCCAATTCTCCAATTCTGTGATTCTATGACATGCCCTATGTGGGTTTTTCTCCATTTCTCAAATTTCAAAAAGCATGCTTGTACAATTTTGCACACAGTAGACACTTAATAAATATTTGAAGTGAATTGAGCCTCAATACTTCTCATCTTCCCATTTTGAATTCAATGGCTTCTATGTTGTTGTGATCAGCTCATTTTAATTGTGGGGTTAGAGTGAGAAGCCACACCAATAATCCCAACTTGAATAAGTAAAATGTTTATAGGGTAATCAGATCCATTTCTACAGCATTGTGTTGAGTTCTGAAAAACCTTTCATTTTGCTGATGTCAGAAACAAAAGGAATAAAGCCAGGTAGAGCAGCAAGGAATCTTTTCCTTTCCTTTCCTTTTTCTTAAGTCCAATAAATTCAAAGGGAGGAAAAACAAAAGCCTAGATTTTTTTTTTTGCATTGGGAAACAGCTCTGCCCAATCTCCACATTTTACTTTATAATAAGAATTTTTTATGTGTAATATTGCTATTAAATTGGCTTGTACTGCTTTAAGTTGAAATGGATTTCCATAGATAGTTTATCTTAGCCACATATTAGTCTATTATTGTGTGCTGAAGCATTTAAGGACACCAAGACCTTATACATTTGTAAGTTAAACTCTGTTACTAGGACACAAGTAAGTATGAAGGTCAATAAATCTTCATCCAGCTGCTGGTTCAAAGTGGCAGGAGACACAGTTGTTACATATATTCTGGGAATTCAGTGAAATTATTTGGTGGTTTTTGTATTTACTATATTTTTTTTATTTTTCTTCACAGGACTCTCTCATTTGGATCATTATTTTCTGAGCTGTAGTATATCTTTTTTTTCTAGAGGAAGAAATAATCGCATGATGGGCTTAATAACAAAAACACACCATATTTGGAGGAAAATGGGAATAGGACTCCTTTGTAAGTGAGATTTATTTCAGGCCTTTAGAAATACTATCTCATAAGATATCCAGGTTAGGAGATTTTAAATAATCAAACTATGTGGAAAAAATGTTCCCCGCAAGTAAAACTAACTGGTAAGAAAAAACCATTTGTTTGAGAGAGGCAAAACATCTGGTTTATTTCCTCTAGAAACTAAAGAGAGTCATCATTATTACTGTTCAAATAGCCACAAGTAGGTAAAAAAAAATCTGGGATTGATAAAAGACAAACTTACATGCAAATAGGTAACAGAGAAAAGTCATATTCAATATGCCAGCCAGTACAACTGTTTTTAAAATTCAGAAAGCCTGATGTCAAGGCCCATTTCTGAACACTCAAATAGTCTATTAACTCCCATCTTCTGCCATTTTTTGTCACTGTTGTTCAATGATTTCAGTTGTATCTGACTCCTTGTGAGGCCATTTAGGGTTTCCTTTTTTTTGTTTGTTTTTTTGGCAGGGCAGTTGGGGTTAAGTGACTTGTCCAAGGTCACACAGCTACTACATGTGTCAAGTGTCTGAGGCTGGATTTGAACTCAGGTCCTCTCGACTCTAGGGTCGGTGCTCTACTCACTGCGCCACCTAGCTGCCCCACCTTTTGGGGTTTTGTTGGCAAAGATACTGGACTGGTTTGCTATTTCTTTCTCCAGCTCATTTCACAGGTGAGTAAACTGAGGCAAGCAGAGTTAAGTGTCTTGCCCAAGGTCACGCAGTCTGGAGTTGAACTCAGGAAGAGGAGGCCTCATGATTCTAAGCCCAGTACTGCATCTGCTCTACCACCTAGCTGCCCCTTCCTGGGAAAGGGGACTGAAATTCAGTTTGATTTCAGGACACCTCCTTGACATCATGGTATACTTCCTCTTGGGCACAGGGGGAATGTACAACTCTGTGGTTTAGGCTCCTCCCTTCCTTGAAGGAGCTAGAACAAACATTCAGTTTCATCACACTTGCACTGTCTGAGAAACCCACTGAGTTTGTGGTCTCTAGGTAGTACATTGCCTAGGAAACTTTACAGATTATTTTTTTCTCTATCCAAGAGGCACAGTGCATGAGGAAACCTCTCCTTAGAAGGTCTAGTGGCTAGACTCTTGAATTCAGACCCTTTTGAGCAAGCTCTCAAAGCCAAGACTCCCCTTTCACTCCCGTGGGCACACTCGTATTCCTTGGAGGTGTCTTTTAGATATCTCTAAGCCAGAGGTTCTTAAACTGGGGTCCATGAACTTTGTTTAAAAATTAGATAAATGAATTTCAATAGAATTGATTTCCTTTATAATCTTAGATATCTTATGCATTTAAAAACATTATTCTGAGAAGGGACCTATAGGTTTCATCAGATTGCCATGACACAAAAAAGCGTAAGAACCCCTCCTATAAATAAATAGTCATGCTCCGAAATCTCATCGGATTGATCGAGGAAATTCATCAAATTGATCAGCACTTCCCTGATTACCACCCTTTCCCCCACACGGTTACGTAAGTGTGAGTTATTGTAAATGATCCATAAATATTATAAATGATACACAAACATTATGAAACAATAAAAGTATAGTTGAGAAGGTCAAATAGACCAAAAGCTGACATAGATAGGGAAGGGCGTGCTGTTACCTATGTTTTAGTAGGTGTATTCCTGTCTAGATCAAACATTGTTGGAAGGTCCCAGGAGCCAAGAAAATGAAGCCTGGACAAAATGCAGAATTTGCCAGCCCCTCCCTCCCACTCCATAGCCAGGAGGACCATTGCCAGCTATCTTGTTGAAAGAAAGATTGAGGTTATGGACAGTGAATCCTGGCTGACACTTCGTATGCTGAGAGGAAGGATGTTATCATTGTCTACTGAGACTATAGGAAAGAATCAGATTAAACACGTGCAGAACTTTCCACTTAAATTAGATTTTGTTTGGAAGACATGCACATACATATCCCTATATATACATATATATACATGCATATCTATAAATCTGTATATATTTTTAAAATCATAGCTTCATTGTTTCTGGGGCGACCTTGAACTAAAATAATTCTCTCTAATTTTACTGTGAGCAAACTGAAGATTAGAGAATTTATGATTTGTCAAAGGTAGACCTTAGGTCTTTTGATTCCTACATCAATTCATAACTTTTACTCGACATTGACTTTCTGCTTCTTATTTGGAGATGCAAAGGTATTGAATTATTATTTAAAAAATTATACTTAACACCACGATTGACAAGAAGTCATGTTTATTCAGAACTTTAAATTTTACTAAGTATTTTTTCTTATAGTGGAAGATACTTTCTTGTTATAATAAATTCCAGGATGTCAGCCTGTCCTGGGATATCTCGTATTGGTTTCTTCCCAGTAACTGCCTTCCCTGTCCCTCAGTTGAGTAGTCCTCAGTGACTTCATGGGATGCTTTAAGGTAGGGAGGAAAGAGAGAGATACTATGCCTTATACAAAAGCTTATTCTTATGAACTATTCAGCCCTGAGGGCATTTAAATAGATCCAGAGAAGCTTCTATACATTAGAAAGCAAAATGAACAAATTGATAGCTTGGCTTCATTTTAGAATGTATGTGACACATACACATTGTAAACATCGAGGCTGGAAGTTTTATACTTAGATGTTTGCATCACCTATTTTACAGAGCTTCATTAGGAAAGACACCCTAGATGCATTATCTGAGCTATTTGATATCATTATAGGCTAGGAATGGGACCTATGAGTTCATTGTTATAGAGAACCCTCAGATAAGGAAACTCCCCTTACCAATATAGGTCAGTACTTTTTCTGCACCTTATAGCCCTTGAGAGTTTCTTAGAGCACATAGCAAATATGCGTCAGAGAAGGGACTTGAAACCAAGTCTTCCTGAATTAGAGCCAGCTCTCTACGCACTCTGCTACATTGCCTCTGTATACATATCAGAATACGTACAAAAAAAATAAAAGATAGTTTTGACTGCTTGAGTTGTCTCAAAGAAAATGACTTCTAGGAAGCTGATGTAAGGAGGGAGTGCATTCTGGGCACAATAGATGGCCAGTGCAGTCATGGAGGTGGGCAATAGAATGTTTTGTGTAAGGAGCAGTGAGACCAGTTTGGCGGGATTATAGATAGTGGGAGGGGAAGTAATGTCCAATGAAGGCTAGGTTATGAAAGAGTATAAATACTAAAAAGAGGATTTTAGATTTTATCTTAGAGGTAATAGCTACTGCCTTACTAAATGAATGAATGAAAAAGTCTTATTAAATACATAAACAATCCCTGACGATATAAATCTAATCCCTGGGAATATAGCATCTGTCCACATGGAGTTTAAATCTAATAGGGGGATATACAGTAGTGACCAGAGAGGGGCATTTTGATTTCACAATTTATAAAGATGGTAAATGGGTCCATAGGGGAATAGATGAATACATCTGTTCTCTAATTACAGAGCTGATTCACTCATAGTTCAGATCTGGAGAGTGGGGAGGTGACAGGGTAGAAGCAGAGGATGCCCACATTGAGAAGGCAGGTAGAGAGAAGATATTGGGGAGTTGAAAGGAAAGTGAATCATGGCTGAGGTCTGCCTAAAATAGTGAGCCAGCTGAAGCCCTTACCAAAAAGGATAGCAGGGCCCCAGAGCAGAAGTTCCAGAGATGAAAGGTTTAAAGTCCCCCCTAGGGCATCTATTGACCAGTTCTCTGTCCTTTATTTCATGTTGTCTCTCATTCTCTTCTCAGAGCCAAAGCCATCCAGTCCAACTTTCTCATTTTACGCATGAGGAAACAACGACTGTTCCTCTACTAAAGTGTTGCTTCCTGGAATTATTGTTGGTTATTCCATTGATCAAAGTTGTAAAAAACCCTCCTAGCTACAATTGGCCCAGAACTTGTGTAACTGGCCCCTCCCTCCTCCACAGTATTCTCTCTTTGGGCTCCACATTCCCTTCCTAGCTTTTCTCCTTTCTGATCCTTGGCTCTGATCTTATTCCCAACTTGCCCTCATAGCCTGTGAAGAGATTGTCTCCCAAACTGCAGCTTTCACAAGGGCTGTGAGATGAACGTGGGTTATGTGAGGGGACAACAGTAGCTGGAGGCCCAGGAGGACTCAGGGATCTGGTCTTCACTTCTCTTTTCTATAAGAATTTCTTTGTGGTACATTCTTCCAGTTCTTCTTTCCATGCCATTGCTTTTGCAGGATTGTTGGATTCTTTGCTTGTTTATTTGAGGTGGCAACATAGGATATGAACCCTGAGTGATCACCTTTTCTTCCATATTCCCAGGATTACATTTGTATAGTTTAGCCTACAGGCACTAGGAATCACTGGAGTTTCCTGAGCCATTGGGGTCACATGGTTCACCTAAGCAATTAGGGAGCTTATAGTGTCTGCTTTCTGGAAGATAGATTGGATTGGAGAGGAGAGGGAATGAAGGCAGGGAAATTAGCTAAGGCCAAAGTACAGTGTCAGAGAATATGGAACTGGAAGGGAGCTTGGACATCATTTAATCCACCCTCCTTGTTATATTGAGGCAAAAACTGAAACCCAGAGAAGTAAATGTTTTCCTCTGGATAAAAGGCCATATATTGTGGAAACACTCATTTCTAGTCATTCAGAAAGGCAGCAGAATTAGACTGAAACCGGTCTAAATAAATATGAAAATGTCTTCTTAATTGAATAACCAAATATCTCATTTACTGGTAGTTTTACTCCTTTTGCTCAGCAGTGATTTGAGCTGCAGCTCATCAGGCTGAAGGGACTCTACCCATATTCCATCTGTCTTTCCTTCCAGATTAAGGTCTTCTTACCTCTTTGTCTAATAAAAAAAACCCCAAAGTGTCAGAATAATAAAATAGAAAAGCTCGAATATATTAACATTTCTCACTAAATGAAACTTCTATTCCACTTGGAAGGCCCTCCCCTTCTTTCCTGCTCCATCTTTACCAATGTAGTATAGTATGATTATCTCACGCTCCCATCTATACTGTCATTACCCAACTCCTATTTAAAATAGCTCTCAGAATTCTTGGCCAAAATACTGTGCATGTGTGAGAGATAAACTTAATTCTCTACAAGAACAATAATCCACCATTGCCTATTGAGTGTAAGGAAACTTGTAAGAGTGAAATTGAGAACAGGGCCCTCAAGAATATAGGATAAAAAGGATTAATGAATTCCCGAAATTACAAGAAAGCACAGTCTTATTTGTATTTAAGTAGAGAAACCCCAAATCCTACATTGGAGGTACATGTAATGATGGGTTATCAAGTCTCCCAGCTAGCTTATGCTTAAGCTTCTTTGGAGACTGAGACCAACAATTACTCGGCGGCAAATGATATGGAGGCCCTTACACAGAACAGTACAGATGGGGAACCTCACAGGGGAACAGCAAGACAATTCCTTTCTCTTTACTTAACCTGAATATCATGCACCCTCCAAAAGCACCATGTTAAAGGGCTTTGAACAAGACAGGTAAAGAATTTAATATGGTTTCTTAAGAAAGGAGATACCATCAGACACAATTTTGGTGCACCCAAATCTGTTTGCTTTAGACAGGAATTGCTTCTTGCGAATGATTTTGGGTTGTGTATCTTTTTTTTTTCGAGAGACAGAGGGACTCAGAGAGACACAGTGAGAGGGAAGGAAGAAGGAGAGTGGAGGGGAGGGAAAGAGGAGTATAGAATGAATCAATAGTTGCAAAATTCAACAGAAAAATTAGCAACCCAGTTGTCTAAATACACCAAGAGTTTACTCTAAAACCCAATGTGACTTTTTTTTTTAAGTCAGGAGACTTCTGAGCCAACATCAAGATGAGAATTTCAGCCCAGTGTAAATAAAATCATCATGCCTCTCTCTTAAAAAACCCCAACTGTTTTGGTGGATTCCAAGTCTTTCACTTCATGAATTGGACCTGCTGGGGCTGCCACCTCCACTTTTCTGGCACTGTAAATGAACTTCAACTCTGTCCACATCTGGAAATGCCAGATCATGCAGCTGTGCCAACAACTCCTGCCTCTTGGCACGATGCCAGGATGCCACCCCCACACATTCCCATTAGTTTCCTCTAAAGAATTATGCATATGGTCTCAGACCATACTGTTCACATCAAAGATAGAATTTCTTTTAAATGCAGTACCCATTTTAAATAGTGAGGGGGAGAAGGGCGATGTTTAGATGTGGACATTAAACCAATATTTTCAGGAAAGGAAATAATCAAGATTTGTGCTTCCCAATTCTTGGTCAGTCATGCTTATCATTTTGACGATTAATAGCAATATGTAACATTTCCAAAAACATTGCAGAGAGAATGAGATCTGTTTAAATGTAATTTCTATTTGCTAGTATCGATTCTTTGCGATGCAAATCCCTTTTAGGCTATAAGACCCTGAGTAAGAACTATTTTTTTTTTGTCTTTGAAAAATAAACTATTTTTGGAAGACAAACAAGAGTATTAGCAACTCTGCGTGAATCAATTCCTAAAGGCTGACATTCCAGTGTTCTTTTTCCCTAGTACCCTTGTCTCCCACCAATTCTCTGTAGGATTTCTAAAAGTTTCCTCCTCTGAATCTGAGAGAACAGTGGTGGTTTCTTGCTTTGCTTCTGTGGCCCATACACAAGGATTTTCCATGCTTACCATTAGAACTTGTTGATGAAGTCGGGGGCCAAGGGACTGAGCCCTCTCCATCCTTACAAAGCAGTCTCCCTTAGCTCTAGACCCACTTATGTGGCCCAAACTAGGTTTAGTCCTAGGGAAATCTGGTCTCTAATGAGAGAGTTAGATTTCTTCTCTCATCTTTATTTGGTCATTTATTACCCTTCCTTCCTCCCACCCCAGAGTGGATCCCCAAGATAAAACTAGAGCTTCCTCATAGAAGAGGGTAAAATGGTTCCCAATGAACCAATCAATAAACATTTATTAAGCCCCCACTAGGTGCCAGATGCTGTGCTAAGTATTGGGGATACAAAAAGAGGCAAAAGATAGTCCCTGCCCTCCAGGAGCTTACAATTTAATTGGGAAGACAACATGCAAACAAATAAGTACAAAGTAAATTATAGGTTAAATAGAAAATAATTAATAGAGGGAAGGTAGTAAAATGAAGTGAGGTTGGAGAAGGCTTCCTATAGGAGGTGGGATTTTAAAAAAGAAATCAAGGAGGTCAATATTTGGAACAAGAGAAAGGAGGGCATTTTAGGTGTGGGGGACAGCTAGAGAAAATGCCCAGAGCTGAGTTGGAGTGTCCTGTCTGTGGAACAGCCAGGAGGCCTGTGTGAAGAGTGCTTGTTGGGGAATAAGGTGTAAGAAGACTGGAGAGGTGGGGGGGCAGATTATAAGGGACTTTGCCAAACAGAGCATTTTTTATTTGTTCCTGGAGGCAATAAGGAGTCACTGGATTTTGTTGAGTAGTTGATATGTTTGGACCTGTGCTTTAGGAAAACCACTTTAGAGGCTGAATGGGGGATGGATTAGAGTGGGGAGAGATTTGAGGCAGGCAGAACAGCCAGCACTCAACCAGGGCCTGAACCAGAGGGGCAGCAGTGTCAGAGGGGTAGCAGTACCAGTGGGGCAGTGGTGTCAGAGAGGCAGTGGTGTCAGAGGTGTAGCGGTATCAGTATCAGGGAAGGGGGTGTGCATAATAGATTTTGCAAAGGTGAAATTGACAGGTCTTCAGAGAAGATTGTGTGGAATGTATTGGGGGGAGGGTTTAGGGGAAAAGATAATGAGTTCTGTTCTGGACATACTGAGATTGAGATATCTACTGGACATCCTCAAAGAAAGTGTTAATCAGTTAAGGGACAGGCATTTTTATTTCCTACTCATTAAAGATATGTTTTCATTAACAGAAATTCTTAAAACATGATTTAATAACTTTATCTATAAATACTATTACAATTTTCAGGAGGACTGAGATTTAAACCTCCACAATTTGTGGAACTGCTGAGTAGTCAATGTTATATTTCACTGTCTTCCGGACCACCAGGCCCTGTCTTGGGCTCCTATTCTGGCCAGTGGTCATCTTCTCTAAACAAGAAACTTCCCATGCTGCCAGTCATCTTCACCAAATGAACCCCAGACCTCTCGAATTCACTAAGTCACTGCCAAACCTGGAGACCTATATCTTGAGGCTTATGTTTGGTTGCTTATAATTGGGAAAAAAACAACAACACAAAACAGAAGGAACACCTAGGGTTCCAAGATCCAGTATCATATTTACCTAGGCAATACATATTCTATAGATGCCATATGCTGATGTACTTATAGAAGACTTTGTAGGGTTAGGGGGGTGGGTGGGAAGGCTCAGAGGTTCCTACTATACTCCATAGACAGTAAGAGAAAGACAACTGGAGGCGTATCACATCTTGTTAAAAGGTCCACTAAGTCATTGGCTCTTTCTGTTCATGGCCATGCTTTATCACCCTCAATGTGCCTTTCGTCTCTGTGTCAAATGTGACCATTTAGAAGTAGTTATGGGTTAGAACTGAACATGCTAAGATCAGGCAGGCAAGCTCTGCAAATACTCTGTGCAGTCCTTAGCTGTGCTAAGCTAGATTATTCTTTTCAGAACATTTCGGGCAGTGAAGGAACTCAATACATAAACACTTTGACCATCCATGTATTCTGTGCATACACTCTTGAATCAGAAGCAAGTAGTGGCAGAGAATATCACAGTAGTTTTAGCTCCTCAACTCAAAAGCAGATTTAAAGAGTTTTGACATTGGTGACTCTCTAGTGCCTGAAGAATATAAAGATAGGTTATGTACGAGCTTGACAAGAAGATATGTATTTACTTACTCTATGATTTATGGTAGAGGAGAGACAAGAAAGGTCTTTTGCATGAATCCTCTGAAGTCATCTGGAGATCTTTCAGATAAGACATTTGAATCTTTCTGAGGACTTGGTCAACCACCAAGTTGATATAGGCAAACCCTTTGTCCAGCATGTTGACACCCTGGAAGACTGGCAAGTAATCCTATACCAGGAACAATAGTTGCCATAGTCTTGCATTTCACAGTGAGACTTATTACGCCATACACAAGCTGATATTATTGGCTGTGAGGAGGGCTGTCATTGAGATCAAAGACTATGTGTACTGAGCTAAATTTCATGTATGGACAGATGACAATCTGCCAGCCTGTATTCTGATCAGCACCAAGTTGGATGCTGCTTGACCGAGGTGGAAGCAGCAATAGCCAACTGCAATTCAATATGCACTGCCCATTGTGGAAAACTAATAAGGCTATAAATGTTCTGTCCCATAGGACACATAAGAACAAAGCCACAGAGATACCCCCAGAAGGGGTGAAAGTTATCTGTGGTAACACAGGGATGGTTTTAACTAGTATGCCTGTGATGTCTAGGAAGCTGGGCTGCAGTTAAATGGAAGCATAGATGAGATTCTGGATGTCCACCAGAGTGTACATTATCAGTGCTTGTGAACTTCCTTGCACTAAACCAAATCTCTATTCTTCCATTGTCTTTGGATAACTTGGCAGAGTTATCAGTGAAAGACTAGAAGACTGATACAAGCCAAACGCAAGGGAGGTGGTGGCCCTTGGGAGCATAAACTTCATTCCCTGGAGGATGCCTTAGTTTTGAAACAAAGGTAAAAGTTGTAAATTATGCATTATATATGACTAACTGATCCTTTACTTGGTGCCAGGAAACAGTTGGTGCTGCCCAAGGCATTTTATTCCATGGCCATGAAACTACGATATGATGACTTTGTGCTCTTTCATTAAAAGAGAAACCCAGAGCTAGTAAGAAACTTTTTTTTTACAGGCTCAAGATGATAGCAGATATTACTAAGGAGAAAATTTAGAGGAGAGGGCTTCCAACTCACACTGTTTACTTGGAGAGTACAAGCATGAGTTAACCACTGGAGCTAGTTTATGTTGACTTTTTGTCTCTGGAAAGGGATAGGATGAATATAGATTATATCTTTCTTTGTGACTGACCATTTTCTTGCTATAAACAAGCATCTCCTAACAGGAACTGAACAACTTCTGTGTTCAGTCATTTTTCAGTTGTGTCTGACTCTTTGCGACCCCATTTGGGATTTTCTTGGCACATATACCAGAGCAGTTTGCCATTTCCTTCTCCAGCTCATTGTAGAGCTGAGGAAACTGAGGCAAACAGGGTTAAGTAGCTTGCCAAGGGTCGCACAGCTAGAGGCTGTATTTGAACTCAGGAAGATGAGTCTTTCTGACTCCAGGCCTACCACTCTATTCATTGTCCCACCTAACAACTTCTACCACTGCTAAGACTTTGTGGGTCCAATAGTTCACTGCATACGGATTTCCAAGGTCAATTTTGACAAAGGTAGAGACTTTTTTTTAAAATTTTAATTTATTTTTGACATGTTTGGTTTTCAGCATTGATTTTCACAGGCGTTTGAATTACAAATTTTCTCCCCATTTCCTCCCCCCCCCCAACTCCAAGATGGCATACACTCTGGTTGCCCTGCTCCCCAGTCTGCCCTCCCCTCCATCGCTCCATTCCGCTCCCATCCCCCTTTCCCTTCCTTTCTTGTAGGGCAAGACAAATCTCTATGCCCCATTGCCTGTGCATCTTATTTTCTAGTTGCATGAAAAAAAAAAAA
>CM053622.1:378619597-378653640 GCA_028646595.1 Phalanger gymnotis
CTCCTGTTCTACAATGTATATATGCAATGTATACGCTTATTTTATTTGGTGCTTAAGTTCACAATAAAGATTTAAATAATTTTTAAAATTTTCAGTAGAAAAAAATTAATCACCCATCAAGAAACATCATGGTAACCCTGAGGTATGAGAAAATGCCCAGTTGAGTCAATGTGTGGCATTTCTAGTGCATTCACACAGTTCCATCAAAGATGATGCCATAAGCCTCATCTTATACTTATTTATGTTTGAGTGGACTTCATGATTGAAAGGATAGGCTCCCAGAGAAGAATAGATTAAAGTCACAGATAGCAAGCCTGACACTTGAAGAAAGGCCACTAGACACAAGAGAAAGAGAGATGAGGCTGAAATGATTTAAAGTGTGAACTGGGGAGGAGAGGGAGCTCCTAAAGGTGGCCTCAGCTTTTACAGTGATGAGGTAAGGTCCTCTGTGGAGAAGGGGAGAGGAAGGACTGATATAGGAGATCTGAGAAGAAAAAAAGTGCTGTTGTCACTTGTTCAAGGCCAAGAGCTTCCCAAGTGCCCACACAACAGCAATTTCCTAACAACAGTGAGGAGGCACCTTTAAAAAATTCGTATTGAAGTAAATGTCCTCTCTTTTTTATTACAAGAAAAACTCATTTGAATAATTTTGAAAAGAGTGACTTTTAAAAAGTTCCAAAAATAGCAAAGGAAGGTAGAATAACTTTATGATATCCCTAGGCATTTGCTGACAACATAGTTGTCCTTTTCCCAATGAAATCTGCATCCTTGGGCTGTCAGGTCCTCATTTCCTACTGGAATCTCCCCATCTAATGCATTGCTAAAGTGATAACATTTGGCTCATTAATCTTGAGCCAAATCCTAGCTTAAATCTCAGTTGATGCCAATGTGAATATGGCACGGTTGAAAGAAAATCATCTCTAGTCTGAGGACTGGAGTACAAATACTCTCTCTGTTGCTTTCTAATTGTGTAACCTTGGGTAAGATGTAACCTGGGCCTTATTTTCTTCATCTATAAAATGAAGGGGCTGATCTAAATGACCTGCGAGGGCCCTTTCAGCTCCAGAGCTATACGTAATTGGAAGACTATTCATGCAGAGTCAGGTACCCATTTCCCCCCTAATTATTGCCACAGTGGAAATAGCAGTCACACATGTGGTGTAATCATTCTGGATGTCAAAAACAGAATGGCAGGGGCTGATGCTATTTGTTTCCTGTTTAAATGTCATGGTTTGAATGGGCAGGAGCGGGAAGAGGCTAGCGAGCTGGTCAAATAGCACTGAAAGTTATCTCCTTTTCCAGTACCTGGGAGAATTAATCAAATGTGGTATGACTTATTGAAGCAGAATTATTGGCCACAGAGCAAAGTAAATCAAACAAGTCAGGATTGTCTGATTCTGGAAAAAAGTCAATATTTATAATGTGAATATGCAAACATTCTGCTTTTGTATTAACAGTCTTAACAAAGTAACAGCTGTTACATTAGTTATCATGTGCAGCACCAACACAGAATCATAATTTAATTTCTTGGACCAATAACCATTTGGCTCTAGCCCTACTACCATGTGACAGATACTATTAGGTCCAGCTTTCCCAAGAACTCCAGGTGCAATGTTTCTAACAAAGACTTCTGTTCTCTCTGAAAATGACCTTCTTTCTAAGGAAAGGTGCTCTTGCTGAGAGTTCTCAAAATAAACTAGTGAGGAAGAAGCTGACCATCTTAGGAAATCCCACTACACACTTTATATATATCATGGCTGAAATTCCCATTTCTCTGTGGTGCATCAGGGTCACACTAGGCTATGGCAACATTGTAGGTGATGCCAAAATGACTTTTAGTGGTGCATAGGCTAGTGCCAACTTACCATTAGAGCCCCCAGGAAAGTAGGTAAGTATGATCTTAACCAACTCACCTGTCTTTTGTCTCCAGTCAAGGCACCCAATTCTCTCATGCTATATTTAGGTTTCTGAAATCTGTGCAAGGGTGGTGATTTCAAGGTCTACCTTCCTCGAAATGCCCCATAATACAGAATTGGCTTGCATTGCCCCAGATCTTATTGCTGACCCATTCTGCCATAACCATTTCTAATTTGGGAACAAAGGTCTTAATATGGCATTTTGTTCCATTATTTTGTTGTTTAAAATATACTTTTTGTAAAAATGAAAATAATGAACATAATAATAGACAGAATAAAAGTATCACATCTTTGTATTAAGATCTCTAGTAGCCAGTAGGATTGTTTGCAGTTTCATTGGTTTATTTTAAAATCATACCTTTTATTGTTCATGAATTAGTTTTTACCTCATGTAATTTGTGATTTAAAAAAAATTATGTAATTGCTGTGTGATGACATCATTTACACCTAGAACACTTTATGAATGCTTACCATTGAGTAACTTCTTAAAGGGAGTTCTTATCATAAGTATGATAAGTATACTCCTAACATTATGCATATAAGTATACACATAATACGTATAATAAGTATAATCCCGACATATGTGTACACAACACTGTGTTGTAAGAGGCACATTAAGGTAGCATTTGGGATATTGAATCAAATATTTTTATAGAGTCAACAAATTAGTAAATATAATATGATCCTGCTTTTTTTCCTCTTTATGTTTTAGTCAGTTTTGTGGTGGGGAAAATGTGGTCTGTTGTGGAATTGTGGATTAACACTTGTGAGAGATTGACTGCCGTCTTCCAATATCTTGATAAAGGATATCCTTACTATGTGCCACCTCCAAGTAACTTGAGCATCTGGGGGCCCCATATTCCTGATAATCTTTTTATTTCCATTCTGATTATTGTGGCTTCTTCATACTTATTTTTATTTCAATAATTTTATCCCCTTTATGTATCTCAATCAAGTTAACTAATAGTTTATCTATTTTGCAAGTATTTTGAAATTTTGAAAAAAACAGATCTTAGTTTTGTTTATTAGTCATCAATAGGGCTTTTTGTATTCAACTTTATTTATTTCTCTAATTTTCAAAGTTTCCCCGTTTATGTTTTATTTAGGCCTTCTAATTTGTGTTTTTTTACTCTTTAAAATTATGTTATGTTCATTGATCTTCTCTTAAATTTTTGTTAATGTAAATTTCAGTTATATTTTGCATCTGATAACTGCTTTAATTGCATCAAATAAATTTCAGGATGTCTCATAATTATCTTTATCATAATTAGTCATTGTTTCTATCATTTGTTCTATCATCATTATATTATATTATCTATGTAATTATATATAAATATACAATATAAATATATATAAATATATATGTATATATGATATTGATTTATGGTTTCTTAATGTGCTACTATGTGAGCAATTTTTGTAAAGATACTCTTTGATGTTAAAAATATGTATATTCCTTCTCACAAGTGACCATAGGTCTACCAAGTCTATTTTTCCCCCCAAATTCATTCGACTTTCTCTTTTACCTCTTTATTTTTCGGTTGGATTTACTTAGCTCTAAAAAAGGACTCTTGAAACATTCTGTTAATGCTGGGTTGCACTATATGTCTTTGGCAATTCACCTAGTTTTTCTTTTAAGAACTTAATTATGGGCAGCTAAGTGGCATAGTGAGTACAGCACAGGCCCTGGAGTCAGGAGGACCTGAGTTCAAATCCGACTTCAGACACTTGACGACACTTACTGGCTGTGTGACTTGAGCAAATCACTTAACCCCAAATGCCCTGCCTTTCCTCCTCCAAAAAAACCCCCCACAAAACCAAGACAAACAAACAAAAAAGAACTTAATTACACTGGCATTTGGTACATCTGCATTTAATATTGCTTGTTTTATATCACCTATGGTGCTTTTGAGAAGCAGCATAGTGTAGTGTAGTGTAGTGACTAGGAGACTGGTCCTGGAATCAGAAAGATCTGGTTTCAAGTCATGCTTCCAATACATACTGACAATGTGTCTTTGCACAAGCTAACCTCTCAGGGCCGCACGCCACTCTTTGCAGAAGTGGGGTCAATTTAGATCAGTGGAGCAAGAACCTCACAAGAAGCTCCCCACAGTGATGAAATCAGCAATTTAGACTAAAAAATGATGCATTTAAATCTAATGTAGTTTTTCCTATTGGCCTTTCTTAAAATGATCATGTTTTTGCTTCTTTTTCTGAGATCATGATTGAAACTCCTTTTTTAAAAGTATCCATCTATAAGTCTTAAAAATGTTTCTTGTAATCAGCAAATGGTCGTCTTTTATTCATTTTATTTTGTAATTGAATTCATTAAAATTTAAAATTGTAATTGTGTTTTCTTCATATATGTATATTTGTACAGTATATTATTAAAGCTTAAAACTGCACTAAGACTTTTAAGACACCCTATATTTTGAAAAAGCAAAGAGAGTATATCAACTGGCTAAAAAAAATCTAAGGAGCAAAAGTTATAATGGAAAGTCAGGAGAGTAGCTGAAATGAATGAATTAATATTTTAGGAAAAATGCATTTTCTCATTAGTTAGCCATTATAATGGGTGCTTGGGATAGTGATGAGGAATTCCTCTTAGGTATGGAGAAGAATGGAAAGGATGGGGAATGCACTAATGAATGGTCAGGACTAGAGGACAGTGGTAAATGAGGAACTTTCAATTGCTTCAGAGAATGAATAAAAAAATTGGCAGCAGCAGTAGGGAGGGGCAAATGTTTTACAATTACAATTTTACAATTGCTGCTGATGAGGTCTTTGGATATGAGGAGGTCACTTTCTACAAAACTGAATTATTTCCTTAGGACTAACACACTGACGGGAATGGAATCATTGGAACTCTGAGAGATATAGCTCAGAGAGGTTTCAACAGGGTGTCTAGATTCAAAGAAACATGGCATGCCGTAAAAAAAAGACTTAGAAAAAATGGGGGCAAAGGCAAAGAAAACTATGGTCTGTGTTCTAGGTCACAAAGTACTTTCCAAAACACACTACTGCCTTTGTTAGAAAACATTCCTAGAAACGAATTCTAGGGTGTCCCAGAGCAAGAAAGTAATCACAAAGGAGTGAAATAAAAATTAAAAAAATTTTGGAAAAAAGCATTACAAATTAATGTCACTGAAATAGAAAAATGGTTTAGGTGGTAATGACAAGAAGCCTTGGGTACCACACTCATATGAGTTTAGGGGAAAAAAAAGATAAAACGAACAAAAGAGAGATAAAACAAACAAAGTTCAAGCAATTTGAGAATTCTGAGAGTAGTAGGAAGGAGAACTATTTGGAGTAAGAGCTAGATTCAGATTAATGTGAGCAAAATATACCTTGAAGACTGTGCTGAGTTGAAGGGGTGTGTGTGTGTGTGTGTGTGTGTGTAATTCATACATATATTCACATGTACTTCCATACATGTGGATATATTTCATATATATTACTTTCAAAAAGGGAAATATATGTTCACGAAAATATGTGTATACATATAATATATATGAAATATACATATATCCCCCTTTTAAGAAAGTTTTTTAAAAAAGAAAAACCATAAAAAGTATAAGAAAATACTTTCCCATTCCAAATTCATGGCCTTGTCCAGTTCTAGTCACAGGAAATTCCACTTATTAGACTTCCATTGCTATCTGAAAATATATAATAATTTCTTGGTCATTTTGTTTATGGAGTACCCTGAGTATTGGTGAGTTCTACTGAAAGGATGATTCTAAGTCTCCACTTTACAAAATTCTCAATTATTTTCTTTGTTGCTTAGGTTTGGTTCTGTAAGATATGTTCTGTGTCTGTGTATATACGTTTGTATGTATGTGTATACCTACTAATATTTGCTCTTAAAGCTATCATGGTGTGATTTCCCCCCCTTTTCTCCTTCTTTTGTTTCTCCTTCTTCCCTCTCTTTCTTCTTTCTTTCTCTCTTTCTTTCTTTCTTTCTTTCTTTCTTTCTTTCTTTCTTTCTTTCTTTCTTTCTTTCCACAGGGTAGTCCTGTGATATTTTGATTTATTCTCCTTAGAAAGTAAAGGTTCCCCCCGCCCCGGCCTATTGTTGTAGTTCTGTAGTTTGAGTACAATATTTGTTTGATAAGTTAAACATGAAGTCTCTTTCTCTTGGTATTCTGTGGATTGTCTCAATCTGAACTCTGCTATCTACTTGCACGATTTCTTGACAATTTTTATTTTATGTTTTAAGAATGATGTGATAGCGGCAGTATCTTAATATCTCCTTCCAAGCAAGCTGGGCAGTTTTTCCTTAAAAGATACTGAGACATCCCTCAAGGCTTTGTTGGCTCTGATAGTTGGTCATCAGTTCTTCATCAATTGAATCTAAAGCAGCCAGGAGGAGCTCCAAGGGCCATGTGTTGCTTGGATTGTGGATCACTGTGGGTAACTCAGTTAAGTTCTCCTTTTCCTGCTATGGCTAAGTGAATCTCTTTTTGTTAACTGTTGCATGATTCTTAAGTATCTTATTTCTTTTCAGTATTGGATCTAAACTACCAGGTCTGACTTCAGTCTAGCTCTGCCCAGAACAATCAGGATAGTCCTATTGGATTGGAACACGAAGAGCTTATTGAAGTCAGTGATGGAAAGTCCAGAGGAAGGTGAGCTCAGATTGGCCTTCACTCTTCTGGTGGTGCCACTAGAAATGGTGGTCATTTACTGTGAGGTGCTTCTCCCCACAATTTCTGGGAGATTAGAGAATAAACTACCCATTCAGCAAGAATAGAACAATGTGCATATTCTCTGCGTCCTTAAGAAATCTACCTTGAGGATATTTGTGATAAACTGTGTTAGGCTTGCTAGCTAAGCTGGGCTTTCCAGTCTCATAACGTAAGCCTCCTTTAAATTATTCTAGGAATCGCTCTAACCTTAGTTTGCCTTCTAAGTGGGTTGGATAAATTAATTTTGGAGGGGTGGAGAGAGAGATTTTTCCCCTTGTTAGAAAAAGGAGAAATTTATAACAAATCATACTTAGCCCTTTCTGGGACTGGATAACTTTATATTGCTAATGATGACTATTACCTAGTTGGAATCAGTATTTACCAGTTTCCCCATCCGTTCTCTAGATGTGGGTTGGGCCGGATTTTCCCTAAAAGATGACCAACCAAGCAGGGACTTGATTGTCCCTGGGAGGGGAGCAAGACTCAAACTGTGTCTCCTTTGAGAAGCTTCCTGGGTGCTTCTTGTTGTAGTGACCCTGGTCACCTAAGGGAATAAAAATCCCCACCCACATGAGGTCAGTACCCTGTCTGGAGAGTCACCTCTACATGTCTTACTGTTTAGACACATTTGCATGTGGAGTCAAGGTATGGCTGCTGAAGCTAAATGCTTCTTAGTATCTCTTTATTGAAAATCCTTGCTATCTTAGGGCTAAGTAAGTTCCCTTTTGTTTACCGTTCAATGACTTGAGTACCTCATTTCATCCTAGTATTGAACCTGAAGTATCAAGATGACCCCTAATGCAGACCTCTCTAGGCCTTTGTAAGTGGGTTATGAAAAGGTCAAAGAAGCTGGGGTTGGGGTAGGAAATAGAAGGTCTTTACTTGCCATGGGAGTCCAGTCTCCCCGACACAAAGGCTTAACTCCAATAGTCCAGAGTTGAAAACTATTCTAAGCATTTGGGATGCAGGGCTGCCCTGGGTCATTGAAGCTACTTGCTTTGAGAGGTAAAGGTGAGGCTGGGGCAAGCAGAGGCACCAGGAGTGATGGGCTGTTGAGTTAGTCTTCGGTATCTGTAAAAATTATCTTGCAATGGTTTCTTTCAATTTTTTTCTTCCTGTCCTTACTGATTTTGTTGCATTGGGGCCCTTAATATTTGAGGCAGTAGGAATAGGAGAAGAGTTGGCCTTTAGTTACATTTCACTCTGTGGTCTTCCCAGGATTCCTCTTATAATAATTACTAAAGTTTCTTTGAATAAAGAAAGCTTCTTCATCTGTTATTAGATGAATCTTACAAATCAATGGAATGAGCAGGTGAGAAGAAATATTTTTTACTGGTAATGAGGTATTAGGATTTAGATATTACTTAGTGCAGCTTCATTTTGTAGTGCAACCAAGGTAAAATTATTTGCCCAAAGTCACAAAAGAAGTGGCAGAATCAATGTTAGAACGTAATTCTCCTGGTTCAAAGCCCTGTGTCTTTGCCTCTATACCAGAATGACTACTGCAGATAATTAGCTTTTCTGCTTACTCCTATGGCTAGTGCAACTTGCCATAGACTCACCTTCCCTGACTTTCAAAGTTCTTCACAAGCTCTTAAAATGACCTATGCTTGAATTCTCTAAAACTGGAAAATGTGAGTCAACTCATTAGTTTTCGACAAATGAGATTTTCGGATGACAGTGTGAAATGCTTCTCATTCACAAAGGGGTTGCTCTCCTCCTTCTCTTGCCTCCATTTTATTTATCCCTAAAATCTGGCTGTTTTGTTGTTTGTAGTAGCAATGGCATCTTGCCCTCTGGAGTCATGCCTGCTAGTTTTTGAGAGGAGTGAAATGATAATGGCAAAATCAGAACAGAAATAGTTCTCATATCTCCGTTGTCAGACTCCATCTCTGTCTATATCTCTCAAATGCATCTTTCATTTATTTTGTATACCAACAACAACAGCAATAAAGATAATAACAATAACTTGCTTTTCTGTAACACTTGAAGATTTACTCTCCATCTCTCCCTGCTTCATATCTCTCCCCTTCCCACTTTCCTCTCAATAAAACCAGGAAGTGAGTAGTGGCAGAATCTTGCTTTTATAGATGATGAAAGCAGCTCTCAGACAAATAAAGTGACTTATCCATAGTTATGCAACTGTTACAGCTATCTGTGTAGGTACTTTTTATCACCTTTTTGGACTGTGTGTTGTAATCGATAGAGCACTGGGTTTGGAATCAGGAAGACTGATCTTTATGAGTTCAAATCCAGTCTCAGACACTTACTAGCTGTGTGACCCTGGATAAGTCAGTTAACCCTGTTTGCTTCAGTTTCCTCATCTGTAAAATGAGCTGGAGAAGAAAATGGCAAACCCCTCTAGTATCTTTGCCAAGAAAACCCCAGGAGGGTAACAAAGAGTTGGACACAACTGAAATGACTAAACAAATGACAGTACTAGACAGTAAGCTTCAGGAAGAAAGACTTTAACCCACCCACCCTTTTTTTTTATTGTTTCAAGCCTGTTGACAGAAAAGCATTCTCCCAGAGACTTTGAGGTTTCAGCTTCCTTATTGCTAAAAGGCACATTCCACTGGATTCGATTCAGTTAAGTTAAATTGAATTCAAATTCTACTTGCATTTCTCAACTACTTACTATGTCCCAGGCACTGTGGTAGGTGCTAGAGATACAAAGACTAAAATTAAATTTTCTCTGTTGTTAAAGAGTTTGTATTCTCCTGGAGGGGAAAACATGTACAAAGAGAAGCAAACGCAGGAAAAAAATAAATGCAAAGGTCTTTTAGGAATGGAAGAATACTCACAATGGAAGAGGCATCTTGGAGGAAGTGGTACTTGAAATGGGTTTTAAAGAGCAGTAGTGACTCTAAGATTTGGACACAGAGGAAAACCAAGGACAATCCATGCAAAGTCATGGAGGTGGGGAAGATAGAATGTTATGTACGGGGAACAACAAATATGCCGGTTTGATTGGAGAGCAGAGTACATGAGATAGAGGAAGATGAAATCAGTCTGAAAGATAGGTTGGAGCCTGGCAGCTAATGACCTCAATACCAAATGATAACTATACACACACACACATACATATATACGTTTTTTTTTTGCTTGAAGCAAAAGAGAGCCACTGAAACTTTTTGCTCAGGGGAGAAACGTGGTTAGACCTGTGCTTTAGATGTCTGTCAGCTTTGTGGAGGATGGAAGAAACTTGAAGAAGGGAGATCAGTTAGGATGCTATTGTAATAGTCTAGGTGAGAGCTGATGGAGGCTTGAAGTAAAGTGTTGACCTGGTAAGTGGATAGGAGGTGATGGAGGTAAGATATGTGAAAGTAGAATTGACAGGACTTGGTAAGTGATTGGAGGGGGAAGGGATGGAGGAAGGAGAGTAAATTTTTGCCTTTTGTAAAAGACAACTTGACAACTGATGCTGTATTTAAAAGCTACATGTTTAGTAGGACAATCATTTTGCTTGTGAGTATTGACCCTGATTAATGCCTACAGCTAAGCTCCTATGTCCGAATCATAGGGTTTACATGCCAATTTCCTATTAGTCTGCTGTAACCTGGAGTAAATCATTTTATCACTGTGTATTGCAGTAAATATTCAGCATTGCCTAGCAATAAGACTCTAGAGGGGGGAATCAGCAGGCTTGCCTCTTAACCTAGCATTGATATTAACGACTTTTACCAAGGGGATTAAATTCTCAATGACTCAATTTAATCATCTAAAAAAAAGAGCATAATATCACCCACTCCCACTGACCTCAGAAGAATTTTCTTAGGACTTAGGAATTAATATCTGTAAGACATTTGGTTTATATATTCATCAGAGCTAATATTTTTTTTTGCCAAGAATAATTCAGTTAATAAGGTTAAACTACTTACTTAGAAGAAGGGAATCACCGATTCTCTCAAGGCAGTAGAAAAGGAAGGGTGTACTTTAGAATGATAGAGATGGGTTGGATCTCAGTTGGACTAAACAGTCCATTTTCCATTTTACAGATGAAGGAACTGCAAATCCTTCAAGGTGAAGTAACTTAGCAGTATCTAAGATCAGATCCGAAATCTTCAACTTCTGAGCCCACTTGTCTTTTCACTAAACAATAACTATCTCAGAGAATTACAATAATAAAAGCAAGAAAAAATACTCACATTTCCATAATCAATCAATATGAATTTATCAAATGCTTCTATGTACCAAGCATCGTGCTAAGGCACTGAGTATACAAAGACATAAATGAAACCCCTGAGGAGTTTATATTTTGTAAGTGGAAACAACATATACAGATACACACAATGATAGATGGCTGGATGGATGGATAGATACTAATTACAGGATAATTTGAGGAGTGGGAGGAATAAAAACTGGGGTCTTTTGACTGATCTTTTGACTCCAAGTCTAATCTTTCCTCTCTACCGTACTCTAGATGTTTATTAACAGGAAATTGGTCCTACTTTTCCCCTTTAACCTATATTGTGGCCTCGCTTCAAAATGCTTCTGTTGCAGTGAAGGAAGTTTTCCAGAAACAAATTTCCTGAGAGTTTATTTATGAGTTATTTCTAACTCAGGTTTCTAGAACCAAATCTGATTTTCTTTTCAAGGGGCACCTTCCACTTGCTTTGATCATCCTCTTATGCATTCATTAATTCATCCAATAAACATTTATTAATTTCCTATTATGTCCCAAGCACTGTACTAAGCACTGGGGATTCCAAAAAAAAAAGACAAAAGACAGTCTTTGCCCTCAAGGAGCTTATAGTCTAATGGAGGAGGTAACGTGCAAACAAATATACTCAAAGTAAGTTATATGCAGGATAAATAGGAAATAATTTTAAATGGGAAATCATTGCACTTAAGAGGGGCTAGGGAAGGCTTCACGTAGACTGTAACATTCTAGTTGGGATTTAAAGGAAGCCAGGGAGGCCAATAGTCAGAATGCAAGAGGCAAAGCATTCCAGGTATGAGGACAGTCTGAGAAAGTGCCTGAGCTGAGAGATGGAGTGTTTTGTTTATGAAACAGCCAGGAGGGCATCTGGACTGAATAGTACAAGTCGGAGTGTAAAGTATAAGAAGCCTGGAAAAAAGAAATAAGATATAGCCTTAGGCAAAGCAGTGCTGTGTGGATTGGGAATATTCATCTTTTGAAGCGTCAGCCTTAAGGTGAAAAAAAGCACAATGCCATAAGCTCAAAAATCATAGAATAATGACGTCTTGGTAGATTCAGTGCCTAGTACAGTGTCTGGTATGTGGTGAGTGCTTAATAAATACTTATAGATTGCTTGAATAATAATAATATTTCATTTATACAATGCTTATTGCATTGCATTGTAATACAGTGTGTATTACAAAGCATTTTGTCCCCAATAACCCTGTGAAGTAGGTAGCTGAAATATTAATATCTGCTTTCTACAATGCTTAGAGACTGATTCACCTATAATCATAGCTAAAAAGTAGGATATCTTAACTCTTTAAGTCTGTTGCCTATCTACTTTAGATATTACTTGATTCACTCCCTATATTTTACAGGTAATAAAGCTGAGTATGAGAGAGATGAAGCATAATTAGATATTATTTTTGGCCTAGTGGTTGGAAAACTGGCTATAGAGCCATGAACAACTGATATTAAGTTCTGGCTCTGACCCATCCTGGTTGTGTGGCCCTGGTCAAGTCACTTAACCTCTCAGTGCTCTAGGCAAAAATCCCTTACTTCATCCAACCATCCCTATGAACTATTATGTCATATCTTTTCTCCCTTTTGTGGGAATTCTCCTCAAGAAGGCTTGCTATAATGGATTCCTCCACTTTCTTTCTTTTCATTCTCTTTTTAATTCTCAATAGTCTGGTTTCTAACCTCATACTTTAAGCAAAACTGCCCTCTCTAAAGTTACCAATGCCTTTTTAATTGCCAAATATAATGGCCTTTTGTCAATCTTCGTTCTTCTTGACCTCTATTTGACATAAGTGATCACCTTCTATTCCTCGATAGACTCTTCTCTTTAGGTTTCCATGACACCATTCTATCCTGCTTCTCCTACAACCTGTCTGATGAATCCTTCTCAGTCTCCTTTACTAGATCTTGTCCAGGTCATGTCTGCTAAAGGTAAGTGTTTCCTAGGGCTTGATCCTGGGCCCTCCTCTCTTCTCCCTCTGTACTCTTTCATTTGATACTCTCATTAGCTCCCATTGATTCAATTATCATCTCTTTGCCGATGATTTTTAGATCTTCTTATCTAACTCTAACCTCTTTGCTGAGTTCCATTCTTACAATCCATCTGTCTATTAGACATTTCAAACTGGATGATCATGTTAAAACTCTTTCATCCTAAGCTTGAACTTCCCTATCCCTGTCCAGAGAACCACCATCCTCCCTGTCACTCATGCTTAAAACCTAGGTATCATTCTTGACTCTTAAATCTTTCCCCTCAACCCATATCCAATCAGTTGTCAGGGCCCGTTGGGTATTTTTTTGAATCTCATGGTTTATCCTGGAATAATTGTGTTGACATTTGCACAAAAGCAATGATAGGTAAAACTGTTGGCCTCAGAACAAATCAAAGCAGTGGCACCAAATTGTCCCAGTGGTCTTGGAATTCTTCGCCATCATACACTTAAATAGGAAAAAAAAGCCACTTTCGCTTAAGAATGTCCTTGATGAAGCAATAAAGTCATCAGTTTTATTGAATCTTAACCCTTGAGCACATATTGTCATAAAATTCCGCACGATGAAATGAGAAGCATGCATAAAGCACTTCTGCTACATGTTGAAATATGATGTTTATCTTAAGGAAAAGTACTTGTGCAATTGTTTGAGCTGGGAGCTGAACTAGCCTCTTTTGCATGGAATACCATTTTCATTGCAAAGAATGACTGACAAGTTAATAGTTATTCAGACTTGGGTATTTGGCAGACATTTTCTCAAAAATAAGTGGAGTGTCACTTTAAGGAAAACAATTGATAGAATTTGTTTTCAATGATAAAATTCAAACTTTGAAGTAAAGATCAGAATTTTGGAAAATTATATCTTCTAGCGTGGGCTTGACAACTTCTCAACAGTAAAAGAATTTTCTGATGAGATCGGTGGTGGTAGTAATTTATGTGATTTTTTCATGTTACATAATGAAAAATATTAACATTCGGAAAATCTGAATAACTCAGTGAACAAAATATTTTCTAAATGACCAATGTGTGATGTTACAAAATCATGCACAGATAAAAGATCCATTCAAGGTACAAGATAAACTAATGGATTTTTAATATAACAGAGAACAAAAAGTTCATTGATAGAGTTTGTGATTCTACATTGCAATGAACCTTTAAGGAATTACAACTTGTTGAGTTTTAATATAGTATTGGAGAATAATATCTACAATTATATGAAAAGGCTAAATATTTCTCCCTTTTCTGACTATGTATCTGTGCGAGTCTGGATCATGGCAAATTAAGTGCAGGAGAAGATATGAGAATCTGATTGTCTTCTATTAATCCAGATATGAAAAAGTTTTACAAAAATGTAAAAGAAAGCCACTCATCTCACTAATTTTTTGAAAATATAGTAATTTTTTTCAGAAAAATAAAATATTTATGATAATCCATAAGTTCACTACTATTATTTTAAAATTAATTAATAAGTAAATATTTTAAAATTTTATATAAAATATAAAATTTTAATTTCTAACTTGTAAATCAATGGCTAGAATTCACATAAACAAAAAAGCCCGCTAGGGATCCTCAATAATCCTTAAGAGTGTAAAGGAGTCCTGAGACCAAAAAAGCTTAAGAACTACTGTTCTGATTTTAGCTTCTATGCATTTGACTATTTTAAAACATTTTCCAATATATTTTTATTTCATCAAATATTTCCCAATTACATGTAAATTTTTTTAACATTTATTATTTAAAATTTTGAGTTCTAAATTCTTTCCCTCTCTTCCTTTCCTCTCCTTCTTGAGAAGGCAAGCAATTTGATATCTATTATACATGGGAAGACATGCAAAATGGATTTCCATATTAACCATATTTATGCATTTGAAAATTCTTTCTCCTCTCACCCTCCCCCTCAAAGTACAGTGTATTTTAATAAAAATCTTCCCTTATTCTTCATCATTCACAAAGATACTTGTTCAAAATGATTAAATAACTGGGCAATGGAGATTTTAAAATTGGTTGTCAGATCTCAAAAGCATGTTCTATTGGCTATTTTAAATAAAAGGCACACACACTGAAAGCTGAGTTTCACATTTTTAAATAATAGCATGCTTTTGCAGTTGAATTTTCAGAAACAAAAGGTGACAGTTATCTGGAGAAATGCAATGTCTATCTGGGATTCAAAGATAGTTTTTCAAACTGACTTTTTAAAAATAAAAATAAAATAAATATAAATAAAAACAAAAACAAAATCCTCCTACTGTGATAAGCCAGATATATTTATTTTGAGAATGAGAAAATCCTTTGTTGTGTGTTCTATGATTTTCCTATATTCTCGAGCACTGGACTAGATTCCAACAAGTCATAGATTTGTACGACATTAGTATATTCCTCCCCCACCCCAGGAACTCCAAGCACCAATGTAACATATAAATAATAGAATACAATACAACATTCTCCCTTTACTCTTCGGAACACATTGATTCCTTTGGAAGAGTCTTTTCCCAATCGCCCCGCACGTTTTCTTTTGAGGATCATCAAGAAAGAGCTCGTAACCTGCCCTTTGTGTGAAAACATCCAGGGGACAGCTTGTCTACCATGCAATGCATAAAAGAACTGGAGGAAGGGGCTTAGGCACATGGTCCAAGAAAGGTCACAGGTCTAGTATATTCTCCACTCTTAATCTGTTGAATAATGCAAGTTACTTGGCCTTGGTTTCAGTAATAAGATAAAAACTTGATTCCCAATCTGGGAATCATCCTACAGAAAAGAGATATTGTCATAGATTTGGATGCCGAAAATTTCTAAAACTTTTATATAAATCTTTCCATTAAATATCCATTGGAAGATGCTGTAGAACAAACGTATACTAATCTTGGGCAGCACTTCTGCATATAATTCAGTGAGTAAGTTCTCTGGTCCACATGATCGACTTGCACGTCTTTCCTAGCATCACACTTAATTTGGGGAAGTTAGCAACTTCCCAGCAAAGTGCTCTTCCTTGCTAAGAAGGGTGCTAACCCTTTCAATATATATGCATTATTCAAAATGTGTGACAATGTCTCTGTAGATTTCTGATGAAGAATGAAAGTTGCATTTCTTTACCCTCTTAATATCTGTGCTGGTTTCTGAGACACTAATCTTCTGAGTCCATGGGAATTGTGTTAGGGGCAAAAGATTGTATGGGCTTAGTTCTATGTTAATTTAAATGGCCTGGCAAGAAGAGCATTTGAGTTCCAATGTCCATTCTCAGGCTGGTGTTAAAGAATGGGCATATGGTATAGATTTATATTGACTCAACAGTCTTCAGTTGGCTGTGTGATGCAAATGTGGTCCCTGATGGCTTCAAGATAAGATCAGAGGACTATATAATTGGAAGGGACCTTAGAGATAATTTGTCCTATCATTTGACACTGATGAAGAAACTGGGACTCTGAGAAATTAAGTGACTCTCAAGGTTATGAAGATAGTAGAGCAGAGATTGGGTTATAAATGAGTGTCAGTAAAATTATAGAAAGGGGCAGCTAGGTGGTGCAGTGGATAGAGCACTGGGCTAGGAGCTGTGAAGATCTGAATTCACATCCGGCCTCAGAAACCTACCAGGGCAAGTCACTTAACCCCCATTTGCCTCAGTTCTTCATTGGTAAAATGGGGACACATTGGGAAAGGAAATGGTGAATTGCTCTAGTATCTTTGCCAAGAAAAACCCATGGACAGGTCCAAAGGGTCTTGAAGAATCACTGAATGACTAAACAAAAGCCTTAACAATACCCACTTCACAACAACAACAACAACAAAATAGGTGGACAATCCAAAGGCAGTATCCTTTGGTAGTTGATAAAGTATTTTTTGGGTCAGCTAGGTGGTGCCTGAAGTTAGGAAGATCTAAGTTCAAATCCTGCCTCAGACACTTAATAGGTCTATGACCCTGGGCAAGTCACAACTCCTATTTGTCTCAGTTCCTCCTCTGTGAAATAGGGACACACGGGAGAAGGCAATGGCAAACCACTCCACTATCTCTGCCAAGAAAACGCCATGGACAAAGTCCACGGGGCCACATAGAGTTGGACACAACTGAACAACCACAATAACAAAATTATAGAAATGAATTAAAGTTGACAATTCTCCATTTAGGGACTGATGTTCTTCCATTGTAGAAATCTGGCATTATATAAACGAACGAAAAGTGGAGAAAGGCAAAAATACAGAGAAATGATATTGAGTAAGGAGCAACAACTGATGAAGCCGGCGATGAAAGCCCTGCAAATCATTCCTCGTACCTTCAGAAACCCTCAGCGGCCTTTACCATCATACATGGGTACGGTTTAAAACAGTATCTTTGTATGAAAAAGAGACTTTGCAAATGGAGTTTTGTATAATCATTTGACTGATTACAACCTAAGAAAGGAAACTGAGAACTACACACTGGGACCATTTTGGAAAGTGATCTGTCTGTAATCTTGTTTTTTGGCCAGGAAACTGGTTTGAAAATTGAGCAGCATGAGGAGAACCTCTGGGACCCTGTATGTCCACGAAGACCAGATTCACACAGCCAATAAATATAATAGACAAGATTAGAACCCAGTCGTCCTGATTCTGAATCCCTGGCGTTTTCCACTAGCCAAAGAAAGACCTGAGGGTTATCCCAGGGCACAGTTATGTAGTAGGCAGAGGTTGTCTTCATTGATGATCTTTCTTTCTGCAGGTGTCCCTTTTCATGTCACCTTAATTCAGTGCTTCTTCCACAGTGTGCTAACCCTTGGCCTCCCTCAGTTTGGATGCCCTGATCCTGCTGTGGGTGTCCTGTCACATGGCAGTGTCCCCCTTTTGGCCCATTGCCTTCCACTGTTGCCTTTTGTCTTTCCCTTCACTGAAGGGAAACTCTAGTTTCCATTCTTTAATTCCCTGAGGGGCAAGCTCTCTGTCCAGGTGACAATTAGGTAATCTGACAAATTGGCTGTAATATGTCCTCATTTACAAAAGCAGAGAAAACCAGAGGGGACCTAAAGGCAGAAATAATTCTGTAGATAAAGTAGATGGGCATCTGTTTGTTGTGAAAGACTAGACCTGAACTCTGCCTGTGCCATACTAGGTGACCTTGGGTAAAATATCTCCCAGATCTTGTTTTGCTTTTAAAATATAAAATACAGATACTAATATTTGTGCAGCTTACTTTATAGTTGTTATGAGGAAAACTTGTCATAAAACTCTTATTAAGCATCATATAAATGTGACAGCACTGGATACAAAACTGGGCCCGAAAACAGAAAAACTTGAGTTCAAATCCAGCTTTAGACACTTACTAGCTGCGTGGCCTTGGACAAGCCACTTAAACTCTGTGATGTTGTTTCATCATGTGTTAAGTGGGGATAATACTATCTACCTCCCTGGGTTATTATGAGGATAAAATGAGACATTTGTTAAATGTTTATCACGGTGAATGGTGCATTATATAAATGTTAGCTGTATTATTATATCAAAAATGCCAGGGAGGCCTCCTCCCTCCCTTGCCTAGTAGTTTTATAATTTATTCTTTTTTTTTCTTTTGGAGGAGGCAAGGCAGAACAATTGGGGTTAAGTGACTTACCCAAGATCACACAGCTAGTAATTGTATCAAGTGTCTGAGGTCGGATTTGAACTCAGGTCTTCCTGACTCCAGGGATGGTGCTTTACTCACTGTGCCACCTAGCTGCCCCAACATTTATTTTTTTTTTAAATTTTGAGTTCCAAATTCTTTCCTTCTCTTCCTTTCCTCTTCCCTCTTGAGAAGGCAAACAATTTGATATCTATTATACATAGCTGCCCCTGTAATCTACTCTCAAATGTCTGAAATTACACTGTTAGAGATTCATTGCTTTGGTTTAAAGCTTTTTCTGCTGTTAAAATATAAATACTTCTGGGAGTAGTAATCCTACGCACACCAAGAAGACAAATTAATCAGAGGCTTTCTCTAGCTGGTTTTAGATTCACCACAAGGTGAATGATTAAGTAGATGGGTGAGAGGAGGAACACCAGCCATATGAGGGGAGGAGCAGATGGCTCACATTCTAAATTCTAGCTTCCTTTTAAGCATTATAAAATCATTTTAACAATGACTTTCTAGACACAATGTCCACAACTTTGCTATTTAACACTGACTGAAATGGGACGAATGCCCCCAGATCTCAAACTGACTGCCAACCTGTAATTGTTTATTGTATCTCAGTAAGATCATTCCTGTTCTTTGTGAACTGACAAAGAAACTTCAAAACCATTCAAAATCTAATTCTCATTCAATTTGAATTCAAATTACTTTCATGAGGTCAATAGGTATTTATTAAATATCTGCTGAGGTCAAAGTACCCTGTTACATGCAAAGGAGTAGGAGTTCTCCCCAGTTGTCAGAAATGAAAGGCACTTTAAATGTTATCTACTCTAACTCCCTTCATTTTACAGATAAGGAAACTGAGACCCAGGAAGGTACTTTGACTTTGCCCAAGATCTCACAGCTAGGGTCAGAGCCTGAGGTATAAATACCCAGTATTGTCCCTGGTACGGATGGAGCTGAAAGCAAGCTTTGTTGGTACAATTAAGAAAATTAATATTAGGGTATAGTTGACCCCACAATCTCCACCATTACCTGCACGTGTTTTGCCTCAGCATTTTTACCAGGCACCTATATCCAACTGGCACTGACACTGCCAACCTCACCCATGCTAATGGAATCGCTAAGAAAGGGGGAGACTCAAGACTAAGATAGACTTCTCTTAGTCTTTATTGACACTCAGTTTTTTCAAAGGTCTGACCAAATGTTCTCTCAGATCCTTGATCACTGGCTCTTCGCCCCCAATGATGACTGGTCTACCTTCAGCCAGCCTAGTATACCAACAGTCTCAACACCTCCAGGCACCCCTAACTGTTCACACTGAATCCTGTCCCTCCAGGCTTAAATTGTTTTATACATACTCCCAAGGCATTTTGCTCAATCCCCTCATTTCTGCGTCTTTGGGCAGCAAGGACTCTTGGCCATTTGTGTGCCTCTCTCTCGGGGCTCACAGCGTCCAAATCCCCTGGCCAGGAAAGAGTAACTGACATTTTTGTATGCAGAAGCTACTTCTAATTTTCCTGACTCCTTGTTATTACTAGGGTGAGGGGCATCCAGGGAAGGGATAATGAAATCACAGGGAAGAGCGTAAAAATGGTTTGCATCTCCCCTTCCTCATCTAGCCAACAGAATATAGGAATTATGACAGAGCTGGGTGGTGGCAAGTAACTTGGAGAACTGCCAGATGAACCCATGCTTATTAATTGATTGAAATAAGGTTTCAAAATACTGATAAAACTTCAAATAGACACAGATCTACTGGTCCAAGATCCATTTTTATAATATTTTGTTAAAAACTAGGAAGTGAGTCCAGGGATAAAGGAAATGCAGAAATACAAGAGATAGAAAATGATATATAGGCAATGAAGGAACACAAATAAAATTCTCCCAACTCTCTGTGTGACCTTGCATGAAACATTTCATCATTCAGGGGCTTCAGTTTTCTCATACGTATAATGAAAGGGTTGGAGACGATGTTCTCTAAGCTTTCTTCCAGCTGCTCACATTTCTGTTTCTCCATTTGTTCTGCTCTAGGCCATTTCAGTTCACTAGATACAATTTGGTATGTTGGCTGCTGTTAGCTTTCATAAAGCCATTATGCCAGTGACCCCAGAATCAATATTTTGGGGCCCTTTAGGAGGGCATGGTCACATACTTCCTAAAGAGATAGAAAATACAATACCTGACAGAGAGATGAAGGCTGAGAACAATAGGAATTAGATGTTGAGTTTACAACCCCCTTTGAAATATGCTTTTAAAGGCAACCCATGTTCCTGGGGTTACCTGTTGCCATGGACCAATAAAGGAGTTCTCCATATTTTTCCCATTTTCAATGGTTGCTTATCAGTTGATATTTCTTTCTACTCTTAAGCTAGCTATATAGTCTTCACTAAATTGAATTCTTCTTTTTCCTGGGTTTAACATTGCTTTTTAAACTCTCACATTAATAGACTTTCCCCCACTTCTTTTTCAAACTTCTTCCTAGAGCAAATTAATACAGCTGTAAAATGCACCAGTGACGATGACTTCTCTCCTCTCGTGAGTACGATCCCCTGTTCCCCTGCAGGGCCCAGCTGAGGGCTGACTCGCAGCTAATCAAAGTCGGCTCGAGCTGGTTGAATGAATGTTTTGAGGGAATATAGCCATGTGCAGTGAGCCAAGAGGAGGTTCAAGGTCTTTAAAATTCACTGCTATTTTCTTTGTCTCTGGTGCTTTTTGCTTAATTGTCCTGTCAGGCTCTCATGAGTCTGACAGCCACATGAGGCCAAAGTAAAGATGAAACTGGGAAAAATCATCATTTTACTTTAGCGAGATGTCTCTGAAAGCCCTGGGGATATAGGATGAATGTTTCTGTCCAGATACGGAGCAGGATCCATTTTGTGGTAAACAGAAAGCTCATTTAAGAATAAACTTGTGTGGCATTATGAGTGCATGTGCCCTGGATGCATTAGTTTCTACCTCCTCTGCAAACCAACATCTCTCCATGGCTTTTAGAGGCAGTGTAGATTCTTGTGCTGATGCAATCACTGCTTCAGATAATGTAATCCTTTGTGGGATAGAAAGCATGAAGCTTTCTCAGCTGGGGCGGCAACAAAACTGGCTGCTGGGTAAGAATTCCTGGGGGCTGCAATAGAGAGATTTCCCTTACAGTGATTACAGGCATGTTGTCATCTTTCCATTTCTCTTTTGCAATTCCCCTGGGGCTCCTAAGAATCAGCCCTGGTGCCTTGGGAAAGCTTCATTGGAAGACATCCTACAGAGGATGTTCTCAGGTCTGAAGTGCCCCCAAATCCAGGGACACGCCAAGTGAAACACAAAGGCGCATGTTTGTATCTATTTATGAGCACACTGAATATGATTACTCTTTAGAGATTAATGGGAAAACAATCCCACCCAACAGATGTGAACTTGCAGACATATGCCATTCTTGTGTTTGTTCAGTTTTCTTTTTTATTTTCTGGGAAGAGCTCTGAGAACAAGTGGGCCAGAATGCGGAGCCTACTTTACATCTGCAAATTCACCCTTAATGAAGGAGCAGTTTTCCTGCCAGGAAAGAAGAGCAAGGAAATGAAACCAGGGCTTTCATGATACTGCCTTTTGATTAAACTGAGAAACATATTGCTAGACAGGAACTTGGAGATGCTGTGCCTGTCCCTACTGGGATTTGATTAGGGATTATTTTTTTATTTTTTTTCAGTTAACAAAAAATAAATTTTTCTCCTTCTCACTTAATCCCCACCCCCCATGAAAAAAGAAAACAAAAGTCTTGTGACAAATACAAAAAATCAAGAAAAACAAATTTCTGCATTTGCCAGTTCCAGAAAATGTGTTTCATTTTGTATTGAGTCCATCATATCTCTGTAGCATACTTCATCATTGTCCTCTACAATTGTGAGTGGTGATTGCATCGATTAGAATGGTAAAGTATTTCAAAACTGGAAGATTACATTTAAACCTAGGTTGTCATGGATATGACTGGATAAATGTTGTAGTGAAATAAATATGTATAGAAAAAGCAGAGAAAAATGTCCACTAAGTGCTGGTGATACAAAAGGTGAAAAATGAGAGTACCTATCTCTGAGCCACTTATAGTCAAATAGAAAGAAGCAGATTGGTGTGGAGCATCAGAAGGTAATGAAAGAGTCCTGCCTTTTGAGGCAGGAGAACTGGATTCAAATCCAGCCTCTGGCAATTACTATTTGTGGTAATTTAGCCAAGCATTTAGGTTTTAGCTTCTCTGCCTCTAAAATGAGGGTTTATAATAGATGAGCTCTGAGATCTCATTCTCAGAGGTCATAGATCTATGAACCACCATATCTTCTGTAGAATGTAGTTCACTCATTCAATAAAGATTTATTAAGTGCCTACTACGTGCCAACCACTGTGCTAAGTTCTGGGGATACAAAAAGAGGCAAAAAACTGTCCCTGCCCTAGAGGAGGTTATAATCTGATGGTAGAAGCAACATGTAAACAAATATATACAAAGCAAACTATATGCAGGCTAAATAGGAAATAATTAAAAGAGGGAAAACACTGGAATTAAGAGGAGTTAGGGAAGGTTTCCTGAGGGTAGGATTTTAGTTGGGATGTAAAAGAAGCCAAGGTGGTCAGTAATTGGAGTGGAGGAAGAATTCCAGGACCGGAATGCCCAGGTCCAAGAGATGGAGTATCTTGTTCTTAGAACAGCCAGGAGGCCAGTGTTACTGGATCAAAGAGTATGTGTTAGGGAGTAAGGTGTAGGATGATGGGAGAGGTAGGAGGGGGCTAGGTTATGAAGGACTTTGAATGTCAAACAGAATATTTTGTATTTGCTCCTAGACACAATAGAGAGTCACTGGGGTTTGTTGAGTACAGGGGTCACAGGATCAGATGAGTGTTTTAGGAAAATCATTTTAGTGGCCGAATGGAGAATAGATTGGAGTGGGGAGAGACTTGTGGCAGGCAGACCCACCAGCAGCCTATATTGCAGTAATACAGATGTAAAGTGCTGAGGGCCTGCACTAGTGTGGTAACAGTGTCAGAAGAGAAAGGGGCATATTCGTGAGATATTGCAAAGATGACAGTGACAGGTCTTTTGGATAAGGAAGTGTGTGTGAGTGATGAATGAACTTCTCTATGCCTAGTTAGACTGCTCTCTGGAAAGCAGATGCAGCCTATTGTCAAGACCATCATATTGCCTTTCTGTCATAGTAAAACCTGTCTCCATTCCTCAATAGTTTATTGGAGTTTATATGGAAAAAAAGAATCACAGAATCACAGAATTTGAGAGTTAGAAGTTCTCATTGGCCAGCCAGTCCAACCCATATACAAAAGGAATCCCCTTTATAATGGGTTGCCTAGGGACTAAACACTAAATGGAATGCTTAGAGACATCCAAGGAGGAGGTCCCCACGGTCTTATGAATGCCATATTCTCTGTAGCTTGGGAGTACAGAGAGAATAATAGGAATTCTTGGGGGCTCCTGGTTCTTTGTACCAACTGGGAAAATGTAAATCCCTCTTCCATAATTACACAGATCTTCTAGACTCTGCTTTGGGTATTTTTCTTGACAATGAAATTGTCGGTATCTCAGATTAAACTTGAATATTTGAAAACCTGTTAAATGATATGGGATGACAGCTGTATTCTCATAACACCCTCTGTGAGGTAGGTTCTTTAAGTATTATTATCTCCATTTTACAGATGAAGAAACTAAAGTTTCAGAGGGTAAACCAAGGGTGGGGAACCTGCGGCCACAAGGTGGCCCTCTAGGCCACATGTGGCCTTCTAGGTCAAGGCCACATGTGGCCCTCTAGGTCCTCAAGTGTGGCCCTTTGACTGAATCCAAACTTCAAAGAAAAAAATCCTCTCAGTAAAAGGATGCCTATAGCTTATCTGGTAAACTTTAGCCTGGTCCATAGTCACACAGGCAGTAGAAGTCACAGGGAGAGTGGAACCCAAGTATTTTCTTGAATGAAATCTATTTTCTCTTTCCACTGTACAGCAGGGCTTCACAAAGGCAATGTGGCTCCTCTGTCCTCTTGAGGGCCTCAGACTCTTCAGGCATAAAAAGAGAGGTTTGGCCTATTTCATATCTATCAGGGTTTAGGTAAGAATCACACAGTATTAAAATCAGCTCTACTGCTATACCCTATGAACAGTAGGACTTTTTTTTAATCTGAGTTGCAGCTGAAACTTCTTATATGTGTTGTCTTCCTTAATAGAATATGAGCTCCTTGAGTGCAAGATTTTTCTCTGTTTTGCTCTTTTGTATTTTCTGGGCTTAGCAAAGCATTGCATACAGTAAGTGCTTAAGAAGTACACTTTCCCAAATGCATTCATTCTTCTATAAACATTAATTTAACTGTTGGTAAATATACATTACTATAAAGAAAACCGGAAGACAGAAAGAAGTTGCAGAAGTTGATGGCTATCTCTACACTGAAATATAGAGCTTCTGATGGATATCCAAAGTAAAAATATTTAAGATGGCTAAGTAAATGTCTTATCTTAGTCAGCATTTTTTTAAAAAAGGCACCCCACACTATGGATTCATTTGGGAGATTTTCCCCACAATAAATGAGGAGAAAGTAAAGGACACTGTAAGAAATTAGACTGCCAAGAAAACTGAAAACCCAAATGGAATGGATTAATCTTTATAACGTAATCTTTATATAATCTCTGCATAAAATTAGACAGCTCTTTCATGAGCAAAATTAATTAATCTAGAATAGGAAAAGAAGCTATAGGTTGGGGGAAAATCATATCAAATATCTTTGATAAAGGTTTAATACATAGGAAATTGCTACAAATATATAAGATAAAGAGCCATTACTCAGAAAATAATAAATGGTCAAAGATATAAATATAGTTTTGGAAAGATGAAAACAAAACCACCTATGATCACATGAAAGCATGCTACAACTAACTAATAAGAAAAAACAAAATTAAAATATCTCTGAGGTTTCACCTCACACACATCCAATTAGCAGGTGGCAGAATACAAAGTTAATGTGTTAGAATGACTGTCAGAAGAAAAGAAGCTAAATACGTTGTTGGTGGAGCTTTTGAATGGTACAATGATTTTGGAAAACAATTTTGAACTATACTAGAAAAGAATATACTTTTTCAATGCAGTTATATCACTACTGAGAATTTGCCCCAAGAATAGAGTGAAAAGATAGAGTGAAAGCTTATCTTCCTCTATCTCTTTCTTTTTCTCTGCCTCTGTTTCTCTCTCTGTATATATGTGTATACATGTATATATATATGTGTGTGTATGTCTATATATTTATGTATGTGTGTATATTTATATATTTGTATACTTACATGTCTATATATATGTAAATCTGTGTATATCTATACATGTATCTATAAATGTATGTATATACATATATATACTATATGCATACACACATATATGAAAAAGTAAAGCTTTTTGGTAGCTAAAATCCAGAAACAATCCATCCATCCCTCAATAAACATTTATTACCTACTATGTGCCAGGCACACTTGGGGATATATAAAGAAGCAAAAGACAATATCTGTCCTCAAGGAGCTGACAACATAACAGGGGAGGCAACATGCAAGCAAATATATACAAAGGAATCTACATAAAGGCTAAATAGGAAATAATCAACAGAGGGAAATCATTGCGATTAAGAGGGTTAGAGAGGGCCTCCTGTCGAAGGTGGGATTTTAGCTGGGGAGTAAAGGAAGCCAGGGAAGTTAGTAGTTGGAGTGAGGGAGAGAATTCTAGGCATAGGGGACAGCCAAGGAGAAGGGCCAAAGCTGAGACCTTTTGTCTGTGGAAGAGAATAAGCAAAATGGTTATGTTTAATGACTGAACAAATTATGGTGGATTAATATAAATTATTGTTTATATAATATTATTTGTTACAAGAAATGATGAACGATGAATTCAGAAAAAATAGTTTGGAAAACATATGAATTGATGTAGAATGAAGTGATTTGTCCTAAGAGAATCATTTACACAATAATCACAATGCAACTCTAATGCTGATGTTAGCAGATTGACAGTAAAAACATATTGAAAACCAGAAGAAATTAATTATAGGTGCACAATAAAGCACATGTTGCCAGACAGGGCCAAGGCACTGGTTTATTTGCTTAATTAAACTTCTTTGGTTAAAAGGCAGGGCTCTAGGGGTAGCTAGGTGGCACAGTGAATAGAGCACTGGCCCTGGAGTCAGGAGGACCTGAGTTCAAATCCAGCCTCAGACACTTGACACACTTACTGGCTGTGTGACCTTGGGTAAGTCACTTAACCCCGAGTGCCCCTGCTCCCCATCAAAAAAAGCAGGGTTCTATAGGGATAGGAAAGGAATACTTGTGAAGTGACATCAATGATTTTAAAACATTTTTAAAAAATCCTTTGTCCCTTTTCCGTTTGGGAGAATTCACCTCTGGCTGCTCAAAGAGGGTTATTAGACACTGAAGAATCACATTACTCTTTTCCTCATAGATGAGGCTATTGACCTTCTAAGGTGATGGTTCTCTGGGCTACTTGGCTGGGCCTACTCATGTCTTCTAGCTAGATAGCTCTCCATCCCTTGTCCATCTCCTTTTCCCCAGGAGATTTAATTATACTGTTTTGTCAGCCCCTAGAACAGGCAGAAATTTTGTTTAGAAACAATTGTAAACAAATCATAAATATAAAATAAACTTTACATTCATATTTTTGTAAGGGTGGAGTTAAAGCCACCTCACCTGTTTTAGTCTGATACCTTAACTAGGTAACAGGATGTTCAGGGAGGACTAGCACCACTGGCATGAGAGTTTGACAAGCCCTTTTAAGGGCTGCTTATCTACCTTTGGTGTCCACTTGATTTGCTCAATTTTCACCTGTGGCTCCAAGAAAGTGTAGTATGCTCAGCGGCCATATCCAGGTAAGGCGTCTTGGCAGACAGGCTAAACCAAGTTGAGGGTAACCAGTGGGTCTCAAACCCATCAATGAGTTAGAGCATTCCTGGGTGGAATGGGCAGATGAGAACAATTTGTTCCATTGGCCATGAAGGTAGCTGAAGCAGGTGCTATCAAGCACTTAGCTTGGTAAGACATTGAAGCCAGGGCCACTCATTGCATCCTGGGCCATTGCCAGTTGTCTTGACTTTTTTCTGGCAACTTGACTTCAGTGACTCAGGAAGGGAGAGTGAGGCTGATGGCTTTGTGCAACTGTGCCTCACTTAAATCCAGTTCACACATGAGGTAATATCATTGGTCCTCTTTGAAAACAAAGGACAAACGACAGCAACAACTGGGTTAGTACATGTCTCAAATCAATCAAAAGACTGTAGACTCAGTATAAAAAGCTTTTGCAGGGTGAAGAAGGAAATGGCAAAACACTCCAGTATTTTTGTCAAGAAAACCCTATGTACGGTAGGAAGATTTGAACACAATTGGATGACTAAAGAGCAACAAAAAAAATTTAAAGCTATCTGATGAAGGAAAGGATTCCAGACAAGAGCTCGGTTCTAATCACTGTGAGATTTAGCTAGACTTTCTGGGTCAGGTATAAAAGCACTGAGTTAGCTGGAATGGGAGGCTGCTAGAGAAACTGCAGTCAATATGGCTTTCCAGCACACCGATGAAGAACACCCTGCGGGAAAGGGGAGATTAGGTCTCAGCTTTGGCCAGATCTCTTCACTCTCTCCTCTACCCACCTGCTTTCCCTGCCTTTGAGCAGAGGATGACCTTCCAGTTTGCAAGTGTCTGTATTATGTTGGAATTTCTACCTTCCCATAAATAGTATCGGCTGCTTACAGTGTCTGTATCGGGAGCCAACAACAAATTTGGATGCAGATGTGCTATGAGGGCAACTTCTGGAGCACTCCGCAAATGGCAGAAAAGAACTTCCAGCAAATAGAACCTGGGTGTCACCACTTTGCTACACATGCTCTTTAAGCTTGAGCCCATTTTCCCTTAGACTGTGCGTTCTTGTTGGCAAGTGTATCACAGATATTTTATATCAACTGTTCTTATTGTATTACCTTAGTAAATATCCCTTTCTAAAACCTACCTAAGGCTAGTTAACTAAACTAATTCTCGACTGATAACTTGGAGGAGGGGTATGCCGGTGCGGGTTTGAGCTGAAGTGTAAAAAGAATTGTCCTGACCCCTCAGGGCTACCCCTACAGCTTTGAGGATGAGATGTAGCCAAGATCTGGGGAACTGACTCATCACTGGTAGTGGAAGTTAGAATAAAGATGCCCTATAGCTTAAATGAGACACATTTGCAAGGATCCATGCTCTTATTGATACTAGCGCTGCAACAAACACCAACAGCAGTATAGATCTATGGCCCATCCTTGACCCCCCAATTTGTGAAAGTCTTGCTCAAGATCTCCTATACGGAGTTGGGGGTCCCAAGAAGATGTGAGAACTGAGAACATTCCAGGCATGGGGAGAGGGGAAGGACACAAATGTCTCCTGTGCAAATGCTCAAGAGATAGACAATCTATGCAAAGGCACAGGGGATGAATAACCCGTGCAAATGTACAGGTAAGGGAAGATCTATCATGTATACAGAATAGCAAATAGGCTGGTTTGACTAAACTGTTATGTGTGTGAAGGGAAGAAATGTGTAATAAGTCTGGAAAGGTAGTCTGGAGCCAGATTGTGAAAGACTCTAAATGTCAAACAGAGAATTTTGTATTTTATCCCAAAAGTAACAAGGAGCTTTTTATGCAGGGGTATTCTATGGTCAGACCTGTGCTTTAGGAAAATTACTTTGTCCGCTGTGTGGAGAATGCGTTTTTTTTTTGTGTTTTGTGTTTTGTGTTTGTCCTTCATTCTCGAAGAGGATCACGACATCAGAAAAAAGATGACATGACTTGTAGTTGACTTTGATTTGAGTGAGAGAGGGCTGTGCAAGGTCACCAGCCTCATTTTCTCCTCCAGGGCCATCTGGGTCCAGTGGCCTGATATTCACCAGGATGACTGCAGATGGCCCAGGATGTGTTGCGAGACCCTGGCCCTTTCGGGAGAATGAATGAGGAGGGGAACCTATTAGAAAAAGCAGTGGCTCTTGAGTTAGTGAGCCTGGGTTCAAATTCCACCTTTAATGTTTACTACCTATGTAGCTTTGGCAAGTCACTTAATCTCCCTGAGACTCCATTTCTTCATTTATAAAATGAGGGAATGTAACTAGATGACCTCTGAGGTCCCTTCCAGCTCTATAGCTAGGATCTTATTAATCCAGGCAAAGTTTGATAAGGGTCTGAATTAGGGGTGTCCATTGGAATGGAGAAAAGGAGATAAGTGTGAAAGATGTGAAGGTAGAATGGACAAGGTAAGACTAATGGTTAGCACTCTCTCTGTCTTTGTCTCTATCTGTCTCTCTGTCCCTGTCTGTCTGTCTGTCTCTTAGAATGAGGCCTCAAGGATGACTTCATGAACCCTTGTAATTGGAATGGTGATGCCCTTGACATACACAGGGAAGTTCAGAAGAGGGATGGGTTTTGGGGGTCAACTTGATGAATTTTGCTTTGCATTGAATTTGAGATATCCACAAGACTTCTAGTTGCTGTTTAGTAGACAGTTGATGACAGGGACTGGAGTTCGGAGAGAGACTATTAGGAACTCATTGCTATAAATTCATTAACACTGGTTCAGTTGAATATGTCTCCAAATTATCTATGTGGATAACATACTTCACAAAAGTGTCTCTTAGTTTCAGCGTTCTATGTTAGTTGCATTAAAAAAAACATGGAATATAGTTATCGATATTAATGTCAGAACTGAAGGGTATATGTCAAATATTGTCCTCAAAAAAGGGCTTTAAATGTTATCCACGACAATTCCAAGGATAATTTTCTCTACTAATATTTCCTACTAGATGAATTCCCAAATAATAAACTGAATCAGATTTATAGTTAGCTCTGTTTACATTCCATTATAATCTTGAAATTCTGCCAGTCCAAATTACCTATAAATTTAAATTGCCTAAAATGCCAACTATGTTGCCAAATTTCTCGCTTGCCAGGCATTAGTATCAAATTACTCAAATATACAAAATATTTGATGCTCCAGTATTCTAGTTACATTTTCCAAATCCATATCAGGATTCCAGCTTCTGTGAAATTAAATTCGAAAATCAGTTCATTGAAGATGGTGGAGTCTCAATAAGCAGCTGAGCTCTCCCAATATTCCTCTCAAAACCACTTTAAAATATTGCCTCAAGTAAAATTCTGGAGTGGCAGAACCAATTAAAGGTTGGGGTGAGATTTTTCCAGCCCAAGACAACTTAGAAAGTTGGGAGAAAGTGTGTGAATCTGGGGAGAGTCCTGGCCTAAAGCCCAAATAGTGGCAACACCAGCTATAAGCCTTGGAGGTGGCAACAGTAGCAGCTGTGGCTTTAGGAGCTCTTAAGCCAGAGTCAATGAGGGTATCTGGCAACTGGTCAGAAAGAGATTGCAGATGACCTCTGGGCTAGGACTGGGCACAATAGAGGGCACTGTTAGGCAACACCATTGCCTATACTGGGTCACAGTTCCAGGGTATGGAGGAGCACTTTCAATAACAAGGGATCAGGGACCTTGAGGAGCAGCATTGCTTTTGGTTGCATGGGAGCAATGGCCCCACAGAGCAGTATATCTTACAACTTCAAGAGATTGTGTCCTTTCCTGGGTAAAAGACCAGACCTCATACCAGAAGAACAGTGAATATACCTCTCCCTGGACACATAACTCTGGAAACACTGAAAATTTCCAAACTCCCAGGAATACCTCTGAAAACAGCGATGCAAAAAGCCTGAAGCTTGGGAGAGTGGCCTCCCACCCCATCCCACATGCACCCCTGGAAGAGAGCCCAACTTTAACATAACATTCAAAATCAAGAAATAGGTTGGGAAAATAAGTAAATGACAAAAAGAACCTGACCATAAAAATCTATTATGTGACTGGGAAGATTAAGGCACAAACTCACAAGAAGACAACAATGTCAAAACAGCTGCAAGCAAAGCCTTAGAGAAAAGGTGAACTGGTTAAAAGCTCAACAAGAACTTCTGGAAGAGGTTAAAAATGTTTTTCAGAATCAATAAGAGTGGTAGAAAAAAACTGGGAAAATATGAGAGTGATGCAAGAAAATAATAAAAGAATTAACATCTTGATAAAGAGGTTATAATAATACCTTATAATAATTATAATATATTTTGTATTACATATAAATATATAATAATTAAAATATAATATAAAAATATAATAATAATACCTTAAAATAGAAGTGGGATAGAGGATTCTGGGAAGATGGTGGAGTAGGTCAGAAAATTTTCAGTTCTCCAAATTTCTTTGACAAAAAAGGACTGAACATCACCTCAGAGGGAATATAAAGCAGCAGAAATAAACAAAAGTTATGGATAAGCAGTTGTTTTCCTAAGACAACTTGAGGAGACCTCAGGTAAGACCCAACTTCCAGGGGCAGAGGTTCAGCCTGAGTGAAGTGCAAACACTTCCAGGTTGACTCTGCAGGATCAACAAACAACTAGCCCTGGGGGCAGCTGGAGGGAGCCCTGGGAGGCAGCATCAGCCTTAGAAACTGTTATCTCATAAACAGTGTGGAAGTCTGATGGCTGAGTTGGTGAAGATTGAAGGACCTTCCACTGTTGAGGGATGCCAAGTAGAGTTGTGCTGATCAGATGTGTCCCAGGCTATGGCTGTAGGGGAGAAGGAGCTAGCACAAACCTGGTGAGTGCAGTAGCAGTAGCTGCTGGCTATGGGCACTTGTAGGAGAACGGAATCCCTGGTTTCAGTTCCAGGGCAGAGGACAATTGTAGCTTGCAGCTGCCTGAGGGACTTCAGGGCACAAGATCATTTACAAGACAGTGTGATTTAGGTGCCCTAGCCATGGCTTAGGAGTGGAAAGGAGAGCCCAAGGTTGAGCCCCAAGATAGACCTCAGGAAATAATGGTAAGAAAGACCTGAGACTTGGGGCATTATTCCCCATACCTTGGGACTATAACTTGATTACACTAATAGCTGCTAAAAAGAAAATAAAACAAAAAAATGAGTAAACAAAGGAAAAAGAACACAATCATAGATAGCTACTATGAGGACAGAGGAGATTTGGGTTCATATTTGGAGGAAGATAATGGAGCAAAAAAAGCCACTCCTTTTTTCAATGAGAAATGCCAAATGATCCCAAGCACAAAATGAGCTCTTGGAGGAACTTAAAAAGGACTTAAAAAACAAATAAGAGAGATCAAGGAAAAAAAATAGTAATCCAAGAAAATCAAGGAAATTATTAAAATAAAGTCAACCAACTTGAAGCAGAGAATCAAAAATTTAAGGGAGAAATAATTCTTTGAAAACTAGAATTGGGCAAAAGGAATCTAGTGACATTCTAAGATACCAAGAAATAATAAAACAAAATAAAAAGAATGAAAATATAGAAGAGAATGTAAAATGTCTTATTAGGAAAAGAACTGATTGAATAAAAATAATATAAGAATAGTCTGACTACCTAAAAATTATGATAAAAAAACTTGATACAATATTACAAGAAATTATCAAGAAAAATTGCCCAGAAGTTGTAAAACAAGAAAGCAAAGAAGAAGTAGAAAAGAAAATCCACCCATCACCACCTGCAACATATCTCAGGAGAAAAATTTAGAAGAATATCATAGCCAAGCTTCAAAGCTCCCAAGTTAAGGTGAAAATATTGGAAGAAACAAGAAAAAAACAATTTCAATATCATGCAGCTACAATAAAGATTATAGAAGACCTATCAGCTACTATCTGAAGGACCATAGGTCTTGGAATACTATATTTCATAGAGCAAAAGAGCTGGGGTTAAAACGAAGTGCAACTTATCCTTCAAAGTTAACTATAATCCTGAATGAAAACAAATGGATATTTAATGAACTGAAAGATTTTCAGGTATTTGTGATAAAAATAGCAGAAGTTAAGGGAAAATTGAACATATAAGCTCCGGGAGAAATATAAGGTAAATATTAAAGACCAATTATAAGGGACTCAATGAGATAAAATTGTTTACTTCTTTTATGTGAATATGTTATCAGTACTCTTATAACTGTCATTATTTTTGAGTAGTTTGGGAAAAAAAGGCTTTAACTGAGCTGTGTATGATGAGGTGATTCTAAAAAACTAAAACTATGTAGTGAGAGATAAAAAGGAGTAAATATCTCATACAAATGAGGTAAAGGGAAAACTGATACAGAAGAAACTAGTCAATGGGAGGGCAGGTAGTGATGGAACCTTACTCTCATCAATAATGGATTAAAGAGGCAATAACATATATATCTAGAAAGACATAAAAGTCTTCTAAATACAGAAATAAATAAGAGGGCAAGGGGATAGGGTCGGGGAGAGGATAAGGGAAGGACTCTTGGAGGTGTGGGTAGTTTAAGGATTAAGAGGGCAAGGTAGTGGGTAGAAGTAAAGCAGAGGAGTAAGGAGAAATAGGAATAGGGTAAGAAAGATAGTGAGGGAAAATAGGAAGGAGGAAAAAAAATGACAAATAATTATAGCCTAGAATGTGAATAGTATGAATTTACCAATAAAATGGAAATTGATTGAATTTGACAGTATATTGATGCCAGGAAATGCTATAAAAATAAGAGATACACACAAAGATAAAATAATGGTCAGGAGTAGAATTTATTATGTAAGAAAAAAGCAGGGGTAGTAATTATGCTCTGAGACAAAGTTAAAGCTAAAATAGATTTAATCAAAAGAGAAAATAGGGAAATCACTATGT
>CM053622.1:378654140-378670756 GCA_028646595.1 Phalanger gymnotis
AGGAGAGTGAGCTTATGACCTTTGGGGCAGTGAATAAGGCTTTTGTCCATCTGGTTAATGTAGCATGAACTCATATAGTCCCAGGTAAACAGGCAAAAGTCTCAAGTGCCCCCAAATACAAATTACATAGATTCACCAAACAAGGAATATTTCACAAAGTTTCTTAAAGATCGCCATCTTTTAACACCATATTGTTTTGATGATGCTGTATAGCTGTGATTCGTGAAATGTGATACTCTCTAAAGAATTAAAATTTCAGTTCATGTATAGTATAAAACATTCATTCATTCATTCAATCAACAAAAGCCTTCTATGCTCTGCACTACTTTTAATGCATTTTCTCTCTAAAGGTATTTAGAATATCTTTGGTCCCATACAACTTAAAATAACTCAAGAAATATGCAGATTAGAAATTCTGGGACTTAAATTTAATAAATATTAAAATGAGATTTGCATTGCCATGTGCAAAGTGTTAAGACCAACTTGCTGCTTGAGCTCCAGGGATCTTGCTGGCTCCTCCTCTATGTTTTGATGATTCTGCTTGTCTTTCCTCATTAATGCCACTTTTACTTCTCTCAAGACATCAGACTTAGTGAGGTGTCAGCCTTTTTTATTCAAATAATTCTAGAGAAAATATTTTTGAATGCTTTCTCTAACCCCCCCTAGCAGCTAGTGGCTAGCAATTTTAAATGCAGGAGGAGTATGTCTTTATCCCATGTGATGAATCACAAGACATAATCAATGCAAACTTCAGCATTAAAATGGAGCCAGCTCCTATTGTTCTCACATAATTCTGCTGTTATCTGTTTAATTGAGCTTGTCCTTGTCAGAATGCCATTTATGTCAATGCTGCAGAAAAGAAGAGCCACAATAGAAGGAGGCAAGCATTAAGGGGAAGGTTCCTGCTTTAACACATCCTCTTGCAGTTCCATTTCCTGGTAGATTTATAACCTCAGCATCGACAGGGAATAATGACAATAATAAAAAAATAGATCAAGGTTTCCTGAGTGGGCCAATTAGATTGTGGTTGGGAGGAAGGGTATGAAAACCAAAATTGACCTCTCAGGTACAGCTAGACTACCAATATCATTTTGCTGGCGCAGTCTCAGGGATACTAGAGGACTGTTGCTAATCCACTGCTAATGATTAGTGGGAAATTTACTTCAAAGCTTAGGAGGGATCACAGGGTGTCCCTGGGTTGTCTTACAATTCTCAAGGGCATAGTAAGCTTGCTTTGTGTCATCTTCATCTAGGAGAAGAAAAGAAGTAATGATAAATCATTGCCTAAATTACTCTCTGGGGATAAGACTTTTCTTGAACAAAAACGTGGGTTACTTATTACTTAGTATGTTTTAAATGTTTTCCCTTTAGATGCTAAAATAATCCTATATGAATGGTAATATTTCACTTATTAGATGCACACATCTTTGTTTTCTTTGTCTCTTTCCCAAAATGAAAAGAAAATTCTCATTTACATGGCAATGTGCTCCATTATTGACAGAATGATGTGGGGAGAGAAGGTGGGGGGAAGCCTCAGGAAGAGTTCTGTAGATCATTGCAAGCATACCCACACATGCATGCATGAACACACTCAATCAGAAGTCCCTTTAAGGATCATAGAAAACTTAAATTTTTTGGAAAACATTTCCATATTAGTCATTTTGTACAAGAAGACTTCAATAAAAGAGAAAAAAATGAGTGAAAAATAGCACGCATCAGTCTGTATTCAGTCAACATTGGTTCTTTCTGTACAGGTGGATAGTATGCTTAATCATTAGTCCATCATGATTGTCTTAGATCATTGTATTGCTGAGAATAGCTAAGTCTTTCACAATTTTTCATCAAACAATATTGCTGTTACTGTGTATGATGTTGTCCTGGTTCTGTTCACTTCACTGGTATCGGTTCATCTAAGTCTTTCTAGGTTTTCCTGAAATCATCTTGCTTGTCATCATTTATAGCACAATAATATTCCATCACAATCATATACCACAGCTTGTTTAGCCATTTCCCAACTGATGGGCATCCCTTTGATTTCCAATTCTTTGCCACCACAAAAAGAGTTGCTATAAATATTTTCATACAAATAAGTCCTTTCCCATTTGTTTGGATGTCTTTGGGATGTAGACCTGGCAGTGGTATTGCTGGATCAAAGGGTATACATAGTTTTATAGCCCTTTGGGCATAGTTCCAAATTGCTCTCCAGAATAGTTGGATCAGTTCACAGCTCCACCAACAGTGCATTAGGGTCCCAGTTTTCCTACATCTCCTCCAACATACAACATTTTCTTTTTTTTTTTGTCATATTAGCCACTCTGATAGGCATGAGGTGGCACCTCAGAGTTGTTTTAATTTGCATTTCTCTAATCAATAATGATTTAGAGAATTTTTTTCATATGACCATAGATAACTTTGATTTCTTTGTCTGAAAACTACCCGTTCATAGCTTTTGGCCATTTTCAATCGGGGAATGACTTGCATTTTTATAAATTTGACTCAGTTCTCTATATATTTGAGAAATGAGGCCTTTATCAGAGATACTTGTTTCAAAATTTCCTCCCAGTTGTCTGTTTTCCTTATAATTTTGGTTGCATTGGTTTTGTTTGTGCAAAACCTTTTTAGTTTCATATAATCAAAATTATCTATTTTACATTTTGTAGTGCTTTCTATATCTTCTTCATCTTAAATTCTTCCTTTATCCATATATCTGACAGATAAGCTATTCCATACTCTTTTAATTTCCTTATGGTATCACCCTTTATGTGTAAATCATATACTGATTTTGACATTATTTTAGTATACTGTGTGAGATGTTGGTCTATACCTAGTTTCTGCCATGCTGTTTTCCAATTTTCCCAGCAGTTTTTGTTGAATAATGAGGAAAACCTCAATTCTTAAGATAATTTATTTCTGACTTTCGCTTAAGTTCTTTTAAAACAAAACTCACCTACAAAAGGGCAGGTGTATTTGTTGGCAAAAAGCCACTTTTATTTTAAAATCCACTTACAAACAGAAAATAAATTCCAAGGTATAAGAACATGCATTTTTTCTTTCTTTTTTTATAAATTTATTTTTTATTTTTAGTTTACAATATTCAGTTCCACAGGTTTTGGGGTTCCAAATTTTCTCTCCCTCTCTTTCCTTCCCCTGCCCCCTACCCAAGATGGCATGTAATCCAATGTAGGTTCTACATTTACCTTCACATTGAATTTATTTCCATAATAGTCCAGTTGTAAAGAAGGATTATAACCAATGGAATGAATCGTGAGAAAGGAGAAATGAAACCAAAAAAGAAGGAAAAAAAGAGCAAATAGTTTGCCTCAATCTGCATTCAGACTCCATAATTATTTCTCTGGATGTGCACAGCTTTTTCCATCATGAGTCGTTTGGTGCTGTCTTTGAATCTTGTATTGATGAGAGGAATCAAGTCTATCAAAGTTTGTCATTTATAATGATCTCCTGGTTCCACTCCCCTCACTCAGCTTCAGTTCAAATAAGTCTTTCCAGGTTGTAATGAAGTCCGTCTGTTCCTCATTTTTTATTGCACAATAGTATTCCATTACATTCATATACCACAATTTTTTTTAGCCATTCCCCAATTGATGGGCACCCCCTTGATTTCCAGTTTTTTGCCACCACAAAAAAGAGCTGCTATAAATATTTTTGTACTACTGGTCCATTTCCCACTTGTATTATCTGTTTGGGATATAGCCCTAGAAGTGATATTGCTGTGTCAAAGGGTATGCACATTTTTATAGCCCTTTGGGCATAGTTCCAAATTGCTCTCCAGAATGGCTGGATCAGTTCACAACTCCACCAACAATGTAGCAATGTTCTAATTATCCCACATCCTCTCCAGCATTTATCCTTTTCCTACTTTGTCATATTAGCCAATATGACAGGAGAGATGTGGTACCTAAGAGTTGTTTTGATTTGCATTTCTCTAATCAATAGTGATTTAGAGCATTTTTTTGTACAACCATTTCTTAACTGTGGAATGACTTGTATTCCTATAAATTTGGCTCAGTTCCCTGTATATTTTAGAGACACTGGTTGTAAAGATATTTTCCCCCAATTTTCTGCTTCCCTCCCAATCTTTGTTGCATTGGCCTTGTTTATACAAGATCTTTTCAATTTAACATAGTCAAAATTATCATTTTACATTTTGTAATGCTCTCTATCTTGTGGTGAGTCATGAAGTCTTTGCTTTTCCATAAATCTGATAGGTAAAGTATTCGTTGCTCTCCCAAATTGCTTATAGTATTAGCCTTTATTCCTAATTCATGAACCCATTTTGATTTTATTTTTGTATATTGTATAAGATATTGGTCTATGCTCAGTTTCTGCCATTCTGTTTTCCAATTTTCCCAGCAGTTTTTGTAAAACAGTGAATTCTTACCCAGAAGCTGGCCTCTTTGGGTTTATCAAAGAGTAGATTGCTATAGATGTTGACTATTGTGTCTCGTGTACCTAACCTATCCCACTAATCCACCACTCTGTTTCTTAGCCAGTACCAAATAGTTTTAATGACTGCTGATTTATAATACAATGAATATCTAGTGTGGTAAGGACACCTTTCCTGGCATTTTTTTCATTGATTCTCTTGATATTCTGGACTTTTTGTTCTTCCAGATGAATTTTGTTGTTATTTTATCCAGCTCTGTAAAATAATTTTTTGGTAGTTTGATTGGTGTGGCACGAATAAGCAAATTAATTTAGGTAAAATTGTTGTTTTTATTATATTAGCTCGGCGTAACCATAAGCAACCAATGTTTTTCCATTTATTTAGATCTGACTTTATTTGTGTGAGAAGCGTTTTGTAATAGTGTCTGTATATGCCCTGGATTTGTCTTGGCAGGTAAACTCCCAAGTATTTTATATTGTCTACAGTAACTTTAAATGGAATTTCTCTTTCTATATCTTGCTGTTGGGCTTTGCTAGTAATATATAGGAATGCTGAGGATTTATGTGGATTTATTTTATATCCTGCAACTTTGCAAAAGTTTTTATTATTTCAAGTAGTATTTTGCTTGATTCTCTAAACAAATCATCATATCATCAGCAAAGGGTGATAACTTAGTTTCAAGAACACACATTTTTAAGGCCTTCAGTAGGTGCCTCCACTTTAATGCATTTTGTTTCTTTTCATAGCTTCTCTGTTCCCTCTATTCTTCATTCTGCTAGCAATTTGGCTGATCCTATTAGTCCTCAGATTTGGCAGCTTTTCAGAATACTGTCTCCATGACTAGTGATTCAAAACTTGATTAGGTTGCTTCTTTGTGTAGCTACTTTTTTGAATGCATATTGGGAGACCAGGAACTCTTCATGGTTGGAAACAGAGAGAGTACCTATTGGGTATGGCAAATCCTATAATCATGAACGTCTTAATGTTTTAATGTCTTTTAATATAAATTGAAGATTAATTTTTCTGTTGTAAGGCTTTCTGATCTTCTCTATCTCAACTAGTTCATTATTGAATTAATAAATATTTGTTAAATATCAAATTCAGTTAAAACATTTATTAAGTACTTTATGATTATTGGAGAACACATAATGTTTGTCATAGTTACAGTCTAATAGGGAAATATGAGACAGCTAACTGCAGCCCAGGAAAATTGCTTCAGAGAGATTAAAAATCATACTAAGTGAGGTTTCTGGGGGAAGGTCATAACTAACTGAAGGGGGTCCATGAAGTTTGCACAGAGAAGGTACTATTTGAGTTTGGTTTTAAAGAATTCAAAGGAAGAAAGAGAAGATGGAAGAAAATCTAAGGCATAGGACTAGTGTGAGCAAAGGAACACAGAGTGTCTCTGCAGGACAGTTTGTATTCCTGTTTGGTTGGAGCACAGAGGTGCTCCACAGAGGTTCATAGACCTGAAAAGGTTGGCTGGCAAGGGTAAAAGACCCGAAATGTCAGGCCAAGTATTTTTTACTTTATTTCATAGGCAATAAAAAGCTATTGCAGAGTTTTAAGTAGGGAAGTAACTAGCTATTTTTATAATGAAAATAATTCTGGCATTGGTGCAAAAGATGGACAGAAAAAATGAAATGGTGGAGTAAGAAAGCTTATCAGGAAAATATAGTCTAAATAAGAAGAAATGAAGGCCTTTACAGTCAAATTTTGAGAGATGAATATATATGAGAGATATGGCTAAATAAGAATCCAGAATCCAAAAAAAGGTTTTGAACAGTAAATTCAGGAAGAGGAGTAGGATATTTTTCTGGGGAAATATACTTACTTTTTTACCCCACCGATGTCATTAAACTGATTGAAAATAATATGAAAGTAGGAAATTGTTAACTGTTTGCATCTCAAGGACAGATCATTTTTCTCTAAGTATCCTATAAGTCTACTTGGTCATTAAATTCAAGATGTTGCTTAAGGAAGAAGGTTGAATAAGCCACTGAACATTAGAAAAAAATGTAAATGGGAATTAGAACATTAGTCTAAAATCTATTTTATGATCAGGTAGCTCTACCTACTTTGACCATATTAGTCAACGTCACTAGTCCTTATATGGTAAACATGAATAAATGTCTGACATATAATAAAAATATTATTGAAATGGATCAGAAGAATTGGTATAGCATTGTAAGGTACTTTTGCACATAAGAATTTGAGTTTAAGTATAAGAGTCAGAAATCATTCCTCTGATTCTTGGGAGCTCAAGGAGGCCCCTCCCTGTTCTTTATACTTTTTACCTTAACCCTTGATCCTTTTTCATGTCACCTCTTTTTCTCCCTCATTTTCCATTGAACTTTTATTTTCTTTTTTAGTTGACATTTATGTTGTACTTTAAAGTTTCCAGAGTGCTATACATATATTATCTCATCTTATCCTCCTAACAACCATAAGAGGTAGGCGTTATTATGATCCATATTTCTACAGATGAGGAAACTGAAGCAGAGAGAGGAGTTGCCTTGAATTAGTTGACTTATCCAAACAACCATAACTAGTATCTGAGGCAGGATTTGAAGAATTTATCTTTTTAAAAAGAAAAACCAACTTGTGCTTTCTGTGTATGAATTTTTCTGCTATACAAAATAAGCTTTATAGCTTTTTTAAAAAAAACAAAATCAAACACATAAACACATGCCATGCTTATTCTTTCAATTTATCCCCATTTATAGTGGTGGTAAGGAGAAAAGATGAAGTAAATTGTGTGAAAATAATATTATAATAATTGATCTCTGGTAGCCATTGTACTTTAGGCATCATTGTATACCTATATCCTGGCTATCAGAATTTCAAAGAACACTGATAAATAATTAGTACAAAGCAGGCTCCAATTATTGGAAGGGGGAAAAGGGATGTGAGGAGACTTTTTAGCTCTGTTGTAAGTACTCCAGAGTTCTGTCACAGATAGCTAATATTTTGAGATTTTCCTTTCATTCCTATTTTTAGGATAAAATCAGTTTCTCAATATCAGCAAAAGCACAATGGTACACAATATCTATTCCTTTGTCTCAAAAAATTTCAAAAGGAAACAAATAACTTCACATACTATTATGTAATTTGACTGTCAGAAAAGAATAAATGGCCTTTTAAGTTAATTGCCTTGAATTCACCTAACTTTTTTTTGATGAATATCCTGTGGTGAGTGGTGGCATTTTACTATAGGTGGCAGAGTTGGAATGCATAAAAGATTCTATAAGTGAGGGTGGTTTTGACAAGAAAGGTATATATTACTTGCTACTCATCTCCTCAAGCCTTCTCAATGGTGCCATCTATGTTTGCCCATTCCATGGAGAAAAAACTTTATTAAGCTAGTTCTGAGGGTTGCAGATGAGGGAGCAACATTTAGATTAGAAATATGAACATTATTAGGCAAAAGCCTCTCTTGAACCTCTCAGGCCATTTTTCAAATACTTTGTTCCTATCTGTATAAGCAACTTGAAAAGAAGCAGTATCTTTGTCTAATGATTCTGTTTAGTGTCTAAATTATAAAAAAGAAAAAAAACCTATCAAAATAAGAAGAAAAGAACCCTTTTTTGCCACAAACAAATATACTTGAGTACTAAAAGTTTGGTCGATTTTATCTGGATTTACATTGCCAAGTTCAACATGATTTGGAATTTGATAAAACGACAACAACAACATATATTCTAATGATTTTAAGGTAGAAGTGAATGATTATTATTCTAATTTACAAAATATTCTCAATCAGCTATTTTCCAGATTGATTTGAAAGAGAAATATATTTCTGGTATCCCATAGATCATGAACATTAAAATAGACTTGGCTGTCTTTATTAGTATGAATTATGTTGTAAAAAAGCTTAAAGTTCATTATGAAGCCATATAAAATGATATCTTCTGTTATTTTGTCAAATTCATTTTGAATCTATCCCTCTTCTTCCTCCAACCCACTGAAAGATTCCTTGTAAGAAAAAAAGAAATGAAAAAAAGGCAATCCAGCACCTAACAAGCAAATAAATTTTCTAATGGTATATGTGATATTAACATCAATAGCCCCTTATATTTTAAATGAAATGAAGGACCTATATTTTTTCATCTCTTCTTCAGAAAAAATCTGGTGATCATTTTATTTAAAAGGCCTTGTATCATAAGTACCAGAGGCTAAAAAAACCTAAGTCTATGTCTCAAGTTGACAGATTAAACAGGGTTGTGTGACCCTGGGCAAATCATTTAACCTCCCAACTTTCTAAGACTAGAAGTTGCAGAGAAGGTACCGACTTGCATTAGTAGAAGGAGCTTCTTCACCATGAAATTCCCTATACTAATGAAATCACATTTCATACCATGAATCAATTATAAACATAGATTTAAAGCAAAAAGGTCCTTAGAGGCTATCTAGAACAACTTCCTCATTTTACTGATGATTTTACTGAAGTTGTGACTTGCCCAAGGTCATTCCTCTCCTGGATTCATATTGACCCACAAACTTCTCTTCTTCCTCTTGACTACCACCTCCTTCCATTTTTTCAGATCCTTTTTATGTGTTGTCTTCTCCATTAGAATGTGAGCTCCTTGAAGGCAGTGGCTGTCTTTTTGCTTGTATTTGTATTCACGGCATTTAGCAGTGTCTGGTACATAGCAATTACTTAATTTGAATTATTGACTTTGGAACAAAGGCTCCTGTAGTAATATTGTTAAGAAGTATGCACAGTTTAATAACTTTCTAGCTGTTTCCAAATTGCTTTCTTGAATGGTTGGACCGATTCATAGTTCTATCAATAGTTTATTAGTATCCCTCTTTTCCTGTGCCTCTCTCCACCAATTTTCATTTTTCATTTTTTTAGTTATTTTTGCCAATCTGATGGATTTGAGTCAGAACTTGTTACTAAGATATTTTTCCTGGTTAATGGTTTCCCTTCTAGTTTTAACTGCATTAATTTGTATTGTGCACAAGCTTTTAATTTTATGCTATCAAACTTGTATATTTTACCTTCTGCAGTCCTGTGTATCCCTTGTGGCTATTCTGGTTTATGCCTTGCCAGCCCCTGACCACCTTTTGGGATCTGGGTGACATTCTTGTATGCTTACCACAGAACTTCAGAGTGGCTCCTGGTCTGCACTCCTTCTCCAGTATACACAGCTGTAGACCCTAGTCTTAGAAGGCTTTGCTACCAGTGACCCAAGTCATACAGACAAAGCTGCAGGTTTGTCTTCTCCTGGTCTTTGTCCCGTCCTACCTCCTACTCAAAGGTTCTAAACTACTTAGACTCTTCAGTGTCCATAATATTCTGATTGTCTTCTTGTGCTAATTTAGGTTGGAAAAAGTAGTTTTTTTTGGATTTCTTAATTGCCACTTTGTCTGGTGCTCTTCCTCAATCTTTATTGTGGGAGAAAGTTGGGCTTTACTTCTTCCTCTCCCACTTTGCCATCTTTGCTGGTCTACTTAAAGGAGTTTTCAGAAAGAACTGTTAATTTCACTGAAGTCATCCTTAATTAGTAAGCCCTCTTTTCCTTATTATTATCCAAGAATCTTGTTTTAAAAATAAGAATAATAATTATGCCATCCCTCCCCCACTCAGTAAACTCTAATGACTCCAATTACCACAAGGTTCAAATAAAAATCCCCTAAAGCTTTTAAGATGATTCACAACCTGCTCCATCTCCACTTTCCAGTCTTCTTACACCTTATAATCCCCCATATACTCTGTGATCCAGTGACACTGGCCTCCTTACTGTTCCTCACACATGACATTCATCTCCTAACTCCATGAATTTTTACTTGTTGTCCCCCTTGCCTTGAACTCTGTCCTTCTTCATTGCTACCTTCTAGCATCCCTAGCTTTCTTAAAATCTCAGCTAAAGTCCCACTTTCTGCAGAAAGCCATTCTCAGTCTTCCTTAGTCTCAGTCCTTTCCCTCTGAGATGATCCCCAATTTATCCTGCATGCATCTTGTTCGTACGTGGTTATTTGTGTGTTATCTCCTCCATTAGACTGGGAGCTTTTTGAGAACAGGGATGGTTTTTTTTAATAGCTTGCTTATTATTCCTGGGACTTAGTTCAGTGCCTGTCACATAGTAGACACTTAACAACTGCTTGTTGCCTTCCAGCTTCCTTCTGTCTCTACTGTGTATGTGTATATAGGTCTGCCTGTATGTATCTTAGGTAGACACTAAAAATGGAAAATATACTGTGCTCAGAACTGAACAGGAGGAATTGAGTAGACTGGATTGACTTTAGGAAACTGCAAAATTCTTCTAATGACTTCAAGCTTCTACTCGAAACAAAAGCCCATCTTTCCAACACCTACATTCCTCTAGTGATGCCGTATGGTTGGGGGTCCCGTAGAATATTTTGAAGAACTGAAGTCAATGATCACCCAGAAATCAATGGGGAAGTCCATGACCTGGTTGAGTAGGTTACAGCACATTACTAATAAGGGATCACTTTAAAAGAAGTAGAATCAAGGACATCATCAGAATAACGTATGATCAAAAGAGAACATGGGTTGATCAGGCAGCAAGCGTAAGAGGTAGCCTGTAGGCAGGCAGTCTGATTACTCTATGTTATCTTCTGTCAAAAGAAATTGACTTCTTGCTGTGAACTTAGAGAGACTTGGGGCAGACACTAAGTGTCACACATAAGAGTAACACGGGTGGTTCGTGATCTTCATTGTGGAGGGAATCTCCACATCAATGATGTCACAGATTTATTGGGTTATTCAAGTATGAATGAAGACTTAAACAATTGAAGCACGGTGAAAATTAAGAAAAGGCTAAAATAACCCTGTTTTGAGGGAGAAGAGTATATTTGTGTTCTTTCAATTTGCTTTTATTTTTGCAAAATCAAAGAGTTCTTTTATCCCTTTCTTAAGCACTATGGCTACTAAACAGGTAGTGAGTAAGTGGCAGACCTAATGCTGATTTAAAATCAGGCAAAACAAATAGTGTTTGATAAGTCATGATCTATTTCACTTTAACACACTTGTGCGTGACATGCCTGGAGAGAACACTTTTAGGTATTTTCCACTCTGGTTCTATAACCATTAATCAGCTCTAATGACCACTTGTGTGAACGATTTTCTTCATGAAAAGACCTTGCGGGGCCCTTGAGAAGCAAAAGAAAAGAGGGATTAGGCAAGGGGGAGAGGGAAGGTATTATTTGACATCAATTTTCTAAATCTGCTACCTTGCTTAGAATGATGGTAAAAAGTGATGGATGTTGGATACCACTGTCAAATATCTTTTTTCTTTTTTCGTGGCAACTTTGTGATTTTTCTCTGTGAACCAAAATGTCCATAGATGAGTGGGCTGCTGATTGATAATTTGATGTCTCTTATTGCTAAATTGTTGGAAAATGAAAAGCTGACATGATTCCAATTACAGCAAAAGAATATGTAGCACATTGAGGACATCATCTCAATTAGTCACTTGCAAAAGTATTCAAGCCTAATGATTTTTCAGTAGCATGGGGGCAAGAATGGAATGTTAAGTGTTTCCAGTCTGAATTCACAGCTGTTGAATAGACAATACATTTCTTTTCTATTAATAATCTTTGGGACATAGACTTTTATGTAAAATCTTTATGAGTGATGGTGATGAAAATTTTGTGAGTCCTATACACAGTGATACTTCTTCATTTTAATCTTTCAAGGGATCAGGATATTTTTAACTTTAACTCTGAGGAAAATGTTAAATGGAAGGTTAGATCAATGTAAAGCAATTCCACCTCTTCAGTTGCTAAGGCAACTATGTGTTGTCTTAGGGGAATTTCTAAGATCCTAAAGTACAGGAATGCTTTCCTTAGAAAAATAGTTTATATTACCACATGAGGGAAAACAAAGAAACTGGTAGCACCTAAAATGAGTCTTCAGTCTTTGGAGTTCCATTTTAAACAATAGCCTAAAACATTCGTGTCTGTCTGGTTGTTTCTTTTGGCTTGGTGAGACTTCCTTCAAGTTCTATTTCCTTAGCATATTGTAATGTCCTTAGTGTACCTGAGGAAGATTATCAAATGCTTAGTAAAAGGGAGACTTATCCACCTTCTACCTTCCCCACTACATACTGTGTTTTTGGTAGTTTTAATTACATCTGATGTGGTTCAGTTATTTAAAAGAGTTTTTTTGAAAAGCTTATATGACATGATTTTAAATGTTATTTTGTTTCATAATAAAATAGTTCTAGTTCATTTACGAGTTTGGGGTTATTTTGGTGGTATCTAGCTTTTAAAATAATCAATTATACATTCTTTCTTCATGGACCAATAAAAAGTATTTATTAAATGCTATCTTCCCTTGGTACCCTACTTTTAATGGGCTGGGTCTTCCTGCCATGGTCTATTCAAGTCTTTCTTTTCCTCTGTTTCCTGAGGAATAAGAAACCTTTCCACATGCATCTCTTCTTTACCTCTCTTAGCCAACTTCATATTCACATGTAACTTGCACACATTTCACCACAGAACAAGAAAAGGAATGCAGCTCTGCTTTAAATTAAGTATGTGAGCTATATATCAATGTATATACACACACATAATAACACACATCATAAAGTCAGCTTGGCATTGTGTTGCTGGACTTGGAATCAGAAAGACAAGTGCCTCTGACACTAGCTGTGTGACTCTGGGCAAGTCATGTGACCTCTTATCCTCAGTTTCTCTATCTATAAAATGGGAATAATAATTGAACCTGTCTCAAAGGGTTGTTGTGAGGATCAAATGAAATATTTGTAAAGTGCTTTGCAAACCTTAAAGTACTATGTTAATATTAGCTATTGTTACTATGCAGCTCTTTGTATATGCTTTCTGTCAATTTTCTATCACCTATCAGTCTATCTGTCTATCTGTCTATCTGTCTATCTGTCTATCTATCTATCTATCTACTCATTATTTGTTTGTGCACCGCAAGGACTAGCACCTCCGGTGTGATGGCTTGCTGAGCTCTTTTCAGGGCTGCTTATCCACCTTTGGTGCCCACCCTCACCCAACTCTCACCCATGGCTTCAAGAAGCTGCAGCATGTGGAGTGGCCATGCCCTGGTAAACCATCTTGGCAGAAGGGCTAAACCAGGTTGACAGCAACTGACAGGCCTCATGGTGAGTTAGGGGGATGTCTACCCCAAGCGTGTGAAGACTTCTTCCAGTGGAATGGGGAGATGAGAATAATTTGTTCCAATGGCCATGAAGGTGGCTGAAGCAGACACTGTGGAGAGCTTAGAGCATTCAGTGCATCCTGGGTCAGTCATCCTAACTTTTGTCTTGTCACTGGACTTCAACGAATCAGGAAGAAGGAGTGAGGCTGATGACTTTGCACAACTCTGCTTCACTTAAATTCAATTCACTCACAAGTTAAGACATCACCCATGATGTCATTGGTCCTCTTTGAAAACAAAGAAAGAACAGCAATTTGTTCTACATTTGGAAATGTGCTATGATGGAGAAAGAACTTGGCTAAAATTCAGAAAGATAAGAGTGTGTTTAAGTCCCATGCCTCACATATAGTAGCTGGATAAGCATGGGCAAGTAAAACACTTATACTCTCAGTGTGCCAGACAACTCTCTAAAACCACAAGAGGGCTGATCATTGCCTGGCAGAGTTGATTTGATCATAGTTCCAGAACTATATAGATAGGGGAGGACACGCATGCCTCAGCCAAGAAGATGACAAAGTTGGCAAGATGACTATGAAAAGCTGAGTGAACCCGAGCACCACAAATGTAAAATATAAGAAAATCAAACATAAATGATTTTTGATTTTCTGCTCATTTCAGCTACAGAGGACTGGTCTCCACCATTCAGCAGACTCAATTCACCAAATCATCAGTGTAGCAAACTGACTATCTTTAACTTGTGTTCAACAAGAACGATCTTGATTTGTGACTTATTTACAGATTTCTCTTATAAAGCCTTAAGCATGTGAAATTGTCCTGTCTCCCTAGATTTAAAGTCCACTAGTCAGCTATTTTAGATAAAAGTATTTTTCAAATTCACCTAATTGTGTCCTGTTATGTATAAGGCAGCTAGTGAAGTATATAGTGTCAATTATTATATTGATAAAATAATGTTTAGTATTCCTTATGTGGGAAAGGGATGTATTTTAATCTTCTAAGAATGATCTTTTTTGCTCACGTTTAACATGAAGATTTATATCTCTGTGAATTTTTATTATACTCCATGTAACTACAGGTGCTAAACATTTAAGGGTCATTATTTTAAATCGGTCTGTAAATGTGTGTGTCCAATATAGTTTTGCACACACTTTCTCATGACCCCAAATTAGATATGCATGCACAAAATACATGTGTGAACCATATGGTTAGAGATGTCACATCCAAGAATGTTGCTGACTCTACAGATATTGGTTTAGATTGTACATTAAAAGAGAGAAGGGAGAGCAGAGCTCCCAGGAGCATGCAAATACATTTTAAGCCCGGGATTTAGAAATAGGTCACAGGGTTTGAAGGTCTGATCCTAAACATTCAATCTTCCCTACAAATTCAATGAGGTAAAGCCTACCCAGGGCTCCAAAGCCTGTCCTTTTTTAGTAAGTTAGATACATAAGGATACATATAATCTCTTTTGGCAAAAAATAGCCTGAAACAGCAAATGTGCCTTGCGAAGAAGCAAACAGAAAATGAACATGAGTGGTGGTAGAAACAGAGCCCTGCAGGCCACTTACCTTAGTGTTCTCTAATGGCTCCTCATTTTTTTCCTCACTTTTCATGCTACACTAGAGGTCAGTAATTAGGGAATGGGTTAGATCAGGGCAATATCCCACTGCAGTTACACATTATGTGAGAGCCCTTGGGCCACAGCCAAGCTACTTCTGAATTTTGAGGATAGTGGAGAAGAATCTCATACCCTTGTAGCACAGTGAAGAATTCCTACTTACTCCCCTCCCCCATATTACTGATGGTATAGAGGAAAAGTTGGGTTCCCTTCATATTCTATTGTTGGGGTACGAGGCTATGAGATGAGAATCAATAGCTTGACTACATGTTCGTATTATCCCTCATGCCACATTACAATGATTTGATGTGTTGTATTTCAGAGGCAGTCAACCTTGCTTTTAAAATTCTCTTCTGTATTTTATAATTAAGGTCAGTTTGAAACAAACCCAATTTAAATGATTGGGCCATTGATTGAATGAAGCGAGGGTTTTATTTTAGTTTAGTAAACAAATCTTTCACACATATTTGTTATTTTTTGTACTGAATTTTTTAATATAGTTTGCTGATCTAGATCACATCTTCAAGAATCCCAAAGATAGCAATATATTTGATATTTGATTGTGGCTTAAGAAAAATCAAAGCAGATTGGTGCTGTTTAAACTTTTCAAATGGGCATAACTTCTAATTTTAAATTTATTTCAATATCTCAACTTTAATGATCTTAATTTATATTTTAGAAAATATACATGGATAAAGATTACATGGATATATAATTGCATTAAGTGAGGCCCCTGTTTTACAGAATTATGCACACAGTATGAGGGCATGAAAAGCATCACATTTTGTTTTCCTTCAAAATGTTCAGTCTAAGGAATACTTTTTTTTGAAAGATCCTTAAATTTTCTTGATATAGAATCCTTTTTTTTTTTTGCTTCAGGACTCTGGTAAGCTTTCTTCAGCCTTTTTCAAGTTTCATTTTAGAAAATATTGTGTTTTCTATTTTTCCCCTGGAAGTGGAAGTAGCAAAAGAACTCTGTTTATTTGACTTTGGCTTCGAATTCCATAAGATTTTGTGCTTACCTACCATAAAAATGATGATGATTAAGGCTTAGTTTTTATAGACCATGAAATGTCTTAGACTTTTGGAGAATTAGATGACTGTATAAAGACAAAATCTCCCTAATAATAGAATTATTTTATATTCATCATAGAATATAATATTTACTATATACTTCCTGAAGCCCAAATGAAGTTAATTTTAATAATATACTTAGTACTTTAGAACTGGATTTAGTAACTTTTTTTAACCAATTTAAATAGTCATACCAGTAGGTGAAAAGTTAATATGGGAATACATCACTTGATCGAGGGCATTGAAGATTTGGCTTCAGAATTTAAAACATAAGTAGATCTAGGAAAAAAACCAGAGTTGAGTGTTTTGATTGTAAAGTATAGTTATTTGCAAATATAAAATATTGGCAGACTCCTCAATATTTACATTGAAATGAAACTCCCTTGTAAAATATAAAAAAAAAA
>CM053622.1:378671256-378707369 GCA_028646595.1 Phalanger gymnotis
ATATTCTACTAGTGCTGTCAAGTGGTTAAAAATAATGGGATACCACAATCTCCAAAAAATAAAAATTAGAGATTACTCTAAGGGTGATGGAGGGGTGTGTGATGGGTATAAATTTGTGGTTTTGATCCCTTCTCTTCCTGCCTCACCCAGAGTTTTCCAGGGTGACATTTCTGATCTACACCAGTGTCTCCATTTTCTCATTTCCCTCTCACTTCTCTACTTGCAAATCTAATTTCCATCTTTATCATTCAATTGAAACTGTTTTCTCCAACATCACCAATTATCTCTTCTATGGTCTTTTCTCAGTCCTTTTACTTGATCCATCCCATTCTACTTACTTTTTCTATAGCTACCCTAATTCACTTTCTATTTTCTTCTTGCCCAGACTATTGTAATTAATAGCTTCTTTATTAGTCTCCATGCTTCCAGTCTTTCCTTTGTTTTAATCTATCCTTCACTTAGCTACTGAGTTGACATCGCTAAAGCATAAATCTAAATGTCCTTCCTCTGTTTGTCAGAATTAATTAGCCCCCAATTACATCTAATTAAGCATAAACTTTTCCGTTAGGCATTTAAAGTCTTCACCATCTGACTCCAGCCTATCTTTCCAGGATAATTACATATTCTTGCAATCTATGCTCTTGACAAAATTGTCTACTTGCTGTTTCCTGTGCACAACATTCTACCTCCCATCTTCATGACTTTTCAGAGTCTGTGGTCAATGCTTAGAATTCTCTCCTTTCTTGCTCTGTTGGAATCTCTAGCTCTCTTCAAAGCTTAACTCAAGGGCTACTTCTTCAGAAGGCCTTCCCTGATTTCCCTAGTTGTTGGGAGGACACTCCATGTCTCTCGATTACTTCATAATTACTGTGTACATATCCTTCATAACTATTGTTGTAAAGCTCATATAGACTGTAAGTTCTCTGGTGGTTGGGATTGTTCTCCTTCTGCTTTTGTATTCCTAGTTTCTAGTTCAGCATCTGGTACATGGTAAGCAATTAATAAATGCTTATTGGTTGATTGACATATTAATTGGATAGACCCTCTTTGGGAGCAAATGAGATGACAAGGAGAAGGAAGAGTTGAAACAGATATGAAGATGAAATGAGTTTTGATGCATAACGTTGGATGGAGTACCCACATTAATGATTTTTTCTCATCGATTGAAGAAATAATATTGGAGAAATCATTTAGTATATCTGAATCCCAGTTTTCTCATCTGTATAACTGAAGAGTTACACTAGATAAGCTCTAAATTTATATATCTCTAAATCTTATGATCTTATTTTTGAGTACAATTAACCTGCTCAACATTATTATAGTAATCATCACCAGATTCAGGAAATGAGCCCATATCATCTTATACTGTCTTGAGATGTTTGTTATAGCATTTGTTATTATAGCCATACAAAGATAAAAATTACTGCTAAAAGCATATCTCACTGTGACATAGAAGTGATCCTCAATTCTTGAAAACTATGTCAAAATAGAGCAAACTCTAACAGTTCTACCCAGTAGAAATGAATTTGAGTATGGGCTGAGCGAAGGATTTTCTGAGAACCAATCTAGGCTCAGAGAAGCTCATCACCCAAGATTTTAACACCGAGCAAGGAAAATGACACATGTTGGACTGGATGGGGGAAATCTATGACACTAAAGCACTGTTGGTGGACTTGTGAACTGATCCAACCATTCTGAAGAGTAATTTGGAGAATAATTTATAGCCCAAAGGGCTGTAAAACTGTGCATATCCTTTGACTCAGCAATATGACTACTAAGTCTGTATCCCAAAGAGATAAAAAAGGGGAAAAGGACTTATATGTACAAAAATATTTATAGTAGCTCTTTTTCTGGTGGCACAGAATTGAAAATTGAGAAGATGTCCATCAATTGGGGAATGGCTGAACAAATTGTGGTATATGATTGTTATGGAATAGTATTGTTCAAAAATGATCAGCAGGATGATTTCAGAAAAACCTGGGAGGACTTTGATGAACAGATACAAAGTGAAGTAAACAAAAACAAAGGAACATTGTACACAGTAAAAGCAATATGGTAATGATGATCACCTGTGAATGACATAGCCATTCTGATCAATACAATAATCCAAAACAATTTTAAAGGACTTAAAATAAAAAAGCTACCCACTTCCAGAGAAAGAACTGATAGCGTCTGGATGCAGATCAAAGAATACTTTGAAAACTTTGTTTTTCTTATTTTTTTGTGTGTTTTCTTTTGTGACATGGCTAATGTGGGAGTGTGTTTTAAGATTGCACATGTATAATCTATGTAAAATTATTTGCTTCTCAAGGTGGGAAGGGGAGAAGGGAAAGAATCTGGAACTCAAAATTTTAAAAATGTTAATTTTTTTACACATAAATGAGAAAAATAAAATAAAAATATAAAAAGACCCTCTCAGATTTATTCTTTATGTATCTTTGTACACAGATTCTTGTATGTTGTCCCTTTCTTTAGACTGTAAGCTCTTTGAGAGCAAGGACTGTTTATTTTGCCTTTCTTTTTGTCCCAACCATTAGAATAGTGCCTGGCACATAGTAAGTGCTTGGTAAATGTTGGTTGATTTGGCTTGACTTGGTTAGAACTAGTCCTCTGATGTCATATCTGCAGTCCATTGATGTACCAGTAGTCAAAGCCTTACCTGCTTTGTAGAACCTATCAGAGCTTGTATCTGTAGGCATATACTTCAAGGTCCCAGCATACTCATGCCACAGTGAGCCATAGGTAGGCTGGAATATAAATTCTCCTCAAAAGTTAGTTAGGGGCTGAGGTTTAGAAATCTTTTATTACAAAAAGACTTACTGTGATGGAATATACCAAGTGAAATTCATAGAAAAATGGAATTAAAGTTGAAAGAGTCTGTTACTTAGTAGGTGGTTTAGCATTTTGGGTTACTTATAAGAATTAACAATATATTTTGAGCAATGCAAGAAAAAGGGTGCAGACATTCTTGTCTTGGTATCGGTAAGTAAAGGAGAGTTATTTATTCTTTGGAGCTCCAAGAAATAAAGCCAATAACACATTTGGTCGATGCTCAATAAATGTGATGATTGATTGATAGTACCAATGCAGGCACAAATTAAAAGTACTAGATCTTGCCTAGCTTGTATGTCATTAGAAATTTATGCTATATAGGTTATTACATGATGTACATAAATTGTTCTCTTTTTATGACATTTATCTTTGTAACTAAGGAAGGATTGTCAATCCAAGAGAGGCACAATCACTTTACTAATAAATATTATAGCAATAATCAGATAGCATAATGAATCATCCCTAGATTACAGTAAATCTAGGTTTCACAATAGCCCAAGGAGCTGGTACAATTAAAGGCCCTTCTCATCGTTAGAAATAATATTCTTTACCTACACCTATCATCATATTAATATCCTAAACTAGGTTTTCTCAGATGTACCATCCAAGGCCTGAGGAGAGAGAGAAGGATAGAGATGGAGAGACTGAAAGACAGATAGGGACAAAGACAAAGATGAAGGCAGACAGTAAGAGAATCAGAGACAGAGACATAGAGAAAGAGAGAGACAGGAAGATGAGAAGAGTTTTCACGGAAGCTTGCAAATGAATCAAAAGGGCTTTGACTTGAAAAGAAAGGGAGGGAGAAAAAGGTGCCTAGTATATTCACCAATCTGAATAACAGAGAGTATTTACAATATAGATAGAAGGAAAGTAGTAGGAGTATATTTTTGAGTATTTCACAGGAGACAAATTCCAAGAATACTCATAACTTCAGTGATCTATCTACCCATCTATCTATCTATCTATCTATCTATCTATCTATCTATCTATCTAATCCATCTATCTATGTAATTTCTAAAGAAAACTAGATATCCTAATGCACAGAAGCAAATTTGTCTCCGTAAATATCACTTAAAGAGGGATTTATTCATTCTATAAGCATTTCTTTAGCACCTACTATGTGCAAGACATTGAGGATACAAGGACAAAAGTGAAAAAGTCCCTGGGGAAAGACTTTATGTTCTAGCAGGGGAAACATTGAGAAAACAGATCAATAAATACTAAATGCCTATAAAATATAAAGTAATTTCCTGAGTGGGGAAAGCAGGAGACTAGCAATGGGTGAGGATCAAAATAAGCCTTAGGTAGGAGGCAGTACTTGAAATGCACTTTGAAGGAAGACAGAAATGATTCTACATGTCGGGAGAAGAGTCACTGCTTCCCAGGCATATGGTACAGCTTGTCTAAAAGTTCAGAGATGAGTGCCAGTTATGGGAAACACAAGAAGGACACCTTGGGGAGAGAAAGATTGAGAGAGAGAGAAGGAGAGAGAGAGAGAGAAAGAGAGGGGGGTGGAGAGAGAGAGAGAGAGAGAGAGAGAGAGAGAGAGAGAGAGAGAGAGAGAAATATAATGTTCTTTGAGCCTGGAAAGGTAGACTGAAATCAGATTGGGAAAAGCTTAAAATGCAAAACAGAGGATGTTGGACTTTATCCTCGAGGTGATTGTTAGCCTCCTAGAGCTTCTTAAGTATGGGATGACATAATCAGATTTGTGCTTTAGGAACATCCTTCTGGTAATTGAATTGAGGTTGGATTGGAGAGCAGAGAAATTGGAGAAAAGGATGCCAATTGGGAAGCTATCGCAATAGACAAGGAAAAAGGTGATAAGATCTTGAAGTAGGGTTGTGACTGTGAGAGTGGAGATAGATATGATAAATGTTATGGAAACAAATTTTTAAAAATTTTATTGCTGTCTTTTCTTCATATTTACCATTCCCCTCCCCTCCACCCTTTCTCCTAGGGACCTTCTCTTGTAAAAAAATGAGAAAACATAGTTTAGCAAAAGTAATCAAAACATCAATTAAATTTGACAGGATATACAATGTTTTGTAGCCATAGTCCAGAACTTCTGCAAATAAGAGAAATTGGTGGAATTTTCTGTTTCTTTTCTGATCATTATAATGACATTTTTCATTTTTTTATTTTCATTTTGTTCTTTGCATTTATTGAGTGGCATTATTTGTGTACATTGTTTTCATGGTTTCTGTTTATTGCACGTATTTCATATTATATATAGGCATTCATAAAACATGAGCTTAGTATGCTGGTGGCACTGGCCAATATGATTGGTGAAAAACTGTCAATGATATTTGAAAGATTGTGAAAAATGGCAGAGGCATCACAATGTTCAAATTTACAAAAATAAAATGGCAGAGAATGGAAAGAGATTTTAGAAAAGTGAGCTAGACTTTGATTACTAGGAATATTCTAGAATGGGTCCTTAAAGAGATGGTTGAGTCTTGTCAATCTGAAAAGCAACTTGAAACTATGTGCCAAAATATACAAAAATATGCTTATTTCCTGACCCAGCTATACCATTATGAGGCATATGCTCTAGTGAAATGAAGGAGAAAAGGATATTTATATATTAAAATATTTGTAGAGTTCTTTCTCTGGTAGCCAAAAATGAGAAATTAAGGGAATTGTACTCCTCTTGGGGAATGGCTAACAATGTGCAGTATATGAATGTAATGAACTATTCTCGTGTCACAAGAAATGATGATATGGACAACTTCAGGGGAAACTCTGAAGGTCTCTATAAAGTGATTTAGGCTGAAGAGAGCAGAACTACAGCAACTGACAGAATGAAAATACCATTATAGGGAAAAAAAATTCTTACAGACTTTAGATCTCTGATCAATGGGAGGGCAAATAATGAGTTCAGAAAAATGAAGCAGAAATATGCTACTCACCTCCTATCAGAGAGATGATGAACTTAAAATGCAGAAAGATGCAAACATTTTCAGATATAGTCAATATTGGAATTTGTCTTATCAGACTATGCATGTAGAAAGTGAGTAAGCATTTATTAAATACCTATATACTTTGGCCACATAATGAGGAAATGGAACTCATTGGAAAATATCCGGATATTCTGAAAAATTGAAGACAAAAGGAAAAGGGGATGGCAGAGTATGAGGTGGCTAGATAGTATTGTGGAAACAATGAACATGAAGTTGAACAAACTTCAAGAGAGAGTACATGGAAGGACCTGGCATGGTATGGTCCATGTGGTCACAAAGAGTCAGACACAACTAAATGACTGAACAACAACAGATACATACCAGGCACTGTGCTAGGCACATATATCCATTAATAATTTTGATTTTTACTCAATGGTAGGGGTTAGTGAGAGGTACAGAGTAGTAAAAAAAAGGCAATTGGAAAATAATTATTAACAAAAGTGCCATCAAAGACAATCCTACCAACACATAATTATTATTTTATTATTGTTATTATTATTTTAAATCTCTGTATATTACTTTTTATATTTGACTTTGTTCATGAAATTACAAAAAAATATTAAGAAATTAATTGTTGGTCAAAGGGAAGCAGTGACCTCAAAGAACCAACACAGCTTCATCAAGAATAGATCATGGCAACTTTGGGTGTATAATTGAACTCCTATTGCTTGCCTTCTCAAGTGGCATAGGCTTGGGAAGGAGAAAGAGAATTTGGAACTCAAAATTTTAAAAAATGAATGTTAAAAATTTTTTACATGTAATTGGGAAATATTTAACAAAATATATGAAAATACATTTAAAAATAATAGTTCATGCCTCACTAACTCTATTGTCATCTTTTTGACAGGATCACCTCATGTGATCCTACCATCCCCACAAGCTATTGTCCTATTATTTTCCCTCCTTTTTGTGGATAAATTCCTTGAGAAAGTTTTCTACACTTGAAGCCTCTGCTCCTTCTAAACTTTCTGCAATCTGGCTTCTGAAACTTACCTTTCCAAAGCTATTAGTCCTCTCTTAATTGACAAATCTAATGCCTTTTCCTCAATCCTCATCCTTCTTGACCTCACTGCAGCACTTAACATTCCAGCATATGCTCTCCTCTAGATTTTCAGGGCACTACTTTCCTTTAATTAGTCTACCTATTTGAAAGCTTTGCAGTCCCCTTTTGCTATATCTTCAACCATATCATACCTGCTAATCATGGGTGTCCTCTAAGCCTTTGTCCTTGGTCCTCTTCTCTTTTTACTCTATATTATCTCACTTGGTGATCTCATTTGTTCCCCGAAGTTGAATTACCATCTCTATGTAGATGCTTGCCTGATCTATATATCCAGCCGTAGCCTCTCTTGAGCTCTAATCTTCCATCTATAACTGTTTTTTATATATCTCAAATTAGATGTCCTGGCGGCATCTTAAATTTAACATGTCCAAAATAAAATTTATCTATCCCATAACCCCCTGTCTCTTGTGACTTTATTATGAGAGCATGACCATCCTTACAGTCACCTAGTCTTATAACCTTGGTATTATCTTCAACTTCATTCTCACTCACCCCAAATATTAGTTCTGTTGCCAAATCTTGTCATTTTGTTGTTTAAAAAGTCTCTTGTATATATGTTCCTTTTTCTTTACTCACGCAGTCACAAACCTAGCTCATGCTTTTATCACTTTAAAAATATTTTAAATTGTGGAATAAAACAAGCATTTCCATAACAGTATAATAATAAAAGATGATTGCACATGATTGCAATGCAAATCTATTACATACCACTTGCTATTCCTTTCACATATATAATAAAGTTATCATTAAAATTTCTTTTTTTCCCTCCTCCCACCCTAGAGATGGCTACCATCTCTACATAATACAAATGTGTGTGTAAAAAACATATAAACATACATATATATGTATATAGATAGATATATACATACATACACACATACACACACAGTCTTCCATACATCTATTTATCAGTTCTTTCTCTGGATGTAGATGGTGTCTTCCTTAATACGTCCATTGTATTTAATGTGGATATTTATAATAGTCAAAATGACTTTTTTGCTCAAAGTTGTTCTTAAAACTATTACTGTTACTGTATACAATGCACTTTTGGTTCTGCTCATTTCACTCCATTATTTTGTGTAAGTTTATCTATGTTTTTTCTAAGATCATAAAGTTCATTATTTCTTAGAGAACATTAGTATTCTTTCCTAATCATATGCCCCAATTTGTTTAGTCATTCTCCAATTAACATTCTTTGCCACCACAAAGAGAGCTGCTACAAATATTTTTGAGTATATAGGTTCTTTTCCTTTTTCTCCTAATCATCCTTGGAAACAGCCCTAGTAGTGGTATCACTGGATGAAAGGGTATAGGCAGTATAATAACTCTTGGGCATAAATGCAGATTGTTCTCCAAAACTGTTAGATCAGTTCACAAACTCACTGACCTTTACTGTTGCAATTGCCTTCTATCAGGTCTCTCTGACTCAAGGTTCACCTCTCTCCAGACCATCCTTCTCTTAGGTGCCAGATCAGTTTTCCTACTTGAAGTTCTGACTATGATGTGCCCCTACTTAGTGAATTCTAGTAGCTCCTTACATTTATAATCTTTTTATATTTTAATGCCCTTTTTACATTCTACAATTCAGCTACAATGTTCTGTTTGTAGTGTCTCAAACTCTACCTCCCACCTTCTTGCCTTTTTGCACTGGCTTTCCTCCATGTCTGGAATGCTCTGCCCCCTGACTTTTGTTTCTTGGCTTCCTTTAAGACTCAGTTCACATCCTATCTTGTGAAGTGGACGATTCCCAGCCTCCCTAGCTGCTAGAGTCTTCCTTTCTCAGGAGGAAAGTAGATGGATTACCTCTCATCTAATCATTATTTATCTTGTATGTACCTAATTATTTACATGTTGTCTTCCCTATTGGGATATATGCTCCTTGGGGGTAAGGACTATTTTTGCCTTTTTTATATCCTCAGTGTTTAGCACAGTGCTTGACACATAGTCAAAAATTAATAAGTACTTGTTGACTATTAGATAAGAGAAATTACATATATATTATATATATATATAGTTGTTTAGTAATTTATATACACACATATATGTGTGTGTCTGCGTACACACATATATGCATTTCTCACCTGGATTTTACCAAAGCTTTTGATAAATATCTCATATGATTCTCGTAGAGAAGATGGGGAGATGTCAATTTTGTATGAATATAATTAGACTAAAAACTGTTTATATAGCCAGACTCAAGAGTGATTTTTCATGTCAATATGGCAGAAGGACTCATTTCCACAGGGAAATATGCTATCTTAACATTTTTATCAGTGACTTGGACAAAGACATAGATGATAAGCTCGTCAAATTTATAGATGACACAAAACTGGGAAAAAGAATGTCAGAGTTAGGATTAAAAGGATCTTGATTGTTCAGAACATAGTTTCTAATCCTAGTCCAGGGACAGATTTCAGGGGAGACATTATAGGAGAAAAATTACATCGTTATTTCTACTAGCTTCTAATTATAATTTAGCATTTTATTTAATTACTTAAAAACATTATTCTCAGATGAGGTCCACAGTTTTCACTAGATTTCTAAAGGCACTCATGACACACACAAAATTAAGCACTTCTGGTGTAAAATTGGGATGAATTTAATAAAATGAAATTAAATAGAGATAAATTTAAAGTCTTAAACTTGGTTACGAAGCATCAACTTCCCAAGTTTTGGTTGTTACTTTTCTAGTTAATTCCATTCCATAAATAATTCAATTTTTACCCATTACCAAATAGTTTTGAAAATTATTGAGTTATGGTGGTCTAGAAATGCTATGTCTCCTTTCTACACTTTGCATGTTTTCCTTTGAGAGTCTAGACCTTTTGTTCCCTCATCTTTTTTCCTCCTACCTGTATAAAGTGGAATCTGTAAGGCACAATGGATAGAGAGTTGGTCTTAAAGCCAAGGTCTGCATTTAAATCCTGCCTCTGATACATACTGTGTGACCCCAGGCAAGTCACTTCACCTGTAAATGTTCTAGACAATTTTTTAAGACTATAAATTTCAAAGAAGATGATGAACTGTAATGATAGAAAGTTTTTCCTCAACTGGTAATTCCCTAAACAAATGAAATTACAGGTTAATTTCTCTCCCCTTCCCTCTCTCTATTCCTATTTCAATCTCTATTAAAAGTAACCACTTGGTAGTTTGATTGATAGACCACTATTTTTGTAAGTTGATTCAGTTATTATAAGCATTTAAATTACATTGATGTTGCCTAATCATTCGTGAGTAGAAGTGATACTGAGTCCTCTGGTGTCTAGGTCTTGATGCTGGCCTAGTCATTAAGGTATCTGGCAGTAGGAGGCCTGAGTCTAGGGTATCACTGTTTATGGAGAACTGAAAAGTTTTATTTTCCCAAGTTTCTTTGCTTCTTAATCAATAAATGCTTAGCGAGCTCCTACTATGTTTCGAATATCAGTGGACAAAGGATGATGGGACATTTCACTTACCATTTGAACCCAGTGGCAAGTTGGCTATTATTATATTATTAACCAACCACTAGGCTAAGTCATTTGAAATAATTGGAAAATTCATCCTTGATCATGTAATTTGTCTTATGTGGGTCTACCAAATGATGTTTCCTCTTGCCTGGAACTGATTTTGATTCTCCTCTGCAATCATTCCTTGCCTCAACTCTGGCCAGACCTTAGCACATGTTTCAGTAAGTCCCCTCTCCTCCTTTTTAATCTCTTCCAAGTTCAGGAGCTCATGTGAAAGATCTATAATATAATAACAAAACAAAAGCAGATCTTTTCTTTTAAAATTGGCTGAGAGAGGGCCCCTTGGCCATGTTTCTCCCTTTGCAAGGCCATCTGGGTTGAAAATCTGAGCAAAGCACGGAGAGTTACATCATTGTGAGGAGGAAACAGGAAATAAATTTGTGCAACATCTGTTTTTCACGTTGGACAAATTTGTCAGTTTGGATTTCATCTTTTACAGCTGTTTTGCCTTTTCTTTTATAAACTTTAAAATTTCCTGGTTCTCATCACTCCTCCAACCTCAAGAATATCTATCTGATAATGGCAAGGAAGGAAATATATATTCCTTGGAAATTCTAAATTGCCAAAGGTACCTTAACTCCAAAGAGCATCATAACAGAGGCACATAGAGTATTAGATTTACCCTCAAGTCAACAGATGGTGAAAATCTGTAAGTACAGATTTCCAAAGCTTTGAGAGGAGAGCCATTGTAACCATGGTCAGTGCTGGTCAAAGACAGACTTGACTTTTGGCTTCTAGCTTTAGGTAGAAACCTCAGTGGAAAGGTTAACTCATTGATATTAAAGAAAGAGATGTATGCACTACTATTCAACACTTAACACAATGCTGGGCACATAGTAAGGGCTCAATAAATGTTTATTGATTGATTGTGGATCTCTCTTTTAGCTTTAGAGCCTAGAGATACAAGTTACAGTTCTCTTTGAAAGATAAGACCTTCCCATATATAACATTAAATGATGTAAAACCTTTAATTTCTTTCCTCCCTCATAAAAGAGGGTCTATCTGTCCTCATAGCCCTAGGCTTCTCCCCTCCAAAAGAATCTGACCAAAGTGGCCAAATTCTTTGAAACACAAGGTAACCAATCAACTAAGTAACATCCATAGGTATTGATCCTATTTTAAACACAACTTCCCATTCACTAAAGGCAGTATCTCTGCAAAATGATTCATCATCGTAGAGGGTCTCTTTAGATAAATCCCTCAACCCACTCTGACCCACCATTATTTTATCTGTGTTGAGACATCCTTAATTTAAAAATAGACATGAATTAGAAATTACTAGACTTTGGCCAACTCTAATGAACCATAATGAAAAGTCTTGGTTTGGGAGAACTAGTAAGGAAACACAGCTTCTCACTGTCAGGAGAAAAGTAGGTACCACAAATGTGGAATACCCTAAATACTGTCACTTAACTAGATGTTAAAGGGAAGTGACTGGTGAACAATGAAACTATAAAAAATAATTACTTGAGTTTAGTAAAATACAAAGGTTTATGATGCACTCTCCCAAGTCATTTATATTTGTTTTATTATGTATACTGTTCAGTGGAAGTTGGTAAGAACTGAATGGGGAAGAAAAACAAGCATAAGTCTAGCTAGGCCAAAACTGAGCTATTATGTTTCTGAATAACTAATGTTAGGCTAACACACAGCTTTTGTTTCTATTAATAAAAGGAGAAAGAATAAACAATATTTTAATGAAATTTTAAAACTGCTAAATGGCAAGGGGCCTAACATTTTTAAAATGAAGGGGCCTAACATATTTTTAAAATGAACCAAGAAATAAAGAACAGAGTTTATTTTTTTTTAAAAAAATGCTAGCTTATATCTCTAGGGAAGAGTAAATCTTAAATACAGATATTCAGGTCAGTCAAATACTCTTGGAAAGCAATAGTGCTTATAGTTCCTCCCAATACTGTATTTGGTAAAGGCAACAATTCACACAGGAGACCATGGCATAATAAATAAGGTGGTAAAACAGCTAAGGCTGATTTGTGCCTTACAGAAAGTAATTCATTGCTGTGCAGGGAAATGCTAGGCTGGTCAATTCAATTCAACGTATTTCAGTAAATATTTGTTTAGTATCTGGTATGCACAAGGCACTGAACTAGTTGCTGGGGGTTAGGTACAGAAATGAAAACAATACAAAGTCCTTGACATCAAAGAGTTTGCTGGTCATTAAAAAGGACAGAGCATGTATTTTCATAAGTGTAATACCAGTTATAATATGCATAGAAGCATCAAACAAAATAATATGAGAGATTGGTGGGTGGAAGATCCTCATCACAGGAGGTCTTCTAGCAAAGGCTAGAGGAGGACCATTCGTTAAGACTGAATTCATGCTTCAAATAGAGGCTGGACTAGATGTCCTCTGAAGTCCCTTCCAACTCTGGGTTTCTTTTGGTTCTGGTTCAGAGAGGGATCATTTCTAGCTGGGAGGATCAGGAAACGCTTAATGAAGGTGAAGGTAGATGATCTCCTACCTTTTTTGGTATAAACAAGATCCTACAAATATTTTTAGCCATTAGATTTTTCTGTAGAAAGATGCAAGTAGCAGCTAATAGTGTCTCAAAATAATAATAATAATTTAAAGGTCCTTATAAAAGCTTATGCTTTTATTTATTTAATAGCCACAATCTAGGATAGCAAAGGACAGCTATTGAGTTGGGGCATTTTGTGGAGCTACATAGACAATGGTTATGGTAATTAACTATTTGGGCTCTTAGGATCATTGAGCTAGAAGTGACTTGAAATACTATCTGAATCAACTCCCTCTTTTTAATGAGGAGAAAACCAGGGCATAGAAAGGAGAAATTACTTTTCCAAGGTCACATACGTACTGAAAGCCAGAAAACCAAGATTTGAACCCAAGTCCAAATCTAGAACTTTTCCCATTACCCTGAATATCTACTCTGCCACCCTCCTCTCTGATTCCTTTCATATTTTGTGTAGAGGGCACAGAGCATCGAGATGCTATATTATCCATTTCTATATTCTCTTAGGAAGTTGTGAGTTGAGCATATGAGGAAGCAGCACTGGCACAGCATAGCTGCAAATACTCTTCTTTTTGGAAGTTTTGCTATGTACAGCTGTGTTGAATGGAGAAAATCTGGACTCCCTGTACTTAACTTATGTGTTCCTCATTCATTTGATCAGTAAAAAATTCCTGAAAACACACTCTGTACAGAACACAGAATTTGGTGTTGTGGATACATATGTGTATAATAAAAATCCTATTCCTTAATTATCTGTGTATTTGAAGTTGTCACTGTTGCATTGCTCTTGATAAAAAGAAGAGAAAGAAAAAGTCTTTCAAATGTAAACATAAAGGTTGTTTTCAGATGTGCTAATTTTTGTGATGTGATTGAATGTGAAATAAGCCTCTGGTTGGTTAATACTAGTGGAGGGGAAGGGAGAGAAGGGCAGAGGAGGGGAAGAGGAGAGAATCTCTTTGGAAAGGGATGGTGGAGGAGTCCTCACTTTAGAGCAGGCTCATGTATGCTCTGACTTCTTTCTGTTGGCTATAAAGATTCTTGTAACTGGCTATTGACCTAGAACTCTGTGGGTAAAATAAAAGACAAATCTCTGCCTCTAAGGCTTCTTCTTCCTGCTGGCCACAAGATGTATAGATAGCTCTCTGAGCTCCACAATATTATTATGTGTTGGGTGGGAGGAACAGGACTGGGAGAGGGGGTAGTTGGTAGAGGTTGCCCTTTGCTCCAGAGGGACACGTGCTATAAATACATGGATTCTTAGGCAAGTCTACGTCTCAGATGAAGCCAGCTCTTTGATGTGTCTTGTTTCCTTTGGTACAGGGCCTTTAGAGATCTTTAAGGAAACTGATTTCTTCTCACATTCCTGGGCACCCAAACAGCAGTGTACGGCTACCAGAGCGGTCATAACAGAAACAATAGCAGAGGCACATTAATAGAGAGAAAGTGAATTATCCACAGAAAAGTAAACCACTGAAAGACAACACATGGCATTGATCAGGCAACATTCAGGGGAAGTGAAAAGTAAAGTAACTAATAAGCAGCTCTTGCAAAGAAGCTCTTTGTATATGTCTAATTTGGCTAGAATATTAATTAGCTCCTTGATTGTAAAGATTCTACAATTCCTTAGTACTTAACATTCCCTTTTCTGTGTCTAGGAATAAAACCAAATATTCTATATTTGATTTATGTTTGTACTCTAGATAGCATTTTGAGGAGAAAAGTAACCCCAGAATAATGAACAGGTAATAGGGAAATGCAAAGATCACCAGCCTCTGTGGCATCTGTGGTACGAGATGGGGGTGGGGTGGGGTGAGTGGAGTTACCTATCGTTTCTGAGGAGTGAATTCCCACAAACCCCAAGTACTTAATTCCTCTTGAGAATTCCACATATAGTAGGGTCTTACTTTACTTTATTATTATGATTTTTTTTAAATTAAATTGAGCATGCTAGTCATTTTATTGGGTGAGTTTGGGATTCTATTAAGTTTGTCCTTGCAGTGGCATGGATCTGTTGGGGAAATTTCAGGTAACTTTTGGTATAGGGACTCAGAGAGTATTTGCCTGTACCACCAAAGGGTTGACAATATTACAGGGATTCCTGTATAAATTTTGGTGTACCCAGCGTGGAAAGAGAAACCTAGAGAATTTTTTGGAGTTTTTCTTTTCTTGTTCACCTCCACCCCCACCCCCACTTCCCCAGACCTCAGCCTTATGTACTGAGGGAATAATGGCAAATTATCCAGGGCAGTTTGGATTCTCATCAGGATGTAAATGAGTGACCTCCAGTAGACTACAGGTCCTAGATCTCTGTGAGCAGAGGTCTACATTTTTTGGAGAACTGGGTTGGAAGTTGTTTCTCCATGAGGAGAGGGTTGACTTTTCATTTTCTCTCTTTTCCCATTAATTGACTACTTTTTTCCATTTTAATGTTCTTCCCTCTTTTCTCAATTTCTTTAAATTAGGACAGATTCCCTGTTAAGTGTTAAGCACATGTGACTATATAAATGGATGATCTTATGAAGTGGGAGTAGGAGAGAGATCCAAATAGCAAAAATGATGTCAGCTCTCTGGAAAGAAATCAATAAATAACAAAGTTTGTGAATGAGGAAAGGATACATGAGAAAGAGACACTCAAGAAGGTTATTAGGGTAGCAAGATTTCAGATGACTTTTGAAAGGGCATTTTTAACCTGAATTTAATCTGAAATTGTAACCCAAGACTAAGACCAGGCCAGTCAGCTTGGAGTAGCAAAGGATTCTAAACACAAAGACAGTTATATTTTAAGCTGAATCAATACCAGGTCAATGATTAGCCTTTGTATTGGTAAATTGCCTTCCTGTATGGTTTGTATCCTGAATTTTCCTCACACTGGTAGCAAAGAAGTTTGGTGCTTCAAATGACTGACTGACCACCTGGAAGAATTAGAATTACAGTCTTAAAATCATAATATAAAACATCTGCATTCCCCACCTCACCTCAGGTAGTGAAAACAGCTTGTTGTACCGTTTGTTTCAAGGATCCCTGGTTATGGAGGGACCAGCAGTTTTCAGACACAGCTACTCCGACCCTGTCACAAGGGCTGATTGGCCTCAGCTTCTCTGATTTAGCTTCCTGATCTGAGGTGTAAAAAGTCCCTGCTGCCTTTAATCACCAGCCTCTCAGACTTGAGTGCCCAAGAACACTCGAGTTGTGACACCCTAATGACTGACCAGATACATTTCCAGGTAGAAACCAGGGTGTCCTGCCCCAGAGAAAGAAGCTGAGTGCCACTGTATCCCTGCTGCATATTCTTGCTATGTTAGGGCAAGTAAACCTCTTCCCTTTGTTGAGTATTCAATGACTTGTGAGTGCCTCATTTCTTTCCAACTTGGAATGTGCCAGCCCAGATAAAAGAACTGTGTGTGTTTGTGTAGAGGGGTAGATGAGGTGAGGAATGGGTTGAAGTATTTACCTAAAGACTCCTAATAGTCATGAATCATTTTGCACACATGAAATGCACTTAATTTCATTTTGTGAACACTTACAAAGCAAATTGTTGAATTTCAACTATAGTTATTATCACTACTGTCTATTTTCTAGTTGAGGAAAAAATATTTCAAGACAATTTTCTCTCTTTGTAAATGTCTCTGTTTTTCCCTTATCTCATTGAGTGTAGAATCCTTAGATTTATTTGATTCTTTCATAAAAATGTATTTCTTTAAAAAATACAGCAGCGGCATGTTAGAATAAAGAACTATTCTCTACTTCCTTTATTTTATATTTTGTAACATACAAATAATTATTGTTCACGGATTGAGCAATAAACATTAAATTTCTGACTGCTGGATCTGCCTCATAGCACTAATGCAAGTTTGTTTACTTTAAGACCAGCAAATGTGTGAGCTATTATTATTAATAATACAATAATGGTCACCATAATAATGGAACCTCGATCATTTCCCTGGGAATAAAAACAAAAGTTATCTGCTCTATTCTCCCCTTTGGTATGGATTAGTGAAGCATTGACTCTGCAAAGCCCTGGCATTAGCCGCCAATGGCATGATGGTTGTTGAAAGTCCTTCAAATATGAAGGAAAGGAGATTCAAATAATGCAAAAGTAAAAAAAGGAAGAAGAAATGGAATAGTGTGTTCTGAAGAGCACTGAAGGTCAAAATGCAGCCCTGGTGAGTTTTTCTGAAAATCTGAGCCTAATTACAAAGGACGAAAGATGGACATTTAATAATAAAGAAAAGAGTTTGGAACATTTTTGGAAAGGAAACCAGAATTGAAGAGATTATTTGCATTCTGAACACCCTAAAGAAAAGAAATGCAGGAGGATGAATAAATACAGACAGCAACAGCAACAGAGTGACAACAGAAAGACCAGTGAGAGATTTCTTTTGAAAGGTAAGCAAGGAGACAAGGGTGGAGGTAGAAATCTGAAAGAGGCATCAGTGAAGAGGTGAACAAGGGGCATCGTGGACAGAATCTGGCAACATGTTTACATGTGAACGCTTCTTTTGTGGGACTACATTACAATGTGGGAGGGTACATGCCAGGTGAGGAGAAGAGAAGGGAGATAGAGGGGACTGAGTGATATGCCAGGGTTAAGTCAAGGACTATAAATGAGGGAAAGGTAATCTCTGCATTCTGAGAAAGAGAAGAGTGTGCAGGGGAGTAGATGAGGAGGAGAGGGAAAAGAGTGAAAAGAAGACATTATTTTGGAGGAGGGAAGGGTTCCACTGATGAAGGCTTCTATGGGTGGAGGGAGCTCAGAACTTTACAGAGAATGAGGACTTGGGGTTTGGTGCTTGAAAAGTCTGTTTATCCTGGAGTGGGGGAGTTGGAACTGCTGGAGGCAATAGGCACTAGGAGAAATGGAAACTATGGACCCAGAGAAGAATTTTCCAGACAAAGGGAGAACAAAAAATTCAATAAGAGAGAGAATAGATTGGGGTGGGGATATAAAGGAGGTTCCTTATCATGGGACAGTATACTCTTTGATATCTGTAATAACTGATTGTTCAAAAAGTGAGGGGCAACAGAAAAGGGGAATCCATGCGGTAAGCCCTATAAGGCAAAGGTAGAAAGCACCTACAGGGCAGAGTCTAGAATGGATACCTGAGAAGCATTGTTCATGTGAAAAAAACAGAGAAAAGAGAGAGAGCAGATGATACAGGGGCCATGAATTAGAGAATGAGGATCTAGAGTAAACATAAAGGGAAAATGGATAATGAGGAAGATAAATGAGTGAAGAAAGCAAAAATACTTTATGAAAGGAGTGCAAAAAATGAAATATATATGTATGTACAGACACATGTGTGTGTATATATATAGATGTACGTGTATATATGTGTATGTATATACACATACCAACCTATAGCTATATTGTATAATGAATAGGACTAGCTGATGGGCAGGAGAGGAAGGAAGAATCTACTTGACTGAGAGGAAAAAAGAGAGTAGAAATATGTAGCCAGATAGAATCAGGATAGAGGAACTAATACTCTAAAGGGAAAGAAGTAACACATGAGAAGAGGGCACAAGGGGTGAGGGGAAGAGATTCAATAGGAACAGGCACACAAGAAAAAAGATAAAAAGTAACTGAAGGAACATAATACCGTGTTTATAGCAGAATAGGGGAAAAATCATAACTTGAAAAAACCATGAATTTTAGCAACAGATGTAAGAAAATAGAGACCTAACTTGTAACTTTAAATGTCAATGTGAACAGTTTAATAAAATGAAAGAGTGACAAAATGAATAAGAAAACAAAATCCTTTAATCTATTGCTTGCAAGAAACACAGACACACACAAAACAAAGACATACACAAAATAAAACTGAGAGGATTGAAAAAATTTACTATGTATCAAATGAGTGAAAAAGCAGGAGTTTGCATTGTGCTATCAGACAAATAAAAATTTTAAATGCATAAAATAAAACACATGGGATTACAAAGGAAGCAACAAGGATGAAATGAATTAACATGTGTAAAAGTGTTTGGAAACCTTAAAACACCATATAAATACTAATCATCATCATCATTATTATTCCACATATTCTATAACATTATCCTGCCCTGCCTTCCATTTCAAAGTGCCCTCTAGATACCTTATTTTATTGTTAACAAATTTCCTTCATCTCAGACCTCTTCCTTTTACACTCACATCTTCATGAACCTGTAGAAACCTAGCTCTTCCAGAAGATGCTGCATCCCTGACCACATTCTCTAATACTGATGGACCTTCTCTCTGGACACAGTGGGTCAGGAGGAGGAGTAAGCTTCTTCCTCAGTGCTGCTTCCAGCCAGTAAGTATTGCCATCACTTAGCAACCTATTTTCCTAACCTCTGCCCTTATATTTGGGGATTTCATCATACAAGTTAACATTTCCTCAAATACCCTGGCCTCTCAGTTCACCAACCTCCTCAGCTTCTACGACTTTCACCTTCATTCCACCTTGGCTACACCAAGAGATGGCCACATCTGATCTTACCATCTCCCATGTATTTTACCTGCATTATCCAGAACTCTGAACTTCCGCTATCTGACCTTCGCCCTCCTTTCTTCCTAATTTGTCCTGTACTGTAGTTTTCCTATACTATTCTTCAGCCTTGCAGAGGTCTCTAGTCTCTTCATCCTCCCTTTGTTCAGTCCATCACCTCTGCTCTTGTCCTCTTCCTTCCTGATCTTGACTCTTTTGCTGACTAATTGAACTTTCTATATGAGGTCTACATTGTCACCTACTCTCAAATCCCTTCCCATTTTGTCCTGTTGCTACCAGAGTCTGGCCAAACCCTGTCCCTGAATTACACCCCCTCCCATTTGCTACTGTGTATGTGCTGCTGAATGTCATTGAATGAAGTCAGACTGGTTATATTGTACATTCATGTTAGCAAGTCTCATGTGAAATATCCATACTATGTGGCACCCCTTTTAATCTCCCCTAAGTGATTCTTTATCAAACTATTCATAGCAGTTGTGATAAATATTCTTATCTGTCTTCAAACCAATTTATTCTTTAAAAAAAATTGTACTGGTATCACTCATTTTTATATCACCTGCATTTTTGAACATGTACCTTCCCCTTTCTCCAGGTAGTCCAGTAATATTAGCCGAGTCTGACAGTGTCTTTGAAGTTACAATTAATATACCCCCACCTCTTCAAAAAAGGAAGAGGAATACAATTTTTCATTTCTTTTTCAGGGTCTTATATAGCCATTTTACTCACACAGTATAGTTTCTTTTTTGTTGGCTGTTGTATTTCTACTTACATGAGTGAAGTTATTGTGTGTATTGTTTTTTTGGTTCTTCCATTTCATTCTTTATTAATCCACTGTTTTCTCATGCTTCTCTGAATTCTTCACATGAATCATTTCTCTTTTTTTCTTGAAAGAATATAAAATTTCATCAGTGGAGAGAGTTCCTGACAGGAATTTTTTCTACCAAGGCAGATCAACACGTTCTTAGAAAGTTGCCTGGGGCACTGAAAGGCTAAGTGACTGAGTTGGATCACAGAATTGTGATTTGTGGAAGGACTTAGCCTCAGCTTCCTGACTCCAAAGTCAGCTCTTAATTCATTATAACATGCTATCTTTCATTTCTTAGGACATAGTAATAGCCCATGTGCCATAATTTGTTCAGCCATTCTCCAATCAATGAGCATCTATATGGGACCTTTATTTCTGATTTGACCTCCTTATACACAAGCCTAATAGTGGGATCTCAAATCAAAGGTTATGGAAATTTTCTTTTTGTTTTAAACATAATTCCAAAATCACTTTATAGAATGCTTGGATGGTTTTTTACTTTATCTACAATGTATCTTTGTTCAGTTAATATAAAACTAATTATTCCCATCTTTTATAATCTTTTCCAATTTATCCTCAGATTTTTTTTTACCATCTCCACTTTGCATCAGTTCATATAAGTCTTACCAGGTTTTTCTGAACTCATCCTGCTCATCATTTCTTATAGTACAACAGTAATTCATCATAATCGTATACCATAAATTGTTCAGACATTCCCCAATTGATGGTCATTTCTTAATTTCTAATTCTGTGCCACCATAGAAAGAGCTTCTGTAAATATTTTTGTATATATATGTCCTTTTCCTTTTTAAAATTTTTGATCTCTTTGGGATACAGACCTACATGTGACATTGGGTTTACACAGTTTTATAGCTTTTTGGGCCTAGTTTCCAATTGTTTTCCAGAATGGTAGCATCTGTTCACAACTTCACCAATAGTGCTTTATTGTCCCAGTTTTCCCATATTCCCTTCAACATGTGTCATTTTCCTTTTCTGTCATATTAGCCAATCTGATATGTGTGGAGATAGTACCTCAAAGTTGTTTTAATTTGTATTTCTCTGATCAACAGTGATTTAGACCATTTTTTTTCAGGTGACTATAGGTAGCTTTGATTTCTTCATTTGACAACTTCCTGTTCATATCCTTTGAACATTTATCAATTGGAGAATGACTTGTATCCTTATAAATTTGGCTCAGTTCCCTACATATTTGAAAAATGAGGCCTTTATCAGAGAATTTACTGTAATTTTTTCAGTTTTGATTGCCATGTATTTCCCTCCATCTTATTTCTCCTTTCTTCTTCTTGCTTTTTCCTTTTACCTTGTCCGTCCTCAAAAGTGTTTTGCCCCTTCCTCAATCTATCCTTTCTTCTATCAGCCTCTATCCCTTTACTTATCCCTTTTTCCTCCTACTTCCCTGTAGGGTAAGATAGATTTCTGTACCTAACTGACTGCGTATGTTATTCCCTCTTTGACTCAATTACAATGAGAGTAAGATTCAAGCATTGTCTGCCAACCCCTTCCCCCGCCATGGTAAAACCTCTTTTATGCCTCTGTTATATGAGATAATTTGTCTCTATTACTTCCTTCATCCATAACATCCCTTTTTCACTCCTTAATTTTTAAAGATATTATCCACTTATAACCATCCCTCTTTCTTACCCCTTAATTTTATTTTTTAATAATCATCTTATCACAGTCAACTCATACCCAAGCCCTATATCTATGTATACTCTTTTAACTGCCCTAATAATGATAAAGTTTTTAGGAGTTATAAGTATCATTTTCCCATATAGGAATGCAAATAAATAACCTTATTGAGTCCCTTATGATTTCTCTTTCCTGTGTTTATTTTTAAATGCTTCTCTTGATTCTTGTATTTGAAAGTCAAATTTTCTATTCAGCTCTGGTCTTTTCATGAGGAATGCTTGAAAGTCCTCTACTTTATTAAATATTTATTTTCTTCCTGAAGGTTTATACTCAGTTTTGTGGGATAAATGATTCTTGGTTGTAATCCTAACTCTTTGCCCTCTGGAATATCATATTCAAGGCCTCCAGTCCTTTAATGTAGAAGCTGCTAAATCTTGTGTTACCCTGACTGTGACTCCTTGTATTCAAATCATTTCTTTTTGGCTATTTGCAATATTTTCTCCTTGACATGGGAGCTCCTGAATTTGACCATAATATTTCCAGGAGTTTTCATTTGGGGATCTCTTTTAGGAGGCAATCGGTAGATTGTTTTGACTTCTATTTTACCCTCCATATCTAAGATAATCTGAGCAATTTTCCTTGATAATTTCTTGCAAGTTGAGGTTTGGGTGGATTTTGTTTTGATTATGAATTTTAGATTGTCTAATAATTCTTAGGTTATCTCTCCTCGATCTATTTTCCAGGTTGTTTTTCCAATGAGATATTTCACACTTTTTCCTTATTTTTTTCTTTCTTTTGATTTCATTTTATCATTTCTTGATATCTTATGGAGTCATTAACTTCCACTTGCCCAATCCTAATTTTTAAGGAATAAGTTTCTTCAATGAGCTTTTGTACCTCCTTTTCCATTTGGCCAATCCTACTTTTTTATGAATTTCTTTTCTTCAGTGAATTTTGTACATCTTTTTTCATTTAGTCAATTTTGCTTTTTTAGGCATTCTTTTCAGTGGATTCCCCACTCCATCCCCCTTTAAAATCATTTGGCCTATTCTGTTTTTTAAAGTGTTATTTTCTTAAGTATTTTTTGTGCCTCATTTAACAAGCTATTGATTATTTTTTCATGATTTTATTGCATCACTCTAATTTCTTTCTCCAATTTTTCCTCTACCTCCCTTATTTGTTTTTTTTTTTTTTGATTTTCAAAATCCTTTTTGGGCCCGAGAGCAGTTCATATTTTTCTTTGAGGCTTTGGATGTAGCAATTTTGACTTTGTTGTCTTCTGAGTTTGTGTTTTGATCTTCCCTGTCACCATAGTAACTTTCTATGGTCAGGTTAATTTTTTTGTTGTTTGTTCATTTTCTAGCCTATTTCTTGACATTTAATTTCATGTTAAAGTTGGACTCTGCTTCTGTGGTGGAAGGGAGCACTCTCCCAATCTTCAGGGTTTTTTGAGCTGTTATTTTCAGATCTAGTTCTGTGGGGGGTCTGTAAGTTTTCAGTTCTTCCAAAGTGGTATGCTCTAAAGAGAGATATGTTTACTTCTCACCTGGCCTATACTGCTGGTCTGCGAGTGACTATAAGCACTCTTTTCCACTCTGGAACTGTGACTAGGGTCCCTCTTCCCCTGTGGCTGCATGTTCTAATGTGCTAGTGCTCCTTCTTACTTAGGGATTGTGACTCAGAACTGTGTATAGGGAATGCAACAGCATCCTGCCCGCCAGTGCCAACAAAGGGTGTCCTTTAATCTTCTTCTGACCATTTGCCCAACCCCTTACCATCTGTGGATTGAGAGCTCCAGAAGTCACAGTTGCCAATTCAGTTCCCTGCCCCTCCTCTCCAAGGCATGCTGCTGGCTTGCCAGGGAGGGTCCTGAGCTGGGCTACTCTCTACTCTCCCCTCAGTGAGACGGACTTTTCCTGCTGACCTTCTAAGTTGTCTTGGACTAGAAAATTATCTCACCCTGTCCTTTTGTGGGTTCTGCCACTCCAGAATTTGTTTCAAGGTGTTTAAAGTTGTTTGGAGGGAAATCTGGGAGAGCTCACTGGAGTCTCTGCCTTTTTTCCACCACCTTGGCTCCACCCTCTTGTTTACAGCTTTTAAAAAAATCAACCCATAGTCTTGAGACTTTCGTGACAGACATGTAGCTGAACAGTGACATTGGCCTCTTTACTATTCTTTGGGGAAAATTATTTATGGATATGCAACAGAGTCTTGCCCCTAGTGTCAGCAAAGGGTCTTCTGTAATCTCTTTTTGACCAGTTGTCCAACCCTTCCATCTGTGGGCTGAAAGCTCTGGAAGCCACAGCTGCCAATTCTGTCTCCTGCACCTCCCCTTCAATGCATGCCAGGAAGAGTCCTGAGCTGGGATGTGCTCCACTGTCACCCCAGTGAGACAGACTTTTCATGTCAACCTTCTGAGTTGTCTCAGTCTGGAAAATTGCCATTGCAGAATTCATTTTGAGGCATTACTTAAAGTTGTTTAGAGGGGAATTTGAGAGAGCTCAGGTGAACTCTTGACATCTTGACTGATTTATTATTGACCAGATATTTTGATTTGGAGGGAAGGGGGCCTTTTACCTTAATTCAGCTGTACTTTTGTTGATTATAGCTAATTACAAAAAAATAGCTAACATTTACATAGTACCTACTATGTGCCAGGTACTGTGATAAGACCCTTTTACATATATTACCTCATTTGATCCTGACAAAAATCCTGGGAGATAGATACTGTTATTATCCCCATTTTACAGATGAGGAAATTGAGGCAAAAAGGGTTAAGTGACTTGCTCAAGGTCACATAGTAAGTGTCGGGGTTTGGATTTAAACTTAGAGTTTCCTGACTCTAGGCCTAGTGGTCTCTCCACTGTGCCGCCAGATGCCTCCAAAGATTAGGAACTAAATGACCTTCCATTTGTCTTTCTCCTGCTTGTGAAACCTAACAAAATGTGATAAACTTGTCCTGACTATAGAAATACTCGTACTCACTATAGAAATTTCATGTGTAGAATGGACTTTTCAATGCTGATCTGTCATATTTGTAATTATGGGACTTATTTTATAAGCTGTCTCCATTTTTAATAGTATTAGTGGCAGTGGCCTTTGTCTAACAATTAAACATTGAAGGTTAGGAAGGCCTTTCAGATCAAGAGCTCTCTCTTCATTTGGAATTCTTCTGAATCTAATGGCTACTATGATCTTTATTCAAGTTTACTACTCTAATTATCCTCTAATGCATGTAGAATTTCCTTCAGCTCTGACAATTCTTAAGTCTGCACTGTCTTGTCACCAGAGGGAAATATACTAGAGCTTATATTACTGTCAGCACCCATGTCATCATTTGCTGAAAGTAAATGATATTTAAATCAAAAGTATCCCTTGTAGACCACAATTTTACCTATTAAATGGAGGGAAAGGTCAACTTTCTTCCCTAGGGACTCCCATGAAATTGACTTTTAAAGTGACACTGTGGGAAAGAGTTGGTTGTTTATGAAGGAATGCCTTTTCATTAGGTTAATTTCCATTTCAAAAGGTTTTTACATGGTACATTGGAACCCAAATTGGAAATTCATACCTTGCTCCTAGGCAAGCTCCCAGAACTGGCATGTCAATAACTAAACATGGTTATGGCTAACATTGATAACAAGCTTAATTCTTCTTTTTTACCCCTACTTAATTCACCATCAGCCCTACCTTTTTTTTGTACTATAGAAAGGAGAATAGAATAGTCTGCTCCTAAGCCTCTAAGGTCAGAGATGGAATCATAGAATGCTAAAGTTGGAAACTTTAGGGATTGTCCCATCCAACTCCTCATTTAACAAGTGGGTAAACTGAGGCCCAGAGAAATGAAGTGACTTGCTCAAAGTCACATAACTAGGTTATGTTTAGCAGAGCCAAGGCTTGATTCCACATCTCCTGACTCCTGGTTAATTGCGCTTTCTCCAGTGATCCTAGAAAACACACAGTTGCTATTATAGCTATACTCCCTAAGGCCTAAGGCAAGCCTATTTTGAGGAGATGTTAGGAAGCACAATGGCATTCCATAGTAAGTAGCTGATAGAAGGATGCTATGAGAAACATGCTCTCTGACTTCTTCACTCTGTTTTATCCCTGAGCCTTGCCTCCTATATTGGACTAGACTACTGTACCACGTCTTACATACAATATGCTTGAACATGGAAGGCACCCAATAATTGATTGATGAACTATGTTGACTTTTCTATGGCAACCAATGAGGAGCTCTGAAAGAATGAAGTATATGGCAAAAAAAAAGATACTGCTTTACTGTATACCAAGGAGAGGATCTTGTTAATGTCACATTCCAGATGGACATTGAGAAGTAGGCTTGACAATGAGCCTATAGAAATGTAAAAATGGCATCCCAGAAAGCTCTACACTCTGCGTTCTTTGTAAGAGCAAAGCAGTTTGATAATTAACACACCCAGGGCTGTGCTAGAGCCAGATCTTAATGGCTCAAGAGAAATAGTTGTTCAATTTTCTTCATGAGCACAATAACTTGGAAATCATCAAGTGCTACAAATTAGAGCTTGACTTCTTGTTTTGTTGATTGTGTAGACTTGAGAAAGTGATGGATCAAATGTTAGTAATGCAGATTAAATTTAAAATTGTCATGTGTACATCCCTCCCCCACTGCAAATGTTAAATACTTATCCTAAATACACCCACATGTTCCTTAAGGGTACCTCAACATGAGGTTGCCCTAGCATGATCTCAGTATGACATGAGTAGATCTGAATCTTTCTGGGTTAGGCTTAGGAACAGGGAGAAAAAAGCCAGTCCACCTAGAGAAAAGGACTTTCTTAGGGGGCCATTACACAGACTGTTCTGTCTCAAAGGAGAGTTTGAGAAGGGGAGAGTGCAGGGCTTGAGCCCAAAAGCAAACAAGCAGAGACTCTGAGTTAACACCTGGTGCCAAAGAGATCCCAAGGTGAAGGCAACTGCAGAGAGAAGCAGGGGTTGTAGGTATGGAACTCAGTAAAAGGAGATGTAGATGAAACATCAAATTGGGTACCCACACCCACAGTACTGAGGACTGGACAACGGTCATTCAAGATGTGGATTCTTAGGGAAAAGCCAATTTATGTATCTGGTTTCTCTTTCTCTGAGGAATGTTCTTAGTTGAAAATGCTGCTGCAGTCTGCTTTACCTGGTTTTGTTGGGGCCCAGACGGCTGTGAGTGCCAGACAATTTATATTGATGCATCAAGGCTCAGCATTAAGTAAATAAAACCTCTTTCACCCAGGCAGTGAATTCAATTTAGCACCAGCAAAATATTCAGCTTGCTCTATTCATCATTTTAAATAGTGTACTGTGAGATGAGATTCATGGTAATTCTCTAGATGGCCTTTTTGTCCCTCGACTGATTGAAAGCTGTTATTTTATTTTAATTAGAAAGTTGGGACTTTTGGCTCCTTCAGAGGACATTTCTTTGGCTGGTTACTGGGTAGAGAGATACTTTATTGAAATAGTCTCAATTTTAATACTGAAAAAGATGACTGAGGTGAAAAGGAAACTAGCTTGCTTTCTTCCTGTAAATATGGGCATAGCTGAAACTATGTTCTGTTCTTTTCATAGCTTCTTGCCTGGAATTTATGGGTGTGGAATTTATTTTATATAACTTAATTGATAATATTTAAATATAAAATGCAAGAGAGGCAGTGCGCCAGACTCAAATAGAAATCTGTACATAAAGATCCCATAGGTTACATTGGCTTGGTTTTAAAATGTTACATTACATATGTTTTAATTTATTTTATTAAATATTTTTCAACTGCAGTTTAATCTGTTGTGAGCCCATGTGGCCTTCAGGCAGTGTCTTTGACACCTCCAGTGTAGTGAATGAAGGGCTAGCCTTAGAGTTAGGATGATCTGAATTTAACTCCTCTTTCTGAGATATACTATGTGACCCTGGGCAAATTATTTCTCAGTGCCTGGGGCAACTTTCTAATACTATAAACTGAAGAGCCGGTGCCCATGTGCATAGTTGGCAAGAGATTTCCCCACTGAGAATTCCTTGTATAATCAGTGGTGTTACAGGACTGGTTGAAATGAATGAATACAATATACTGAGCTGTACTTGAGAGCTAGATTCCAAATATAACTTTATAATAGATAGAATTTATTTAGTGTCTCCCTAATATGTATTACCTTCTTAAGTTCTTCTAACCCAGTGTATTCGTACTTGCTTCCTCCTTATCTGTTCTCAGGAAATTATAAGAAATATATGCATATCTAAGGGTTCCCTGAATGATTGAATCTCTCATGACAATTTTGTATAACTCTGTCTCACTTAAATCCAATTCATGTGCAAGTAAAGACATTGATCCTCTTTGAAAAATGAAGGACAAACAACAACATGTTTTATGCTTCAATTGATTCCAGTTCTTAGATTCCAAAGTTTATGCATGGTTCTAGGAAGTGATCTATTTCATTGCAAGTCAATTCCTCCCTGCCCCCACCCCCATAGAATTATGTTCATTTTTTGCTGGATAAGTTATTCTTGCTTTTAAACCATCATTTATTTTTTACTTTCCAGAATATAGTCTAAGCTCTATTCTTTTAATTTGGTGGCTGATAAATCTTATGTGATCTGACTTTGACTTCTTAACACTTGAACTCCTTTTTCTTGGCTACTTGAAGTATTTTTCTTTGATTTGCAAGCTCTGGTTTTGGGTTGTAATATTCCTGGGAGGTTTTTTTTTTTCAGGTGACCGGTAGAGCCTATTTTTCATTTTGCCCTCTAGTTCTTTGTAATGCAATTTTTTTTTTATTTTCAGTCCCACATTCTCTCCCTCATTCCATCCCCTCTCACACCCATTGAGAAATCAAGAAATACAATACCTATTACACACACAGACACAGACACATACACACACACACAGTCATACAAAACATATTTCTGCATTAATCATGTTCCAGAAAAAAGAAAAATAAGGGAAAACTATGCTTCAATTTGCACACTGAGCGTGTCAGTTCTTTATCTGGAGGTGGATAGCATTTTATATCATAAGTCCTTTGGCATCATGGTAGATCATTGTATTAATCAGAGTTACTAAGTCTTTCATAGTTGATTTTCTTTACATTGACTCCAGGGCCTGAGCTCTACTCAATGTGCCATCTAGCCGCTCCCATAATAATCTTTTCCCGTTAGCTCGTTCTTTTAACCTTGCTTCCTCACTTTGGACTTTGCATTAGGGCCAGACTTTGTGAACTTCTGAAAGGAATGTCTGGCTCATACTTGGTCCCATCTTGTATCCTCTTGACTCTTATTGCTGCTTTCTTGTCATATTAAATAGTGTGTTATTCCAATATTTGGTACTGCAAGCTTTCAGTGCACCCAAAGTATATTAATCCAGGGTAAAGTCTGAACACTGATTTCCTTCCTGGTCTTATTTATACAAGTTCCAAACTTGAATATGGGTTTGAACAACACAGCTATGAGCTTGCCACTTGTTAAAGCTCCAGTAGAATACTACTGACTCCAGCCACTCACAGCCAGATGGAAAACTGCAGCTCCAGAGTGATGAAACTGTAGGCTCCACTTTGGTCTAGGCTTCCTGCCCAGGTTATCTCACTCCAGACCAGACTGGGCTGGGGCTGGATCTGAGACTCTGCTCAGTTCCCAGGATCATTGCCTTGTAGCTACTTCTAGCTTCTAGATTTACTCTTCAGTTAGTACACAGCCTGGGTCCCCCAGCTACTCCTTGCCCTGGACCCCTATAGGCATAGGTATATTCACCAGTCTGTAATGAATCAATGACCCAGCACCGGGCAGTAAGCAACATAGCACACCTGTTATCTTCTGCACGATATCCACACAGGCCTTTTTGTACCAGATCTGGGACCTCTTCTCTTTCTAGTTTATAGTTGAGGTCCAAGTTGCCTGACCTGGACTGAAATACTTACTCATTATGATTTTTTTCTTGGATTTCCCAATTAAGACTCAATCTGCTACATTTCATAGATCTTTATGGAGAATTTGTAGGGAAGAGCTATACTCCACCATCTTCATTGGTCTCTATTTAAGATCTGTTTGGATCCTTATTCTATCACCCAACATGAGAGTTATCCCTCCCAGTTTCATGTCATTCACATATTTGATGAGCATGTCTTAATCCAAATCATGGATAAACTATTCCATAGGGTCCAGTGGAATTCCACTAAGGACTTCCTTGAAAGTTGACATAAGGGTGATAACCAACACTCTTTAAGACTAACTGTTCAATCAGTTCCAAACTCATCAAACTATATGATATGCTAACATTTTTATAAGGATAATGTGAAAGATCACAACATATGTGATTAAATTCCATTTTTACTATGTGAGCCAACCCTAAATTATTTGGTTATAGTAAACACTTGATGAATGCTTGTTGCTTTCCCTTGGTGACAGAATATTACAAAGCAATGAGGCCCCCTCCTCACTTTCTTGATCCCTGTTAATACCTTGCAAATCTCATTCTTAATTAAACAACTGTATAGGCTATTTGAATTGAATTACTGAGAATGGTTGCCTGATTATTAAGTCAGAAATGGGAACTGGGCCCAGACTTGCAATAGGTGAAGGGAGGAGGGAACCAAGAGCGTTTTCCATAAAATCATAGATCATAGATAATAAATCTAGAGACAAAAGGAGAAGACCTCAGAGTCTAATCTTCTCATTTTGCTGATAAGGAAACTGAGGCCCAGTGAAGTTAAGTGACTTGCCTAAAATTAGTCAAGAAGAGCGGGAGGTATGATTTAAATCTAGATCTCTGACTCAAGAATCAGTGCTCTTTCCAGTGTGCCATAAAAAGCCATAGCATCAGTTGACTAGTTGTGAAAGAGATGACGACCTGGGTATCCCAAAATGTCAAGCGTGAAGAACATTGGAACATCTATTAGAACCCATGTGTTCCAGGTTCAAAGTTAGCTTCTCAGAGGACTTGCATTGATTGCCTATTCACTTTCCTGCTTTATTTTGAGGTCCAGCACCATCAAGCTTCTGATATGTGACACCTTGTTGTATCCTTTTACCTAAAAATCCCTTTCCTCTTGTTGCACTTGTTCCCCCATGCTCCTGCCCTGAGATGTTTTATTTAGGCCTAAAGTCTCTTTTTGTGTGAGCTAAAAGGTGCTACAATAAAAATATCTACCTCGCATATTGCCCTCTGGTTCTTTCTGTGAATCCTCCATGTGTTCACTTGAAATATTTGCTTTACAGGATCATCACATATGTTCTTTTGCCTGCTCCCCTCTTTCCCCATGCATGGATGTACACCAACACTCTGTCCTGGTGCCTCTCCTTTTCTTTTTCTATGCTTTCTCTGTTGGTGATCTCAGTTCACATAAGCTCAACTGTCTTCCCTTTGCAAAAGGCTCTTAAATCCATATATCCAGCTGTCATCTCTCTCCTGAGGTGCAAGGTTCTATCACCAGTTGCTTCTACATGGAAGTCCCATGGACCTCTTTAATTCAACCTGTCCAAAGCAGAACTTATTATCTTTTCCCCACAACCCATCCTTCCTTCTAAATATTCCCTAAATTTTGTCAAGGAGAGCTTTGCTTTCCCTGTCACCATGTTTGCAAGTACTCATCACCTCATGTTCAATCAGTTGCTCAGTCTTGTCAATTCTTTCTCCTCAACATCTCTCACATCTACTCCTCCCTATTCACTCATACCTTAGTTCAGTACCATATCACATATTGCTTAGACTAATGCAATAGCTTCCACTGCCTCAATGATTTCTCCTGCCAACTCTACTCTCTCCATAGCTGCTAAAGTAATATTCTTAAAGCTCAGATCTGACCATATTACTCCTTTGATCAAGAACCTTCAGTGTATCCCTACTCTCTTTAGGATGAAATACTTACTTTTCTGTTTAATATTTAAAGCCCTTCAAAATCTGACTCCATCCATATTTTCCAGTATTATTACATATTATCTCCCCTCATGCACTTTACGTTTTAGCCAAATTCATCTTCTTTGTGTTCTCTGTATGTGACTCCATTTCCCAGCTATGTATCTTTGTAGAGTAGGAGCTATCCTCCAATTCCTGGAATGTTTTACATTCTCACCTTTGTCTTTTGCAACCAGTGCCCTCCTTCAAATCTCAGGTCAAGTGCTTTGAGGCTTTTTTCCTGATTTCTGGAGAAGTTAGTGCCATTCCCCCGTTCCCCCAAATCACTTTATTTCTTTTGCACATATCTGGTATTTACTTATCTGTGAACTTGTCATATGAATGAGTGAACAACAACAACAACCCTTCCCCCTCCTTCCCATCCCCCCACCAGTTTTTACGTGCTTTGTGTGGTCCAGGAATTGGTGTTAAAAATACAAATAAGGTGGTCCCTGAGCACAAGAAGCTTATATTATAGTGGGTAAGATGATACAGACTGTGAAACTAGAGTTGGAAAAAGAGTATGTGCAGCACAGAATGATACAGTTTGTTGTTGTTGTTTGTCCTTCATTCTTGAAGAGGACCATGACATCAGGGGGCTCATACCAAGATGTAGAAGTGAATTAGATTTAAGTGAGGAAGGGCTGGGCAAAGTCACCAGCTTCACTCTCTCCTCCAGGGCCATCTAGAGTGGCAAGATATAGTTCAGGATTACTGGAGATGGCCCAGGATGCAGTGGGGGACCTTGGCCTTTTCAAGCTGAGGTCTTGAAGCTACTCAAGAAGTGATGAGGTGGCTTTGTATTAGGCAAGATTAGGCAAACACTCCCCTATCTGAGAGCAAAGCCCCACATGTCAGCAGTCAAAGTTCTAGACTCAAAAAAATTCAAGACTTATTTTTGTATTTTGCATGCCTGGCAACTAGTACAGTATTTGGCACGTCATAGATGCTTGATAAATGTTGTTGATTAACTGATTAATTGCTAAGTAATGAGCTGTTTACAGCATTCTTTTGATCTATCTGCCTAATAATAATCCTATTCAAAAAAAGAAACGTTTAATTTGATGTTGTTTGTTCTTTATCGATGATTGCTGCTCCATTGAGATTCTTTTCTAAAAACTGGAATCAAGCTCACAGTCTTACAGTTTAGCGGATTCAACTTTTTAAAAAAATGGTAACATTAAGTTTGCTCCGTCATTTGTCTTTCACTGTCCTAACTCAACTTTCTTATCTGTAAAATGAGCTGGAGAAGGAAATGGCAAACCATTGAGTTTCTTGGCAAAGATACTAGAGTTGGACATGACTAACTAAATTAAAAAAATCCCAAATCAAGATGAATAGCTGACATCTGTACAACATTGAATTATTGCTGATATTATTTAAGAATCTTCAAGGGTTAAAAATCTGGTCTATTGAACACAAGTTCATTTCCCATTCATACTGGATTTCTCTCTAGGATAATTTTCTTTCCTTGACATTTGCTAACAAGATTGTCTGTAATTCCATAGGAAAATATAGTGACTAAATAATTTGGGCCACATGACCATTCTTTTTGTTTTTTCCAAGCATTTATTGTTTTTATTTTTTTAATTAAATTTTTTATTTTTAATTACAACACATAGTTTTACATGTTCTTGAGTTTCAAATTTTCTTCCCTTCCCTCCCTTCCCCCATCCTCCCCAAGACAGCATGCAGTCCAATACAGAATCTACATAAACCTTCACTTTAAACTTATTTACACAATAGTCAAGTTGCAAAGAAGATTTATGACCAATGGAGTGAATCATAAGAGAGAAGAAACAAAACCAAAAAAAGAGGAAAAAGAAAACAAAAAAAAGAGAGAGAGCAAATAGTTTGCCTCAATCTGCAGATTCCACAGTTCTTTCTCTGGAAGTAGCTAGCTTTTCACATCATGAGTCCTTTGGAGCTGTCTTTGAGCCTTGTATTGCTGAGAAGAGGTAAGTCTATCAAAGTTAGTCATCACAGAATCAATATGTCTGTGGTTGTATATAATATTCTCCTGATTCTGCTCCTCTCACTCAGCATCATGTCATGTAGGTCTTTCCAGGTTATTACAAAGTTCATATCTTCCCCATTTCTTATAGCACAATCTTATTCTATTACATTCATATACCACAACTTGTTCAGCCATTCCCTAATTGATGGGCATCCCCTTGATTTCCAATTCTTTGCCATCACAAAAAGAGCAGCTATAAATATTTTTGTACATACAGGTCCCTTTCCCACTTGTGTAATCTCTTTGGGATGTAGCCCTAGGAGTGGTATTGCTGGGTGAAAGGGTATGAACATTTTTATAGCCCTTTGGACATAGTTCCAAATTGCTCTCCAAAATGGCTGGATTAGTTCATAATTCCACTAACAATGTAACAGTGTTCCAATGTTCCCACATCCTCTTCAGCATTTATCATTTTCCTGTTTTGTCATGTTAGCCAATCCGACAGGAGATATGTGGTACCTAAGATTTGTTTTGATTTGCATTTCACTAATAAATAGTGATTTAGAGCATTTTTCATATGCCTATAGATATCTTTAATTTCTTCCTCTGAAAACTGCCTATTCATACCTTTGACCATTTCTCAATTAGGGAATGATTTTTATTCCTATAAATTTGGCTCAGTTCCCTGTATATTTTAGAGATGAGGCCTTTGTCAGAGACATTGGTTAAAAATATTTTCTCCCAGTTTTCTGCTGCCCTCCTAATCTTTATTGCATTGGCTTTGTTTATACAAAAACTTTTCAGTTTAGCATAATCAAAATTATCCATTTGCATTTTATAATGCTCTCTATTTCTTGTTGGGTCATGAATTCATCCCTTTCCTATAAATCTGACAGGTAAACTATTCCTTGCTCTCCCAAATTGCTTATAGTATCAGCCTTTATTCTTAAATCATGTACCCATTTTGACTTTATTTTGGTATATTGTATAAGATATAGGTCTATGCCCAGTTTCTGCCATACTATTTTCCAACTTTCCCAGCAGTTTTTTACAAAATAGTGAATTCGTAACCCAGAGGCTGGATTCTTCGGGTTTATCAAAGGGTAGATTGCTATAGTCAGTGACTTTTGTGTCTTGTGTACTTAACCTATTCCACTGATCTACCACTGTTACTTAGCCACTACCAGGTAGTTTTGATAACTGCTGCTTTATAGGACTATGTGATATCTGGTATGGCTAGGCTACCTTCCCTAGCATTTCTTTTCATCAATTCCCTTGATATTCTGGACTTTTTGTTCTTCCAGATGAATTTTGTTATTATTTTATCCAGCTCTGTAAAATAAGTTTTGGTAGTTTGATTGGTATGGCACTGAATAAGTAAATTAACTTAGGTAAAATTGTCATTTTTATCATATTAGCTCAGCCTAACCATGAGCAGCTGATGTTATTCCATTTAATTAGATCTGACTTTATTTATGTGAGAAGTGTTTTGTAATTATGTTCATATAGGCCCTGGATTTGTCTTGGCAGGTATACTCCCAAATATTTTATAGTGTCTACAGTAACTTTGAAAGGAATTTCTCTTTCTATCTCTTGGTGTTGGGCTTTGTTAGTAGTATATAGGAATGATGAGGATTTATGTAGGTTTATTTTATATTCTGCAAATTTGCTGAAGTTGTTTATTATTTTGAGTAGCTTTTTACTTGAATCTCTAGGATTCTCTAAGTAAATCACCATATCATCTGTAAAAAGTGGTAATTTAGTTTCTTCTTTGCCTATTCTAATTCCTTCAATTCTTTTTCTTCTCTTAATGCTAAAGCTAACATTCTTAGTGCCAAATTGAATAATACGGGTGACAATGGACATCCTTGTTTCACCCCAGATCTTACTTGGAATGCATCTAACTTATCCTCATTACATATAATGCTAGCAGATGGTTTTAGGTAGATGTTATTTATAATTTTAAGGAAGACTCCATTTATTCCTATGCTTTCTAGTGTCTTTAATTGGAATGGGTGTTGCATTTTGTCAAAAGCTTTTTCTGCATCTATTGAGATAATCATATGGCTTCTGCTAGTTTTATTATTGATATGATCAGTTATGCTGACAGTTTTGCTAATATTGAATAAGCCTTGCATTCCTGGAATAAATCCTACCTGGTCGTAGTGTATTATTCTCATGCTAAGCTGCTGCAATCTTTTTGCTAATATTTTATTTAAAATTTTTGCATCAATATTCATTAGAGAAATTGGTCTACAATGTCCTTTCTCTGTTTTGACTCTTCCTGGTTTAGGTATTAGTACCATATTTGTGTCATAAAAAGAATTTAGTAACTCCTTCTTCACCTATTTTCCCAAATAGCCTATAAAACATGGGAATTAATTGTTCTTTAAATGTTTGATAGAATTCACATGTAAAACCATCTGGCCCTGAAGATTTTTTCCTAGGGAGTTCTTTGATG
>CM053622.1:378707869-378732782 GCA_028646595.1 Phalanger gymnotis
CTAATCTTAGTTTCTTAATTATAGCATATTATCCAAATGGACTTTTATTTAATTAGTTACCAACATTTTAATTTCCTTCCTTCCTTTAAAAAATTAACTACTTTTTAATCCTTGTCTATGACCTGTAAATATATATGTATACATACACACATATATGTATACAGATATACATATATACACACATATATATCTCTCAAAGTGTAAAAACACATAGTACATATCCTTCTCATTGTCCCTAACAACTCCAATTAGTTATGAAGGGTACAAATATAAAGGTGTCATGATGGTGTCAATGATAGGAGTAGGTATTATGCTAAAAGCTATACTTAGTAATGACCATTACCACTTTGACTCTCTGCTGGCTGAAAGGATATTACATGATCCATCAGTTACTAACCCATCTGAGATTGGTGTATGGTATACTGTTTGGTCATTAGATGGTATGCCAATGACCCATGAGTATTGCCCTATTCCTCAAGGCTCCAGCTTTCTTATGTGGCTGGTGATAGAGCTGGCCCCATGTTAAATGGAAATCTAGATGATATGGCCTGGTACATGTTTAAAACAACCAAAAATACAATAGCTTTCTCCTTATCTCTTTTTGAGTCTCAATTTCCCGTGTCTTGGATTAACTTGTCAATAATGGCTTTCCCCCTCAAACTCATAGGATTAAATAATTTCACTGTTAATGGACATTCAATTTAAATTAACACAGGTGGCATTGGACAATCACATAAAGTTAATGCTTCAAAAGCAGATGGTGATGATATTGAAGCTTGGGTTGATTTCTCCTTTTTCTCTCACTCCTCCCAGTTGGTCTGAGAGCAAGTGGAAAAGTATTGAGCAGTTGAAAAAAACTAGGGAGAACTTCCATAGCAAGCATTCAGAGGAACTGAAGAAGAAAGAGAAACCCTGCCCTAGAATACCCCCTTATCTTATTCTGTTGGCTGTTGTTATCTGCTGGGACCCAGGAGGTTCTTTGCATGCCCAGCTTTTGTCTCTGCCCTGCCATGCCTCTATTTTATTTAATTGATGCCAACTCCATGAATTGCCTCACTAAATTCTCCTCATTCTTGCTTTGCTTCTTTACTGCAGAAAGCACACCTGGATTACTGAGGTCTGTGTGGCAAGTAAAGCAGGGAGTCTCAGGATTGGCTGCAAAACAAAGGGGGAAAAAACTTTCATTCATTTGACTAGAATTTTATATAGAGCCAGACTTAATGAGGATCTAATCCAACCATGATCCAAATCTTGAAAGCTAAGCATTAGGATATCCTGAATAAGTGATGAGCACTCCTTTACCTGAAGACCTTCATTAACTGAGAACTCATTAACCTCTCAAGATAGTCTTTGTCATTTAAGTTATAACTTTTAAGAAATTGCCTCTTCTATCAAAACTAACTCTGTGTGCCTGCAACTTCCACCCATGGGTCCTAATACTTCCCTTAGGAACTAAGCAGAATCGATGTCATCTTGCTTTTCCACAACAAATACCTAAGTCTTATCTTGGCTTGTTTTCTCATTATGTGTAGGGCTGTAGGGGGAAAATATGAGGACAGCCCTCTACTCAAATCATATAATCTGAGAGGTGGGAGAAGTACATGAAATCATCCGTTGCAACAACAACAATAGTGAGTGATTTCTGAACATCCTTGTATGTTCTCTGATTATTCCTACTCATTTACATGCTATTTCTCCCTTCAGAATGTATCCTCCTTAAAGGCAAGAACTATTTTCACCTTTCTTTGCATATCTAGCACTTAGCATAGTGTCTGGCGTGTAGTGAATGTTTAATAAATACTTGTTGCCTGCCAAATGATAATTAAAATGGAGTAACCAAAGTAATTTTGGCAGAAGTGGTGATTTGGGTCATCTTTGAGTGATCTGAAGAATTTGGCCCAACAATCCACGTAGGAGCAATCAAGTGCATGAAGACCAGCTAGTGTCCAGGCTATGTTATACAATAGTCCAGCAATATATGTATCTTGAGCACACATAGAAAATATAACAAAGTGGTCCTGGAATTGAACAGTAAGAAAAGAATGGTCTGAATTGCACATGGGGAAGTGCTGAACACTTCTCATGGCTCCAAGCATCTTACTGATTCAAAAGTCCATCTCTTTATTACAAGTATTTTTCTATTGAGGTTTTATGGATAGAAATATGGAATACTATTATCCTTGGTGAATCAAAATTGTGGATCAACCATAAGATAATGAAGAGACACAGTGGACATGACTAGGCAGCAGCATATTACTAGTCAGAATCCATGTGTTGTACACAAAACCAGTAGACCAAGGGAAAGGGCCCTAGCTCATTGGGTGGACGATGGACAAGAGCTATCCAGGATGAAAGGCATGGGTTAGTTATGACCCACAGCAAGGGAGGGAACACCTACATGATGAAATCATTGATCCATCATGCCTAAATATGGCATGAGCTATAATTGATTCAGTTGTGGTGAATCTGGACAGAGCAAGTAAATTAATTTCCTCAAAGCGAGTTTTCTATTTTCAAGTCTAGCGTTCTTTTCACTATGCCACACTGCTGTTGCCCCTAGGCCACACAAAACAAAATGCTGAACCAAAATCAGACATTCTGTTATGACTCCAGGCCTTCGAATGCTCAGAAGGACACTTCTGGTAGTGGCAGCTTTGCGTTGTAATACAACCCAAACTCATCCTCTCCATTTATTTTCTTATTTTGCTCACAGGCTTTGAAGGTAAAGACATTTTTAGCACCAACGATCTTTCCTGGAGGAAAGAATCATTTTTATTCTGATAGAGTATCCCCTATACTAGTCTTCCAGTAGGTGTTCTTACCTAATTAGTTGTAATTCAGAACAATTTCATAGCATTATTTAAGAATCACAAAGATAGACTGCTGCTACTACCATTGTATTTCTGCAAGAAGATGATCAAGGAGAACCACTTTATGATTATTAAAGCGAACACTTTTTTTTTCTATCTTGGAATACAGAAAATGGATTAGAGTGAGAACACCTAGACTCTTTTTACTTAGAAGTCATTTTCTTTTATCACTTGCTGAGTGTATATCTATTTTTGAGAAATTTCATGTTGTGTTAACTATGCTTTTTTTCTCAACAGTGGCCACAGAAATAATAGGTTTGAGAAGGATCTAGATACTGCCTATTTCTTTCAAAGCCACAACAACAAATTCCTCTGGACTTTCATCCAAAAAAGAAAAGTAAAGGTTGGTGTAGACAATAATAGGAAGCATGCAAACCCATGCAAACCCAAGAATTTCTTCTTCCTGGAGGGCTTCTTCCCCTTGTTTTTTTTTTTTTTTATTGTACCTATTATTTCATTGATTTAGGAGATTCCAACTGAAGAAATTACTTCTACCATTGAAGATAGATTTGTTGCTGTTCAGTTGTGTCTGATTCTTTGTGACCCCTTTTGGGGTTTTCTTGGCAAAGGTACTGGAGTGGTTTGTCTTTTCCTTCTCCAGCTCATTTTACAGATGAGGAAACTGAGGCAGACAGGATTAAGTGACTTCCCCGGGGCCACAGTTAGTAACTGAGTGGATTTGAACTCAGATCTTCCTGACTCCAGGCCCAGCACTTTAACACTATGCCATCTAGGGACCCATGGAAGATGGGTACCTGTTCTGCTATGTAAAGTCTTAAAAATTTGCCTATACTACTGAGCATTTAAATGATTTGCCTTTGAATCAGAAATGTGACACAAACTCGGTTCTTGGTCTTCTTGATTCCAAGGCCAACTCTCTTCCCTAGGAGATTCAACTTCTCAGGGTCACACCTCACTTAAATAGCTGACATTTACATAAGAGGAAGAATCCCTTAGACCCAAACCATGAGTGCCTTAAAATATAAATATAAATATATATATATATATATGTATGTGTGTGTGTGTGTGTGTGTAATTTTAGTTTTGCTGTACTTGATTCTTAAAGGGGTCACATGGAGGAGACAGAAAATATTGACTAATCTTCACTTATATTCCATGCCAGATTACCTTTTGGTTGACATTACCATGGCAGCTTAGGAAGTTAGATGGCACAGTGGACAGAGTGCTGGCCTTGAAGTCATGAAAACCTGAATTCAAATTCTGCCACAGACCCTTACTAGCTGTGGGACTCTTCAGCAAGTCACTTAACCTTTCTCAGCCTCAGTTTCATCATCTATAACATGTGGATAAAATAATCCATATCAAATTGCTTACCTTCTTAAGGAAAAATGAGGGGTGGAAAGGAGGGAGAGAATTTGGAATTTAACATTTTTTTACCTGTAATTGGGAAATATTTAACAAAACAAATAAAAATATATTGTACAACTACAAATGGGGGTAATAATATCGCCTACCTCACAAGATTATTGTGCAGATCAAATGAGATCATATATAAAGTGCTTTGTGAACCCTAAAGGACTCTATAAATGCAAGCTACATGTACCATTATTAAGTACAATATTTCATATTTCCACTTATTTTTGAACTGTTTCTTTTAGTTATTTGAATCTTTCATTCCCCCCCTTCCTTGTTTCCATATGGACATGAATTTGGGGTCCAAATGTACTCAAACTAAGTTTTGTAGCTGTGATGACACCTGATTTACTACCTACCTCAAACACTTCATACTTTGCTGGACACTAGATGTACAATCCAAGAACATTAAGCTAATAAAGAACATAGCCTCAAAGAGTAAAACTGCCAAGATATGATTCCATTTGTTCCTATTTCATACTTCATGATAGCAAAACTTCCTAGGCCCAAAGGGCAGGGAAATAAGCCAGATGGTCCCATTTTGTCTTTTCCTTCTAATGTTAAAAAGATGTAATCAGATAGTTTATGATGCAATGTAGTGACTATAAATTTGATGTGTTGGATACAAAGGTGGGAAAGAAATAATGTTTCTTTCCCAGGATTGAGACAACTTTAATCACATTATTGAGATCTAGAGAAACTTCTAATAATTTAAATAGCTATATGTGTATTTAGGTAGACAAACTGCTGAGCTAGTAATAAAAGATTTTTTCAAATATTATAAGCATACAAGTCCAAGTGGTAAGGAAGGCTATCATGATTTAATGAATCACATTCTAACTGAATGTCAAGAAATATTTCTTAGGTGACCACTGAGAGGTTGGAGCCTCCTTTCTCAGGTCACTGAAAATTGAATTGCATCAACACTGAGCTGAAAACTGAGAGTGACCTTCTTCCAAATATATTAAACAGGAGATAGCCTGAATGATTTATTTTGATTTCTTTCAGAAGTCTTTGGCCTCTCTGATTGGAGGAGGAAATCTTAGCTTGTGTGGTAATATGAGTTATCCCCTGAGTCGTGGCTAACACTCTTGAGGATGTTTGCAAAATGTGTTACTGTGGTTATGAGTCATCTTCCTGGTTATTGTCAATATCTCTTCATTTCCAGCTGGTAAAGGAAGATGAGTCATAGCCACTGGAATTGAAGCAGCACATTTTGGAAACACATTTTCAATACAGGTTTTAGCATCAGAACAATAAATTTCTTTTTTTCCCTCAAGAACTCTTCCTCTTTTCTTATGGCATATCTGTTATACAGACACTTCTTATGTTATCTATCCGAGGGTTTTGACAACAAAATATTTTAATAGTTGTCGATTTCCACTTAGCTAGAAACTTTGAATTCTTTAGATATGGTGGGTGTGTCCTTCTAAGTATGAGTAATGCTAGAAATATGTTTTCTATAGAAATCAAGGTCAAATTTCTCATCCAACGGTGCTCAATGGAAGGATTCCCCTGTGTGTTGCTTATTTTCTCCACTCACAAAACACTCTTTTCCTCTATCAACCTCTTAAGTCATAAATAATCTTAAGTGATATAGTATATGTAGCGATTTACGTATTTTTACTTTAACCCAAGAGATCAATAAGTTCCTTTTGTAAAGATCTCATTTCTTTTGATTAATTCTGTTAAGTAAAAGTGCTTAATAAGTAGTTAAGGGCAACTAGGAAGAAGCTGATCTCTTTTTTTCTTTCATTCATTGTTTCTCAAAATTATTATGGCACCACCGTGATGTATATTCCCTAATTTTACTCTTGATTTTTTCTTAATTTTTCATTTATATATTTAGTTTTTACATAACCTACATTTCACAATATAAATAACACATCAACCAAATGTGACAGTATGGGTAATGTTCCCCACTCATAGTTTCCCAACTCTCTAAAGTGAGGAAAGTATATTTTCTCATTTCTTCACTAGGGCCAAACTTGGTCATTATAATTTTACAGTATTGTTTTATTTTTGTTTCCATTTATTTTGTTATGGTCATTGTGTATATTGTTTTTTCTGGTTCTATGTATTTCATTTTATGTCAGTTAATACTAGTGGCCTTTCTTATTCTGGGCTCATTACTCCAACCCTTGACAAGCACCAGGTAATTGATTCCACATAGAGTTTATAGCATTTATTGTGTTTGCTATGTGCCAAAAGATTATGACAAGTGCTAGGAATACAAATATAAGTAGGAAGAAAGAATCCCTGTCCTCAAAAAGCTTACATTCTAATGGGGGACGGCCACACATAAAAGGAAGCTGAAAAGGGGGAACAGGACAAAAGTTCCCAGCAAGGGGTCATGACTGGCTTGGACATCTTCCTTAAATGGAGTTCCTGGTGAGAGCAACCTAATTAGAGGGAGATGCCATAGGAATGCTGAATATTTCCAAGGTGTGAATTCCAGGGATGACTTGAGACTTCAGGATGCAGAGCTGTGGCATGGCAAAGTAAAGCTTCTGGATGAAAAACTGGAACATGGTAGAGGAAGGTCAGAGAGAAGCCCGGAGTGTTCCTAAAGGGTTTCTATTCCGGTCACTCATAAACACACTTCTAGTATGCTTCCCATTATCAATCAACCAGCAGAACTCTAGTTTTCAAGAGGGAAAATAGTGCTTACTAAGAGAGTAACAGGAACAATGATAGCCTTGCAAACCAGGGTTGCATTTTCTCCTTGCAAACATAAAGTCCCTGGGAAAAGTGGGCTCACATTTAAGCCACAAAGATGAATAAGGCACATGGATAGAGAACATGTGGTACTGGGCAGAACCTCCAGGCTCCTGGAAGAGTCTTTTTCACTTTGTGAAGTCTTCATGATGTCCCCTTAGGTGTAGCTCTATGCTGGGCTTTGAAGATCAGTAACTTTCTAGAATTCATAGCTAGTATTTCTCTCTGCCCCAAGATGTGATGATCCCTGAAATTGTCACCTTCACTGGGGAACCTCCATCTACAGTACTTCCTCTGTTGTAGTCACTACCACTACAGAGAACTCTACTAACAATTGCAGCATTTGGTGGGATCTCTGAAACCTCTCCTGGTTATTTGGACAGTCTCCTCTGGGATTATTCATTCACTTAAGATTAGAAAAGAAAAAAAACATGAAAGAAACAGAGGTGGCATGCTCAAGGACACACGATACCTTGATGGGAGACAGGACAATCACTCTTCCTGCCATCTAGCAGCTCACAGCTGTTCTGCTTCATTCATTTCCAAAACTTCCTGTGAAGTAATCGTTGCAAGGTGATGTTACCATCGCATGATAAAAGCAGGAATGACATAACAGCTTTAATTTTCTTGGAATCAACCTCAGAGGCAGAAGAGACCTTTCAGGTCGTTTGAATCATCCCCCCTGTTTTATAAATGGAGAGCATCTCTTCCAGCTACATTTATGCAGGTGTGTGGTAGGTTGTACATTTCCTACATCATTTTTTTCTTCATCATTCTGTTTGACTTTACAGGATTTTTCAGTCAGCACATGAAAACAAAACAAGACATTTCTTAATCCCTTGGAAACACTAGGAATACTATAACTGAAATTAGCTTCATAGATCACGTAAGAGAGTCATGTTTTTTCTGAAGGTAATTTGTAATTAACCCCCTCCTCTCACAAACTGGCCAAAGACTGGCCTTGAACATTATTTGATCAGCCCAAAATACAGTATAAATCCAAAAGAAACCAGAAGCTGCCTGACTGTGACACATGTCCTAAGGAGAATGTAGTATTCCAAGTTTCTGTAGCAAGGGTCAGTACTTAATAGATATTGAGGTACAATTAATAACCCTTTAAAAACTTGGGTAGGAAACCCCAGACTGAAGCCATATACCTGTTTGTGAAATGTGTTCATGTATGCAGTTGCACGTAGATAATATGATTCTCTAACATTTTAATTTTTTTCTTGGATAGTTGAAGACCTAAGCAAGGCTTTCAAGTATGTTCCTACAAAATTCTCTTGCTATTTGCTTTGTCTTTAGAGACAGAAGTGGGACTTAATTGCAAAGAAAAATGATTCTATTAAATAACAAAACACAGCTCTTAGTTGGGTTAGCATTTTTTCCTGAATTATCTGGAAATAATGTTAATGGCAAGTATTTGGAAAGCCACTTTTTTCACATGAGACCAGTCCTTTCAGCAACACTCTGATACATTTTTTCCATTGGAAGCTTGTATGTTCTCCAAATCACTTTCTATCTGAAGATATAAATGAATAATATAAAAATAATGAAATGCATCAATTTGTAAAATATTCCATTAAAAAAGAAATGTTTAGATTTTGTACAAGCAATCTTTACCTATGAATTTAATATTCTAAATTGAGATGGGTTTATGTTTATGTATATATGCTAATCAGAATGATAGGGATACTGTTTTAGGATTATCAAAATGTTCTTTTTGCATGCTACCTTTTTGTTCTTCATAATCATACTCAGGCAGAGAGACAGTTCTGAATGCTTCACATTAGAGTTTTCATTATGGTGGTAGAGAATCTGACCTCGGACACTTACTAGCTGTGTGACCCTCTGCAAGTTGTGTAAGCTGTTTGCCTCAGTTTCCTCATCTGTAAAATGGGGGTGATGATAATAGCACCTACCTCCCAGGGTTGTGGTAAAGATCAACCCAGGTAAAAATTGTAAAGCTCTTACTTATCACAGGGTCTGGCACATAGTAAATGCTATATAAATGTTGGTGATTATTGTTGTTGTCACTAAAAGAGACAAATAGGAAGTGAGATTAGAGCTACTCTGCTTATGCATTCACATCTGCCATGTGATGGGTTTGCAGTTGGACTGCATCTCTGTAGTAACTTTGTAGATCTAACTAAAGTCTGGATGTGTGAAAGGGAGTTCAGGGAGGATCTGAAGTCTGGCCAATATTTCTATCAAAAGTAACATGATAGTCTTTGAATCAAGAATGTAGAGCTAAAAGGACCTCAAAGGTCATACCATCCAATCTGTTCATTTTACACATGAAGACACTGAGTCAGCAAGCAGTGATGTTGACCAGGAGGGAGGTCTTCATTGGCCATGCTGTTTTTTACCAAAGTGAAGTAAGGAACTAGTTGAGTCCTTCATGGTCTGGTTTTCCCTTGAATCCCCTACCCCACTTTCTAAATCGAGAGAAGTAGCATTTCAGTGTTTACAAGGGTCGTTTTTCTCTGTCTGCTATTGCTTTTGCCTGACACATGTAATGTGAATTCCTCAGCTTTGGTTGAGAATTTAACTTAATTTGACAACTACTTATTCAAGGCCTACCCTGTACAAGGCCAGGTGCTGTGATTGCCGGGATAAAATATGACTCAGTCTCTGCTCTAAAGGAATTTAATTTCTATTGAGAGGGGAAGGTTATGTCATATGCAGTGAAGACTGTAATATAGGGTGGAGAGTGATGCAGTCAGGAGTACGCTGGAGCCAGGTACACAGGAAAACTGATGGTTAAATGTTCGAGATGAGCATTTATGCCTGAGAGATCAGCAAATACTCTTAAGTCATTATGTTTTGTTGATTGTCTAGACTTAAGAAAGTGATGGAGAAAATGTTTACATTGAGTAAACTTAAATGTGTGTCTTTCATACGACACTATGAAGCAGGTGCTACTATTATCGCTGATTTACAGATGAGAAAATTGAGGCAGAGAGAAATTAAGAGACTTGCTTAGGGTTGCACAGCTTGTAAGTGTCTGAGGCTAGATTGAAATTCAGGTCTTCCTGATTCTAAGCCCAGCATTGCTCACTGTGCCATCTATTGTGTAGGTAGTTGTAACAGCAACCACACTGGCACACCCAGGATGGCTGCTAGCACAGTTTCTTTGATCTGCTTTTCTAGGAAAAACTGCTCAAAAAAGGGTTAACAATCCTACTTTCAGTTACATTCACTAGTTAAGGGGAAAGGTCAGCACTCTGAATGTCAGAGAAAACAGAAGCAGAGAAAATACAGAGAGAGAAAATACAGAGAAAATATAAGCGAAGAAATTAGCACAAAGACCAACAGATAGGACTCTAACTGCCTGATCAAAGCAGTATTGCTGTTCACCTTACATACATTACTAGATAGAGAGAGCCTTTACATCTGAGCAGTTGGGGGTCTGAACATAGGGCTATTCAGCATCTCCACCAGGAAATCAAAAGATCCTTCTCATAAGTGAACTCCCAAAACAAAATACATACATACATATACATATACATACATACTATATATATATATACACACACTTACTTACACACATGCACATATATGAACTTTTGGCTAATAGGCTCGGAGTCAGAAGGTATTGCAACCCTCATGACTCAGTGCCTAATTAGCTTTAGTACCAAAAGGTGTGAAAGCCTTCCTACAAGGAAGCCTCTCCCTAAGCGAGCTCCTCCTTAGGCAAGTCCCTCCCCCAATGGGCTCCATGTGAGACCTATTAATGGGCAGGGAAGATCTCATTATCCCATTAACATTACAGTAGTCTCCTGAGGAAGACTCCACAAAGATTTTTAAGGAAGAGCAACCTGGTCATAGGGAGATTATTTTGGTAGCTGTGTGAAGGATGAAAAAAGGAAGGGAGGACTTCTCTCTGTGTTCCCTAAATACCCATAAAAAACAAACAAATAAACAAAAAACTTGTATTATGTTATCATGCCTTGCTTTTTTCTGTAGGCTTTTTTTTTCTATATGTATGCCTTGTCTCATCCAAGTTAACTGAGAGCTCCTTGAAGTCAGCAATTAGCTTAATTGGGATAGTGACTAAACCTGAGATTTCATTGGTATAGGGAACTCCTTTGTAAATAAACTGTCTCCAATTAAGGTCAGCAGATTCTCTGCAACTTAGAGTCTTACTAAGTTGCTAAGAATACTGAGGGGTTAAATGACTGGTCCACAGCTCTACAATTAATGTATGTTAAACAGGAAAGACAGCTTCAAAGGGGTTAATAATAAGCTTTATTCTAGTCTAGTTTTCTCTAACACGGTATTGCTGATAACAGAAGCACTACAAACTCCTACGGCATTCCCTAATCACTTCTTGAAAGTGACGGTGAGAAGAGGGGTGGGGCAACTACCCCATGTCTCGATGGGGCCAATTGAGACAGGTACAATTTGTGCATCCCCTAAATCCCCTTAAGCCTCAATGGGGGCTGGTTAAAGCATACACAGACTCCCCCCTCCCCCAAGCCTTGATGGAGGCCTATCAAGGCACACAGCATTCCAGCTTGGGCATTCAACCATAAAGGTTCCCCAACTCACTAACTAATGCCCACCTGTTTTATAGGGCAACAGACAAAGAAGGCATATTGCCAACAATAGCCTGACAAGTGTATATCTCCTCATCCCTATATCTCACTGTGTAGTTGCAGTGGATGTTTACAGTTTTGGCACACGTGTTTATATTATTTATTATTATATAATGCTGTGCACTTGTGATAGAGATGTTTTGTACCATGAGCCTGTGACCACATATCTAATGTCTTGGAAACAGAGATTGTTATGGCCATGGATCTTGGAAAACTGAACTCTAAGAAATAATAACAAAAATCCACCTTACTTATACTAAAATTCACCTTACTGACATTGTGGTGTGAAAAAAATGTTCTAAATCACTAACGAGAAATGCAAATCAAAACACCTCTGACGTTTCACTTCACATGCTGCAAACTGGCTAAGATGACATAAAAATGGCTATAGTCAATGTTGGTGGGGTTGTGGAAAGACAGGCACACTGATGCATCTTTGGTAAAATTGGCACAAATGTTTTGGAAAACAATTTCAAATTATGCAGATAAATTGACTACAAATGTTCGTACCCTTTGACCCAGAGATTCCATTATTGTACTTTTACTCCAAGGAAGCCATTGCTAAAAAAGAAAAAGTTCCTATATAAACCAAAATATTTATAACTACTTTTTTTGTGGTAGCAAAGTATTGGAAACAAAGTAGATGCCCATTGATTGGGAAATGACTCAACCAACTGCAGCACATGAATGTAATGGAAGAGTATGGAGCTGTAAGAAATGATGTGTATGATAAATACATGGAAGTATGGAAAGGTCTTCCCTGTCCTACCTTTCTAGTCTTCTTACACCTTACTCCCAAACCTGTACTTTTCAATCCGTTGATAAAGGCCTCCTGGCTGTTCCTAGAACACTGTTTCTTGTCTCTGGGCATTTTCTCTGGCTCTTCCCCATGCTTGGAATGCTTTCCCTCTGCTGCTTCAATTATTGACCTCCTTGGCTTCCATTAAATCTCAACTAAAATCCCACCTCCTATAACCCTCTTAATTCTAGTGTTTAATCTCTTTTAATTATTTCCTATTTATCACGCATACCTTGCTTTGTATATATTTATTTATATGCTGTCTCCCCCATTAGATTGTAAGCCCCTTGAGGGCAGGAACTGTCTTTTGCATTTCTTTGTATCCTCAGTATCAATCATATCATGCTTAGTATTTGCTTATTGAATGATTCATTCATTACATGAACACATGCAGAGAGAATTTAAGCAGAGAAAAGAAAACAATATACAAAAAGACTAAAACAATGCAAATCAAAAGAACAGCTGTATGCTCAAAAGTCAAAAGCAAAGCTTGCTTGTTTTCAATGTATTTTTTGGTTGTGATGATTTCTTTCTTCTGCTTTTTCTTTTTTGTCTTAAAAATGTTATTGGTCATGGTAGTGTTCTCTGAGAGGGGAAGGGGATACTGGGGAATATTATTATGATATAAAAATCAAAAGAAATCAATAAAAACTTATTTAAAAATAATGAGCATGTGGTGATAGAAGTGGAAATAAGTTTGGGCTATTCGTTTCTAGGTGTTTAGCAATAAAAGGGAGAAAAGCGAAAAGACAGTAGCTAGTAGGCAGAGGGGAAGATAAAGTGAATTTCTGAAAAGGCTGAACTTATTTTAGACAGCAGAGGAGTCAGTTAATATAATAATAATAATAATAATAATAATAATAAATAGCAGCCAACATTTATGTAGTCAGATTCTCTACTATGCAGCCTTCAGTGATTATCTCATTTGATACTCACAATAACCCTGAGAGCTAGGCACTATCGTTATCCTCACTTTACAGATGAGCAAATTGAGGCAAATGAAGATTAAATGAACTTGCTGAGGGTCACATGGCTAGCAAGTGTCTGAGGCTGGATTTTAAATCAGGTCTTCCTGCCTCCAGGCCTGGCGCTCTATACACAGTAGCACATAGCTGCAATGAATCATTCAAAAATCATTTATTAAGCTTCTACTATGTGCTAGGCACTACGTTAAGCAATAGAGACACACAAACAATGAATGAAACAATCACTATTTCTAAAGAGATTAAATAAAATGAAATAATTTTATAAAGGAATTAAAGAGGATAAATACAAATAGTTACCTACAAGGTAGTTTGGGAGGGAGGGCACAAACAATTGAGGAAATAAGGTGGAGCTTGACCTTGATCTCTGAGGCAAAGGTGAGGAAGGAATTCACTCCAGGAATGGGGTTGGGGGAGTGATGGGGTATAGGTTACTGATCCTGATGGGATATAGACTCTGGGAACCCCCTTGAGCTCTCCCTGAATTCTTCCCACTTGATCTGGCTTTTCATGCCCAAATCATGTTGTCTGCTACCTCTATTATCTGGTTACCTCTGGATTGCCACTGATCATTTCCCATCTATCAAAATATCTATACCCAAGTCTGTTACCCTAACTCTCCATTGTCTGCCATCTCCAGGTAACCTTCAGCTATTTCCCACTCTTATTCCCATTCCTGAAGTCTGATCTCACCCCAGTGTCCCAGTCACCCCAGCCCCATCAAGATCCTCCCTAAATCCCTCCTCTCATCACTCCAGATGACTTGACCAACTTAATCTTTTTGTATATAATAGACCCATAATCTGTATATAAAGACCCATAATCTTTCTGTATATAATAGCCATTTTGCCTCCATGAAGGGGCTCAGATTCAATCTAGCTCAAGGTTCAATCTGGCATTAGCATCACAGATGCTCAGACTCTTTAGCGTCTACCCAACATAGCCAATCATTAATAAACTTTTTTTTTGGCTGTAAGAAGACTTGGGTTGAATTCATTCAAGCAGGACTCTGCGTGTCAGTATTTTGGGGTCCCGAGCACCCCTACACCTCAACATATGGTTCCCTGATGTCAACAGGAGGTTGTTGTTAATTGTTGTTGTTTGTTCTTCATTCTTGAAAAGGACCATGATGTCAGGGAGGTGATGGCATGACTTGCAAGTGAAACGGATTTACATGAGGCAGGACTGTGCAAAGTAACCAGTCTCACTCTCTCCTCTGAAGCCATCTGGAACCAGTAGCAAGATATAGATCAGGATGACTGGAGATGGCCCTGGTGCAAAGGCAGACCTTGGCCTTTTTAAGCAAAGGTCTTTAACAGGTCTCAGTTTGACTGAGGCAATGCCCATTGGTGATTAAGGCTAGGTAAGAAATGAGACAAAGAATGGCCTCTTTTAGCTAATAAAAAAAAATCAATCATTCTGGGAGGGAAAGACCCTCAGGGTTTCTGGCCCAAACAGAAACAATTACTATTTGCACTCTGAGCCATAGGGGCCCATATAATGACCAGTAAGTGGGGCTTGGGCTGGGTCCTATTATTGGCCAATCAATGAGAGCCAGAGTGAATTCAATTTACAGCATGGTCTTTAAGAAAGAAATCTAGCCTCTAAACCATAAAATACCTTGCTAGGTTTCAGCCATCGAAATATTCATTCCTTTTGGCAGAGCACTTGCAGGTAAGGGTATGGTACCCTATTGTATTGGGAATCAAAATGGGCTCTTAGCACTTATTCAATCAAGTGACCTTGAAGACTTTGGCCTTTGTTTCCTTGATTAAATTAGGAGTCCTTGAAGACCTCCTTGCCTCAAGGGAAAGCCTAGTTTACATGGGTTTGAGTGACATGTTTGTGACATCAGAGGCTTTTAGACCACATGGGTTTAAGTTACATTTTTGTGATGATTTTAGGTCAGTTGGGTGAGTTGCATGTGTGACTCACCTTTGACCCTGAACAAGATATATAAACCCAGAGGTTGGCTTTCTTTTTTGGAGCTCTGAGCCACAGCAGGAGTGGTGCATGACTCTAGGCAAGCCATTGTTATGAGCTCCCCAGCTTTCAAGAAAACCCAGATGTTGATGCTTCTCTGGTAACTGTATATTGTGATTTTGTCAGACAGAAATCTGTTGATCTGTGTTTATTTGCTCTGTTTGTATTTGCTCTGAAGCTCAGGGTGTGGGCTTTTCCCCCTGAGCTGAGTGAATGATATTTGTACGTTGGATTAAAGTAAGATTGTGTTGCTTTCATTAGTAAAGCAGACCAAAAGAACCTGGGCTTGCAGTGTTCTTGTTGTTGGGCTCATGTTGGTTTTTCACCCCCACAGCAGCTGCTAGTCAAATTGTTGAAACACCTATGTAGATAGAGGGAGAGGAAGGAGGGAAGGGAGAAGGGGATAAAGGGAAGGGGGAAGGAAAGAGCAGCTTTGCCCGACTGGAACTGTGAGGAATGACAGTGTAAAGACACCAAGATTGGCAATGGAGTGTCCTATGAGAGTAACAGAAAGGTCAGTGTGGCTGCTTTGAGGAATGTTGGGAGGAGGAGTGATGTCCATTGAGACTGGAAAGATGTTTTGGGGCCAGGATATGAAGAACTTTAAAAGCTGAAAAGGAATTTCTGTTTTATCCTGGAGGCCATAGGGAGCCACTGGAGTTTACTGTATAGGGCAGTGATGTGGTTAAATCTTCTGCTAAGGAAAACCACTTTCTCAGCAGTGTCAAGGATGGACTGGAGTGGAAAAAAAAATTGAGTCATGGAGACCAATTAGGAGAGATGGAATTTGAGGAAGGCGGTAATGGGGCAATGTTATCTTAGAGGATATATTGTTTCTCTAACAGAATGGAAACTCTTTGAGAGCAGTGACTATTTTATTTTATTTATCTTTTATTCACAGTATCCAGCACAGTGTCTGGCGCATACCAAGCATGTAAAAATGCTTGGTGAGTGATTGATTGTTTTTGAGATCACTTAGAGGGGTTAGTTAGCTTTGCAAAAAGAAGGATGACCTCACGCAGTAAAGATGTAGGAGGTTTTGAGGGGCGATGGAAGGGAGATGAAGGAGTTCACATGAAATTTATGTCCTCAGATTGTATGACCTTGGGCAAGTCACTTACAGAGTTATTCATTTAGATTTCAGTTAGCTCATCTTTAAAATGAAAAGTATATGAATAAAATGGAAATATATTTTGTTATAAGGAATGAGGAAACTGATGATTACAAAAGGACATGGAAAAACATGCTATCTGATACAGAGTGAAATAAGCAGGACCAGAACAATTTATGCTGTTACATCAATATGGTAAAAACAAACAATTTTAAGGACATGAAATGAGCAGAACCAAAAGAATAATATATAGAATAGCAACAATGCTGTATAAACAAAGCTTGAGACACTCTGATCAATATTGACCCTGATTCCAGAGAATTAATGGTGGAACGAGCTATCCATTATAGGGAAGTGATTGATTTAGGATGTAGAATGAGACATTTATTTTTGTGTACAACCACGGTGGGGATTAATTTTTCTTGACCATGCATATTTGTTATGAGAAATTGGTTTCTCTTTTCTTTTTTTTGTCCAGAGGGAGGGTGGCGATGAGAGAAAGAAAATACATTCCTGTTAATTTAAAAAAATAGAGAGTTAGGGGTACTACATATGTGGAATGTTCCATGCGCTTTCAGCTGAGGTCATTGTATTATTAATTTTACTTAATTTCAAGACAGGTCCCACAAATGGGAATAATTTGTAAATGTTTATAATATGAAAACAAAACATCAGTAAAACTTAAGAGAACCAAGAAGAACAAACCAGAAAGCCTCTGCCTTTCTGTTCACCTGGTAGGGAAGGGAAAGACTGAAGTTCATCTCAGAAGAACTCTGCAATAAAGGCTTGCTTATCAAATGAGATGGTATTTATGAAGTGCCAGCACTTAGTAGTAGGCACTATATAAATTCTTGCTACTGCTGCTGTTATTAATTACTTCTGGTCAAGTCAGGTCACACTCTAGGATGCAATCCTGTTCAGCTTTACCTTTTTGAGAATTGGAAGCAACATGGGATCTTACCTGTTCTAAGCTTTGCTATATCTGAGGGTCAGCAGAGTTTTCCAAGGAAGAATCAGTTTTTAATTACAGGAGTCCTGCCTTGTTGAAATGGACAGAATGTTACCTGAAAAAAAAAAAAACTAAGGATTGGACTAGATAACCTATAATGTCCTACTAAACTCTAATCACATGATCTCGTGATCTCAGTAAAGTAGGAAGTGAGGTTATTTACTGAAATGGAGTATAAAAGGCAATCAGAAAGAGAGCTGATGGATTCAGAGGGCAGATTAAAACATATTTTCTTCTATTTCTTTCTTTTCATCCAGAAATTTTGCTTGTCCATACTTATTTGTAACGAGTTTTATTTTCCTTGCTTTCTCAATGAGTAGGGGAAGCAGAGGAGTATTAGAATGGAAAATAAAATAAAATTGAATTAAAAAAAAGATAATTAGAAATCCTCCTTCCTTCAGATGTCACAGGAGGTAGAATTGAGGGTTTGAGGAAAGAGAGACTGGTGGGGAGTATGATAAAGAATCCATCAGAGATGAGTAACAATACCTCTGTATGGTAGCAAAGGTCCGGTGGAGATTTGATGACATCAGTTTGTAGTGGGTATAGTTCCAGCCAGCAGGGCTTCATAACTTTGCCCAGTCATACTCAGCACTTCAGGAGTAGGAACAAACTATGATTGGAGAAGACAAATGACAACTGGGACCCAGGGTTAAGGATTAGCAAAACACAAGAAGGACAATGAAGCAAAGGATGCAAAGGTGGTCTATGGTCCTGGAGACAACCCTGTGAAAGGCAAAGGCTTTGAAGGGAAAAAAAAGATTAAGAAAAGAAGAGCATTTCAGGGTTCGAGATCATGGAATCTGGACAGTTTAGTCGTGGGGAACCTGCAGCCTCAAGGCCACATGTGACCCTTTAGGTCCTCAAGTGCAGCCCTTTGACTGAATCAAAACTTCACAGAACAAATCCCCTTAAATAAAAGGATTTGTTCTGTAAAACTTAGACTCAGTCAAAGGGCTGCACCCGAGGATCTAGAAGGCCACACGTGGCCTTGAGGCTGCAGGTTCCCTACCCCTGGTTTAGGATAATGGAGAGGTCCCCAAGGTGACTCTGGTAGAATAGAAGGTACACTGGAGATTATTAGAGTTAAAGAAATTATTTAGCTGGGAGTCTAGGATTATCAATGTGAAAAAAGTCTTACAACTCAGATTTTCTTTAACCACTCAGTTTATTACTCTTCAGTGTCCTATATGCATTCTCTCTTTATCTTAAGAGACTAGCTATAGATATCTCTCTTTTTCTCTCTCTCACATAGAAAATTAACTTCCCATGTCTTAAACCTTGATCACCAGAAGGTAGGTTACCAGATAGTGATTTTTTTTTTACTATTGCAACTGATAAAATAACAAAAATGTTAACTTAAATTTTAAAGGCTTATAAAGCACCTCCCTCCCCTGAACAGTATCATAAGGTAATTAATGCCAGCCAGTGCTTTATCTTCATTTTATATGAGAAACCTGAAGATCAGGTCAACCATGTGCCTTGCCCATTGCTAATAACAATTGAACACGGATCTCTTTGTTCTATGTCCATGGGCTGTGTGATTTGTAGGAGTGGAAGAACTACCCACATGGAAGAAATCATAAATCTCTGAAATTGTACTAATAGTTTTAGACATTCCCCTTTCTTGATGTATTTTCATCATGAAAGTAATCTAACCAATACAGATCTTATTGGTAAATAAGACTAAATAATGGAAAAAAAATGCCACCTGACTCAGGAATACAATGCAGATTCTTATAGAATTTAAATGTCAGAGAAAATGTGCATAAAATCTTTGAAAAGGATATTTCCTCACATCCTCAATTCAATTCCAATTCCGTTTAACACATATTTGCTAAGTGCTTTGTAGGCAAAATGAAAATCCATCCTTGACAACAAGGTACATTCTGTTGTGGAAATTGCTGTTCAGTCATTTTCAGACACATTTGACTCTTCGTGACCCCATTTAGGTTTTGTTAGCAAAGGTGCTAGGGTGGTTTGCCATTTACTTCTCCAGATCATTTTACAGAGGAGGAAACTGAGGCAAACAATGTGATTTGCTCAGGGTCACACAGCTAGTCATGTCTGATGCTGGATTTGAATTCAGGTCTTCCTGACTCCAGGCCCAGTATTCTACTCACTGAGTCACCTAGCTGTTTGTATTACTGGGGAAATACAAATAAACAAACATGATAATTTGAGGAGAGAGAGGAAATTCCAGCCTATGTAAAGAAATAGAGGTGACGAATGGATTTTCAATGTTTAAGAAACAGAAAATAGGACATGATCTAAAGGTGATAGTGAATATGAGGTTATTGAACAGGGGAGAGAAATGGGCAGATGGAATAGAAATCAATGGCATTTTCATTCCCACTGAAACATTCACCAAATAACAGCTTCCTCAAAAAGAAATAGAGGTTTTAACTTGGAATGCCTAGGAAGATATTTAATGTATACAGTTAATATTTTGTCCCCCCTCACCTCCTTTTTATAGTTTAAGTCAATAATCTGTGGCTTTTAGTTTAGGCTACCAATAGACAATATCTTTTTGAAACAGCCAGAAAAAAAAAAGATCAAACAGCATTCATTTTAATTACTCTTCCTTTTATAATCCATGTATTGAAATAACTAGCTTCCTACAATGTCAATTCCTTGTTTCCTTCTTCCTCCCTCAACTTTTTCTTAGATAATTCAAAATATTTTATTTATTTGAAGAAACTTCTTTATCCACTTTTTTTTTGTCACGGAGGCTGGAGTTATAAGTTGTAAACTTCACTTTATTACTTCATTACTACAAGTTTCAGTGACATATTTTCACCTCAATAATTCCTCTAAATTGTACTTTCCTTTAAACTTTTCCTATGCTACATTTACTTATGAATGTATTGGATACTCATGGAGTAAGAACTCATTTCTCCTGGTTGTAGTGATTGGTGCTGTTGCCACATCTACAGTGAATCATCATGTATTTCTTTTTTTTTTTTGTGAGGCAATCGAGGTTAATTGACTTGCCCAGGGTAACATAGCTGGTAAATGCCAAGTATGTGAGGCTAGATTTGAATTCAGGTCCTCCTGACTCCAAGGCCAGTGCTCCATCTACTGCTCTACCTACCTGCTCCCATATATTTCCTTTATAATCCTTATCAGCTCATGTCTATAGAACCAGCACACAATATGTCCCTCTTAGTATAAGATGGGCAAAATTTCTTACTAGGTCATAAATAGAATGGGGCAAGAAATATCCAGATTTGGAAAAAAAGTTCTTTATTGTTCCAGGTCATTCTCAGTCAATCATTATCCAGATAGAAAGGAAGAGAGCTAAAAACCATGTCATTAATATATCTGTGCTTGCTAACTGGATAGCACATTGTGATAACAATGATCATTTTTCATCCAAATTATTCAGTGGGATAAATGCTAGTCAAAGTCAAGGGTTTAAGAAGAGAAACAATTTGGGAAATAATTAGTTCATTAATGAGCTGGTGTCTGAGAATAGGATTTGAATTTCAGTCTTACAGATTAAAATGTAATAATTATGAGCTCCTGGACAAGGATAGAGTGCAAATAACAAGGTCTGTCTTGCCTGGAGTTGTGTGAATCTAATCAAAAGGGATTTTACTTGAAAACAGAGGGAGAGGTAGAAAATTACCTAGTTACATCCATCAAGCTATCTACCATCCAGTGTAGTTATGCTGCTGCAGAGAGTGCAACTCGGATGGGCTGGCCATATCCTTTTAAAGCGGACATATGCTTGCCAAAAAGACTATTTTATGGAAAACTCACGTAGGGCTCACATGATGGCGAGAAGAAGCAACGCAAGGACACTTTCGAGGTCTCTTCAAGAACTTTGGAATTGATTGTGTGACATGGGAGCCACTGGCACAGGACCGCTCAGCATAGTGTGCCCACATCAGAGAAGGTGTTGTGCTCTATGAGCAAAGCAGAATTGAGACACTTCGAAGGATACGCAGGATGCACATATTTGGAATATGCACTCAAAATGTTCACACGGACTATTTATGCCCACGCTGTGGTAGAGCATTCCAAGTTCCTATTGGTCTGATCAGCCATAGTCAGACACATTGAAACTTGACTCTAGCATAGTGATGTCATTTTGGCCTTCTTCGAGAACCAAGGACAACCATCTAGTTATAGTGTAAGTTGTTGTTGTGTTTATCCTTCGTTCTCATAGAGGACCATGACATCAGGGAAATGATGACATGACTTGCATTTGACTTTGATTTAAGTGAGAGAGGGCTGTGCAAAGTCTCCAACCTTACTTTCTCCTCCAGAGCCATCTGGGTCCAGTGGCCTGATATTCACCAGGAGGTCTGGAGTTGGCCCAGGATGCAATGGGAACCCTGGCCCTTTTAGGCTAAGGTTCTCACTTTGAGTGAGGTAATGCCCATTCAGGTAATGCTCTTTAAGAAGTTAATCAAGGGATAGCCCTTTTAATCAAAACTCAAAAAAAGAAAAAATCAAACTGGGAGGGGAAGACATTCAGGGTTCCTGGCCAAAAGAGAAACAGTTACTATTTAGTATTTACATTCACTTTGTGCTAGGAGGGCAGGGACCAATTCATGAGTTCCAGAGTGATTTGGGTTTAAGTCTTAGTTGTTGAGAAAAAAAAAATCTAGCCAGTAAACCTGCAGACTTCACTTCCTTTGGGCAGAGCAGCCTCAGGTGAGGAGAGGAGAAATATAAATGGCTCTGGAGCAGAAAGTGAGGCTGGTGACCTTGCACAGCCCTCCCTCTCTCAATTCAATCTCTCTTTGAGAATGAAGGACAAACACAACCTGTGAGTAGCCTTTCCCTTCCCCTTCCCCTCCCTCTCTCCCCTCGCCTGAGGGTTCTGTGCTCAAAGGAAGTTAATATAAGGGCCTTAGTATAAGGGCCATAGCACTGGAATCACTCATTCCAGAGGAAACAAAATCTAAGAAAAGACCTAAAAATAAAACCCATAGCCTCAGATTATCTATGCACAAATGAACAAGGAGATCAAGAAAAAAAGAAATATACAATTTAATGTTGGGAGGGAAATTTGATGTTGTAGGTAACCTTAAGACGTTTTAATTCAATTTTGTTTTCAGCTCTGAATTTTTTTCCTCCTTCCTCCCTCTCTCCCACCTATTAAAAAGGAAAGAAAACCCATTTACAAATATACATAGTCATGCAAAACATCCTCCTATATTAGCCATGCTCAAATATTAAAAACAAAACAACAGAAAAAGGAAAGGTAAGAAAATATGCTTCATTGAGTCCATTATCTTTCTATCTGCAGGTGGACAGAATGCTTTATCATGAATCCTTTGGAATTGTGGTTGGTCATTGTGCTGAGAGTTACTAAATCTTTCAAAGTTGATAATCTTTTCATGATTGTTGTTATCATATAAATTGTTCTCCTGGTAATGCCAGGGAGCAGAACATTTTCAGGTCACTTTTCATTAGTTCATATAAGTTTGCCTAGTTTTTTTTTTTTTCTGAAAACATTCTCTTCTTAAGTTCTTTAGCATATTAGTATTCCATCACATTTATATGCCATAACTTGTTTAATCACTCGCCATCAATGGGTATCCCTTGTTTCCTATTCTTCTCCATAATAAAAAGAGCTGCTATAAATATTTTTGTGCAAATGAGTCCTTTTCCTCTCTCTTTGTTCTCTTTAGGGTGTAGATCTCACAGCAGGTCAAAGGGTATGAACAGTTTAATAGCTTTTGGGGCATACCATACTTCCAAATTGATCTCCAGAATGGTCGGACCAGTTCATAGCTCCATCAGCAATGCATTAAAGTATCTGTTTTCTCCATAACTCCTCCAGTATTGTAATTTTCTTTTTGGGGGGTCAATTTGGTCAATCTGATGGGTGTGAGGCAATACCTCAGAGTTGTTTTAATTTATATTTCTCAAATTATTAGTGATTTAGACCAATTTTTTTCATACACATTTTGATAGCTTGGCTTACTGCCTTTGAAAACTGCATGTTCAAATCCTCTGACCATTTGTCAATTGAGAAATGGCTCTTATTCTTATGAATTTGGCTCACTTACCTGTGTATATTAGGAACAAATGTTTTATCAGAGAAACTTGTTACAAAGATCCCCCCTTTCCATTTTTCTTCTTTCTCTGAATTTAGCTGCATTGGATATGTTTGTGCAAAATAAATTTAATTCTTTGTCATCAGAATTATCCATTTTACTGCCTATGAACCTTTCTATCACTTGTTTTGTCACAAATTCTTCCCCATCCATAGATCTCACATGAAATTTCTTCCATACTTTACTAATTTGCTTATGTCATCCTTTATGTTTAAATCGTGTTTCAATTTTGAGCTTATCTTGGTTATGTGAAATGTTGGTCTATATCTAGTTTCTGCCAGACTACTTTCTAGTTTACCAAACAGGTTTTGTGTTTTTGAATAGTGAGTTCTTATTCCAATAGACAACAACTTGGATTTATTAAACCCTCGGTTACTTTGCTCATTTGCTTCTGTGGGTCATAGATTTAGTTTTTCCACTGATCAACCTCTTTATTTCTTACCCAGAATCAAACTGTTTTAATGATAATGGATTTATAGCATAGTTTGAGATCTGGTAGTGCTAGGTCTCATTCCTTCCTATTTTTTTTCCATTGATTCCCTTCATATTCTTGACCTTCTGTTCTTGCAGATGAAATCTGTTGTTGTTTTTTTCTAGCTCTACAAAGTAATCCTTTGTTACTTTAATTAGTATGGCACTGAGTAAGTAAATTAATTTAGGCAGTGTTGTCATTTTTATTATGCTGGATGAGTCTACTAAAGAAAAATGAATGTTTCTCTAATTGTTTATATCCGACTTTGTGTGGAACATTTTGAATTGTGTTGATAATAGTTCCTGTGCGTCTCAGCAGATAAACTCAAAAATATTTTCTAATGTTCATAGTTATTTTGAATAGAAAATCTCTTTCTCACTTTTCCTGCTGGATTTTGTTGGTAATATATGCAAATGTCAATAATTTGTCTGAATTTATCTTATATCCTCCAACTTTGCTGAAGTTGTTAATTATTTTGATTAGTTTTTTTATATGACTGTTTAGTATTCTGTAAGGAAGCCATTATATGATTTGTAAAAAAAGTGATAGTTTTGTTTCTTCTTTCCTTGTGCTTATTCCTTCAATTTTATTTTCTTGTCTTATTACTCTAGCTTGCATTTCTGGTGTAATATTGGATAGTCATGGTAACAATGAGCATACTTATTTCACCACTGATCTTATTGGAATGACTTCTAGCTTGTCTCTATTATAGATAGTATATGATATTGATTTTTGGTAGATGCTAATTATTTTAAGGAAAGCTTTATTTATTCTTATACATTCTAGTGTTTCTAACAAGAACGAGTGTTATACTTTAGAAAAGCATTTTTATGCAACTTGAAATAATCATTGCAATTTTTTGAATTTGTTACTAATATGGATAATTATGCTTGTAGTTTTTCTAATATTAAACAGT
>CM053622.1:378743000-378773708 GCA_028646595.1 Phalanger gymnotis
GATGTGAAATTAGAAAAATTAGAAAAACCACTGACCTGGAAAATAGATCCAGGAGAGATGATTTAAAAATTCTTGGACAACCTGAAAGCCATGATCAAAAAAAGAGCCTAGATATCATCTTTCAAGAAATTATCAAGGAAAACTGCCCTGATTTTCTAGAACCAGAGGGCAAAATAGAAATTGAAAGAATCCACTGGTCGCCTCTTGGAAAAGATCCCAAAAAGAAAACTCTCAGGAATATTTTCACCAAATTCCAGAGTTCCCAGGTCAAGGAGAAAATACTGCAAGCAGCCAGAAAGAAACAATTTGAATATTGTGGAAACACAATCAGAATAATACAAGATCTAGCAGCTTCTACCTTAACAGATTGAAGAGCTTGGAATATGATATTCCAGAGGTCAAAGGAGCTAGGATTAAAACCAAGAATCATCTACCCTTCAAAACTGAGTATAATGCTCCAAGGCAAAATATAGATTTTCAATAAAATAGAGGACTTTCAAACTTTTTCAATGAAAAGACCACAGCTGAATAGAAAATATGACTTTCAAATACAAGAATCAAGAGAAGCATGAAGAGGTAAAAAGAAAGAGAATTCATAAGGGGCTTACCAAAGTTGAACTGTTATGTTTACATTCCTACATGGAAAGACGATGTATGTATTTCATGAGACCTTTCTCAATTTTAGGGGAGTTAAATGGAATATAGACAGAGGGCACAGGATGAGTTGAATATGAGGGGATGATATCTAAAAAAAAATGAAATAAATTTATGGGGTGAAAGAGGAATATACTGAGAAAAGGAGAAAGGGAGAAATAGGATGGGGTAAATTATCTCACATAAAAGTGGCAAGAAAAAGCAGTTCTGTTGGAAGGGAAAAGGGGGTAGGCGAGGGGGAATGAGCAAATCTTATTCTCATCAGATTCAACTTGAGGAGGGAATGACATACATCCTCAATTGGGCATCTTACTCCACAGGAAAGTAAGAGGAAGGGGATAAAAAAAGGGGTGATGATGGAAGGGAGGGCAGATATGGGGAGGAGGTAATCAAAAGCAAACACTTTTGAAAATGACAGGGTCAAGGGAGAAAATTGAATAAAGGGGCACAAGATAGGATGGAAGGAAATATAGTTAGCCTTTCACAACATGAGCATTGTGGAAGTGGTTTACGTAATGATACATGTGTGATCTATGTTGAATTGCTTGCCTTCCTAGGGAGGGTGTGTGGGAGTGGAAGAGGGCAGAGAATTTGGAAGTCAAAGTTCTAAAATCAGATGCTTAAAAAAAGTTTTGTTTTTTTTTCATGTAGCTGGGAAACAAGATATATAGGGAATGGGGCATAGAAATCTATCCTACCCTACAAGAAAGTAATGGGAAAAGTGATGTGGTGGGGAGTGTTGTGAAAGAAGGGAGGGCTGACTAGGGAAGGAGGCAATCAGAATATATACCATCTTGGAATGGGGGGGAGGGTAGAAATGGGGAGAAAATTTGTAACTCAAAATCTTGTGGCAACCAATGTTGAAAACTAAAATATTAAATAAAAATGATAAAAAAAAAGAACTAATTATTAATTTATGATCCACCCTTTTCCTTTTATTTCTGCTAAAACCCAACTCTTGAATAGGTCAGTCAGTCTCTGTAGGGCAGGATTGACTTGATGAGATTGCTCCTAGCCCTCAAGGCACAAGCTCCTAAACTTGGGCCGGACCCCACCCAACTGAGATACCTAATTTCTGTTTAGTATATAAACAAAACCTAGTCTGGGAAAGCCTTCTCCTGGAGGAGGAACCCTGTCCTTGGCCCCCTCCTTTAGAGTTCAGTGCAACCCAGTTCATGAAGGAGAAAATTAGCTAGTGAGGTTTACATAGAGATGGCTTCCTCTTGCCCAGATGCCTTGAGGCTGCTGAGTCTTTCAATCAAGCCATGTTCTTGGCAAGAGGAGTTGAAGACTTTTAGCCCACTTCCTCATTAAATGTCTGCCAGTTATAGTTGATTTTCACTTGTCAGGGGAGTTCCCTTTTAGAAGGGATTTAAGGGTTTTCAGAGTCTCCCTTGGAATCTTTGGTTACCAAGAGAAACCAATGGCCATCAATTTTTTGATTGCTGACTAGCCTAATTAATAATACATTAATTATTAATTACTCAAAAATTCTCTTTCTCAGATTTTTATCCATTTAACCCCCATTAGACTGTAAGTTCTTTGAAGGCAGAGAATGTCTTTTGCTTCTTTTCGTATGCCAGTGCTTAGCACAGTGCCTCGTACCTGGTGGATGCTCAACAAATTTTTATTGGTTGATTAAAATTGTAAGTTTTGTCAGTATAAGGAGGACTCTGAAGCAGTGAGGGCCAACATTTTCAATAAAAAGCAGGAAGGAAAAAACATGAAAATTCTTTTGGAAAAATTCAGGTTTATAAATAAGAGAGAGAAAAAAACCAACTTAACACTGCTCTTGTGTGAGTGGGAATGGGCTCTAATCAAAGAAGACTAATCCTATAATTATGCCACAATAAACAGCTATTTTGGAAGGTACGGTGAATGCAAACCTACTTTCCTAATGGAACTGTGCCCTACAAAATGTCAAATAAAAAATAGGTACTATAATCTTAAGAAAAAAAAGTTTCATGAGCTCATCACACATGGTATTTTTTCCATGCTACAGGAAGCTACATGTAGCAAACCAGGTTGACGTTAAAGAAACATTCACGTTTCGGTATAGCGAAAGTTTTAGATATTGTAGTAGTAACATTTACTCACACGCAGAGGAGGCTAGTTCTTCTTTTAAAAGTATTGAAGTTGTTCTTGGGATTTAATTTGCCCAGGGCACTAAGACTTGAACCATTCCATAGCTTCCTGGGTACCTAAGTACCGTAATAGAAGGATTCTTATAGAAGGGATTCTAATAGAAGGGATCCTCCCTCAGACTTGGCATCAGTTAACCACTGTGTCAAATGCAGAGGCAAGGAAGATGCTCTCAATGCTATATCCTTACTAAATCCTTTCCATGCTATGCAACTCCCTTTTATTAGCTGTTTGAAAGTTTATAAATGTCTTATTTAATTTCAATCCAAAATTTGAACTGTTAGATGAACCTGAGTCAAGACTGACCTAAATAAGTACAGAGAAGGTTTCCTATGAGGAGTGTGACTTGTTTTATTGTGTGACAAGAAAGCCACTTCCAACCCTCAGAAAGTGAGTTTGTCTCTGGGGGTTGTCACAGGTAAGGAAAGCAATAGGTCCTTTCTTCATTCATTGGTAAATCACATAGGTAACATTCTATTCTTTTGGGAAGACCTCAACATCAGAAAAGATGAGAGTAACCTGGAAGGAATTCAAGTGAGAAAGAAATGATTAAATAATGGAAAAGTGTGAATAAAAACATGCCAATAGGATGGGTCTGTGACTCCCCAGATTATCAAACTTTTTGCAATGTTCATCTAAGTATGTATCTAATCACACCTTACATATCCCCAAATAGTTGGAAATGATATGAAAATTAGAGACATAGACAGACTTGCAAATGAAAAATATCAACTTTAAATTTTCAGATCAGCACATAGAAATTTGTAAAGTGATTGATATAATGTTGGGACAATTTTTGTTTGCATTCTGAACAATTCTTCCCTTGGGATGTTCATTTTATTTGCCTTGACAAATGTTTTAATAGTGTCTTTACATTAATATATCACCAAGGGTAAAAGACAGACAGATAATTTATTGCTTTTATGACAATTGTTTCCCTGTACTGTCTGGGAAACAAGAATAATATTTGCCAATAATGTCAAAAATGTATAAGTGTGAAAATTAATGTTTCTTTTCAGTGACAACACTGAAATACAGGTTCACACAATATGCCTCTTGAGTTGAAAAATAAGACTTTCCCACATTTTCAATCAAATACTGAATTCACATAGTAAATTGTGATTTTATATTTTTATATATATATATATATATATATATGTATATAAAACTTTCCCCTTTATCTTTCAAGTATATGAAGGTAATGAATATTTGGGGATGGTGAGAGTTAGTGTTGGCTAAATTATGTTATAGTGGCCCTTCAAGAACAGAGAGTGAAATTTTTTGTTATATAGGTAAGGATAACCACAAGCCAAGATATTTGTTTCCATTAACAACTCTTTTACATTGAATATAGAGTGTCCCAAAAGTCCTAGTGAAGTTTTAAGTTATTGAAACTTCAAAACCAGGACATTTGGACATTTTATATCTCCAGTGGTTAAAACATACATTACATTTCACTTTTCTGTCTTATTCAAGGGACTATCTACATTGCTTAGAAGCCACCATTGTGAGTTAGTTGGTTTATAACATATTTATGTATAATGAACCTGCATCTGGGGACTTGTGAGCTTTTCCCCATGGATATATCCTCAACAGCTTTGGGTTAGAGGAGTAGTGAGTCCTGCAAGTGATATCCTAGAGGCCCATGTGAGACACACAGATATCACTTGGCACAAACTTTTAAAGAAGAAGAGATTAAGTAAGGTATAAGATACTACTGTGGGCACAATCTTTTCTGGAGTGAGAACTATAAGTGGCTTCTCCTGACATCTTTGTATGTCAGCAGAGGTCAGTGAAGGGTAAATAATTCCTGTCCTATCTAGCTGATAGGAAAAGAACATGGAGGGTTAAGGATGCTGCCATTCAAACCAAGGTGAAGATTCCAATTCCCAGTGATGACCATAGTTAGTGACTGAACCACCCCTCCTGGTGAACATCAGCAACTGAGAAGTTTTTTCTTAAGCATATGAACTTTCTGCTTCTTTTACATACCTTGGATGATCCCCAATGTTCTATCCTAGGCCCTTTTCTCCTCTAGGCACTCTCTCTCCAGGGAACCTAATGAGTTCTGATTTTTGAAAATATGCCACACACACATAAGTGTGTATATAGACAAATATGTATGGGTATGTTTGTATGTACGTATATATGTGCATGTATGTACATACACACACACACACACACACACACCTCCCCCTGATGAAGATTCCACATCACCAACTGTCTATAAGTTATTTCAAATTGAATATCCTAGGGTCATCTTAAACCCAACATACCTAACTGAACTCATTATCTTTCCCCCACAGTCCTTACTTCTTTCAAATTCCCCTCTCTTTGCTAAAGACACAACTATCCTTCTAGTCTTCAAGGTTCATTATTTTGGCTTTATCCTCAACTTCTCACTCTCTCTCACCCCACATATCTGATCAGCTGTCAAATCTTGTTTCTAAGCTCACAAGATCTCTAAAATTTTACCATTTCTCTCCACTCATGTGATTGGTACCTTAGTTTAGACTCTTATCATCTCTTTCCTAGATTATTGTAAAAGCTCCTAATTGGTTTTCCTTGCATCAATTCTCTCCCTGTTCCAATCTGGCAAAGTATTCCCCACCCACCCTTTAGGCACAGGTCTGATCACATGATTCCTCTATTCAATCAACTCCAGTGGCTTCATGTTGCCTCTATGATAAAATATAATCTGCTCCATGTCACTTTTAGAGTCCTACTCAACCTAGAACTTTCCAGTCTCATTATTATTTTTCCTCCTATACATCGTCAATTTTTGTATTGGTGCCATGTACCATTGAGAAAAAGGTATATTTCTTTCAATACCTATTCAATTTTCTCTAGAGGTCTATCATATTTAACTTTTCTAAGATTCTACTCATCTCCTTAACTTCTTTCTTCTTTATTTTTTTGGTTGGATTTATCTAGGTTTGAGAGGGGAAATTAGACGTATCCCACTAGTATAGTTTTACTGTCTATTTCCTCCTGTAACTCATTTAACTTTTCCTATGCAATTGGAGCATATATTTATATACTTAGTGTTGATATTACTCCGTTGTCTATGGTGCCTTTTAGCAAGATGTAGTTTCTCCATTTACATTCTTTAATTAGATCTATTTTTGCTTTTGCTTTGTCTGAAATCATAATTGCTACTCCTATCTTTTTTTTTTTTTACTTCAGCTGAAGCATAATAGAATCTGTTCTTGCTCCTTAGTTTAACTTTGTATGTCCTTCTGTTTCACATAGGTCTCTTGTGGAATCCTTCTAACTGCCCTAATAATGATAATATTCTTAGAAGTCATCTTCCCACATAGGGATAGAAACAATTTAACTTTATTGAGTCTCTTAGGATTACTCTTTCTTGTTTACCTTTTTATGTTTCTCTTTAGTCTTCTGTTAGAATGTCAAATTTTCTATTCAGCTCTGGTCTTTTCATCATGAATGCTTGGAAGTCTCTATTCTTCCTACATGTCCCAGATCTTTCTTTCCAACTTCTTATATAGTTTTGGGCTGAATGTCTAACTGTGACCTTTTGTTGGCCTTGCCAGTCAAGAACTTGATTTGAGCGCTTATCTTGAAGTTGTTTGGTGGGGAATGTTGGGAGATCTCAGCTGAGAACTTCCTCTACTCCACCATCTTGGCTCCACCCCTGGAAGTCAGCAATAGTCTTCTAATGGTATGCCCTCTTCTAACCTGATCCTTCTCTAATCCATTCTCCATACTGCTGCCAAACTGGTATTCCTAAAACACAGATCTGATCATGCAGTTCCCTACTCAAAAATCTTCACAAGCTCCCAACTCTTGCAATGACAAAATATGAATGTGACATCTGTATCCATCCTCTCTTAACAGTCACTTTGGCTTGTATAAATGTCATGCTTCCTTTAACATCATTGTCTTTTGCTTTTCTGCTACCAAATTCCTTTTCATTTGAATATTTTTTGTTTTTCAAATCTGTTAATTGATCTCTTGGAGTTTTTTCTTCTTTAGAAAAATTCTCCACTATGTTTTTGATTTTCCCTCTACTGCTATTTGTGTTTTTAAATTTTTCTCTGAATATTCAAATTCCTCTTTGAAATACACAACTAATTTTTTTCCTTTTATTACTTTTGAAGCATTCTGAAGCTTTTTTCTTTGCTGTTGTTTCATGATCACAGTGGAACTCAGAAGATTCTCTTTTTTCTTTGGGTAATATTGACTCACTTTTCTTCATTTCATAACATTTGTTCAAAATGCTTTCTTTTCTCTTTGATGTTTTACATATTGTTTCTTATATCTTTGCGATCCTCTCTATTAGTCTGTGGGCTTTTTAAAAATTTAGGCTTTCTCTCTTGAGTTTTTAGTCTTTCAGCTTTTACATTTCCCCCAAATTACTAATTTTGGGCAATTCTTACTTTTTAGCCAGTCCTCTTTCTACTTTGCAAAAACCCTTGAGTCTGGGCTGCCAGGCAGCTTCTGCCTCCTGGTGCCTGGGAATGTAGAATTTGATGGGGTCTGGGCCCCTGCTTTGAGTAATTTTTGTGGGGAAAAGAATAATCACATCTGGGTTTTCTCAGGCCCATTACTTTGTTCTCCTTTAATCCGTGGCTGTGAGCACTGTGCATAGCATGTTTCCTGACACACCCAAATCTTTTATTCTCCCTTCTACTCTCCTCATGGTTTCTCAGAATCAGCATCTTTGTTATGGGGATCTTTTCAGTTGGATTCTGTTAACTTTTTTTTTCTGTTTTTCTGTTAACTGGACCTGTTAACTTTGTGCTCTTTGCAGTGATTGTATGAAAATGGTTGGGGATGGAATAAGGTAGGGATGCTGAATAAGAGCTCTAAATATTAAAGTTACACATTATTCATTCATAAGGTTTTGGTTGTACACTTCAAATCCTACCATCCTATGCCCTCACTCCCTTCGCTTTCCTTTTATGTGTTGTCTTATTCCCTTAGAAGGTAAGTTTCTTGAGGGCAGGGACTTTGTGCTTGTATTTGTGTTCTTAGCACTTGGCACAATGTCTAGCACACAGTAAGTGTTTAATAAATGCTGTTGGCCTGACATGACTTTATACCTATAGTTAGAGTATGAGAAATTTGTAAAAATAAACTGTTTGGACATATTGTTGGTAATATTACTTAGGAAATAGTTTTTCATACAAGTTTTTTTTTATTCTATTTATTTGCTATCAAGTCAACAAAGGCAAAGAAAACTAAAATGGGGGATAAATATTAATTAAGTGCCTACTATTTGCCAGGTACCTGCTAAGTGCTTTATAAATACAATCTCATTTGGTTTAAATGGAGTTCTAAACTAGGCAACACTAAAAGAAATACCATGTAATAGTTGCCAAAGTTGAGGATTGCATGAATCAAGGCATGAGTATAGCTCTTCAATAAAATAGAACTATTGTAGACTTTGAGTTTTGTCTGGCAAGAACAGATTAGAGTAGATCCTGAACCAACTGAAGCATAGCATGAGGAATTTAGTCATTATCTTTTCCTTTAATGATCAGTGTAATTCTATAAGACTTCAGTTTGGCTATTTTATGGCTAACTGTGAATGGAGTTGGAAGGAATGGCTTGACCATGACTGGTTAACATCTATCTATAAGATATATATTCTATATTTTTGTTATTTAGTCATTTTTTCAGTTATGTTCAACTGTTTGTGACCCCTTTCGGGGTTTTCTTGGCAAAGATACTGGACTAGTTTATCATTTCTTTGTCCAGCTCATTTTACAGATACTGAGGCAAATAGTGTTATTTGCCCAGGATCACACAGCTAGTGAGTATCTGAGGCCAAATTTGAACTCAGGTCTTCTTGATTCTAGGACTGTCACTCTAGTCACTGTGCCACCTAGCTGGCCCATATTCTCATTCTCTCTCCCTCTCTCCCTCCTCCCTCTCTCTCTTTCTCTTTCTCTCAGTATTAATTATCAGCATAATTGCATACCAAATTATAAAGAGAAGCTTTATTAAGTTTCTGATTCAGTTCTCCTTATGAATAGCATATTTCTTAGAATAGTGAACAATGAAGAAACATCTCAGAAGTAAGTCTTTTTGACAATATGTGCAAAAAGCCAAACATCAAAGGAAGTCTCAAAAATGTTAATAGTAACTGAACTTCCTTATACTTGTAAATATTCATGTTTGCACTGTACATCATATGCATGAATACTACTGTTCCTGTTCTATTTAGTTTCACTTAAAAATAGATTGCTTGTTTGTGTGATTCCATGTGCTCTTCACGCCCGCCCCCTCAGACTAGTGATTTTATTAATGTAGAGAATTCCCAGGGAGAAACTTCTTCTACCACAAAGATCAGCAACATATTTGTTAACTTGAGAAAATTACCTGGAGCAAAAGTGATTTACCCATGGTCATATAGATAGTATGTGTCAGAAGCAGACCTTGAAGCAATGTCTTGCTGACTCCAAGGCTGTTGTTTTATATATTATGGTATGCCTCTTGTGGGTATGATAAAATCATAAAATAAATATATACTATATTCACAGCCTTTTAAATGTTTGTTCTGTAATACCAAATAGACACTTCCCATCCCCCACACTATTCAATATTTGGCACACATATCTCTTAAATATTTATTCATTTTCTAATATTGACTTCTAGTTTCCTATTACATTAATACTGATAGCTCAAAAGTGAAATGTCACTTTATGAAAAGAATTAGTGATTCATTTTTTTCTTTCTCTCCAGAAATAATAAAATCTATGCAAATCCAGCATTTTTTAAAGCATAGACTCTTCAAGATTTCAACAAGCCGGCAAAACAACTCATGGTAAAACCAAATTAGACTCAGGCCATTGATACCACATCATTTGATAATCATTGCTGCATTTGTGAGCAGTTTCATTATTCACTAACCAGTGAACTTTCAAAGACCCTTTCGTCTTTCGTGTTTGTCTGTGGGAGGAAGTACAGTGGATGAATTATTCACTTGTTAGCTCTGAGGAAGCATTTACTAAATCCCAAGAGGAATTTTAAACAGAGGTCAGGTTTAGGTAGGCTAGCCTTCTGATGTCTCCTTTACCTCTGAGGGGCTGTACACCCCATTTGAATAAAATCATTAATTGTTGCATTCTTGTTAAGGATTTTTTCCCCAAAATGTAACACTTTTGTACTAAATTTCATTAAAAACTTCAATAATAGATTGTTAAATGTACAGATAATTTTAATTTTATTCTATATTTTATTTTGATACAGTGTTTTAGCTATGATTCTTTTCAATCTCTATAGTGCTCTGGGTTTTTATCTGAGTAGGAGTAGTGAAGACAATACGTCAACAAAGCAAATATCAGGCATGTCCTACCACTTTGGAAAGTTGTGATTTGAACCCAGGGTTGGACACAGAGATACCTGTTCAGGACCAGATTAGCTAAGTTCAGACTAGACCATCACTAAAAGCCCATTAAATAGATAATGAATATTGTATTTTTGGCAATACTGAAACCATCTACAAAAATGTGAAAGAATTGAAAAATCTATTTTGATGGTGGTGACAGTACTTTTGCAGTAAAAAGATCTCCGGGTATCTCTTCCCATTCCAGTCACATTTCTTCCAGTGAAAAAATGTGACTCAAAGTTTTGAAGGGAATAAACATTTGTATAGCACCTTCTTTATGCCAGGTGCCATGCTAAGAACATTTTACAAATAATATCACACTTGATACCATTTTTTTTTGATAGTTTATTTGATGCTACATTTGATACTAATGATGTTGAGAGGTAGGTCCTATTTTTATCTCCATTTTACAGTTGAGAAAATTGAGGCAAATTGAAGTCAAATCATTTGCCCAGGTTTTTAGTAAACTATTTTCCTCTGCTGAGAATACACATATACCCTCACGCATACACACTCACACACACACAGTAAGATTGACATTTCCAGAAATTCAAGTGACAGTAAAATCAAAAGTCATTATTTATCAGGACAAGTTTAAGTAGGGAAGAATTATTAAAATGTTAACAAGTTTAACACTGGAGGTGTAAAGTCCAGGTGACAAAGTTTTTATTTTGCAGTGACTGCTTTCTGCCAAGAATAAATAGTGAAATGTTTTGGCTAAATTTGTCAGGATTAAAGGGCTTAGTTTTAGTATCTTACAAGAATGCTGGGAGAATGAATTAAATAAAAGAAAAAACTTAAAAGCCATTGGAAGAAAAGCGTTATTTAAATGATAAGATTTGCTGTTTCATGGGATTTACTATTCCTATTATGACTGTTGTTATTTCCTTTAATACCTTTTGTTTAGTACTTCCTCAAAAAAATTAGAATTAATTGAAAATAGGTGTTTAAGGCTGTGTCTCTGCTGCACAAAAAGTAACTAGTCAATTTAGTGAAAAAATTTAACATATAAATTGTTTAATAATAAACCAAGCATCTGTTGTGTTTCTTCAATTTTGTACTATTTAGATGTTCTTTAGTTACAGACCCATGTCTGGAGAACCAATCAGCCATGGTCTATCGACACGATAGTATTATCAAGCAATCAATTATTATGTTAAACATGTACAAGACACTGCTAATCTTTGTAGAGGATACAAATAGGAAAAATACACAATTTCTGCCTAAGGCTAGCCAATGAGATTCCAAAGGATATTTTATTATTATTGGTGGTGACAGTGTGGTTTAGTGTAAAGGGGAATGGCTTTAGAATCAGAACACCTGAGTTCAATTCCTATAACTGGCCCTTAAACTAATCTTGATATTTGTGAGTATCATGACCTAAAGGAGTAAAAATGGTTCTGTACACCAAATCTCTAAAAGCTGCCCACTCCTTTTTAGTTCCTCTGTTGCCAATCATATGTTGGCTTAGCTTTCCATTCAAGTTAGCAACGAACCCTTCATGCTTGAAGAAGCACTCTAATCAGTTGACATTAAGTCTTTTGGTAGTCATCTTGCATTGGGGCTGCCACTTTTGTTGAATGTGAATATTTACCTTGGAGAAGATAAGTCTGTGATTGGTCCAGCACTCTGTGCCAAGTACTACCTTCATCACTCATCCTGTCCATCTGTTCTCCTTACAATGACAGTCTATTAAATGCTATTACTTATTGTGAGAGTGCATCCACAAAGTTATTTTGCATTTAGGTAAACAGAAGAAGTGTTGGTTACGAGGAAGTCATGAGATGCTCAAGTCTCTAAGTAACCATTGTTCTTGCTTTTTCTGACTCCATTCTTTCCAAGGACTCTTTGCTATGTTTGATAGTCTGTGTCTACTCTGGCCTTAAAGTAACCCAGGACTAGAAACTTGTTCTCTTTCATTTAATTGATGGTCTTCATAAATTTTTTCTTTGACCTCATCAAGGTTTGTCATGGTGGGAGCATATGCACTGATGATGGTGGCATGGCACTTTCCTGCAAGTGGCAACAGCACTTTCATGACTTCCTTACTCCCAGTTGAATGTGGTTGTCTCCTACTGGTGTAATATCTTTAGTAATATGGTCAGGAAAATGGAGGGAGAATAGAGGGGAAGATATTCTTTCTTCACTCCCCAAGTGTGATTTCCTATCTGGGGCCTGAAATTCTCAGCTTCTGCATTTGGAGTTCTCTTTTACCTGACTGACTGGTTCAAACTAGCTTGTTGTTTTTATGTGTAGCTTAAGAGGCATGACTTTGAGCTTCCTCATCAAATCACACAATGTTTCCTGTGTGACATCATCTATCTTTTTCCAATATTTCCAAATCCCTATGATCCTTTCAAATTGATTAAAGACTTATTCGTTACTAGTTATTGTTGATTGATGGAACTACTGATGTCTAGGTCTTCTGGGTTAATAATGGTAGAGATGGCCTCCTACCCTCACAAGTATAAGAAAGACATGTTCTGTTGAGCAAGTGTCCAGTTGTTTTCTGTAGCTCCATTCCAGATATGTGATGAAAAATCTGTATGATATGAATGACATGAATACCATTCATATGACATGAATTACCTGACTTTAGTTAATTACCACCTCTGTTTACTTACCAGAATGCCCACACAGTCTTGCTGTTCTACCTCCATCCTGATTTGAAACATTCTTGTCCTTAATGTTGAGAGGCTTCTCCATTTCCCCTTCTTGATATTCCAATTATAATCCCTCCCCAATCCTCACACTAGGAATTGAGTGAACAAGTTATCTGAACTCAGATGTATCCAGCGTTAGTGTCTAGCCAAAACATTTAACCTGGCACAAGCCCAAAGAGAAACTCTTAAAATGCAGCTTTGTACCTTCCATTTTTCTTGCCATATCTTATCATTTACTTTCCCCTAAACAATAAATGAATTTATAAAGTTTGGTATAATATTCTATTAGATTTCTAATTCTATAGGAAGAAAAACAATATAAACTTAAAACACAATAAAACAAAAAAATATTGCTTCAGAGGTGAAAGTCACAAAGTAGGCACTTAATGAGTGTTTGCTAATTTGAATTTCGCAAATAAAAAAAGCTCATTGTAATAAATGACTTTATGCTGTGCTCTCAAATTTAAGTTATTTCCTCTGAATTTTATAATAGCTTTCTAACGTAGGTATATGTATATTTTATGGTAGGTGGTATATTATTGTACTATTTTACAGAGTATTTTTATACTATTTTACAGATACTTGAAGTTGAGTGAGTATCAGAGAAAGGATTGAACCCATAAATACTCCATCTAGAATGCCATACTGCTTTTTGTATTGTATAAACACAAAGCCTAATACTATAGTTATTATGGCTATTATGATTAATTGCTTAGAATTTCTTTTTTTCACTTTAGCTTCATTTAAATTTGACCCTAGGTCTACAAGAAAAAGCTAATGCATTTAATTTGTTTCAACAGTTTCCCAGTTTAGAGAAATAAATTAGAGTTATAAAAGTCATGAATTCCCAGAAAAGTGTATTGAAATAACTAACATTTGTTCTGTTGCCAGTTATCTCTCTGGCTGCTTGCTTTCCTGCAATTGCAGCCTAGCAATGAGAGGGGTTGGGTGGGGGTTGCTGGTGAGAGAAGAACACCAGTTCTCTGTGATGGACAGCCTCCATAATAGTGCACTTTGCAAATGTCACCCTGTGGCCCTGTGGCTGTCCATCACACTTTTTCTTGTTTCCTTTAAAAGAGAGGAAACACTGCATTGTTTTTGTAAACACAGATAAAACCCATGAAACAATGATTCCCATCAGCATCTACCACCTCAAAGAAGTCGAATACTGTAATGTAAGGGGCCTTGTATAATGCCTGCTGAGTGCTAAAATTGACAACTGGAAAAATCAATACCCTAGCTGCTAAATTTGTTTTCTACAGACTGAATGGGTTCATTCAAACGGTACAAATTAGAAGTTAGACATGAACATTAAACAGAATATGAAGAGTCATATTTAATTATTTTTATTTAGATTAGTAGCTATTCATCTTTACCCCATCCTAGCATTTGGTATTTCAAGCATGATTGCCTGGTCTTGTGCTAAATATTTTATGTACAAGCTGTAGAAAGAGGTATATTTACACAGCAAATTTTATTCATTTAAGCTGTTTTGTTACACAACATAGCTACATTTTATTACATTTATGCTTGCATTCTTACCATTTTCTCCACTTCTTGAAATTGTAAATTATGAGATGGCTAAAGATTTCCCATATTGGTTTTATTGAATGGTTCATTGCATGTGTAAACACCATGATTATATTCTAAAGCAATATTACTTGTATTTGCCAAAGTATATTTAAACAAAAAGGACTAATAATAAAGTCATCATGGCTAACCTCTCTGCCTTTCATTTTACGAGAGAAAAACACAGGTCACAGATGTAATACAGTAGGATCTCTCCAAAGTAGTAGGTCAGGGGAAAGGGAAAATGCCTTATTTCAATTCAGCAATGTAAGAAAAAGTAATTTATGTGGATACCATTAATATAATTACATGTTTTGAAAAATTGTTCTGAGGTTGAAAGAAGACAATATTTAAAATTCCATGGCTGGATTCTCTTATTCATTTTGGTTGAAAACTGGAATTGAGTGGACCCATCTGGCTATTTAAAATGCACAGGAAAGTGCCTTGGATATAATAAATACATGTTAGAATATAATTAAAGATATAAGAAAGGTCAGAGTGTTGTGTTGGATTTAAGGAAAGAGAGATGGATCACTTTCAGGTGAAGTATGAGCCATTTCATTCTAGGCATCCATGCAGAATTAACAAGGGTTAAATAATTAAGCTTTCATTATAAGACTTGAAAGTATCTTTAGAGATTGCTTATTTCTCCTCCATCTCCATTTGTTGAGGCTGCTCCCTTCTTTCAAGATCCAATTTAGGCAGCAACTTCTCCGTGAAAACAAATCAGCTTCTATAACCTGTCTTATTCCTTAAGGTGAAGGATACTTCTTTATATTTCTAAATATAAAGCATTTTATCTGGACTCCTCCTTTGCACTTATAATATTCCCTGCTTGTACTAAAGTTATCTGTGTACATCTTTTTCTGGATTTGTATATTTGGATTTGTGTCCTTGGATATATTTCAGATTTTAGAGTAGCAACTGTGTCTAATCTATTTTTATATCCCTAGTACCTTGCACATAGTCTACATTAAATAAATGCTTGTTCAGTTGGATCCCTCGCAGTATCCCATCCTGTCTCAGAACATTAAGAATCACAATGCAATAGCACAAAAAGACTTTTATTGGATAAGGTTAAGTTCACATTTCCAGAGGATGGAGAAGCCTAGGTAAAGATCCAAAGGTGTGGTTGACTGTAAAGGAAGCTCCCTGAATAACTGGTATGGATAATTTTTTTAAAAAATTCACAATGACTATCTTTGTCAACTTAGAAAGTTACATTAATCTCTAGAAGTTTGATAACAGAGTTCACCTGTCTCTGGTTAAGCAGATGTGGATAGTTCTGCACTCCTGGTATATACAATGGTATCCACTACAGGTGAAATGAGAAAAAGCCATTTTTAACCCTGTCTTTCTTTATAAAGTATTCTGGAAATTCCCTGATTCCTATTTATTCCTTTAGGTAACTGAGTTCATGGTTCAAGTTTGATCAGAACATGCTCAAGTGACAGAGATATAGCTCACATTATCTATTGATTCTTATTTCTACATCTTTGGGGAGAATCCATTTTTTAAAAGGTCCTTCCAGATTCAACTCCTTTTTTTTCTTTAAAAACATTTTTATTGATTTCCAATGATTCCATCCATCCTAATAGAACCCTATGAACACATGGGCCATGCCTCAGGATCAATTCCTCAGTCAATGAACATTGTTTGCTTTTCAGTTCTTTGTTACTACAGAAATGTTGTTATAAATATTTGCTTGAATATGGGGCCTTCTTTTCTGGTTTTGACTACCTTGCAGGACATACCAAGTAGAGAAAGGTATCTCTGGGTCAAATTTTAGTGACATTTTATTATAATAGCAATTTTTTTCTCCAGAACAGTTGGGTCAATCCATAGCTTCAAAACAGTTATATTAGTGTTTGTTCCTGTCTTCTACATTGTCTCTCCAACACTTGCCATTTTTCACCTTTTGTCACCTTGGTCAGTCAGATAAGTGAGACTCACTTTCTTAATAGCACAACTTTCATTTTGCTTATCAGGACCATGCTATGATAACAATATAGCATTGTGCTACTGTTCTAATATCAGATTTGACAATTATAATTATGTGAAATGGCTCAAGATACTTTCAAGTATCTATTCTAAAATTTTACATCATTCAAATAAATATTCTTCCCATCTCATAGAATGCAGAGGTAAAATGTTTTTTTTTTCCTAAAGACACCAAGGGAATCTATGTTGAATGAATAATGTTTCTGATAGGACGGAGGCTCAAAGCTGATGCATATTATGTTATTCCACACAAAACTTAGTCCATTAGGTAGAAAGCTGGCATCCAGAGAGACGTGGAACTGGGGGAACACAAAGTGATCTACTCTCTCAGAACCACACATAGCTTAATCTTTCCCTAATACTTTCCTTCAATGAGGTAAATTGTTATAACTGCTCAGTTGAGTTGGGACTCTCAGCTTCTGATTCTCTTGAAGAAGATTGGGTTAGTGGCTAGTAGTACCACCAATTAAATGTGGTAGCCAAAAGAACACTGTCTTCTCTCCAGCTCCAAAATCCTAGAGAATGGCTTCTCATTTGGTCCCTGAACTCAAAAGTTCATATTATTTTGCATTTCCTTGTTTTAAGAAAATCCTAGAGAAAATTCCTCTCTTTACTAATGTTAAACTTGATAAGAACTAATCACATAGAAAACACATATATTAGCTCTCTGCCTGCCCTGTCAATTCAGAAATCAATCAGCAAGTATCTATTAAGCACCTGCTATGCCAGACACATAGGGAACATAGACAAAAGTACAAAGAATAAAAAATCTCTACTCTTAAGGAATCTACATTTTCACAGAGGAGTAAGTATATTGTAAATATACATATAATGCAAATATAAGGTTCAAAAATATGGAGATGATGTAACTTTGAAAGTTCTGAGGGATTATGAGATCACCAAGTGGAGAAAATATTTGAAAACTGGAAAAATCATGGACAGTATGAATATATAAAAATGATTATTTGGAAGAGTACAGCAACTATCACACTATATAGCTACCAATATATTCTGAAGGTGTACCATCTGTACACTCAATCAAAAGATAATTCTATAAGCTCCTTATAAATTACTTCAGGCTATTAGGAATGATCAAGACCTTCTGCTGATAATAATCAGTTAGTACAATAACAGGTATTATTTTTCTTTAATTATTCTTTCAATATTAATAATTTTATTTCATCAACCTTTTGTTATTTTGAACATGTGGGGTGGAGACGAGGGTAATATAGAACCTTCCACTAGCCCAACTTACCAGAATGTTCTTTTATAGATACTTAGGCTAAGTTCCCTCTTAAAATCTCAAGTCATGGGATGCCCGCTATCTTATTTCTATGATCGTTATAATTCACTCTTCTCAAACCTAAGGTACATTTCAGTTTCCCCTTCTCATCTACCAGTAATTCTAAAATGGAATAGGCTCATGTGTCTCAGGAGCAGAGATTTAGAATTGAAAGGTCATCTAATCACAGGCTTCCAAGCTATTTTAAATGTACAACCAAAAATTTAAAAAAAATTGAGAATATACATCCAAATAAATGTTTTAATTTGCTTATAAATTATAAAATGTTCCACTCTACTAATAATTGTGTGCATTGTACAACTTACTGAAATAGAAATTAAGAAGCATGAGATAAAGATGAAATAATATTTTATCTTAGATCAAATATTTGATGAATAGGAAACCATTGGCATTTATTCAGAAGGAGTTTTCAAGGTCAGAGCAAGACTTTAGCGATGTCACTTTGGTAGCCGAATGTTGGAGGATGGAGTTGAGGAGAAACTTGAGGCAGGGGAAAGAGAAGTCTAATGTAATTGCCCAGGCAAGAGGTGATGAGAGTCTGAATTATAGTAGTGACTATCCATATAGGTGGAGAGAAAGCGGTAGATGAGAGAGATTTGCAAATATAGAAATGACAAGATATGGCAATCAATTGGATAGGTGTGTGGATGGCAGAGAGCAAAGAGTCAAGAATGATATGGATATTGGGAACTTAGGTGACAGGAAGGATGTTGGTGACCTCAACAATACTAGGGAATTTCAGAATAGATGTGGTTATATTGGGTAAAGATAATGTAACATCTGCCTTACAGATGTTGCCACAGATAGGATGGTCTGTGATTCAGCTCTCCACACTCTTTGCTTAATAACACATCCCTTGGAATCATTTCATGGCACCTTGCTGGTTTGTGGCCTCCTCTCTTTGAAGACCATTGACCTAATCCAAGCCTCTCAGTTTACAGAAAAGAGAAATTAAATGAATTGCTAGAAATGGAACCCAGGCCTTATGAATGCAAATCTAGCATTCTTATCCTTAGAATACACTGCCTCTTAGTGTTTCTATCATTTCCACTTTATTCAGAAGTTCTTCATTAGAAAGCTCCAACTAATTTGTCAGAGAGAGGAGTTCCTCTTCTTATCCTTCCAGGATACAAAATAATTAGAGAATTAGAGCTTAGGAAACAATGTTTTTCTACATTATTTTCAAATCATGTCTCTATGTCTTCCCCATTAAGGAAGGGCTTCTTCCTTCAAAGATTTACAAGCTTATCACAGGAATCATTTTCAAACATCAAATCACATCTAAGAATCCTTAGAAACTGGGCCCATTAGGCAAGGGTTCTTGATGGGGCTGACCTTCCCTGTAAGCAGAGAAGATATTTGCTCCTACTGTGACATTTGAGGGGCCTGCTTCCAAGCAACTTTCCCTATTTATCTGCCATGTGGACATTCCTCTTTTCTGTTTATTCTAATGATCCTGAAATTTCCCATCTATAAATCAATTATTTGAGTCAAATACAAAGTTTATGTTAACATTTGTAGAAAGTCTTTGTCAAAGTGCCCAATGTATTATATTGAAGGGGAGGATGGTGTTAGTTGGTTATGAAAAAGGGGAAGTTTTCCTTAAGCCTAGGCATTGGCATAAATTAATATGCTAAATTAATAACTCATTATCTTTGTTTTTGTTCTTGGAAGGCATAGAGTGTCTGAGGTGACGAGCTAAGGAATGTTAAATTTCGATGTGTACTCGTTAGAGAATATGATAGTGACAAGTTGTGGGTATTTGGGCACCTTGGGTAGAGTATTCAGAGTAATTAACTAGGAGATGGAACTAGAAAATACAAGATAGACAGATAGATGATAGATAGATAGATAGAAATAGATGATTGATAAATAGATAAAAAAGCATTAATTATTTACTATGTGCCAGGCACTGTGCTAGTTTTGGGAATACAAATTCAAGGAAAGGAAAGACAATCTTTATCCTTTAAGATCGCATGTTCTAATGGGGAAAGACAACACATAAAAGGGAATTGAGAAGCTGGAGTTGGGCTGGAGATGGTACCCGTACAGGCACAAGGTGGAAGTCTTCTATGAAAGACCTGATCACATTTACAGAGGGTTGTTGTTGTTTGTCCTTCATTCTTGAAGAGGACCACGATATCATGGAAGTGATGCCATGACATGCAAGTGAAATGGATTTAAATGAGAGCAGGGGAGGAGCCAGTAGATGAATAAACAATGGGCCAAGTCCCTGGAGGGGGATGATTTGCCCAGGGAATTGGTTTGGAGTTTGAAGTGAGCATGGCTGGTGTAAGTGCTTCTTCCAACCGAAGTTATGTGAAGGAATTCACCAGTCAGAAGAGGCCACAAGAGTGCTGGCGTTGTCTGGGAACTGTTCAGTGATTGTATGACTGGTAGTGATATTCCTCAAATGGAGATTCTGGGGAAGACCTTGAGACTCAAAGGAGGCTGTATGGGTGTAAGTGTTGCACACAGGAGAAAGCTGCTGGGAAGGTGTAGAAGTTGTTTGGGGAGTTATAGGCAGAACTAGGTTGTTGATTACCATAAGTAATGTTAATCTCTATTTATAAAGAATTTTAAGGCTCTCAGAAAGTGTTTCCCACAGCAGGTAGCGTAAGTGGTATTGTTCCTACTTTTCAGATAAGCAAAGAGAAGTTGAGAGGTAGGAAATGACTTGTCCATGATAATGCAAGTAGGACATGGCAGAGCCAGAACTTAAAGCTGTCTCATGAATTCCAGGCCAGTGCTATTGCTTTGATAACACACTGCCTCAAGACCAGCTATTCAATATGATAAATATGATTTCTGCCACAAGGCTCAGTTTTTACTGTGCATTTAATATGTCTACCTGGTCTGTGCAAGAAATTCAGCTTTATATGTTTCTCTGTACTTCTTTAACTCTTAGAAAGGGTATAAAGGCTAAACTAATATCAAGAAATTTCTGTACATGGAAACTCGTTCGAGCGTGCCCCACTGAAAATTAGGATAAACTATAATTTAGAGAAACATTTTATCTTTTCTTTCCAAGGATATTCCTACTTTTTCAAAGGGTATGCACTTTGGGTTGTCTTTCCAATAATTTACATTGATTTATTGACTCTCACTTGATCCCTCTTAGGCCTATTTGCAAGGCAGCTGGCTGAAAGTAGGGGGAGTAATCTCAGTGGCCATCGAAGAGAATAAGGCTAATTGGTCTGGGGGGTGGAAATCAAAGCTATGACCTTGACCTCATTAGCACCAACTTCTAAACAACTGAGTTAACTGGCCACAGATGGGGAAGAGATAATTATATGAGAGACATAATTCCATAAGCTTCCAAAATCTCCAGGTAAAGTTTTCGCTGCTCAATTTCCAGAGCTATGTAAGTAGTCAATTTTCATCAGTCTTGTTAGTGTTCAAACAGCTCTGATAATATGCAAACAGAATCATACAGCTAGAAAGGGACTTTACTCTCACCTCTTTATTTTACATAGGAGGAAACTGAGGCATAGAGAACTGTGACTTGCTTTAGGTCATATAACTCACGATGAGGAGTAATACTGTGCCTAGAATACAGGATTCCTGACCTCTAGTTTTCATTCTACTAAACCATCAAGACAAAGAAAAGGGAAGAGCAGAAGGAAACAATTTTTCAATTTCAGCTGAAAAATACTTTTAACACATTTGTATGGATAATTCAGGTAAAATTATTGTTTTCAAATTTTGCCTAAATTATCTGGACAATTCCCTACATACTCTAATACATTTCACATGTAGCCCTTCTCACACTGTTCCAGGGATGAATGAAATAGCTCCTTGGGGAGAGGGAGTCAGAGATTATAGCTGTGTGGGGTTTGGGATGACAGAGCAAGAGATCTTGTAGCCACACACAGTTTTGGGGGAACTGGGAGAAAGATAGAACAGACAGAGCAGGACTTGTTCAAATGAGAGCAGACCTTCATTGCAGGCGTATAGGGCATCAGCGACAGAGTAGAGCAGTGGTTCTGCACTCTCCCTCTTTGGCTACAAAAGAAGGCAGCTGAAGGCATCTTCTCTCTCACCTCTTCCATCCCCTCCACTGGGATTTTTTTCCCCTAGTGTTTTCTAGTCCTTTACATGGATCTTTCACTCTATGAGGGTGGTTGTTATTATTGTTGTTGGTTGCTGTAGTTAAGCTTAATTCACTTAGACAAAGAATTTTCTGTTGTTTTGTTGAGTAGGATTGTAAATGCCAACTCAATGTGCTAAGTAAGGTGTGTGTGTGTGTGTGTGTATGTGCACGCGCACATGTATTTAAGGGGAAGAAGTAAAGGGAGAATAGCTTTAAAGAAGTTTTTATATCTCACAGAATATATAAAAATGAAAACCCCACTCTTGCCATGGTGGTCAAGATGACCATCTGGAGGCCTGCTTTAAGAGTCATTTATTTTATGTATGTTTCACAGTTTTCTACATTCCCAAAGTTACAACTGAGGTGGAACCTGGGGCTTTTCCCCTGTCTTTCCTTCAGATTATGCAAGCGTTTTAATGTCTTTTTATTATAATCACTAAATGTGTCTAACTGGGAGAGTGCCTGATGGGCCCCTGAAGTTGTGTCTTTCCTCCAGCCTCCAAAGATAGAGAGGAGGGGAAGGGGAGTGATGGGAAAGTACCAGAAGAAGTACTAGAAGACAAAGTTTTGGCCAGCTGGGTCAGAAGGCAGAGCCAAGATTATCTGTGAGGCTCCTGACTCTCCCTTTTTTCTGGTTGGTGAGTTCCAGTGCATACATGCACATAGCCTTTTGATGAATTTGAGGCTTTGCATCCTGTTGGAGTAACTGTCTTATTTCAAGACATTAGATTCAAAAGCAGTGTCGCCAGGAATCCTATGAGGTACAAGAATTGTGAACAATATAATGATCTACCTCAATTGCAGTTGTTTATAAAATAGCATTTTAAAGATGGAAGGAAGCTTAGGGATCATCAAATTCATTTCCCTCATTTTATACTTAAACCAAGGACAAGAATGGTGAGAGTAGTCCAATGTCACCCAGCTAATGTGCATCACAAAAGGCCAGCATTAGGGAGATTTTAGCAGTTTTCTGTAGAGAATACTGGTGGCATGAGAATGACTAGTACATATGCTTCAATTTTTCTAGACCCTGAGGACATTTTTTTCTGAGTTTACAATGACATATGAATGTGACTTTTCCAACATTAACTTGAAGGAGCCTCAGAGGAGGAACAGCTGTGAAACCCTCAAACACCAAGGATTTCTCTGAATAATATCTGACAGTCCAATGACAGGAGTAAAATAATAAGCATTTGACATTGCCAAGAAGATAGCTTATTTGAAGAATTTTAGCCAATGACCTAAAAAAAGGTAGTTTATTTGTCCAAGTATTATGGTTTTGTGCAACATATTTAATTACTGTTATATGCTGATATTTTGACATGCAAAATTTGATTTGTTAAAAGCAGATTTATTTTTCATAATTAAATTCTCTAGGATTATATCTATACTGTATACTATACATTTTTTTAAAGAAAGTGAGGATTTATTTTGGTCAAGTACATAGTTTCTTCAATGTAGTAGTTTTTGCTAATCTTTTGGCATTGGATATTTTATTAAATTATCATAAATGGAATTTGGATGAACAGAACTTATTTAAATGCATTTGTTCAGTTTTGGCTATTTTCAGCATGTAACTTAATACCCTATTCCATTTGACTATAGCACATCTGGAGAAGATAGAAAAGAATATGTCTTCTAAATACACTAGTTTGGTCTAAATGAAATAGACTGTTGACCAGTGTCGTTGGAGAAGTAGTCATATAAAGAAAAGAAGAATAGCTTCACTTTAATATTTCTTTGGTTTCAGAATACTTTAATGAAATACTTTGTATCCCAGATATCTTTCAGAGTGCTTCTATTTTCTAAATATATAAATGGAGAAACTTGAGGGATGGATGATTCATTTAAAGATACCCAATAATTGTGAACAAGATGAGATGTAACAATATTTTTGTAGTTTCATTTCAGAGTAAAGTTCTTTTCCAAGAACTGTTCTATTTATAGAATATATTCTGTTTATTCTATAAATATTTATTTATTCTATAACCCAAGACGCTGAGTCTATACCCAAGAAATGGCAATATCATATTCTGTTCAGCTTTGGAAGCAAGAAGGCCAACGCTCTTCTTTCTCTTTAGTTCTCTGCTGGAATATAGATGCATAATCGAACTCTTAGTCATTAGCTTCCATGGCTATTTACAAAGTTACTGAACTGCTGAACTTGTGGGAATGGGCACAAACCAATAGCAGTTAAGAGATCCAGAGGATGTCAGACAGGTGTGCTTTGAGCTTTTAACCCTACATTTTATCCCTACTTTTATCCCCTCCAAAGGGCACCAAGTGTTGGGGAGCTACCTTCCTATAACATGCCTCTGAATGGGGACCAAGTTAGAGAATAGAGGATTTAAGCACACTCTTCTATCTCCTTTGTTTATTTCTCTGCTATCAGAATGTAAGCTTTACAAGGGCTTTTTTTTTTTTTTGCTTTTTCTACATGTCCCCACTACTTAGTAAATATCGACAATTTAATAATGCTTTTTGGTTGCCTGATTACCTACACAGATGATCTCTCTCTCTCATCTATCGTATGGTAGTTTCACATTGCATTTTCTGGCAAGAACATAGTGCATAAAGAGCATACAGAATGATGTCATACTCATTTTCAGCTTTGATGCAGATTCTCTGTAGCCTGGGAATCACAAAACAACATTAGGTTGCAAAACATGTATGTTGGCACAGTGGGGCCAGATCTTGGCTGTAGTCTGTTGGAATTGCATCGAAAAGAGTATATCATTAATATACACTCTGAAGACTGATACAGCCAAGTGACTTTTCTTACTTTCACACAGTCATGCCCATACATGTGCCCATGTAGAGAAAAACCTGCCATCTTCTCTTGTCATTTGGAGCCAGTGGGTCAGTCAATAAACATTTATTAAATGTCTACTAGGTTCCAGGCACTGTGCTAAACATTGGGGATACAAAAAAAAGGCAAAAGTCTCTCCGTTTTTGAGGAGCTCAGTCTAATGTGGCAGACAACATGCAAACAACTGTGTTCAACATATTATACACAGGTTAATTTGGAAATGACAGAGAGAAGCCGATAGAATTAAGAGCAATTGAGAAAGATTCCTTGCAGAAGTGGTATCTTAGCTGGGGCTTGAAGAGTGCCAGGGAAGCCAGGAGGTAGATATATGAAGGAGAGAATTCCAGGCTTGGGAGACACCTAGTGAAAGTATGGAAAGTCAGGATAAGGAGTATCTTGTTCAAAGAATAGCAAATAGGCCAGTGTCATTGGTTAGAAGAATGCATGGGAAGAGTAAGGTGTAAGAAGACTGCAAAGTCAGAGTGAGACAAGTCATGAATGGCTTTGAATGTCAAACAGAGAATTTTTTATTTGACCCTAGAGGTGACAGGGCGCCACTGGAATTTGAGTATGGGGATGATATGGTCATACCTGTGCTTGAGGAAGGTCAGTTTGACAAGTGTGTGCAGGATGGATTGGAGTAGGGAGAGACTTATGACTGGGAGACAAACCATCAGCTTATTATAATAGTCCAAGTACGAAGTGATAAGGGTCTGCATCAGGGTAGTAGCAGTGTCCAGGGACAGTAGGAGGCATAAACAATAGGTGTTACTGAGGTAGAAACTGCCACATCTTGGCAACAGATTGGGTATGACAGGTGAGACAGAATGAGTGCAGAGTTGAGAATGCGCTATATCTTGCAAATCTGGGTTACTGGCGTGGGGGGATGATAATGCCTCTGACAATAATACAGAAGTTATAAAGAGAGAAGGGATTGGAGGAAAGATGATGTTCAGTTTTGGTTATGTTGAATTTGAGATGTCTATAGGACATACAGTGAGATGTCTACTATGTCTATTAGGCAGTTGGAGACTAGGGTTCAGCAAAGAATTTAGGACTGGATAATTCCATTTAAAAATCATCAACATAGAGATGAAAATTGAGAAAATTGATGAAAAATGAGAGGTGATGAGCTCACCTAGTAAAATAGTAGAGAGGAGAAGGGAAGGCTCTTCTAGAACAGAGAATAGGCAAAGCTATTCTGACAATAGCTTTGAGATAGTGGCCTCAGTTCTCTCATATGTGCCATGTGATCTGACCATGTGACTTTTTCTATTCAGTAAACTGCTGTGGTTGGTCCCCTATTACCTCCAAGACCAAATGTAAAATACTTTGGGTTTTAAAGTCCTTGATAACCTGGGCTTTTCCTCTTTCTGGTTTTCTTACATCTCCCATCTACGATCCAGTGACATGGGTCTCCTTGCTATTCCTTGCACAATTTATTCCACCTCAGTGCATTTTTACTGGCTATCCCCCCATGCCTGGAACTCACTGCCTTTTCATCTTCCTCTCCTGTCTTCCTTGGCTTCCCTTAAGTCTCAGCTAAAATATCATCTTTTGCAAGAAGGCTCTCCCAGTCCTTATATCATAGTGCTAGTGCCTTATGCTTTAGATGATCATCAATTTCTCCTATACATGCCTTGTTTATACTTAAGTTGTTTGCATGTTGTCTTCCCTCATTAGACTGTGGGCTCTTGAGAGCAGGATTTTTTTTGCCTTTCTTTGCATCCCTAGCACTTGACACAGAGCCTGAAATATAGTAAGGTCTTGATAAATGCTTATTGATTTGTCTTGACTTGTTGAAAGGGCGATACAGTGAAGCAGAGAGAGGAATTTGACTTCTGATCTAGGTGGAAGCCTCTCTCATCTGCTAGGACAAACCAGCGCTATACCACATACTATCTTATTAAGTTGAAATGGCTAGCCAAGATAAAGAGAAAGGTATTATCTCTTTCCCTTCTCTGTAAAATCAGTGTTTTATTAAATAATTTTTAGGGACAGAGGATTACCTTTATTTTCCAAGAGGAGATTAGTAGAATAATGAACTTAATCTGTGTTTTAATAAGGCTTTTGTTCTTTTGTGTTTGCTGTAATATGGAATTAATTTCATTCTGGCTGCACACAGAGCCCTGCTAGATTATGGCATAGTTAGGTAGTATAGGCAGGACTCCAGCAGGCATCCTTTGATAGACAATGGCAGCTTCAGCTGCATGTGAAGGCCTGTCTGTACAGATTCACTTAAAACCACAAAAGTATTTCTTTCTTTTACAATGATTGATACAACTGGGTTTTATTATGCTTAAGTATACTTGTTTCCATATAATCAAACTTTTTCCCCAGGAGTATTAGAGAAAGGTTTGTGTCTTCCTTTACAATATAAACACAGAACCATTCATTCTCACACACACAGACAAAGAGTCACATCTATGGGCATTAATACATATGCATATATATGTATATATAGATATATATGTATATGTGTGCACACATACACATACATATGTATATATGTAATGTACAGTTCCTATATTACAACAATGTTCTATAAACTCAGTAACCTCTTATTTTTGAGGACATGTAGGTCCAAATACATCTGACAGTGTAGGGAAAAGGAAAATTTGGGTACACTAGTGTCAGATCTTATTATATCTTTATAGTTTGGAGGAAATGATCATTGTACCAATGTTAAGAATTATATTTTGAAATGCTGCTGAAAATTCAAGATATGTATGGCTTCCAACAGCTCCCATGACAGGAACCAATGAAGTCATTTGAAAAGATTCATATGATAGGAGCTTGGATGTTGCTCATATGAAAACATTCTTCTATGTGCTGTCAGAATAACATTGTAGAATAAAGAATAATATTGATGAGAAGGATGACTTATGAGCATGATGTAATGAATTGGGAAAATCACAATAATCCCCAAATAGTGTCAACTTTTCAATGCACATTTTCACAGACTTTTTTTTAAAGAGTCTAGGTTGAGAAAATATTCCCTGTTGGAGGGGAAGGTCTTCCAGATGCTCTTGTTTCTAAATAACATTTTTATTGTATTAATCCCTAAGACACTGCAGAGCCTTTTGGTAGAGATCTATAATCATCTAAAGGAATCTGGGCTGATCATACATTAATGAAAAACCAAATGGATGAAGATATACAATGGCCAGATTTCAACATGCATATTAATGGATATATTGTAGAGCTCTTGCAATTACCATGAAAGGAAGGAAGGAAGGAAGAAAAGAAGGAAGAAAGGAAGGAAGGAAGGGAAGGAAAGAAGGAAGGAAGGGAAGGAAAGAAGGGAGAGAAGGAAAAAAGGGAGGAAGGAAGAAAAGAAGGGAGGAAGGGAAGGAAAGAAGGAAGGAAGGGAAGGAAGGAAGGAAGGAAAGGAAGGAAGGAAGGAAGGAAGGAAGGGAAGGAAAGAAGGAAGGAAGGGAAGGAAAGAAGGAAGGAAGGGAAGGAAGGAAGGAAAGGAAGGAAGGAAGGGAAGGAAGGAAGGAAAGAAGGAAGGAAGGGAAGGAAAGAAGGAAGGAAGGGAAGGAAAGAAGGAAAGAAAGAAGGAAGGAAGAAAAGAAGGAAGGAAGGGAAGGAAAGAAGAAGGAAGAGAAGGAAAGAAGGAAGGAAGGAAAGAAGGAAGCGAAGGAAAGAAGGAATGAAGGGAAGGAAAGAAGGAAGGAATGGAAGGAAAGAAGGAATGAAGGGAAGGAAAGAAGAAGGAAGGGAAGGAAAGAAGGAAGGAAGGAAGGAAGGAAGGAAGGAAGGAAGGAAGGAAGGAAAGAAGGAAGGAAAGGAAGGAAAAAAGGAAAGAAGAGAAGGAAAGAAGGAAGGAAGGGAAGGAAAGAAGGAAGGAAGGGAAGGAAAGAAGGAAGGAAGGAGGGAAGGAAAGAAGGGAGGAAGAAAACAAGCATTTTGGAGTGATCGCTATGTGCCAGGCACTGTACTAAGCACTTTACAAAAATTATTTCATTTGCCCTCTGCAATAACCCTGAGAGATGGGTCCTGTTACTATATCTATTTAACAGTTGAGGAAATTGAGGCAGAGGTTAAGTGACTTGCCCAGAGTCACATAGCTATACGTGTCTGAGATTAGATTTGAATTCAGGACTTCATAACTTCAGGTCCAACACTCTACCCAGTATGCTACCTAGTTGCCCCATAGATATTTATTAAACTATTTCAATAACCATTTATTAAGCACCTATGTTCCAGGCTCTGTGCTAAGCCCCGATGATACAAATAATGGCAAAATGCTATGCTGCTCTTAAATTGCATATGGTCTAATTGAGGAGACAATATGTAAGCAACCATGTACAACCACACTATATATACAAGATAAACTGACATTGACCAACAGAGGAAACAGTCTCTGGGACAAATAATACAGATGAAAAAATAGCTGCTCCCAAGTAGAAAAGGATGAAGAGAATGAGTTCAACTGCTTTTATGAAATTGAAAAGCACTTTTATTACCATAAATTTCTCACAGTAGCAAAGGCCTGTCTTTCCCTTATGAACATTTTACCATTATAGCTATATGTCAGTGAGACCTGGATCACCACTGCCTCCAAAGAAATAAAAATAAGTATCGCAAAGAGGGCAATAGAGTAGCAAATGGCAAGCAGACTACAATCCAAAACAATGAGGAATGCTGAAAAAGATCAGGAGTAAAAGATATCATCAGAGAATTCTATGGCAGGAAGGGAATGCAGGCTAGCCATGGGGCAAGAGAGAGAGATAGCAACTATGTACCCAGAGTGCTCCACTGGTCATTTTTCAACAGTAGGGAAAATGAGGAAGGCCACAAGAACATTTGGTGGTCTTTCTATGGCCAGCCCATGGGAGTACTTGGACTAGAGTCTTATAATTTAAACAGGCATGGAGAAGTTGGGATCTGAATCACTGGATCCCTGAATCAATAGGTCTAGATCCATTTGAGTATTTGAGCAATAAGTCATTTTAGAAATCCAGTTTTGTTTCTGCACAGAGAATCACACACACACACATACACACACACACACACACACACACACACAAATTCTTTAAGCTGGAAGGGAGCTCAAAGGTCATCTAGTCCAGGGCTTCTTAATCTTTTTCCACTTGAGACCCCTTCAGTACTTCTTAAAAGGTGCCCCATATGGGATCAAGACCCACAGTTTAAGAAAAAGACTCCTCTACAATGTACCTGATAGGTGGTCATCTACTTTCTGAGACAAGCCACTGGGTTTTTGAATACCTCCAATTAATTATATCAAGCCTTCTCTGAAAACAAGAAGAACAAATATCATCCCTCTTCCATATGAAGCCTTTTTTTTTTCAGAGAGCAGGAAAAGATTTTAATGGGGTGTGAGGTCACCAGATTAAGAAAAGTCACATGGAGTGCAAGAGCAGAAGAATGAAGGGCAGGTAAAGGGTGGGTGCACTGATTGGCAGGGGCAACTACTAGGGAAGGATTCACCACCTCTAGCATGGGCAGCAATGGACCCCCAGGAGGCAGGTCTACACATCCACAAGGATGGAGCAAGAACTTGCCTCTGTTCCAGGCTCCAGCTACTGAGGGATGCTAGGCACAATTGGAGACTGTCTTACCACACTCTACCCCTACCTCAAGCCATCTTAAGACAGCAGTTCCTCAGGCAGATCTCAGAAACCCAAGAAGAAGCCCCTGGGGCCTCTGATGGGACCAAGGAGGCCTTGGGGAGAAAGGGAAAAGAAGAAGCGTAGCCTGAAACCTCTCTTCCCTGCCCATCTGGGGGGAGAAAGGAGAGGGGAGGGGAGGAAAGCCACAGTCACCTTTTGGCTCCCGGCCCTCCCAGAACCACAGAGACCGGTAAAGCAACTGGAGGTGGTTACGTTGGTTTAAAAAAAAGACGAAAGGTTAGTGTCCTACAAGCACAGAGTTTTAAATTTCAAGACATTAAAAAAAACCAAAAAAACAAAACCTGTCCCAGCCCAGGGGACTGAACATTGATGGCCAGGCTGACCCACTGGGTGTGGCCTTGCAGGTCTACTGCTGTTTTCTTTCCAATAGCAAGCTCTTCAGCCTGTGCCCCACAGCCCCAAGCCCTGTCCCTCCCCTTACCCCGGGGTTCTTCTGAGCTCCAGTAGGGCAGCTTTG
>CM053622.1:378774208-378812293 GCA_028646595.1 Phalanger gymnotis
AAGTCTTAAATTGTCTTTAAAATAACCAATTTAATTTATTTTTTGTTACATTTTAAGTCCTAAATTGTCTCCCTCCTTCACTCTGCACTAGAGATCACTATTTGAGATGGATGCATCTCCAAATATTTTTGACTCAAAAGACAAAGCCACTTACCAGTTTGATATTTATTTTGCAGATCCATTCCCCTCTCCCACAAAATACAGAAAACTTGCAAAAGTTTGTATGTTTTGAACAGCTTTCCAGCTAAAATATAGATACTATAACTTCCCCAGTATCTAGAGTGGGAAAGGTTAGCTTTTATGTCCTAACACAGAGGCCTAGAAAACTTTATCTACTTATTTTCTTTATTAAAAATTTTGAACTTGAATACTAAAAAGAGTACTTTCATATATATATATGTATATATACGTATATATATATATCAGAACGCAAAAATGGGATTACATATGAAACCATGAATTTCCATTTCGTGCTACTTGCTTTAAAAAAAGTATATGATGAATTCTTTACACATTACTTTTAAAACTGTCTTGGTGGTCTGTGCTTCCTTTTGAACATCTTTCTGTTCTCCTCTGTGTACTTTCAAGTATTACAGTGGCATACTTTTTTTTTTATCACTTTTGCTAATACTCTTCCTTTCCCCCAGTTTCACAAAACCTGCCCCCTATTAGCAGAGAGAATGAAAAAAAAAACCCGACAAAAATAGCTGTGCAACAAATAAGCAGTCAAGCTGAAATTATTCACATAGTGGTGTATATATATGTATATATGCACATATATGTATATATACACACAAGACATACATACACACATATACACATACATATACACACATACGTGTGTGTGTGTGTGTGTCTGCACCTAGGGGCTATTATCTCTATGTCAGGAGATAGGTAACATGCTTCACGATAGGTCCCCTGAAGCATGTAACCTATCAGAGTTCAAAAGTCTTTCAAAGTTGTTTTTTCCTTATAGTACTGTCCTGTGTCAGTCCCAAAGCCCATTGGTGCACATGAATGCCCTATTCACATAAGGGGCAGGGTGTAGTTGGTGAGAGTGAGAGAGTAGAGAGATTTTCTAGCTCTTGATTCCTCTTCAAGTTTCACATTGCTTTGGGCACTTCTGCCTTCTAGTCTTGAGAGGGAAGATGAAAGATGCCAAATCCACTCTAGGTCGTTGAAGTAAAAGACTCTGAGAACACATGAGTGAAGCTGGCTGTCTCCATCATGTCCCTATCCTTAGTTGTCTACACTAGAGACTTTGGGGACCTTTTCCTCAAGTGAGATCTAGGACACTCTCTCTTGGTTGAGCTAAAATACCTCACTTCTGATAGAACTCCTTCACTTTATATTGTCTAACATATGTTCTCCTATGTATGCACTTCCTCCGATTTCTGTTTTGCTACAATTTGGATAAATATATCTCTTAGCTAAGTGCTATGTGTGTTCACTGTGGAATTGATTTTTAGTGAGAAAGGAGTCAAGTTTTGAAGTTGATTCCAAGACCTTGGGGTCCTGCTTCTCAATAATGGCACAGCAATCAGAAGTTAAATCGAACCGGTTCACATTCTCATTAACAACATTTAAGAAAACAGATAGTTACAATCCTAGCTCAGTATCCTGAGGAAAGCAGAGTGGCTTCTGGCCTTAACTTCCATTTTTCCCTTCCTGAAAGAAATTAAAGTCTTCCTTGGGAAAAGTGGGGGTGGGGAAGAAGCTAGAGATATCTATTCTGCCTCCCTTTGAGCATACAATGACACTCCCATGCTACATGTTGGGGGAGCAGCCCTTGTCTTACAAGAAACATCTTCACACTTACATAAATTATTCTGTTGATACTGTACACTTCATTCCACGTCAGGTAATAGTACCTAGGATTCTCCAAAATCATCTGTTTTTATCATTTCTTGAGGCACAATAATATTCCATTACATTCATACTCCAAATTTTGTTCAGCCATTCTCTCTCTATACTCCACATCAGTAGAGAATATCAAAGGTACAGATAATTTTATCTAATGAACTGAAAAACAAATCTATAGAAAATCTATAGAAAAGACAGTTAAGTCTCCCAGTTATGAGATATATCAATTCTATTCTTAGTAGCAGGCTTCCATGCTATGGGTATAATGCCTAATTAATAGCAGATCACAAGAGGACATGATTACTGCTCTCTAAAATTTCAGCAAATGGTGAAAGATTCACAGGGTAAGAAATACCAATGTTGTGTGAATTTCATCAATGAATGTTGTGATGTTCAGGGACAGGAGAGCCTATCTCTTTGCCTTTGGTTTTGGCCTCATTTTATTCCATTTAGGCAAAATTTAGAGAGGGAAATGATTTTAGAAAGTGGAATATCTATGACTTTATTGTGTATAAAATTTGAAGGATACAATCAACATAAAGAGATAAAGGTAACTTCATATAATTTTTTTTTCTGTAACACTTCAGTGAAGAGTATTAGGTAGCTTATATATATATATATATATATATATATATATATATATATCTGTGTGTATACACATATACACATACATCCATATGCTTATGTACACATATATGCATGTGAGCTTAAACATATGTATATGGCTTATATAGATCAGCATATAGGTAAATATGATAACTTGTTGCAAGGAACACTCGCTAATTAAAATTTTACAAATTATCATTATCCATAGTTGTTTGGGATTAGTTTAATTTTTCATTAGATTAAATTAATATTTCAATGTTTTTTTGAACAAACTATTGCTTGAAGTCAGGAACAAAATGCTCTTAACATTCCTCCCCACTGTGTTGTCCAAAATACATTAATGATTTTGTTGTAAAGCAGAGTTATGATGCTGTCTTTTGTTAGAAAATGCCAACCAATGAGGGTTTTCCAGTTTTTGCACTTGTGTGTAGAGATGTTGGTTTGTTAGCATTTCTTCACCCATGGAAACAAGATGTGTTGTTAGCATTATATTCTCATTTGCTGTTATGTTCACTCCAAGTTTATTTTTAAGGATCCTGATTGTCATTTGTAGCTGATTTTGCTTCCAGAGGAAAGAGACATCCATTAAAAGAAAGATATTAAGGAGTACAAAAGGTGTGCCACGTGTCTTCTTACCTTATTAGCATTCCCAGTCATTAGACGGCTGGACAAAGTACCTAGAGGCATGGCTGACTTTAAAAAGGACAACCCTTGGCTCTGAATTGAAGCAAAGTATATAATTATGTAAATTATGGGGTTTTCAAAATAGGATAGTAATATATGGTGTACAGGTGCAAAATAATAAATTGGACCCTAGGTATATTATTTATTCTCTTCAATCAGCTGCCTCCAAATTGGTTAGGCAATGCTATTCACTAGGGCATAGCTCAGGCTGTGGATTTTCCTGTGTTAGTCAGCTGTGTCAAATTCATCGAATGGTAAAAAAGCTGTTTCTAATCTCCATGAATTTTAGGCAATTTATTGTGTTAAAAGGAGAACTGAACTTTTACAAGAAAGATGATTGCTTTGCATTGTGTAGGGAGAACCAGGTTGATTGTTCATAGGGAGTTTTATACGCTCTAAGTTCATCTTTCATAAACCTTCAGTCTTGGAGAATAATTCCCAGCATATTTCTGCCTTAGTAAGTTAGGCACAAACTAATAAAGCTTGCAATTCAAGCAGAGATATGAATTGCTACAAAGAAAGGTGATGTAACGTAAATTAAAGCCGTGGGAAGTGTTATGAAGCAAGGAGCATGGCTTTTAAGCAGCTGAGATTAGGAAACCCGCTTACTGGAAGGCTTGTAAAGCTTTCTTTAAAATATAATTTAATTTTACAGGAGGAATTTGGACTTCCCATTTCTGCCTTTGCCACTTTTCAGCTGGCTTTCCACGGAATTTCACATTTGCTTTGGCTCTATAGAGAAACAACTGACAAACAACAACACCCCTGCTGTCTTGTCCCAGACTTTAAACTTATGTTAGAAGCATATTTTTATTTCTCTCAGAAAAAATTACGTTCTCAAAATGATAATTTGTTCAATTGTTATATTTTTCATGTCTTCCTATGTCTGACCCACTTTGCCAGCAGCAACATGAGATTCACTTTACCATTTTGCTCTGAAGTGTTCAGAATTTTTTGTTTCAACATAATAGCTTTTACACCAGCACTATTGAGCAGAGGTTCTTAGAAGGCTATATTATTCTTTTTAATTAAGACAGTTGACACTGTGGGACTAACTGCATCATTGCTATACAAGGGGAGGGACACTTCTTTTGTGATCATTCACAGCAAAATCATGGAAAGATCACTGACTCATAAAAGATAGCTTTTTTTTTTTAAAATCTAGAGATAAGTTTTTTTCTTATTATTTATTTCCCTGCAACATTCTTACTTTGCCATATTATTATAACTTCATATTTTTCTTCCTTTGGAAGACATAGTTCCAATCTAATTTTACTAAAGATTCTGCAATAATCAAAATACCCAAACATTTCTAGCTGTGGTAAAAATGGAGTATCTTGTATTCCTGCCTGGGTAGGATCACTTACTTAAATTATTCCATAGACTATAAATATAAGAGAGTATGATATATTGGAAAGACTACTGAATTTTTTTTGGAAACTCTGGTTTTGGTCCAAATTGTTGTTGTTAATAAGTCATTTAGTCATGTCTGACTCTTCTTGACCCCATGGACCATGGCTCACCAGCCCATTCTGTCTTCTACTATCTCTTGGAGTCTGTACAAGTTCATGTTCCTTGTTTCCATGATGCTATCTATCCGTCTCATCCTCTGCTGCCCTCTTTTCCTTTTGCTTTCAATCTTTCTCAACATCAGGGTCTTTTCCAATGAGTCCTGTCTTCTTATTATGTGGCCAAAGTACTTAAGCGTCAGCTTCAATATTTGACCTTCCAGTGAGTAGCTTGAATTAATTTCTTCAAGTATTGACTGACTTGATCTCCTTGCTGTCCAAGGGACTCTCAAAAGTCTTCTCCAACACTACAATTCAAAAGCGTTGATTCTGTGGCATTCAGCCTGCTCTCACAGTGATACATTGCTACTGGAGAAACCATTACTTTGACTTTATGGACCTTTGTCAACAAGTTGATGTCTCTGCTTTTTAGTGTGTTATCTAGAATTGCCATAGCTTTTCTTCCAAGAAGCAAGTTTCTTTTAATTTCATGGCTTTAGTCATCACCTGTAGTGGTCTTTGAACCCAAGAACATAGTATCTGACATTGCTTCCGTTTCTTCTCTCTCTTTTTGCTGGGAAGTGACAGGACCAGTTGCCAAGAACTTAGTTTTTTTGATGTTAATCTTCAAGATGGCTTTTCCATTCTCCTCTTTCACCTTCATCAAGAGACTCTTTTAATTCTTCTTCACTTTCTGCCATCAGAGTGGTATCATCCGCATGTCTGAGATTGTTGACATTTCTCTTGGCAACTTTAATCCCAGCTTTTGATTCATCTGGTCTGGCATTTCATATGATGTACTTGGCATGTAAGGTAAATAAGTAATGAGGTAATGATATACAGCCTTGTCATACACCTTCTACAATTTTAAACCCATCAGTTGTTCCATGCTCAGTTCTCCTACTAATTATATCTCTGATTTTAGTCCAATTAAAACATCTCTCAGTCTCTATTTTGTTACTTTTATGAAGGGTTAGATAATCTCTAATATCCTTTTGAGCCTTAAAACACTATGATGCTATGAATTCTACCAGTCTGTGTTTCTGAATGTAGACTGTGGTTTCTATATTCCAGCATTGAGAAACAGCAAGACCTGGGTTCAAATCCTGCCTCAGACACGTGCTGTGTGCTCCTGGCTTAACAACTCGGTGCAATGGGCTGACTTGCATTTGGTAGAAGGAGTTTACTCACTCTATGCCAATGACGTCCCAAGTGCAATTCCTCTCCTTATCATTTGGAGAAGATTAAATGATGATTGCATATGAATGTAATGCAATTTTTTTTGCACGATTAAGAAACTGTGATTCTAAGGAAGTCAAATAGAACCAGAAATGTCCTATGAACTGATGAAGGGCAAAGAAAGCAAAACTAGGAGAAGAATATTCACTAATGTAAATAAAATAAGCACAAAATTGCAGTTGAACTCAAAATAAAATGCTTCCAGAGATGATTAGATGTATCTTCCAATAGAAATAGCACTGGCCTGGAAGACCTGGGTTCAAATGATGACTCACACTTCTACTCAAGTGGCCTTAAGCAAGCTTTTTAGACTCTTTGGTCCTCAGCTTTCTTATCTATAAAATGGGGGGTCTGGATCTGATGACCTTCAGTTCCCTCAATTTTAAATCTGTGATCCTCCTAGCTTCTTAGTAGGGAGAACAGAAGATTACAGACTTAGAATGATGCCTTTGTTGATATGCATGTTTTACTTTGTTACACGGGGGAGGGGGGAATTTTGGGGAGAAGGGTGGAGGAACGTCTATATTGGAAAATGATGGAAGTACAAAAAGCATCAATATAGAATGCATGATTTTCAGGCTTTCAGCATCCTCATCTCACTTCTCCAGCTTATTAATATCCTTCCTAAATATGGGGCCTGTAATGAACAAAATGTTGTACTTGTGATCTAATCAGGGTAAAATACAGTGGACCTTTCATTATCCTTTTTTCAGAGAAACTGAGCCTGTCAAAGCTCCAGTTGCTGTCAGTGTACAAAACACTTTAGATTTTAAAATACAAATCTGTGATTCCATTGTCAGAGGCTTCCTCTCCACCAACATAAATCACAACCTTCTTGGCCTTCCCCATCCTAGTCTTGTAAAGTTGACATTTTGGATCCAAGAGTAAGATTTTACATTTACCTCAGTTATCCAATATTTTCTAGTTATCCCTCCTAACTTTGTGTCATCAGAAAATTGGATAATGTCGTAATCCATGTCACCAATAAAAATGTTAAATACTATAGGACAAATAACAGATCCCAGACTTTAAATATTGCTGTTCAATAATTCAAGGAGCAGTGCTTTCACTGATACAGATTCTCTTTCTACCACTCTATCACTCATTTGAGAGGTGTTTTGAAATCATTTGGAGAGAGAGAGAGAAAGAGAGAGAGAGAGAGAGAGAGAGAGAGAGAGAGAGAGAGAGAGAGAGAGAGAGAGAGAGAGAGACAGGGACAGATAGAGCAAGACAGAGAAAAACAGAGGCACAGAGACAGAGAAAGAGAGAGATACAGAGACAGAGAGAGACAGACAGAGACAGACAGAGACACAGACACAGAGAGAGACAGAGAGAGAGACAGAGAGACAGAGAATAACATAGAGGTGCTCAAGAAAACCACATGTAGGAACTGGTTTTTAAGGCGAAGCTAGGTGCCATAGTGGCTAGAGTGCTGAGCCTAGAGTCAGGAAAATATGAGTTCAAATCCAGCCTCGCACACTTACTAGTGTGATCCTGGGCAAGTCACTTCACCTCCATTTGCCTCAGTTTCCTCAATTTTAATTGAGGAACTATAGTTGAAACTACCTCCCAGAGTTGTTGTGAGGATTAAATGAGCACAGTATTGGCACACAGTAAGCATTTAATAAGCCTTTTCTTCATTGAGAAGAGAAGCAAGGGGTCTTAGTAGCAAAGGACCTGGAGCAACTAGATCTGTGGAGAAGTCAATTAGATGGAAAGAAATCTATGTAAAAACATGTTTCTGGAGAGTCTAAGCTTGCGATGCAGGAGTAGCTGGCCTTTCCCTGTCCATCAGTCTCCTTGATGCTATTGCTCATACATAGCATCCTGTCTCTCACTTACACACTTGGGCACACAGGTTATCTACTGTGTTTAGAATGCAGTCCCTCTTCATCTTCACGGACCAAAGTCTCTATTTTCTTGTTCTTTTTTTTGGAGAGGGGAAGGCAGGGCAATTGGGGTTAAATGACTTGTCCAAGGTCACACAGCTAGTAAGTGTGTCAAGTGTCTGAGGTTGGATTTGAACACAGGTCCTCCTGACTCCAGGGCCAGTGCTCTACTCATTGTGCCACCTAGCTGCCCCCAAAGTCTGTATTTTCTCTCCTACTACATAAGCACTATGCCTAAATCCCTGTCCAAATGCTTTAATATCTAACAAAGGCTTTCATCTCTTACCACTGATCTACATCATTCCTAAACTACTTTCTGGGTTGCCAAGCCTTTGTCCTTAGTCCTTCTTTTCTTTTTCTATCCTCTTAGTAACCACATCCACTCCCATGTTTTCAGTTATCATCCATATTCAGATGACTCCATAATCCAATCCTGGTTGCTCTCTTAAGCTCCAGTCCCACGTGAAAAATTACTTATTGGCTATTTTAAACTAGACTCCCCAAAGCATCTCAAGCTCATCATGTCTAAAACACAACTTATTTTCTTTCTTCCCAAATCCATCCCTCTTTCAAACTTCTCTATTTCTGCTGAGGGCACTGTCACCCTACATTCGCCAACTTGGAATCATCCTATATTGATTAATTTCCTTTACTCCAGACGTCCAATCAATTGCCAAATTTGGCACAAAATTGCCAAATATTGTTGTTTCTACCTCAATAATATCTCTTACTTTCATCTCCTTCTCTCCTTTCACCTACCCACCATCCTAGTTCAGGTCCTCATCACCTCTTCCTTGAACTATTGCAATAGCCCCTAATGAGTTGCTCTGCCTCAAGCCTCTCCCCTCTCCAGTCTACCCTTCACACAGCTGGAAAAAATGTTACTCTTAAAGCACAGATCAGGCCATGTTGCTATCCTATCCAACGGGATTTGGGGACTCCTTTTTTTTGCCTCTAGGACCAAATACAAACTTCTTTGTTTGGAATTAAACTCCTTCCCAAACATGGTTCCAACCTATCTTTCTAGGCTTGTTGCAGGTTGTTCCTCTTTTCTCACTCTATAGTCCAGATAGACTGGTCTTCTTGCTGTTTCTCACACATCATATTCTACTTCCCACCTGTCCTTTTGAACTGGCCATCCACTATGATTGGACTTCACTCCCTTCTCACATCTACCTCAGGAATCTTTGATTTCCTTCCAAGTTCAGGTGAAGCACGAGCTCCTAGCCTGGAGGCCACATGTGTACATATTTTTCTCAGTAGAACATAAACTTCTTCAGGGCAGCTGAATCACCTTTCTTTCTCTATTGCCCAACATAGTGCCCAGAATATAATAGGCCCTTGGTAAATGTTTTCAATTGATTGGTTGAGATCTCACCTGAAATAATTCTTCTGAAAGAGTAGTGCCCTCTGTTTCTATTGTATAGATACCTGCACTACCTAGAGGGTAACAGCAATGCACATTTAATTTCAGAAAACGTGTTGCTTGACTGCAAAATCAATTGAAATGATAGCACTCATGATGAAAGGCACTGGCCTACAAAATATAGTATCCAGAAACTATGTGACTGCTCCTCCAGTGACAGAAGCAATATCACTTATAGTAACAACACATTCTCTTTGACTTTTACATCATCTCAATTCTACCTTAGATTTATACCCATTCTTATTCACGATCACATTACTCCTCTGGGGTAATTGGGAGAGAAAGGTCTTTAATAACACATGTTGAAGTATGGTATAATGATTCATACATATATGAAAATGAACTACAAATTATATTAGGGAACTGCCAGTTAGCATTAAAGTACTGAACATTTTTCATGAATCCTAAATAATTTTTTTTGGAAAATGTTATAGGCAACAAATAATAAATATAAGGAGCTGTATTACTTTTCCATTAATGTGAGTACCTTAAAGATCCATTAGTGGTAAGCCTGCAATATGACGGGTGGGCAAAAAACAAAAAGCCAGACTCTAAGCCATTCCTTCTCTACGTTGTCATGCTTCCAAACACCACGCTTTAATTCTGGCTCACTGTCAACAAGGGAAATACACACATTCTCTCTCTCTTACTTACTGGTTTGCTAAATGAGGATTAAATCACCAAATTAAGGAGAAGAAACTAGAAATACACAGCTGTAGTATGTGTGTGTCAATATGGTAAGGAAAATACAAAACCTCTGAATAAAAAGCAACATGTTCTTTGCAAGCTGTTGGTACCAAATCTAAAGGACTTCTTAGCTGCATGACATAGGTTGGTTCTTTTTTTGTATGAATTTGAAAACAAACTTATATTTTAGCCCATTATTAAAGAGTTCTTAAAGTATAGTGAGCCGGAGTACACTAGCATGCCAGGAAAGAGTGAGTAAGTAGATGCCTCACTGTGGCAGAGGAATAGGCTGACTTTTTATGTCTTGTATTTCTTCGACTTTTTGAAAGATAGGAGTTTGAAGATTAAAGAAACTTTTCAAAGTTAATATATCTCAGTCTTCCCTCTCCTCTATCCATCATCTTTGGCTCTTCTCTCCACAGTTTCTCCTCTCAAAATTTCCTAGCACCGCATGCTAGGGAAAACTAGCTATGCATGGGTGTGGGTAATTCTACTGGAAAATTAGCCATGGAGTGAGAAGCAAGAAGCCCTGAGAGGAATTAATTCTATCTCAGAATTTTAAATAAGTTATACTTTGGTGCTGAAGCAAGGATGAAATTCCCGATTACCACAGGCAAAGCTGGCACAATCTGTAAGAAGCAATGACATTTTAGAGACTGCCAGGGGCTGTGTTGACCTTTGCCCTTGATTTATAAAATGAGGATACGTTTGTATCAAAATTAAAATGAATGATTTAGGTTATTTTGTATCCAAGGGATTTCTGTTTTTATTAAAATGTTATGGATAGTGGTAGTCCTTTCTCAAACTAGTTCTATGTAGATTCCCTCCACATTCTTTAAAGCCCAGCTCCAATGTCACCTCTTCAAAAAAGGCTTCCTTGAACTATCCAGATGGAAGTAATTTCTCCCTCCTTTTAACTGTCATCGTACTTTGTAACTTTCTTATTACTCTCCCATTTTAATTTGCATTAATCTAATCAGGGCTGTGTCCACACAACCCAGGTGACTACTATGTATCATAATTATAGTGCTGTGTGAATTAACTGGGTCACAGTAAAATAATTAAATTGATTAACTTACACAATGTGCCTTGCAACTTTTTCATCTTTGTATTTTAAAAATATATACTATGTCCTCTTTTTGCTCCAATCACTTGTTTTTATGTGATTTGGCATTGATTTCACAAGATTTTACACATATTATTTCATTTTTTTTCATGAAAATACCCTTTTATTTTACTAGCTATTAAGTGTATTTTTGATGAAGTGTATTTTTACAGGTCTAACCTTGATTGGAGCATTTCTCTCAGCCTGTTTCTTTCATTTTTTTCTTTTTAAGATATTTTATTTTTTCCAATTACATGTACCATTTTAATTTTTTTTTAATTTTGAGTTCTATATTCTCTCCCACCCTCCCATCTCCCCTCATTGAAGAGGGAGACAATTTGATATAGGTTATACATATGCAATCATTCAAAACATATTTACATATTAATCATGTTGTGAAAGAAAACACAGAGCAAAAAAAAAACACAAGAAAAAATATAGTAAAAAAAAAAAGCATACTTGGATCTGCAATCAGACTCCATCAGTTTTTTTCTCTGGAAGTGGATAGCATTTTTCAGCATGAGTCCTTTAGAACTATCTTAGATCCCTATACTGCTGAGAAGAGGTAAGCAATTCATAATTCATCATCTTACAATATTGTTGTTGTGGTGTACAATGTTTTCTTGGTTCTGCACACTTCACTTTGCATTGGTTTATATAAATCTTCCCAGCTTTTTCTGAAAGTATTCTGTTTGCCATGGCCCATCATTTTTAAAAAAGGTTTAAATCAGACAAGTTCTTAGGAAATTAAAATACATTTATCTTCACCTCTTAGATAAATTTCTTAACCTTTCATTATATGTGGCATGCATGGTGCAAGTTTCTGTTGTAATATCCTATCTCCATAGGATTTCTGTATTTTTAGAAAAATTCTGCTTCTCAGAATATCATTACTATTTTCACATTCTCTCAATGGAGACAAGACTTAGCGTTCTGGAAGTAAACATCCCCCAAGTATTTTTGGAAGGATGATGTTTTATGGTCTGATGAAGGTGCTCAGATTTTATTGGCTCACTTAGATTTCTGTCAACAGTTGTAGAACCATAACAAGAGCAAACCTTGAGCATAACAACTACACAGTATACACATAATCTCATTTAATCCTCACAACCTCTCTGTGGTTCAGTTATTATTATGGTCAAAATTTTGCAGATGAAGAAACAGGCTGAGAGAAATTAAGTGACTTATCTAGGGTCACTTAGGAAGCAAGTGTTGGAGGCAGTAATCTAACCTGTGGCTTTCCGATACTGAGTCTCTTGCTCTATCTAACATGCCACTTAGGTGCCTTAGGACAAAGATTTTAAGAGTTCAGAAATGAGTTCTGATGATCTTCATATTTTTCAAGCCTTGATTATATGAGGTGAGACACAACCTCAGTTAATTTCTAAAATACTAAAATGAAGCCAGGAGTCATGTGTCCATTCAGGGGGATAAACAGGAAATTTGATTTGATAGCCACAGTGGAACAGGTAGAGTATGTGCATGTTTAAGACCAACCAAGGGGACCTAGAAGCTAAATCAACTGGAGCTTGGGGATATCCCTGGTGGTTTAAGCATAGATTGCACTGTACATCACTAGATTCACTTCTTTTCTTTAGTCAATCTATCATTCAACCAAAAGCATTTATTAAACACCTATCATGTACCTACAATGTGACAGGTACTGAGTGCTGGAATCTAAAGACAAAAATGATACTGTGGCTGTTCTCAAGGAGAGCATTCTATCAGGGAAGACATGCACATATAGGAAAAAATACAACATAAATGTTAGTGAAATATAAGGTAGTTAATGAAGGGACAAGCATTTGGGGGGAAATCAGGGAAGACATTCTTTAGAAGGTGGTGCTTGAGCTGCATCCTGAAGAAAGTTAGAGATGATGTGACAAGGTGGTAAGGAAGGAGCCCATTCTAGGCGTGGTGGATGGCCGAGTCAAAGGCCTGGGGATGGGAGAATAATTGTGCCTGATGAAGAGACAAGGCCAGTTTTAGAACATAGAATGTGGAAAAGGGAGTAATGTAATAAAGCTGTAAGATAGATTGGGACCATGTTGTGAAGAGCTTTAAAAGCAGAACAGAGGAGTTTATACATGATCTCTGAGGCAATTAGGCAGATATTGGAGTTTATTGAGAAGAGAAGTGACATGGATAACATAGATATTTAAAGGGAATCACTTTGGTGGTGGTGTGGATTGTGGACTGGAGTAAGGAGAGACTTTAGGAGAGCAATCTTTGTTGCTGCAATCCTCCAGGAGAGAGGGCCTAAACTAAGTTAGCATCTATGTGAATGAATAGAGAAGGGATAGGATATAGGAGGGAAGGTAGAAGCAAGATATAGCAACTGATTAGACAAGGAAGGGTGAGAAAGTATGAATAGTTAAGGATAGCACTGAGATAATGAACCCTGGTGACTGGAAAAATAGTGCTGCCCATGCCAGAAATGAGAAAGTTTGGTAGGGAAGTGAGTGAAGGAGGAGGGAAGGAAGGGAAAATAATGAGTTCTGTTTCAGTTATTTTTAATTTGGTATGTCTCTGGAGCAGCCGGTTTGAAATGTCCAATAATCATGTGGGACTGGAGCTCAGCAGTGTGATGATAATTAAATCCATGGGAGCTATAGAAATGTAAGGCCTTGTTTTAGAAAAAATCATATTAAACATGCTTAAAGTTATCAAAATCAAATTAGACATGTTATTAGTTGTCTGGAAAATTCAGTTAGATGAAACATTTTATTTCTGATGACACTAGCCAAGCAAATATACAGTGTATAAAACACAGTATAATGAAGGGGTATAAAGGTCAATAGTGAGAAGGGATGTCACAAGTTATGAGCTGCCTAAGGTTATGGTAGATGTGGAAACTTTTCTGAAAAAGGAAATTTTATTGGAAAATGTCTTTTTGCTTAACGCTTTCATTTTCTGTTGATAAATTATAGTTTCAAAACCTTTTACATTGCCACTGGAAATATTTTAAGTATAGAATGAGGGGGCCTAGCATTTGGGTTTGTTAATTCAATTTGTATTCAGAAATATCCATTTGCAAATGGACTTTTTTCCTTGCCTGGCAGACAATTAGAGAGACAAAGATCAGTCTGATGGTAATTAAAACAAAGGTTTGAGTGGAATAATCACAAGATGTGGCCCTGGTGTCAGGCATTCCCAACACAGTGAATCCACAAACACAGTCCAGAGGGAAAACACAAACCAATAGGAAAATGATAAGGGACTGAAGCAAAATTCAGTAGGATTCACTTACCCTTGGCAAGGGTTAATTTCTTTTTGAAGTCCTATTGTCTTGGGCCTGCATGTGATAGCCAGGTTTGGCTGGTATGCAGCAAAACACAGCCATTGGATAGGCACAGATCTGATCATGGTGAAAGGACTTCATTACTGGTTGGTCTGACCACAGAATGAAGAAAATGTAAATATCTACTGGTCCCATTAGGCGTTATTTAGCATAGGGATCAGAATTAATGTAAATGATGCATCAAGCAGCTGCAGATTGAATAGCTACCTAATGAATGCTTAGGTTCTCTCTAGAAATGACCTCAGCTTGCCTTTATCTTCTGGGAGGGGCCCTTCTATTTGTCTATCTAATCACAACCATGCACAAAAGCTTCTCTACTCACTGTAAATAGCTCAATATAAATATAAGCCACATTGGAAAACGGTCCATAACCATCAACTGAGCTTCAAGAGCATCCTTGAGAATGTACACTGTAAGTACAGTTGTGGGGAATCCTTTAAATCCAGCTCCTAGTTCTTTTTAAAATAGATTTTGATTGATATCTTTTCTTCAATATCGCCTGGATTTCCCCTCTTATCCTACCTTGCCTTTCTCCCAAAGAATCATTCTTCAGAACAAAGAATTAAAAAAAAAATAAAATAAAAGAAGAGTAACAAACAAACACAAAAAATCCCTAACATTACATGCATCATTCCACTCTTATGGAGCTCTCCCTTCCCTTCTCTACAGAGGAGCAGGGTGAGATGTTTTCTCATTTCTCTTTTTTTTGGAGACCAAGTGTATCCTTTATAATTTCAAAACATTCATTTTCAACTGTCTTGTGCTTGCTGTTCTATTCATTTACATTGTTGTAGTCATTGTGTATATTGCGTTCCTGGCTCTGCTTCACTTGGCATCAGTTCATGGAAGTCTTTCCATGTTTATCGGTATTTACCATATTCATTGTTTCTTAAAGCATGAAAATATTCCATTGCATTCATGTATCACAATTTGTTTATCCATTTCACAATCTCTGGGCATCTATTTTGTTTCTAGTTCTTTGTTATCTTGGAAAGTAAGACCATAAATATTTTGGTGTTCGCGGGGAATTTATGGTGTGTGTGTGTGTGTGTGTGTGTGTGTGTGTGTGTGTGTGTGTGTGTGTATATGTGTATGTGTTAATAACCTCCTTAGGATAGGCGCCTAGCAATAGGATCTCTGGGTCAAAGAGTATGGAGATTTTAGTCTCTTTATCTGCATAATTTCAAATTGCTTTCCAGAGCAATTGTAATAAATCATAGATCCATAAAAAATGAATTAGTATTCCTTCCATAGCCCTTCTTATTTTGACTACTCCCATATTTTGTCATCGTTACCAGTATCCAACTACCATTCGTTCAGACTTAGATTAAATGTAATCTCCTCCATATATTCTTCTCTGATACAACTAGTCAGTTAGGCAACTAGCATTCATTTATTAAGCATTTACTATATACTAGGCATATAATTACTTAGAGATAAAAAGAAAGTTAAAGGAAAATTCTTGCTTTATGTGAGAAAGGAAAAGGCTTCTTGTAGGAGGAAGGACTTTAGCTGAAACTTGAACATCAAGGAGTCAAGAATCATTAGATTGCAGGTATGTGGGAGATGGGACATCAGGTGTAAGAAAACTAGAAAAGTGGGAAGAAGACAGGTTATGGAGGTCTTTAAAAGCCCTACAGAAGATTTTATATTTGATCCTGATGACAATAGAGAAGTATGGGAGTTGATCGAATGGGAAGAGGGTGACATGGTCAATTTGTGTTTTGGGACGATTATGTTGGCAACTTGATGAACTTGAGTCACAGAGAGACTCGTGACTGGTAGACCATCCACTAGCAGGATATTGCAATAGTCCAGATCTGAGGTGATGAAGGCCTATACTAGAGTGATGGCAGTGTCAGAGGAGAGAAGGGGGCACATATAAGGAATATTGAGAAGATAGAAATGACAGGACTTGGCAACTGATTGGATATGGGGAGATGAAAGAGAGTGAGGAGTTGAAGATTACTGTGAACCTGGGTGTTTTGGGACAAGGTTGGTACCCTTCATAGTAATAGAGAGGTTAGGAAGAGAAGAAGGTTTAGGGGAAAAGATAATGAGCTCAGTTTTGGGTATGTTGAGATTAAGAGGTCCATGAGACTTCCACTTTGAAAGTGTCCAATAGGCAATTAGAAATGCTTGACTGGAAGTAAAGAAAGAGGTTAGGGCAGGAAAAAAAAATCTGAGGATCATCTGAGTAGTGGAATACATGCAAATTAATGAGATCACCAAGTGAAATAATATAGAGGAAGAATAAAATAGAGCCCAGAACAGGGTGTTGGGGGAAACCAACAGTTAATGGGAATGATCAGGATGAATATTCTGCAACAGAGACTGAGGAGTGTCTAGTCAGGTAGCAGAGCCACCTAGAGAGAAGATCAAAGAGAAGAAGCTGTTTGATGTTGTCAAAGGCTACAGAAAGGTACAAACAACAACAAAACAAGCAAACAAAACAGAAAAACAATGAGGACTGGGAAAAGTCAATAAGATTTGTCAACTAAGAAGTCACTGATAACTTCGGAGAGAATAATTTTGGTTAAATGATGAGATTAGAATGCAGACTATCCAGAGTTAGGAAAGGAGTGTGAAGAAAGGAAGTAGAGGCACTGATTGCATATGGTTTTCTGATGGCATTTAGCCAGAAAAGGGGGAAGAGATGGATGGTAGTTGTCAGGGATGAATGGGTCAGGTGAGGATGGCAGAGACACGAGCATGTTTGTAAGCAGTAGGGAGCGAGCAGTACAGGGAAAGATTGAAGGAATATAAGAAAGGGGGAGGTGATAGAGGAGACAATCTTCTGGAGGAGACAGGATGGAATGGGATCATGTGTGCCTGCTTAAGGAGAAGGGCCACCTCTTCACGTAAAAGAAGTATGGATAAAGAGAAAGTGACAGAAGATATCATAATGATTTGAAAAGAATAGGAGGGGAAAAGAGGGAGGTCTTTGGCAATGATTTCAATTTTTTCAGTAAAATATGAGGCAAGGTGAGAGGGTGAGAAGCAGGGGGTCATGGTAAGGACAGGGCCTTGGGTTATACCCATAGTTAATGGGAATGACAAGGATGAATATTAAGCAAAGGAGACCGGGGAGTGGCTAGTCAGGTAGCAGAGCCACCTAGAGAGAAGAGAAGATCAAAGAGAGTAGGCTATTTGACAATATCAAAATTAGAAAAGGATAAAAAAAAATGAGGAGTGAGAAAAGTCTGCAAGACTTGTCAACTGAGAAATCATTGATTTCTGAGAAGGGATGAAGAGATTTAGAAAATCTGCTGTGGTGGGATATTGGTCAAATAGGGAGGAATAAAAGGACTGTCTTGTAGCAGTGAGGGCCTAATTGAGATTGTGTAACATAAATTTGTAGCTGAACCAATGAGCATGGATTTAGGATTTTCTCCAGCTTCACTGAGTAGTCAGTAAGTGAGAGCAAAGTTAGAACAATACAGGGTAGAGGCTTGGCAGAGCAAGATAGGAAAAAAGGCTAAAGACTTGAGAAAATAGGACATTGTAGAGTTGAACTGATTCACCAAGGGGTCAACATGGGGAACAGAAGAGAGTAGAGCCAGTGTAAGAGGGATGGCCTGGGAGAGAACCAAGGAGTGGAAATCAAGGTGATCTGTTCTTTGAACTCGTTCATACCACTCTTTTGGCACTTAGACACCCTGACAGCAGCAAGAAAGGATAGTAAATAATCCAGATAACAAGAGGATAGATAGGTAGATAGATAGGTAGGTAGATAGTTAGATAGATAGAGAGAGACAGAGAGAGACAGAGAAAGAGAGAGACACACGCACACACAGAGACAGAGAAACAGAGACAGAAAGAGAGACAGAGAGAGACAGAGAGCAAATAAGGTTGGGGGTTAGGGTGAGGAAGGGTACCTCTCATACATCACCTTGTCTTCCAGTTATCTACATTCATGTCAACTCATCTACTAGTTAGCTCCTTCAGGGCAGACAAAGTATCTGTTAATCTTTACATCTTATGCAGGTCTGAGTATAGTGCCGTACAGAAGGAAGTATTTGTTTATCATATTTTAAGATGCCACTCAGATACAGGGGATAAGACATTCATTTCACAGTGTAAGCACATCCAACTATAGGTAGAAAGTCTGGTCCACTTATTTCACCAATTAGGCCAGTCTCCAAGTCACAAAGTTGGAAGGAACTTTAATAGATCCTTGAACAGGAATCCTTTCTACAACACATTCAACAAATGGTCATCCAGCCTTTGAAGACCTCTAAAGAAACAGAACTTACCATCTCCTGAGATAGCCCAAGCTGACATTTTTTCTTTTTTACAACTTCTATTCATTGCTCCTAGTTCTGACTTCTAGGGAAAAGCAAAATAAATCTAATTTGTTTTGCACAGTGATTGCCCTTCTAATATTTGAAGGCAGCTATGTGGCCTCTTCTTAAGACTAAACAGTATTTGATTCTCACAACAACACTATGAAATAGGTGCTGTTATTATTTTCATTTCACAAATGAGGAAATTGAGACTGAGAGGCTAAATAACTTGTCCAGGGTCAGATAGCTAGTAAATGTCTGAGAAGGGCTTTGTTTTCAGTTCTCTTTGCATTAGGTGGTAGGAACTAGATACCAGCCTCTGATACGCAATGTTCTCCCACTCAGCTTAGCATGCGACCATCATTTTCTTCTGTCTCTATAAAATTAGCATCACATTTAGGTAACTTCTTTAATTATTCTCTTGCCTCTGAGTTTTTATTATTGATTATTTTATTTTTCTCCAACTAACTATACGTATGACACAATAGCATTCATTTAAAATTATATTTGTGTTCCTAGGAGTAGATATTTATAGAAGTCCCAATTAATGCACTCCAGATATCTGTATCTATAGGTATATATGTACATACACACATAAATGCATATGTGTTTATATATAATATTTTATGAACCATCTCATGTCTTCTAAACATCAGGCAGAAGTTTTCCCTAGTGGTATATGTGTCATTTAATATTTATCCACAAGCTTAGGTGGTGTACAGTAACTTACTGGAATTGCTGAGAAGATATCAATGTTATATTTCATAGAAGAACTCATTAACTGGCAAATGATTCAACAGACTGCAATGATCTTGCATCCAAGCAAATCAGTGTGGCTGAGGTATTGGCTGAGGCTCTAGAGGATCAGCTATCACAGTGTCATCCTTAATTAACGATAACTTTGATATCTAAATTGCCTATCCAGGCTAAGAGAAAGTGGCATTAGGAAGAGTTTGAGACCTATGGATATGTAAGGCTAAATTCATGAGAGCAAACTCGTGAAGGGCAAAGATGACAGAGAATTGACTTAGCAGACATTCTAATCATTCTTTTTATTAAAATAATACCAACACTCGCTACACACATGCCTCTATACAAAGCTGACCTTGTACATGGGTGGATTACCTGTATGTCATGATTTCATAGTCTCTCTGTCCCTGGACTTATTTCCCCCATCCAATATTTGATACAAAAACTGCCCCATTAGAAATTAATTCTTTTTCCTTAAGGCTTTATTCCCCTGTTTAAATGCAAATACCTCCTCGAAGAAGGAACATGTGTTATTTGTCATTTATGCCTTACTGCAAATGAGTATAGCAAATCCTTTTTGAAGAACAGATTTTGATGGGAACACAGGTGGGAAGGATGAAATCATTGGCAACTGACAAGGGAAGACTGGATGCTGGATGCTGATAAAGAACGGCAAAGGCATTGAATGAAAGGCAATGATTCTGGATCCAAGAGAAGACAAACCTCATCTCCTTCACACTTTTGCTTGTGTTGGCCTTTCACACATGCAAGCGTGGATTCAGGATTCAACTTGACATGAAAGCAAACTTTTGGCAATGCTTTCAAGTATTCAAATTCACGTTTATTGGAGAGCTAGAGTTAGACTCCCCACTCCCAAATGTTAATTATGATTTTAATGTTCCTGTCTTGTCAAGGAATTTTATTTTCTATTTCTATTCAAAAGAACTCATGAACTCTGGGAATTACAGAGGGGAGATCTTTGATTTTGTACAATAACAGCAGGGCTAAGGTCTTGTTAAATGTTTAGCTTTACAATGACTCATAATTTTTGGCTGCTTTTCCAAAATCCATTCACAGGAAATTCTCATTTGTCACTGTGAAGTGTAGATGGAAATATTCAACAAAGTGCAGGTTTTTAAATGTAGAAATGTGGAATATTTTGAAAGCAGACATGAACTGAGATTTTGCAGCTGTACTGGTTCTATTCATCATAGCCACCAATGGGCTTAGTCTAAAAAGGCAATATAATACAGTGTAGGAAAAGTAGCAAACTCTTTTGATTTGAAGTCAGAGGACCTGACTTCAAATCCTGTTTCTGTCTGTATGACCTTGAACAAGTCACTTAGCTTCTCTAGGGTTTAGACTAGATAATACTTAAGGGCCCTTTTAGTTTTAAATCTATAGTCTTATTGAAGCAATGGTAGGGTGACAGTGAGCAGGGTTAACGAGTAACTTTCCTACCCATCCCTTCTTACAATTGATTGATTGCATAGATGGATTTCCAGGTATAGACATTCTCTCTCTCTAATCTGTAGAGCTGAAAATTAAAAAAAAAAAGAATCTATAATTATCTCTATTAAAAAAAATAGCTCTGAGCTCCTAGCCAGAGATTGTACTTTGGCAAATACTCTATATGTGTATATGTATATGTATATGCATATAGATTTGCGTATATGTGCATATATATCACATATGTATTATACACACATACACATTGCTGTTGTTCAGTTGTTTCAGTCAAGTCCAACTCTGTGACCTCATTTGGAGTTTTTTTGGCAAGGATCCAGAAGTGGTTTGCAATTTCCTTCTTCAGCATTTTATAGATGAGGAAACTGAGGCTAACAGAGTTAAGTGACTTGCCCAGAATCACATAGCTAATAAGTGTCTGAGGCCAGATTTGAACTTAGATCTTTCAGACTCCAGGCCCAGTGCACAGGCAGCCACCACACCACCTAGCTGCCCCACTGTATATATATATGTATGTATTTATGTATGTATATATAGACATGCATATGTATATGAGCACTATACATATGTATGTGTGTGTATAATACATAATCCCCCTTAAATATGTTTCCTACTGCAATCATAGTAAGTACATTCAAATTAGCAGTAGTCTGTAGATGCCACTTTAGATAAAGATAAAGTAAACTCTCAAAACAAAGAAAGGTAAACAGATTTTCCCCATGCTCAGAGGAAAAAGCTCCAGATTCCTGTGGATGAGCTTAAGGGAAGAGAGAAAATACAGAATTACTGCATTGTGGTTTGTTTTTCATTGGGGTTTCAGTGATACAACCTATGTCCCCACATATCTTACGTCTGAATGGCCCACAAAGTCTTATTCCTGGCAATGCTCTTTATGGCTACTGCCACTGCACTGCATCCAGTCTGCCTGTTCCACAATCTCCAATTCTTTGACTTTCAGCATCTTCTATGCATGTTGTCAGAAACTGGGTTCATATTTTTCTTTTTGAGGCAATCAGGGTTAAGTGACTTGCCCAGGGTAACATAGCTGCTAAGTGTCTGAGGTCAGATTTGAACTCAGGTCCTCCTGACTCCAGGGCCAGTGCTCTATCATTTGCTTGTGTTACTGTGTTCATCTTAGAATATAATTCCTGCTTGCGCGTAGTTGAACTGAGAGCTGGGAAGCTTGGTGGTTTTAGTCTCTATCACCTCCAGCTTCAGGCTCAGCACAATCTTTTGCTGTTGGACTTTTTCAGAAATGATGGGGACCCTTATCCTATTACTGGCTTATGCCTTCTTAGTTCTGCTGCCTTAATACCTTGGCTTTGAAGTTTGTGATATCTTATACCTTAGGTAGGAGGTGGGAGAGCATGATTGTAACAAAAAGCTAGTTTTCTTTAGGTTTATCCTTTCTTTTAAACAACTCTTACTACTTGGTATAAGACTGGTCCCCAGAGACCCTGCCTAGCTTATAAGGATAATTTAGTACATTTATTAAAGCCTTATTTCTGCAGGCTGAATCATAACCTGGCAATGACCATTTACCTAATAATAGTCCAATAGTTTTGGGCTTTGGGTTTATCCACCCTTTTTTTTAAACTATGGCTGTTCAGTTGATTTCCTAGCCTATTCTTCTGTAAATGAGCTAATCAAAGCTCCTATCCTTTACAAAGTGAAAATAATCCATTCAAATTTGAAAGAGGTTTACTCTTTACAAGTGACAAATGCAGATATGAGATACAACACACCTTCACATCTCATCTCTCTATTACTTGCCCCTTATATGCTAAAAATTTGCCAAAATGTGAAAGGTGCTAACCCCTAAATCTTTTTCCATTGGTACATTATAGTTCCTGAACTTTTTATCATTATATTATGTTATCATTATATTATCTTATTATTTACATTATATTACATTATTATATACACTATCTTATCATTATATTAATTCCTTTGTATTATAGCACACATATATAGCACCTTTTACTTATGACACCATCTGAAGGCCTTTGATAAAATGCAAATGTAAAAATAATAAGTCACATTTATAGAAAGAAAGAATTTATAGAGATTTATTCAAACAATCCTGATAAATAGGTTAGGGTTCCCTAGGAGCTAGCATTAAGCTATTAGTTCTCATGAATTCTGATGGAGCCACATATTCATCATTGTGGGAACTTTCACTACTGATACAAGTTGCGACTGTACTATATCTTTTCATCCAGTACAATTTACACATATATATTTCCATAAATCCTTTACAGAGGTTCTAGCCAATGCATTGAACAAATTTCTCACTTTTTTATTTCTTGGAGGGGGGGGTAACAAAATAAGCATTGGACCCTGCAATTTTACTTTTTTGTAGACTTACTATACCTTACCCCCTTTCATACACTGGTCATACCAAATTGGTCTCTTTATTATTCCTCACAGATAACACCTAATTTCTTGTCCCCTTGTTATACTCCCAAGCCTGGAAAATACTCTTTCTTCACCTCTGGCTCTTGAAATTCTTAATTTCATTCACATATGTTTTAAACCAAAAACTAGCAATAATGGGGAAACTTAGAAATTTTCCCGAAAAGTATCAGAATAATGCCATCACCTTCTTTCTCCACTCTTATTTGGCATAGTTCTGGAAATGCTACTGAAGGCATTAAGACAAGAGAAAACAATAAAAAAGCATAAACATAGATAGCGAGGAAATAAAACTATCCTTATTTGTTAATGACATGATGTTTAACTTAGAAAACCTCAGAGAATTAGCTAAGAAACTGAGGCAATTAATAACTTTAGTAAAGTAACAGTATACAAAATAAACCAACAAAAATCAATGGCATTTTTATTAAAAAGAAAATTTAAAAATCCAGGAGAAAATAATAGAATTGAATGTTATAGGTTTTCTCACTCAGCCAAAAAGGGGATTTCATGAGTAACTCCTCCAATCTCCTGTATAGAGATGAGTATGAATTCAATTGGGAAGCATAAGCAACTAGTTTGATCAATTCTTCTTGCATAAATATGTGATTTACCATGATATAGCCTGTCTATTCCAAGGATGCTTCCAGTTCATGTGCAGATTATTTAGACTAGTCAAGCTGCTTTCCCCATCTTTATCTGCTTTAATATCATTTCAACTTTCTCACAAAACTTTCAGGATGGTGATGTGGTATTCTAAATGTGGGGGTTCTGCTGTACTTGGTGTTAGAGAGAGGCAGAATTAAAATTCCTTGCAGATCTTTTCCTTCTTTTGCCTATTAGTTGTCTTCCTTTCTGTTTCATCCCTAAGTGCCTTCAGAATGACTGTGTTTAGTTGGGTCTTTCCTTAAACTGATTTTTAACTTCAGCACGGTCTTGTTAGGCAATAGTACCATTATTTTCTCTTATCCTTCTCTATAAGATTTTACAAATATATTTCTATTTTTTACTTCTGTTACTTTTAGTTTAGGTTAAAATCTTCTTTCTGTCACTTTGTACCTTTATCAGGCAAGTCATTTAAACTCTCTGGGCTAAAATTTCCTTATCTATAAAGTGAGGAATGGGGAAACAATAGCGTCTAGCTCACAGGGTTGTTGTGAGGATGAAATGAGACAACATGTGAAGTGCTATGCAAAGCATAAAGTGGTATATAAATGCTAGCTAGTATTGTTATTGTTCTTATTATTTCATAGCTTGTTTTATATACTCAGGACTTGGCCCTGAGTTTCTGAAACATTATACAGACTTAATATTTGTTTAGTTGAATGGAATACATCGCTTTTATATGTCTACTCTCCCATCTCTACAAAGTACCTACGACAGTCACCTATGCACAAATTGAGGGCCATCTCAATGGTATCAGTAGGCAACAGGCAGTCCTTTGGAAGTGATATTCAACAACCGACCACATCTTTACCAGGTAATGATGGATAGAATGGTGGACAGGGGGTCAAGTTTTGAGTTCAATATTGTTACTGGCTTGTGACCCTGAGAGAATTACTTAATATTCCTCAGCCTCAGTTTCCTTCTATGTAAAATGTAAATCTATTTATCTATCCTCTCTCCTCACCTCCATATTTGCATCTTCAGCTGCCCATTAGACATCTTGTACTAGATATCTTGTAGATATCTCAATCTCTGTATGTCCAAAACAGAACTCATTACCTTTCCCCCAAAACCTTAGTCTCTTCCCAACTTCCCTGTTACTGTCAAGGGTACCACCATCTTCCTAGTCACCAAGGATCAAAAACTTAGTCTCATCCTTGAGTCTTCATTAGTCCCAATATAATCAATCTGTTGGCAAGTCTTGTTTTTTCCCTACCTTCGCAATGTCACAAACAATCCTTTTCTCTCCATCAATACAATTACAACCCTGGTTCAGACCCTCATCACCTCACACTTGGACTATTTCAATAGGCTTCTAGTTAGTCTCATTGACTCCAATCTCTCTCCATTTCAGTCCATCCTCCACTCAGCTGCCCAAGTTTTTTCCTAAGGCACAAGTCTTAGCACATCATCCTTCCTACTCAGTAAACTCCAGTGGCTCCTTATTATCAGTACGATCAAATATAAAACCTTCCTTTGACATTTGAAAACTGTTTACAATCTGCTCCCCTTCTAGCCTTCTTGTCTTAGACATGACTCTCCTCAATCTACAATCTAGCTTTACTGGCCTTATTTGTGTTCCTTGCCCCTGACACTCCTTCCCAGCTCTTTGCCTTTACACTGGAGAATGCTCTCCCTCCTCATCTCTTCCTCCTGGCTTCCTTGGTTTTATTCAAGATTGAGTTCAAATCCTACCTTCTGTAAGAGTCCTTCACTGGTCTACCTCTTCCCGCCTTCTTTCTCCTTCTACCCCTAACTCTAGAACCTATGCTCTGAAATTGGGCCAGCTAAGGTGATACAGTAGTTAGAGTGCCAGGCCTGGAGTCAGGAAGACTCATCTTACTGAGTTCCTAGGAATCTGGTCTCAGACACTTACTAGCTGTGTGACCCTGGGAAAATCACATAACCTTGTTTGCCTCAGTTTCCTAATCTGTCAAATGAGCTGGAGAAGGGAATGGCAAATCACACCAGTATCTTCACCAAGAAAACCCCAAATGGGATCACAAAGCATTGGATGTGAGTGAAATGACTTCAAAACAACACCAATCTCTGAAATTACCATGCATTTATACCCTACATATTTTGTATGTACATAGTTGTTTTCATATTATTGCTCCCATTAGAAGCTAAGCTTCTTAAGAGCAGGGACTACATCTTTGACATTTTTTTTGTATCCTCAATGATTTAATGCACAGTGCCTATCGCTTAATAACTGTTTGTTGACTTCCTATCTATAAAATGGTGATAACAGCACCTTCCTCACAGGATTGTTGTGAGGAGCAAATGAGATAACCTAGGTAAAATACTTTAAAGACTTTTAAAAAAGTATTTTTTTTGGTCTACATTAGTCAAGATCTGCCTTTTTAGCTTGACACCAAACCCATCCCCCATTCTGGAATGCAAGGAAAACAAAACCCATTGCAAATGTGTAACCAATCAACACAACTTTCCACATTGACCATGTTTTTTTTGGTCTCATTCTTCATTGTCAGTCTATCAGGAGTGTTTCATCACTAGTCCTCTGAAATTAGTCCTTTGGTTGATTATTACAATTAGAAAGTTCAGCATAAAAATATTCCATTCCATTTATGTACCTTTATTTCTCACATGTTCCCCAATTTTTCTTTACAACCTCAAATATAGCTATAAATATGTTTGTACATCTTTAGAGTTCATTTTGCTTCAGACTAATCCATCCTTCAGTCTACACTTCCCCAAATTCCTCTTCTTCCTTTCCCCTTTGCCTCCTATTTCCTTGTTGAGTGAAATATATTTCTGTACCCAACTATATATGTGTATTTGTCCTTTTTGTGACCAGTTCAGATGAGAGAGAGATTTAAAGGTTAGCTGCTGTACCCATACTCTCTTCCATGTTTGTATAGATGCCTGCTTGTATACCCTGATTATATGAGATAATTTTCCCTAATCTTCTTTCCCTCCTCTGCTCCAGTATATTTTTCTTTCCCTCTCTTTTCATTCTTTTCTTAAGCTCATCAAGACATAATAGAACTATTGCCAGGCCTTTTCTGATTGGACTCCCTATACAAAGCCTGATAATGATAGCGCTATCAGAGGGCACACATATATTATCTCCACATATTTGAATATAAGCAGTTTATCCATGTTCACTCATTAGGTTTCTCTTAACTCCTGGGTTTGAACTTCAAAGTTTCTCTGTAGCTCTGGTCTTTTTAATCAGGAATGCTTAGAAATCCTCTATTTCATTAAAGGTCTATTTTTCCCCTATAGGATTATCTCAGTTTTGCAGGGTAGGTTATTCTTGACTGTAATAATATCCTTGGCCTTCTAGAATATAATATTCCAAGTTTCCTTCATAATGGTACCTGCTAAATAGTATGTGATTCTGACGTGACTCCTTAGCACTTGAATTCTTTCCTTTTGGCTGCTTGAATTTTTTGTTTGACATGGAAGCTCTGGATTTTGGCTATATGTTTCTGGCAATTTTTGTTTCAGAAAGTGAGTATTGGCTTCTTTCTATTTCCACTTTGCCCTCTGGTACTAAGGGGTCTGGGCAGTTTTCTTTAAGCATTATTGATATATGATGTCTTGGTTCCTTTTTTTTTGGTTATGATATTCAGATAGTCCAATGATTCTTATTTTTTTCTCCTTGCTCTGTTTTCTAGGTCATTTGTTTTGGTTATGGAATATTTAAAATTTTCTTTTTTTTCAGTCTTTTGACTGAACACTTTTTGTTGCCTCATGGAATGATTGTATTCTTTTTGGTCCATTCATGCTTTTAGGGAGTTTGTTGTTTGGGAAATATTTTGTCCCTCTTGTTCTAAGCTAATAATTCCCTTTACATTTTTTTCCATAGCTCTCATTTCTTTTACCTTTCTCCTCTTCAAGCTCTCTCATTCCATTTATTAAAAAATAAACTTTTTAAATTTGCCTTCATCTATTCCAGGAATTCTACTTGAGTTTGTGCCCAAACTATGTTTTCCTTTGAGACATGGCTTGTAGATGTTTGGAGTCATTCTCTTCTTCTATATTTGTGTCTTGAGTATCTCTGCTACCATAATAGCTTTTGGTTGTTGTTGTTTGTCCATTCTTCCAGCCTACTTCCTGACTTCAGACTTGATGTTAGGGTTGGACTCTGCCACACTTCTAAAGGGTAATTATGCACTGGTTCTGTTGCTGATTTCTTAAGGTGTTAAGTATTGTACTATTATTCTAACACCTTGGGAAGAGGCCAAGGAAATGCAACCTTCCAGTGCTCACCAAATGGTCTGATCAAGGGCAAAGTCTGATTGCTGCCTCCTGCTCTGAGTCCTGAAAGTTCCTGACCTGAGTTTTAGCTTGTGTATGAGCAGACTGCTGCTAGACTCCACCCCTATCAGCCAGCTAGAAAACTTTATTGGTTCAGAGCAGCAGAATTGTAGGTTTGCCTTTGATCTGGGATTCCTGTCCTGGTTATTCCTCTGCAGCTGGACTCAATATTAGAAGTGAGACCCTGCTTCCCTTGAATTATGAGCTATATCACTGTTGCTACTGCTGATGTCTTTTGAATTTTTTCCCTTCTTCATACACAGTTCTGGGCCTCTTTGCCTAGGAACTTTACTCCCTGATATAGGCCATTCCCAAACTGCCCTGGATCTGTGATCTAGAACTGGGTAGTGGGCAAAAAAGCTGCCAGTTCCTACTTGCCTCTGTTATAGTGCCTTATTAGGGATCTAGGGGTGCTTTATGATGAATCCAGGACCTCCTGTTGACCACACAGTGTCTCCCTGGGCTCTGGTGTGTTCCACGAACAGTGTGCTCTTAGCCTAATGACATCCCCAATATCTGTGGAGTTTTCTATTTTTCTTTTTCTGTCCAGCTGAGCTGGATGAAAGACTCATGGACTTTTTCTGTACTCCCTCATCAGGATTGGGTCTGGTGAATTTTGGGACAATCCTCATGTTTGGAGGAGTTTATTGACAAGCTCAGTCCCACTGCTTCTGACCACTCTTGGCTTCGTTCCAACTTTACAGACTTTAAAGTAATATATACATATTAGCATTTATTCTTATCTTACAATTAACTGAAAGTTATCATAAAGAAATTAAAAAACAATGTAAGATCCCATTGTGCTGATTACTTGTTGATTATGGAAAAGTACTTGATTTGTTAGAATAACAAAGAAAAACCTTTACAGGCTCTTTTACAGTAAGGTGTCCCCTTTCTATAAATCAGGATCACTTAGAATTTTTAGTAGATGTAATAACAAAAATAATCCTGTTCAATGACTCTGATAAAAAAAATATCAGGGAAGGCTTAAAACAGGGAGATACATGCTTGTCAGAGATATTCACCAGAGATCCAGATCAGGGTTCAGGTCAAGGAAGGATATGGATGATGCTTCTGTTTGTAGATAATATTTTGCCAATTTCCTCACACTCCAAGGCATTAAAGAGCATCATGGAAGAGATCTGTAAAAAATCAAAAGAGTTTGGCCTGTCAATCTACACAGAAAAGATCAAGCAGATGCAGGTTTATTGCCCATATTTCAATTTATGTCTAAATTGCCTTCCAGGAAATTTTAAAGATCTTTCACTGCCTCAAACAATACATAAAATCGAAGGCCTATCTTTTCCATGCTAACATTTTACTTGTTTTGCTGTATGGTAACAAGATGTGGAATGCCACTGTCTCCAAAGAACTAAAGATGATTACCACAAAGAGAGCAATGTAGAGAGAGGCTTATGGTGGGATAAATAGACAGCCATTGTATTCCATTGATAACCTCAAAATCTTAGAGGAAATTGAGGAAGGCATTGAGCATCTTGGGTGGAGCTTCTTTGGCAAACTTTTTAGGATGACAGGACAAAAAAACCTATAGAATCAGTAGGCATGAATGGATTGTAAATTGCATTAATTAAAGGAACTCTAGAATTGATGATCAAAGATCCATTATAACTAATTGACTTTCATAATCAGAAGTTTTTAAAGTAATCTTTATTGTTACATCTTTCAAAGACTCTTAAATTATATTAAAATATGGGCCTGTTGGAGTTGTTAAAATGGGTACTATTTTTACCAAATCATGTGGTGTTGTTTTGGTTTGTTTTTTGATGAACAAATGACAAGCATAATGGGACCTTATATTTCTTAAATGTTTTAGTCAATTGTGTCACTATAAAAATATGGTCTGTTTATTGTTTGTAGAAGCTTGCTTATTTCTCTATCATATTTCCATGAAGGAAACCTTTCATGTGTGTACAGAATACTTTTATACAAAATTTTGTAGAAATGGAAAAGATGATATTTGGCTCTGGAATTATTGATATTCTTATGGTCACCTTTAAAAATAAGTTTTTTTAATAAGAAGATATTATCATTTGTTCTTCCACCTTGAGAACAAATCTCTCAATTCCTTCAAAACTGCATCACTTCCAGCATAGACTTCTTCTAGTTATATTTGGTTTATTCTAACTGTTCTTATGAAGATCTCATGTGGCAGCTTCATTGCCACTGATGCCCAAACGTTTCTCATAAATATCTTTCCAAGTTTCTTCCATTTTCATGTTTTGTAGTTTTTCAATTTCATACATAAATACCTTCTGGACCACTTTGTTTAATTGTGTCTTACCCATCTTTCTTATTTTTATTTCCACTGTTTCTTGCATATTTAAACAGCATTACTGCTCATAATATCTCATCATTCTTCTCAGTAAGATTTTATAAATTGGTTTCTATTATAAACTGGAATTTCTTTTTTTCTGCTATTTATCTTTCTTTTGCAAAGTAACCAAGGCTGAAACAGTTTCTAGGCTCTCCTGTTCTCCTCATTATACTTTGTGGCTATTTTAACCTGGGCAAGTCACAGTCTCTCAGTGTCCTCAGGAAAATCTGTAAGACTATAAGCTTCAGAGTAGATGCCAGTCTATATTAGTAGGAGTTTTCTCATCAGGATTTTCCTATATGAATGAAATCATAGATCCACTCCCTGCACCTTCACCTCCACTACTTAACTGAAACTATTCATTGTTTTAGTTTGTTTGCTGATTCTATTAGGTTTTCTAAGAACATTTTAACCAAAGTAGGATGAGCTTTAGATTTCCCTTGCCCATAATGATGCCTTTTTTTCTCTTGTCTTATTGCTATTACATAGCATTAATATAGATTAACTATATTATGCCAAGTAATGGTGGAGGAAAGATATATCCCTGCTTTATACTTATGTATACCATGACCAGTCACTGTTGAAAATAGCCAATCACACCCATATTTCTCATGTTTCCCTATATTTGTTCTTGTTCTACTTTCTCTGCCAATTTCCTTGTCCCAAAAGACCACTCTGTCCCATTCACATGTTGTAGGAAGGCTATAAAAACTTCTTGCCAACAGAAGCAATTGGTCTGGGTTTTTCCAACCTCAAGCTCCTATTACTGCTTCAATATATTCCTTGCTCTGAGAGGTGCATATCCTAAATCAGGAAACTGAATTGGTCTCCTAGGACTCCATATTCATTGCTAAATAACTTAAACTGGTTCCAGATCTCAAGGAAAAGAAACACAGTCACACCCAACTCTAATCTAACTACAGGATTTGTTAATGGCATACAATCTACCAGTGGAACAGGTATTTTCTCTCTCTCTCTCTCTCTCTCAAACACACACACACACACACACACACACACACACATACATGCAAATTTAAAAGCATGAGGTACATGTTTCTGCTTCATTACAATCCTTGGGTATAGGTCTTACTCTGGAATATGAAGCCATAAGAGAGGAAATTGGTTCTACCCACAACCATTATACAATTTAGATTTGTCTAAAGGAAATCAATATGTGCTGTATTTTTATTTTAATTGAAATAGATATAGGAAGTTAGAGCCCCATGCAGGAGCACCAATATTAGGCAAGCAGACCTAGTATACCTTTTGCATATACCATTCACATACAGATCAGGTAAGAAGGGTCCTGGAGTTGACAGGAGTCCTTTTAATCAGAGGTTAGACTTATAGGTCATCAAACATATTCATCAAAAATATTCATACATAAATGCCTTCTGGATCACTTTGTCTAATTTCGTCTTACCCATCTTTCCAGATCTCAGGTAGAACAGGTCCCATCATGGTTTTTTCTTTTATCTCTAGCTTTTCACCCTCATCCCTGATTTCTGTGTGACCGAATATATTTCAAACTTTATGCTAAATTCTAGGGATACAAATTCATGCAGGCCAGACAGTCCCTGCCCACAAGGAGCTTACATTGTAATAGGAGAACACAACATATAAAAAGAAGTAGTGGTGAGGAATGAGTGTTATGGACAGAGAATCATGGGGATTGGAGATATAAGGTGATTGACTGACACATCATTTCAAGGAATTGTGGCTTTTATTTGATTAATATTTTCAGAGCTAGAGCTGGAAGAGGAGGGGCCATGTGTATTGGTATGGCATGGAGATGGTTGGTTTGGGTTATCAATCAGAAGCCCAGGTTCCCAGAACCATTGCTTGTGTCCCAAGTAGAAGGTGAAGGGGAGAGCACAGGAAAATGAGCTTAAATATGGCCAGGAAGTAGTATATGATATTGTAATTTTTAGCTGCTATTTATTTCCCTTGGGTTACTAGCAGTAAAAAGTCTTTTGAAAATCTTAAGACTGGAAGAGAAGTTGCAAACCTACTTCCATTTCTTCAGTAGAGAGAAATAAACAAGGGGTATGGTCAGTGAAAATCAGTAGGGGGAGTTGGTGAGCCAAACCACAGAGATCATAAATCAAGACTTGACTAGATAACAGAGAACAGAAGATGGACTTTTGAACATATAATGTAGATCAGTCAGAGAGAGACAGTGATGAGAACAGGTATGATGTGGGAAGAAAAATAAGAGGGGGGGTGCTAAGGAAGAAGGCTTTCTTTTCATCGGATATGATGAATGAAGAGAGTAAAAGAGTTAGATAAAAGAAAGAAAAGGGGAAAAAAAGAAGTTGCAGCCTATGTACAACTTACTGGGACAGAGAAAAGTCAAGAGAGATCATTTTGCTTTTCATCAAAGGATTAAAACACATTGGCTGCTTTTTGAAATAAGTCCATTCCCCAGAGGACTCTGACTTACTTTATAATTTTAGATTTGAGCTCAGTTTGTTGGAGAGATAAGTGAATATAAAATGCCATCCAGGCCACAAAATCACACCAATACTGGGTTTCTGTCACACTGCCTGCCCCAGCTACCAGAGACCAGATCATTCCTTGTGCTTTAACAGCTCAGCTCACTTGCATACTTTCAGGGAAGGATATACAGCCTATTTGCAAATTCCAATTTTTATGGAAAAAAAAATCAATCTTGGGCTGGCCTTTTCTTTGGGGATCTAAGCCTTCAGTGACTGGTAGTGAGGATGAAAATGGTTTGTAGTAATTATTGGCAGAATACTAGACAGTCAGCTTTACATGGTAAATCTGATACTATAAATGTACCCACCCTCCACTTTCCTGGAGGTCTCATGCTTTTTGCCTCATCTATCCTGACAAGAGGTATGGATTTCAGATGCCAGGCATGCACAGCTGTCAGTCATTCACATTTCTTCCTATCCATTTGAACCAATTCATGCTTGAGACATGCTTCAAATTGCTGGTAAATTAATGTCCAGAAGGCTCTTGAAAGGAACATTTATTTCTGATGCCTTTTGGAGTAAAATTACATTTATTTTATTTTATTATATTAGCACAGCCAGTTGTAGGTGGTAAGAGATTTTTATAAAGGAAAATAGTTTGACATCCTTTGATTATTGATTTTTAAAAAAAATTAAAAGCCAATTCCTTCTCTTCTTATTTCCCCCAAACATTTTACATGACAGCATTTTGTTCTTTTCTTTCTTGGCAAATTATAATTTTGATCATCAAATAAGGCTTCTAATATTGCAAACACAATCATTTTGATTTAACTTGACTTGTCAGGAAACAGTTAAGTATAAAAAAGATCCAACATTAGCCGTGAACAAAAATCTTAAAGTTCTGTAAACGTTATGAGCTCAAGCATAGTAGAAAGCCAACCTTAGATCCATAAAGGCCTGAAATAAAGACCCACATTTAATACATATGGGCTGTGTGACCCTGACTATGTCACAATCTCTCAATGCTCTAGATAGCTCAGGACTACAAGTCTCAGAGAAATTGCCAACCTGCAGTGGTAGAGGATATTTTCCTCTTGGTAGTTCTAAGCACTGGTGAAATCCCATAACCAGTCTATATCTATCCTAATTTAAATACGCCATATTGATAAATATGAAGGTCCAATGCTCTCTCCCATTGTGGGGGGGGGGGTCATGTCCCTTGATTGCAATGATTTCCCCTATCCCACAGATGTAGACAGAACTGTACAAGCCCAGGTCACATTTGTAGTAGCAAAAAATCTTTTTAAAGAGGGAAATTCATTTGATAGTAAAATAAAAATGGGTATAAAATGAATGTGAGATATTTTCTTAAGGTAAAATGCAACATGGTTATGTATTTTATAATTTTAATTTTGTGCCTTAATCCAAGAAGGAAGCAAGACTGAATATATACATGCAAAAATAGCAGCAATGCCAAAATTTTAAGTCTAAGTTTTATTTTTTAAAGCCATGTTATTATCACACATATTTAATGATTTTATTTGGGGGTTTGTCGTATTTTATTTGTGAGATTCTGTTTGTTAATTGATCTAAGATTGAAGTTAAGAGTTGGGGACCTGTGTGAAGAAATAAAACTACTTCTATCAAGGCTTATTAGGCCTCCATGCTAGACAAGATGAGATATCTTTGTTCTAAGTATAGAGTCTCACTTGTTTAAAAATAAGCCAGTGATTCGTTACCAGAGCAGTAATTGTAAAACCCAACACCTGTACATTAAACAACATAGCTAGTGGTGGCATCTGTGGGTAGCCCACAAATATAGCTTCAAAGCTGACTACTCCCTCTTATCTAGCTTTGAAGTGTTCCTATCCCTACTCTTCACCCTGCTTCCTGATTACCTCATCTAAACAAACAAACAAACCAAAAACAAAAAAAAAAAAACCAGACTGTGAATCATCTCAGCACCTTTTCCACTCCATTCTCCCATCCATACCCTAAGAGATATACTTAATAGGCTGGTATTGGGGATGTAGGGTTGTTCATTGACAAGAAGGCATTAAACATACAGTGTCCAATTCTTTATATTTCTTCTTCATTCTCAGAACTCTATATGGGCTTCATTCTATGGGAACAGAATATGCATTTACATAGCATCTACTACGTGCTAAATAAATATAATCTCATTTTATCCTCACAACAACCCTGAGAGGTAGGCACTGTTATTATCTTCATTTTACAGATAAGGAAACTGAGGCAAACAGGGTTAAGCGATTTGCTCAGGGTCACACATTTGAATTCAAGAAGATGAGTCTTCCTGGTTTCAGACCCAGCACTCTATCCATTGAGTCACTAGCTGCCCACTACTTACTTCAGTTCAGTACAATTCAGTGAACATTTTACTAAGGGCCTACTATGTTTCAGACATTGTACTAGTCACTAGAGATACAAAGATGAAAAAGGAAATAGTCTCTGATGTCAAGGAACTTTTATTTTACTAAATCTTCTAGCCTATTAAGATCCCTCTGAATATTGTTTCATCTAATGTGTGACCTATCTAAGCTTTGAGTCATCTACAAATTTGGGAAGCACACCATCCACTGGAAAAAATGATTATACAAGACAAGATCAAGCAAAAATTCCTGAGGATCTTTCCTGGAGACCTTCTTCCAAGATGATATTGATCATTAAAGATGACTTTGCAGATCCATCCAGCCATTAAACCAAGTCTAAATCTACCTAATTGTGATGTTTCACCTCTGCCACAAGAATATCATGATGGCACGATGCTATGTATCGAATGCTTTGTTAAAATTAAGCTAAACTGCATTTTACAACATTCTCCTTTCCTTTTCCAGATATTTGATAATTATCCCATCAATAAAAATAGAATTCTGCTAGGAATGGAAGTCACTCTCACTATTGTATACTTCGTAGACACAATTCGATTTTAAAAAGCAATCATTTGCCTCTTTTCTAATCCTTTGGAAGCTCTTATATTCTTAACAGATTTTCAGTGGTCCCTAAAAATTCCTCAGTGAACATTTCCCTTATTTTTTTTCAGAAGCTGACCATGTAGACCATCTGGACCACATGACTTCAACCCACCAGCGACAGCTAGGTGTTCTCTTGCTACCATCTTATTTATTTTGAGTTAGCAACTCATGTTAGCCTTTTTGTTTTGTTTTATTTTGGCCCTTTCCATCAAAAGGTCATGTAAAGAAAGCAGAAGAAAACTTAATTGAAAGTCTTTGTCTTCTCTTTCTCATCAAATATACCCCCATCTTGAAGAGCAGTCCTGTTGCTTATTTGACTTTTCCCCCCAATAAAATGTCCTTTTTCTATTGTGTTCACTTTTCCTCATTAGTTGGCTCATTTTGCATATTAACTCTCATAATACTATTGTTTTTTTAAAATTTTATTGGTATTTTCTTTTTCTTTAGCAATACTTCATTTTCTATGTTCCTCTCTCTTCTACCACCCAGAGAACCGCCCTTTATAACAAAGGATAAAAAACAAAGAGAAAAAACAGCTATCTCAGTAAAATTATCCAGTACTTCAAACAAGTCTAACATCACATGCTACAAATCCCATCAGTAAACCCCCACTCCTACAAAGAAGTGAGGGAAGTGCTTTAGGACCATTCTTAGTTATAATTACACAGTGTACAATTTCAATTATTTTTTGTGCTGATGCCCTTTCCACTTAAATCATTGTAGTTATCACATGTACTGCTTTCCTTACTTCACTTTATATTAGTTTACATGTCTTCCTGTGCTTCCCTTCTTATAGTGCAATAGCACTCCATAATATCCACGTACCAAAATTTATTTATCTATTCCCTAGTTTCGAGTTCCTTGCTATTATGAGAACTGTTTATTTAAATACTTGGCTGCATATTAGACTTTCCTTTCATCTTGATACTATTCTTATGCAGCCATGTCACAAATTTGTACTTAATATGCCCTTGCTTCATCTTCTATACCTGGCTTTAAAAAGTGCCTGATTAATTCCTTCTTCATCCACGTAAGTCTCTTTAGAGAATTCCATGTTGCCCTCCTCATTGGAATTGTTTCTTTTTTAATCTTCATGATTTAACTTTTAAGTGCTTCCAATCCTTCCTGAAGCAACTTTCTCCTTTATAATTTTATTCCAAAGAATCTAACTTGTCCTTCCTCTGCACTCTTGAAAACTACCCTCCCCAAATCAAGGATACATGTAACAATGATCCCCAGATTTCTTTTCTTTTATTGTAAATTCACTTTTCTCTTAGGCTTCCATCATTTCCACCTCAGCAAATGGTTTCCCTCTGTTAGGAAGAATTGGATCCATGATATAATTCCTTCCTACATCCACCTTTTAAAGGATGAGATTTTCATTAAGATGAGTCAGGAGATTATTAGGTACTATGCTTTGGGCAGAGAGAGAGAGAACTCTAGCAAATGCCCAGAATGCTGAAGAATCCTATCACTATAAATAGAAGTTTCTGTGGCAGCTGTATGGTCCATTTCTTAAACTCATCACTTTTTTTTTTCAGTTCACATGGTGCGTTGACATGGTCTGATATTCTGATGACAGCATTGCTTTTTATTTTTCTTCAATTGCTCTTCACATTGCTACCTTTCTCTAATTCCTGGTTTTCTTTAAATTATTATTTGTTCTTTAGAGACAATGCTATCATACCCATACCTTGCCTACCCCTTTACCATGCTGTTTCTTTAAAATAACTCAATCCATGATCTCATTCCACCAAGTCTTAGTGATAACTAAGATGTCAAATTTGCTTATTACTAGGAGGACCTCTAGTTAATCTAGCCAGTTAGACACTTTTCTTTTGTCTGCAGATATCTGAGGTCATAGTTTCTACTATCGACTTCATTCTTAAATTTTTTGACTCGTTGACTTGTTTTGACTTTTTAGCTTGTTTTAGATCTTTTAACTTTTTTTTTTTAAATTTATTTTTGACATGTTTGGTTTTCAGCATTGATTTTCACAGGCGTTTGAATTACAAATTTTCTCCCCATTTCCTCCCCCCCCCACTCCAAGATGGCGTACATTCTGGTTGCCCTGTTCCCCAGTCTGCCCTTCCCTCCGTCGCCCCATTCCCTTCCCATCCCCCTTTCCCTTCCTCTCTCC
>CM053622.1:378812793-378847464 GCA_028646595.1 Phalanger gymnotis
CATGGCAGAAAAGAGCAAATTCAAAAAAGATGGTGGCAAAGAACAAAGATCTCAGTCAGTTTCCAAATTTTGAAAGAAGGAATTCAATCAAGGAGGCTACCCCCACCTGGGTGGGATGGAATGTGAAAGTCTCCATACTAGACACACCAAACATGCTCAAAAAGTCCTTCAAAGGAATCTCCATATTAGATCTGGGCATACCCAGAAGCCCAGGCTACATAAACATATATAGAAACACAGAACTAAGTCACCGAGATGCTAAGCAAATTTCTCTAATTAGAGATTGGAAATCTTGATCGTGTAAATTGCTGTCATTATAATAATTTTTCATCATTGTCCTCTAAATGTTTACCCGAGTTAAAAGGAAAGGTCTTGGTCTTTCTAAATTGTGTTGTCAAGAAAACCAACAAATTAACCAATAAATTATTTACTCTGATAGTTTACAATAGATACGGTTTATTGTATACAAGGTATTGTGCTGTATCAGATATGTGATTCGGCCTGCCCTAGAGAAGTTTATGATCCAGGTAGAGAGAGACAAATGATTGTTAGATTAATATCACAATGGGGTTAAGTTATACTTATATTTAATTTATACAAATTAAATTCATAAGCATAAATATTAGGGAGGAGAAGAGATGAGTGTGAGGAGAGACAGAAGGATAGACAGAGACAGAAATAACTTTTGAAAAGGGGTGAGGAAATTAATAAAATTTGGACCCAATCAAAAGGCCACACTCAAGGACCTAGAAGGTCCTATGTGGCCTTGAGGCTGAAAATTCCCTACCTACACCTGCTCAGACAGTACTGGCTGTCATTCCATTCAATTAGCAGATGCCCCAGCGTGAGCCTGAGATGGTATGTGTGAATCTTCCATTGCCTCAATCTGCCTCATTTCTCTGTCCTTGTCATTGTTGTCATTGTGTGAACATTTTGCTGCATTGAGAGTGATTCTAGAATGACCTCTTCATCATACCCACAGAGAATATTTTCCTTATATATAGGCTCATCAACTAATGCAACTAACATAACTTTCATTTAGTCATCATTGCTGATCTGCTAGAAGACTCCCTTTGATTTTGTCTTGTTTTCTCTTGCCTCAAGGTAAAACAGTAGAAGAAAGAGTTCTATGAAGTCATGGTCACTTTCTAATATAATCACATTTGTATATGACTATTTTAGGACTATTTCCCCCCCAATCATTAGGTTTCTTATTGGTTAAATCTTTTTGTTTTCTTCTGAAATAGAGGGCTATCCAATGAGGTTCCAGTCCTTAGAGCATCTACAATAATATTCCCTCCATGGATTCAGTGCAGCATGTGGAAAAAATTTGGTGAGCCAGTTCCCAGCCATCAATACCTGAGAGGCCATGGGAGACTATATGGTAACAACCAAAGAGCCTGGAGGGCTAACGACTCTGTAGAAGGTGAGCTGGAAATGAGTATGACAATTGTGAGCTCAAGAGCCCTCTCCCACTTACCTGGCAGTTTTGAGTAAGGAGGAGGATGCCCAGCTCCTCTCCTTGATTTTGACTTCACCATCATTTTTATCATGCTCCATCTAGGATAAGTTCATCACCAGGAAACTCATTGTCGTTGAGAATGATTTAGTTTTGCTACCAGTCAATACCCTCAGTTGCTTCTGCTTCTCTGATTAGAGGCCTGGAGGGCAGAGCAATAACTTCCCCCCATAATCTCTCTTTTTATAGAGGGCTCAAAATGTCAGCCATCTTTTTGTTACCAGCTACTCAGCTCAGTTTTGACTCCACCATCATCTTCATCATGCCCCTGCACTGGATATACTATGGCACTCCTGCCCCCTCCTTTCAGCTTCCTGTTAAGTATTGTCTTTCCCCATTAGATAATAAGCTCCTTGAAGGCAAAGGCTGTCGTTTTTTCTTTATCTTGTAACTTAATACAGTGCCTGGCAAACAATTGGCACTTAATAAATGTTTATTATATCATATCATATCTTAAAATACTATATGAATCACAAGATATTATTATTAATCTATATGTTCTTTCCCCATTAGAAATATAATTTTCAGGGCAAAAACTATGGATTGTTGTGGCTTTTTTTGGTTGTTGTGTGTATGTAGCTCCTTATTACACCAATTGCTATGTGGATTTTTGTAGTTTCAGTCTTTCCTAGCCTGGAAAGATCTTGAACCATAATAAGATCTTGGCTAGAGGTAGGAGTCTTGCGAGCCAGGGAAACTTTTGGAAGCATCTGGGTGTAGGGTGGGTGGGAGTTCGGGTGGTGGTGGCGGCAGGTGACAGGTGACTATAGGAGCAAGGAAAGTCCAAGCCTAAGTAGTAATTTGCCATAAGCTGGAACAACATGGTCGTTCCTTTTTAACTGATCTACCTATGGAATAATCTGCTTGGAAAGAATCTGAAGGGTTGTGTCTGCCCTGAGAGACTGGATGAAACTGGTGAGTTCTTCACTCTCCATTTTCCTTTCTGCTTTCTCATTTCCTGGCAACTCAACATTATTTATTATTAAGCACTTTCCTCTTCTTTTTAAATTTTATTTGCTGCTTCTATTTTAATAACGGGTATTGTGTCCAGATGAGAATAAGATATTTTTAATTTTGTTCAGAGTAAAAATCTCTGCTATGGAGGATGCAGATTTTGGGGGAAAGGGGAGCAAGGATTTGATGCATATTTAACTACATAGAATTTGACTGTTAGAGAAGTCTCCTTTTCCAGCCCAGAGGTGAGAGATCACCTAGGTGCTCATAGGATAGGTTTCTATTATTCCTTTTATTAATATAAGGGAGAAAGACCACTACAAGAACCTGCCAGACACTGACCTTGACTAAAACCATCAGGATAGGTCACTTTTTGGGGGGAATTTTAAAATGTTTTATTGATATCTTCTGTTATTTTTGTTATTTGGTAATTTTCAATTGTGTCTGACTTCATGTCTTCATGACCCTATTTGGGGTTTTCTTGGTAAAGTTACTGGAGTGGTTTGCCATTTCCTTCTCCAGCTCATTTCATAGATAAGGAAACTGAGGCAAGCAGGGTTAAGTGACTTGCCCAGGGTCACATAGCTAGTGAGGCCTCTTTGAGCTCAGGAATGGTCCAGTACTCTATTCATTGCATCACTTAACTTGCCCCTTCATTTTCTCTTCCTATTCCGCAATTCCTTGATGATCTTTTACTCCTATTCCACTTTAGAATTGCACACTGGTTATTGCAGTCTGTTCATGCCTAGTATATGCCTCTTCCTTGTCTTCTGTATGATACTGTTAATTTTTGGTTCTTCTGAAGCAATAATGTTCCACATCTGACATAATAATACCAGTAAAACTATAGCATTAAAAATCTGGGCCTTTCTCTTCCATCATTCTTTGAAACATTTTACAAATGAGTTTTTTTATATTCTAATCTGATGTTGCCTTTGGCAGCCAACTCTCTCCATTTGTCAAATAAGTTGGATGCTTGCTGGGCTAAGGCACTTTATGGGCTCTTTTGGCCTCCTTATTGTGGCAATTAATTTACATTGGTTAAACTTCTGGATAAAAGTATCATAGTTGGCAGTGAAGTCATTTACCCATTTCCTGCATTTGATTTCAATCACTTCTTTGAATAATTCAGGGATAAATCATTTCAATTGTACATTAAAATTTTTCTCATCATTATTCTTTAAAAAAAAAACCCCACCTAATTCTTAGCTTCAATGAGTTAATGGTCTGACTATACACAAACAGCTGACTCATCGATAAGTCCATATGAATAACAAGTCTTTTTCCTGTTTATCAAAATATAATTGATTTCATTTTATTGTATTTGGTGTTCACTATATCCAGTGACTATTTTTTTCCTCTGAGAATTCATGCTACAAGGACATGAGACTTCTATGTAATCTACAAGTCTTTGGACTCTTTCATTCTTTATTCTTGAAGCATGCATTCTCACATATTTCTCCTCATCTTCACTTTTTCTCTCCTTTGCATTGAAGTCACCAGGCATTGGAGTGGTGGGTGTTGCTTTGATTTAGTGCAACTTATTAAGTTCTTCATAGAATTCCATTACCATTTCACCCTCAGTAACTGATATAGGTACATAAGCTTCAATTATTTTCAGAGTGGTCTCTTTTTTTCTTGAAAATTCTTATCATTAGTATTACAATGTTATATCCAAATATGCTATGGAATAATATTTCTTGTTATTTTTGGCATACAGTGTGACTCATTCTGCCAATTCTTTTCTTTGTCTCTACAAACAGAATCTGTGATCCATTCTTCTGTTTGGCTGCAACTTCCTTCTGTCATCTACTTTTGTTTATAGAAAGAACTTCAAGGTTAATATAATTCAGCTCCTTCAATAATACGTCCACTCCTTAGTCAATAAACAAGGACCTCAAAGTTAGAGTAACAATTGTTAAATCGGCACTTGATAGTCTAAAAAATTGTGATTCTTTGCACATTGTCGCCATTTCTTTTTCTACTCTTCCCTCATCTCTACAGAAGTAGAAGGCAGCCACATAGAAATGAGGGGCATTTATTATTTTTCTTTGTTTTATGGGTTGCTATAACTAGAAAAATTCATAGCTGGTCTTCAGTCTGTTACTGAGGCTATATCAAGCCTTTCTAACATGGTGGAATCTGCAAGAGCCTATGGCTCATTGACATAATCCATAAAAACCCAAGATTACCTCAACACCACTATGAAGCATTGTAGTAGGACTTTGTGGAAATGTTTGTGAGGTTTGTGTATGTATATGTATGTGTATGGGCATGTGTGTTTGTTTCTGTTTATATTAATATATGGAACTTCCAATAAGAACATTTCTACCAATGTAAATCAGTACTAACAACTTACAGAATTGTCTAGGGCACTGAAAGATTTAAGTGGTTTGCCTGTGTGTGTGTGTGTGTGTGTGTGTGTGTGTGTGTGTGTGTGTTTCACAGAGGCAGCAATGCACGGAAAATTGATCTTGAAGGCAGGAAGACCTGGGTTCACATCCAGACTCCTGACTCTGGCAAATACTAGCTGCGTGACCACGGGCAAGACAATTTACCTCTTAGTGCCCCAGATAGTTCTTTAAGATTTTAGGTTGAAGGGCTGGTACTGAATTGCACTGTGTTGATTCATCATCACCTCAGAGAACAAAACCCCAAACTGTAATAAATTAGAAAGACATTTATTAAGTTGTCTGGCAGAGCCAAAAAAAGGGATGGCCCTTTACTCGCGAGTGTTTGTAAGGTTTACATTATGTAGTGTTCAAACAAAGGAACAAGGAAACAAGGCCAGCATAGAGAGTTTCCAGATAAAACCCATGGGTTGCTTGAGATGGATATTGGGAGGAAACTCCTCACATCTATCTTCAGATCTGACTCCCTCGGAAGATTTTTTTTGGGGGGGTCAGCATAACCTGGTTACACATCAAACAAATTTGGTCTCTAAACAACAGGTCTGTTCTCTCAGCCACAGAGGGCTAGATTCAAACAATGCAATAAGGTTTTCCAACAATTGGTAGAAAGAGTTGGGAGTTCCTCATACTAGTGAAATTATAACAATATATATGCATATACGCTATATCAACATATATGTAAAGATTATATGTATACATATATATGTATATATATATATATATATCCTAAATCTTTATCTCTCTAGTTCTATTTGTCTATATAAGTACACACATGAGACTGTGCTGTGTATTTGTGTAGGAGAGAGGCAGAAATAGACAGACAGGCCTGGGCCGGCAATTTCATCTTAAAAGAAACTCCATTCAGTAATAAAGATAAGCATCTTATCTGTAATTTATAATGTTAGATAGCATTGGGAGGATAAGTGACTTACCAATGGCCACACAGCTAGTTGGTATCATAGGCAGGGCTTAAACTCAGTTCTTCCTATCTCGAAGGCCAACCTTTTTATCCATTATTATGTTAATGTTCAGCCTCAGTTGTGTCTCACTCTTAGTGACCTCATGTGGGATTTTCTTGGCAGAGATACTGGAGTGATTTCTCATTTCCTTCTCCAGCTCATTTTACAGATGAGGAAACTAAGGCAGACAGGGTTAAGGGACTTTCCCAGAGTCACACAGATTTGAACTCAAGTTTTTCTGACTCCAGACCTGGCGCTCTGCTGTGTCACCTAGCTGCCCTTCTATCTACCATACCATACTGCTTCTCTGAAATATTTCATTACCCCAATTTAATAGATGAGAAAAATGGAGTCAAAAGCATAAAGATAAGGTTTTAGATTTGAGATCAGTAAGATGCCTGTTAAAAATCTCTCTTTGATGTAGACTAGTTATATGACCACGGGCATGTTCCTTAACTCTCTGAGCCTGTGGTGTTAATGTGATTAAAGATCTTCCAGCCCTTTCAATAGTGCCTTTACTTACACCATTTACTTATTAGGTGCAAAGCCCCAGGCCCACACTCTTTTCCTAATTAGGTCACAAGGGGTGTGAAGCCTTCAGGGACCCAAGGAGAGGTGCTAAGACCAGAGCCAATTATATGTGCACTGAGTTCTAGCCGATCAGATATGCATGAATTCAGCCAATCAGAGACCTGAGTTCTAGCCGATCAGATGCTAGCTAGAACTGTATATAAAGAGAACCCAGAATGTGAGTACAGCAGAATTGAGAAGCAGACTTCAAGGAGACATTGAGGCAGCAGATGTCAAGAGGGCCTTGAAGAACAGACATTGAGAGAGCAGACATTGAGAGAGAGAGACAGTGCCAAGAAAGACTGCAGAGCAGGGAGGGCAGACTAGAGAGTTATGGAAATCAAAGAGCTGAGAATCTACAGCATCAAGAGATTGGAGAACTGAGAATCCAAAGAATCCAGGAGACTGCAAGGACTCTGAGAACTGCAAGGACTTTTAGAAATGTGGGAGAGGACAGAGGCAAGCAGATAGTTAGGATTCGTGAGTGATTATTTATTGGAAGGCCCGAGGAGGGGGAAAGGTTACAGGATGACTTGGTTGCTTGCTATAATGCTGTGTTATAATTTCCTTGTTGCTACATGGAGGTAGGCTTAGTGGTTTAGGAATATAATTACTGCTACATTGAATTGGAGTTATGGTCTTGGGATCTGATACTCTGATGTCTAAATAAATGTTATACTTCCTTTGCCTTCTACATAGAGAGTTTTTCACACTTTGCGAATCTGAACTATACATGCATGTTCATGGTCATCCTTGAGGTCATGAATCTTGTCTTACTGATACAGAGTCTCAGTATCTGCATCTGTAAAATGGGATCAGGCTAAATGGTTCTGTAAGGTTCCTTCCAGCTCTAGATCTGTTAAGTGGGATATTATGATTTGCTTGTGGTCTATTAGTATCTCAAATGAATAACCAAAATGAAAATTACAGTTTCCACTTTCTGATTTTCATTTAATTTGCTAGTCTATGCAGTCCATCTACTATAGCAGCATGCAAACCAGCAGTGTGCTACAGCAATTGTTAAATCTTCAGTGTGAGCACTTACAAATTGAAAGCTAACAAACAGTACACACAAGGGCATGATTTATTGTTTTGTTGATTGTCTAGACTTAAGAAAGTGATGGAGAAAATGCTAATAATGAGTAAGCTTAAACCTGTGTTGTGCATACATCTTTTTTTTGGGGGGGAAGGAGGAAACCACAGAATCAGTTGTTAAATCTCTGCCAGAACAACGCTGAATGCAATAGAATGAAATTATATTCAAAGCAACTTTTCATGACAAATACAAATCTCCTGTTTCTCTGCTGTCCTACTTTTAATCCAGTGATTCTATGAACTAAGCCACAAATGAGTTCCAAATTTTTGTACTCCAACTAAACACCTGAAATGGGAGTGGGGAGAAAGGGGAAAGGAAAATAAAGTGTAACGTGATACATGTGACTCAGTGGGATCATGGAAACTCGATACAGTAAATCCAAGCACCTCCCATTGCAGGCTATAAGGAGGATGAAAACTTCTAAAATTGATATCCAATGGGAAAAAGAGGAGGAAAATGGAAGGGAGAATGGGGAAAGAAAAAATGGAGCTCATTTCCATGAGTGACTGTGTTTGCAAATTTTAGTAGCTGGTTGGAACAATCAAGAATTAAAATGGAAGTATTCGTTTCTTGACTCTAAAATTACTTTCTACCTTCTATTCAAATAACATCATTCCCTGTTAGGTAGTTTTTCAATGAGATCAAATTTATAAATAGCTCTTATGAATATAACTGAAAAATTGGTCTTTTAAGTTCATTTCAGTAGAGAAAATAGTCTATTTCAGGGGTGGGGAACTTGTAGCCTTGAGGCTACATATGGCCCTCTAGGTCCTCAAGTGCAGCTGTTTGAATCATTTGAGGACCTAGAGGGCCACATGTGGCCTCAAGGCTACAGATTCCCCACCCTGATACTCATTCAACCAATATTTATTAAGAAGCAACCATGTACTGTGATAAATGCTGAAGCAGGATGTGGGCACAAGGGCATGATACAGTGATAAGCAAATCAATGTCCCTACATTAAAAGTAATTTTTCTTTTTAGAAACTCATCCTTTCTTTAGGGGAACTTAATTATCAAGAAAAAGGCAAAAAAAAATCTACTGTACAATTTCTGTTGAATATAGGTTTTTTAAAGTGTATATAGCAAGATAATATATATACACTATATATATAGATGTAGATATAGATGTATATATATGCATATATATATATATACACATATACATAAACACTCACATATATACCCAGATGTGTGTCTGTATATATACAAAAATATACACATATATATCCTTTTATGAGCTTTTCTGAACTTTTTGTTTTCTTTTGTCATAAAAGGAATTTCTGAATCAATGATGAAAGGGGAAGCAGGCAGGAATAGAAATGAGAAGCATAAATATAGTTTTGATGAAAAATATAGACCCCAAATCTTTGCAATTGCAACAACTGAGAAATCAAATACTAGTCTTTTGAGGGCAGGGAAAGAAGAAGGCACCATTAGTATGTCAGTTTAACACAAATAAAATTTAAGACTTAACCTTAAGGGGACCATTATGCAGTCATTTTATGAGATACACTTGATTTTTTTGTTCTGACTTAATTTCATACTTTTAAAGATTAATTACTTCTCTGAAACTTAAAATCTTAAGGTATTGAGGGTTTTTGGGGGGCATGGGAGTGGGTTAGCACTGGGAGGTCAAGTGATTTGCCCATGGTCCCAAAGGTTATGTATACCAGAGGCATCACTTGAAATCAGAACCACCAGATTCAAAGACCAAGTACTTATCTACTACGTCACATAGGTTCCACCGAAGATTTGGTATCATATATACCTAGCAATTCAGAAGATAGTGTGTCTGTTGACTTTAAAATGCGATCTCAAAAGACTACACAACCTAAGGTATGTAACAAACCTACTTCCTCTTCTGTGACGTATGAGTAATTCAGGCCTATATTTAGTTTAAAGTTGTTTTCTTTTTGGGTAGCCTCAGTTTTGGTACTCATGGTTATTTGTGGGTATAAAACAATTGCATATGCAAAAGATAAGGCCAAAGACTAAAATTGAAATATTTCTGTCTTGGATTAAACACTAATTTATGTTGCATAACATCTTTGTCATGTTACCTTTTCTTTACATTTTAGAATGAAGGCTGGACTTAATTTATAAACAGTATGTTCATAGAATAGGAATTCTCAAATTCAGACTATCAGAACCACTCTTTCCATTCTGATACCCTACCTGCTACTACTACTGCTGAGGATGTTCCTTTTCCCTTAATATAGAACAATCCTCACTGATTTGGGCCCTCATGAAGCCCAGAATATTTCAACTTCTAAGTCCATAATTTGCCATATGATGGTTATGGGATCAACTAGCTTTTTGTAGGCTAAAGTGGAACATTAATTACCATGTAAAACAATGTCTGTATGAGAAACTATATTTTGATTTCTAAACAACTGATTAAGAAATTAACTTTAGGGGGTGGAGCCAAGATGGTGGCCTGAAAACAGGGACACTCTTGAGCTCTCCCGCATATCTCTCCAAAGACCTCTAAAAATAACTCCAAACAAATTCTAGAGCTACAGAAACCACAAAATGACAGAGTGAAACAAGTCTCCAGTCTAAGATGGCCTGGAGGGTTTCTGGGAAGGTCTATCTCACTGTGCTAGGAGCAGAGCATAGCCCAGCATGGGAGGAAGAGACCAGTCTAGAACAGACCTGGCAGAGCAGGCCTCAGGGCGCTGAATCACTGGCAGCTGCAGCTGTTTCCAGACTTCTCAACCCACAAAAACCAAAGAGAACTTAGCAGGTCAGTGGGAAAACTTTGTTGGACCTGGGTGAGAGAAGGGCATAGTCCAGCCACAGCCCCAGAGTAGCAAAGGTGGATGCAGTGGTGGCAGCAGCAGCAGTGGCTGCTTTCAGATCCAGGCCCACAGGTGGAATCAAGTGCCTAATCAGAGCAGGAGTGCAGGGATCTCTTTGCTGGTGCTGAGGCAGGATTCTCTTGGTTTGCCCTGCTTGGATCTGGGTCACAGGCCTGGTTGGTGGTCCTTGGGAGAGGAGGAGTGCTGGTGTCACATACTTTGTGGTGGCTGTGTAGAGGAAGTCCTCCTGGTAATTACACAGCAGAAAGGAGTGCTTGTACTCAAAGACCAGAGCACAGGCCAGGGGAGGAGTATCATACTACCTCAGAATAGAAGGAGCTCTGAAAACAGCAGCACAAAACCCTTGAAGCTTCGGACAAAGCACCCTCCACTCTGGAAGCAGTCATACCCTGTCAAAGAGCTCAAAAGTCAAGTAATTGGCTGGGAAAATGAGCAGGCAGCATAAAAGAAATCAGATTGTAGAATCTTACACTGGTGACAAAGAGGAACAAAACGTACAGCCAGAAGAAGTCAACAAAGTCAAAGATCCTACATCAAAAGCCTCTAAGAAAAATATGAATTGGTCTCAGGTCATGGAAGGGCTCAAAAAGGATTTGGAAAATCAAGTAAGAGAGGTAGAAGAAAAATTGGGAAGAGAAATGAGAGTGATACAAGAAAATTAAGAAAAACAAGTCAATGACTTGCTAAAGGAGACCCAAAATATACTGAAGAAAATAAAACCTTAAAAATAGACTACCCTAAATGGCAAAAGAGCTCCAAAAAGCCAATGAAGAGAAGAATGCCCTTAAAAGGCAAGATTAGCCAAATGGAAAAGGAAGTCCAAAAGACCATTCAAGAAAATAATGCTTTAAAAATTAGAATGCAGCAAGTGGAAGCTAGTGAATTTATGAGAAATCAAGAAATTATAAAACAGAACCAAAAGAATGGAAAATGGAAGATGATGTGAAATATCTCATTGGAAAAAACCACCAACCTGGAAAATAGAGCCAGGAGAGATAATTTAAAAATTATTAGACTCTCTGAAAGCCATGATCAAAAAAAAAAAAAGCCTAGCCATCATCTCTCAAGAAATTATCAGAGACAACTGTCCTGATATTCTAGAACCAGAGGGTAAAATAGAAATTGAAAGAATCCGCAGATGGCCTCTTGAAAAAGATCCCCAAAAGAAAACTCCTAGGAATATTGTAGCCAAATTCCAGACTTCCCAGGTCAAGGAGAAAATATTGCAAGCAGTCAGAAAGAAACAATTGGAGTATTGTGGAAATATAATCAAGATAACACAAGATCTAGCAGCTTCTACATTAAGGGATGGAAAGTCTTGGAATATGATATTCTGGAGGTCAAAGAAGCTAAGATCAAAACCAAGAATAACCTATCCAACAAAACTTAGTATAATACTTCAAGGTAAAAATGGATTTTCAATGAAATAGATGAACCAGAATTGAATAGAAAATTTGACTTTCAAATACAAGAATTAAGAGAAGCATGAACAGGAAAACAGGAAAGAGAAATCACAAGGGACTTACTAAAGTTGAACTGTTTTCATTTCTTCATGGAAAGATGATATTTGTAACTCATGAGACCTTTCTCAGTATTAGGGTAGTTGAAGAGAATATTGAGAGAGAGAGAGAGAGAGAGAGAGAGAGAGAGAGAGGGCACAGGGTAAGTTGAATATGAAGGAATGATATCTAAAAAAATAAAACTAAGGAGTGAGAGAGGAATGTATTGGGAGAAGGAGAAAGGGAGCGATAGAATGGAGTAAATTATCTCACATAAAAGAGGCAAGAAAACATTGTTATAATGGAGAGGAAGAGTGGCTAGGTAAAAGGGAATGAGTGAACATTGCTCTCATTGGATTTGGCTTAAAGAGGGATTAACATACTGACTCACTTGGGTATTTTACCCTACAGGAAAGTAGGGGGAAAGGGATAAGAGGGTGGAATGATAGAAGGGAGGGCAGATTGGGAGAGGAGGTAGTCAAAAGCAAATACTTTTGAAAAGGGAAAGTGTCAAGAGAGAAAACTGAATAAAGGGGGACAGGATAGGATGGAGGGAAATATAGTTAGTCTTTCACAACATGAGTATTATGGAAGCATTTTGCATAATGATACATATATAACCTATATTGAATTGCTTGCTTTCTCAAGGATGGTGGGTGGGGAGGGAAGAAGAGAGAAAATTTGGAACTCAAAGTTCTAAAAACAAATATTAAAAAAAAATTATGTGCAACTGGGAAATAAGATATACAGGTAGTGGGGTACAGAAATCTATCTTGCCTTACAAGAAAGTAAGGGGAAAAGGGATAAGGGAGGGGAGTGGGGTGATAGAAGAGAAGGCAGATTAGGGAAAGGGGCAATCAGAATACATGACATCTTGGGGTGGGGGGGAGGTGTAGAGATGGGGAGAAAATTTGTAACTCAAAACCTTGTGGAAATGAATGTTGAAAACTAAAAATAAAAGCATTGAGAAAAATTAATTTTAGCATTAGCATTGTCTTAAATAAATTAGGAAGGATTATAAAATGAATGAATGATTTTTAGATAAATATACAGGGTTAGCAAAGTTTGCATTTCCCCTTAAATCTATATAAGCCTACATTCAAAGTGAAGTAGAATAAGAGGAAAAAACAAGAAAAACAGTTATGTGAACCTTTATAGTTCTAAAAACTTATGTAATGTTCTTTACAATTCTAAAAATGTAGCAAAGAAAATCTTTGTAACTCCCTAGTAGAAGGATAGATATTTACAAAAAAGGTTGAAAAACAAATCTCAGCTTTCATCTATGAAAGGGAGTATTTCTGGCTTTTAAGCAAAGAACAAATACTAACAGCTGCCTTTTATTAAAGGATCTCGATGAAGAAGAATCAATCCAGCTCTTTGAGAAGATCACAAAATCTGTAATAGAAGAAATAGGGGCCAAGAAGCATTTAAAATTCAATAGAAGGACCAAAGCAAGAAGTCTTTCATATCATCAGAACATAGGAGCAGTCTAGATAAAGGCACCAAAATACTTATTCCCTTTTTTATTGTATTAAAAAAACCCAAAATTTGTCAACTAAGGGAGTGTCCATCAATACTCCAATAAATCATGGAAAATGAAAGTAATAGAATATTATTACCCTCTAAGGGAAAAGGTAGTTTGAAAGAAACCTGCAAAGACATGTAGAAATTGATGCAGACTTAACTGAGTAGAATTAGAAGAATAATTTATATGCTAACAGCACCATTACAAAGAAAAAAAGAACTTTGAAAGAAATAGGAATCCTGATCAACACAGTGACCTACCATGATTCCAGAAAACTTGGGATGAAGTATGCCACCTGCTTCCTGACAGAGAAGCAATTAATCCAAGGTACAGAATGAGACATTTTCAGATATGAACAATGTGGGAATCTGTTTTGCTTGAATTTATTTAAGTTATAAAGATTTTGATTTTTTCTAATTGGGTGGGGAGATAGGAGAGAAGGTGAAGTTTAATGATGCTGCTTCTAAAAAAGGCTTATTAAAACTTTTTTTTTTTATTGTTGCAGAGTAAGGAGTGGAAGGAATACCAGAAGGAAATGCAGATAGACAAACTTGGAAAGCAATATGTTGAATTTATTGTGTTTGAAAAACAACCATACATAACAGAGGTCCATAGTTTCACATATAATATTCTTCTATTTTGTATATGGAAATGTTTCTTTTATTTAGTTTTCATAGAGTTCAGAAGGGAAAAATGAAAATACTGTGTCCATGCAACAACCTTGGAAATAGGAAAGCTACATTTAATTTGTTTTGGCCTTTCCTTAAGGAGGTACAAAGATAATATAGCATTATCATTTAAAAATATTAATTCTCTATACCTCTTCCTTTTCATAGTCAAACTCTCAAAAAGAAAGGTATTGACTTTGATGGCCTCCATTTTCTCTCTTCCCACTCCCTTCTCCTCTCTAGGCAATCTGGATTCCTATCCCACCACTTAACCAAAGCCGCTCTTTTCAAGAGACCAACCAGCCCTTAAAGGTGAAATCCAAAGGCTCGTCTTTCTTGACTTCTGCAACATGTGACACTGTTGACTACCTTCTCTTTCTGAATACTCTCTTCTCTACTTTTTTCTTCTGTAACACTCTATTGTCTTCCATTTTACCTTGATTTATTTTCCCTCCCTAAGTGTTCTTTGTTCAGTTGTCATCCCTGCTTCTTCTTGTATGGCTGAGTTGAAGTGAAGGTTTGAGAGGATATCAAATGGTACAGTACATAGAGTATATCAAGTGGTATAATCCCCAAGCAGTGGTTGGACTGGAGAAGACTATTAGTCATGGCACTACATTCAGCGAAAATGCTGGAAGAATAACCTGAGAATTGGTAGAAAATTGTCACTTACAAGCTGAATGGAATGGACTTCAAAGGAAGAGAGGTTGTGGCATGATGTTGAAGGAAGTGGCTCTTGAAGGAGTGGTCAGTAGTATGTCTTTTCCTCCTCTTGGTCCAAGGTGGGTGGTTGTGGGTTTTTTTGGCTTTGTTTTTGGTTTTGTTTGTTTTGTTTTGTTCTTGGTCGGGAGAGGGATATGAGCAATGGGTATCGAGTATTAGAGAGGGAGTCAGAGGTGCAAGTTTCAGTGATTGAAGGAAAATAGAAAGAGTGATAGAGGAGAAATGGAAATGAGTTTGAGATAGCTCAATGAATAAGGAAGGCCAAGAGGGATGGGAATATAAGAGAGATAGGTCTGAGATGGAGTGGGTATCAGTGATCAGGAAGAGATAGCAGTTGTTCTATATGCTATGAACCCAATTCATTATAATCTAACAAGCATACAGTAATAGGCCCTATGGTAGGGACTGGAGACAGCAAGACAAAATGAACAATCCTTCCCCTCAGGGAGCTTATATCCCATGGTGGTGACACACTACACAAATGCAATGCCACAGAAAGCTGATCCTGAAAAGCAACAAGGTTAATTTAAATTAGTAGCTGAAATTTTCCCCCCATATAATCAATTTAATTTTTTAATCAGAGTATGAGCAACAAAGAAAAAACTAAAAACTTTGAATTGCAGACTTTTTACAAATTTGCCTGATGTCAAAAGATAATTTCTGCCCCACCATCTGCTAAGATTTTAGTTTTTCCCAGCTTTTGCTCCTTGGTCACTTTGTTTTAGAATAGGGATTCTTCACCTTTTGTATGTCATGGACTTCTTAGCCTGTCTGGTGAAAGCTAGGAATACTTTCTCAGAACAATGCTTTTAAACGTTTAGGCAAAATGCATAGACTGCAAAGGAAACCAATTACATTGAAATACAGTTATTAAAACAAAAAAAAAAGTTTGCACACCCCAGCTGAAGTACTTTTGTTTTAGAGGCACTAGAAAAGATTGTCTTCTTGACAAAGTGGAATCAATGCCTATTCAGAGGGAGAATGTTGGATTGACAAGTGACTGTTTTTCTACAGCTGAGCTTTTTTTTTTCCTTTGCAATATTGTTAAGTGTTACACAGAATGCTTTCTCTTTGTCAAATTCTTCTCTTTGTATTAGAACTGAGTGAACTTAGAAGCCTGGGCTGACTAGGAATTTTCATTTTACTTTACTTCTGCAAAAGAACTTAGGAAGCAAGGGAATTAGTGCAAGTAGCTAGATTATTAATCTTCTATCTAGTGAGATTCATGCCTTGAGTTTATCTCATACAGAGGATAAGGGAGAAAAAAAATACCAATTTGCTTTGTGTCCCTGAGTCAGATATTGAATCAGGTCTGAAGATGAATAATCTTGAAACTGAAAATATGATCCCCAAAGCTTTCGATTGCCCAAATTGCTTTTTGTAATTACCGGAGTAACCACCCTACAAACGCAATCACCTTTCATGCTCCATCTTTTTCCTCTCTTCTGCACTATATTTCGTGATTCTCATCCAGGCAATTGCCAATTTAGAACACTTTATATCATCCTTACCCAATTCCCTTAAATCTATTGTCTTTACTTCATTTTCACTGTCAAAACACTAGCCCAAACAGCTGGTGGCCTGGAGCATTTGGATTTTTTTCTTGTTGTCTTGCAGTTCTTCCTAACTTCAGCTTTCTGTTTGACTGAGATCTGAGTTGACACTAAAAAATTCATCTTAACTATTGCTTAAATGCGTAACTCCCCTTTTCAAGAGTCTCCATTTTCCCAAACAATCTATGCCCAGAGCAACAGTTACGTGGACTTAATGCCATACCACTATTCGCCCTTCACACATCCCCCATTAGCACTATTCAAGGAGCCTCCATTTTATCAAGTTTGCTCCCCTTTTCTCTCACAGTGCTCTTCATGTTTCTCTATACAGTTCAAATGGATAGTTATCCTTGCTTTTACCTGTTCGTGTTCCCTAATATCTTACCTTGGACAATTGGCAAAAGTTCTCTCATGTCCACTAAAACACTTCCCTAATTTCCTCTAGAAAAAAATTACCCTCTGAAGCTTTCTAAAACATTTAGAATATGACTCTAAAAACCTATTAATCAAAAAGTGACATTTTTCTTTGTAGATTTTTATTACCATCTATGGGCATGCCCTTTCTTTATCAGGCTCCGGACTCTTGTTAAGTTCTCTGTGTTTTCTACATTATCTATGAAATAAAATAAATGCTTTCTTCCACCCATCTTGTTACATTGACTACTCCTATGAGAGCTGGGTGCCACTTAACTCACAGTTGGGGAGTTTGTTTCTGTCTGCAGGAAACCTATTGATGGTCCTGATAGTGCTGTCTCTTGCTGTGGGAGAGTCAGTTTTCAGGTCTCAAATGTCAGCTAACAAAGCTATTAACCATGACGTGTAATTTCCATGTGCTTCTGCCCAAAGGCCACTATCACCCATTCCTACAGGGAGTTCATGGTACGTAGACTAGTTTTGGGTTCCTTTTGGGCTCCTTTTCTACTTCTTTCCACAACATAAGTCTGCTCTGCTGTGTTCTGGTCTGTCCTATGAGCAGGGAAAAGTGAAGAGGAGGCCAAAATTTTCTCTTATCTAGTAGAAACCAAGCAGGAACTGTCACCTATCCCCTTAACAATGTGCCAGTCAAGGTATATATCCTTATTCTGGAGTGGGAGAGAGATGCTTAAATTGACCACTAATTGGGAAGAGCCCTTGCCTTCATTAATTGCTCTCCCTCAAAGTTCTGATGGTTTCCTTTTCTTTCAAAATGAGGGTAATTGATGATAATAATGGTACCTGACCTCACAGGGATTTTGTGAAGAGAGATATGTATAATTAGTTGAAAGAGAACTTAGAGCACATCCAAGTACGGCCTCTTCATTTAATGGATAAGAAATGAGACCCAAAGACCTAAAGTGACTTATTTGCCTAATACCCATAGGTGTTAAGCATCGGAGTCAGGGTTGGAATTTAAATTCAGTTCTTTGGACTCCAAGGTGATTTCAAGACTGATTTCAATAAATTTTTTCCTTCTTCTGAATTTCCCAACTACTGTGGAAGATACTAAAACCTCCCCCAGCTCCTCCACAGAGGCTAACAACCTAGGTGTCATCCTCAACTCTCCACTCCCCATACCTGATGTGTTGCCAAGTCTTATCTGATAGAATCCTAATAAAGCTGCCCCAGCCCTGATATTCTGACTTCCTTATAGGTCCCACTGAACAGCAGACCTTTTGCCCCTATCTAGCCACCTCCTTCCACTCAATACCCTAACTTCCTCATGTATTCCTCAATGCTCACTAGAACAACAGGTGTGTTCATAAACTCATATTTCTCATGGAACAGTAGGTGTGTCCATGTGTTGGGATCCCAGCCACTGCCTCTAGCTAGCCAATACCCTCAGACCCATTCCTCATATTTCCCACAGAAACAGCAGGTGTGTCCATGTACTCAACCACAACCATCTCCATCTAATCTCAGACAGGACCACAATAGTCAGCCAATCAGAAAGCAGTGCCACTAGGATGACCAAGCAGGATATAGACCCCAAAACAATAGAAGGGACTTTCCCTAAGTACAGTAATAGTGAAGAACTGACCTGGAGTGAACTTATGACATAAAGAAGCTTATTATGATATCATTATCATACATACACACCCCCCCAATGGGTTTTACGTATGCATTGTGGGTAATCTAGTGAGTAGTTCTACTGTGGCTGGGGCCCCTCCTCTATTACCTAATCCTTTAACAAATCCCTCCTGCCTTTTTAATATTCATAATTTCTATTATGTAATTGCATCTTTACCCTATAAAAATCCATCTTGCTTTCTCTGAAGTTGCTGGTTCCTCTTCGAACTCAGCCCACTTCATGAGAGGTGTCAATTTCAATAAATGCCTATACTTGGATTAGAGGTGGTCTGACTCTGTATTCTTTGAGACAGTTCTACCACAACACATCATGAAACTGCAATGGTTTTTGGAATCCCCTGATGGACAGGAGTCTAAACCCTAACATTATCTACTCAAAAGCTCTTTTCTACCTTTTCTCCTCTGACACTGACCAGACCCTGATGCAGGTCCTCATCAGCTCACACTTGAACTGTTACAATAGCCTGCTGGTTGGTCTCTCTGCCTCAATTCTATCCTCACTCCAGTTCATCCTCCACTCAGCTGTCAATTTGATTTTTCTCAGGCTCAGGTCTGACCATGTCAACTCTCTGTTCAATAAATTCCAGTGGCTCCTTATCACCTCCAGTACCAAATATTAAACCTTCTGTTTGGTGCTCAAAAACCTTCATAACTTGGTCACTTCCTCCCTTTCTAGTCTTCTTAAACCTTATTCATCTTGGCCCATACTCCCTGATCCAGTAACTCTGGCCTTTGTGCTATTCCTCGTATCACACACACAATCTCCAGATTCTGGGCATTTTCACTGGCTGTTCCCTATGACTGAAACTCTCTTCCTCCTCATCTTCACCTCTTGTCTTCCATCGAGTCTCAGCTAAAGTCCCACCTTCTGCAAGAAGCCATTCTGTATACCCTTTAATACTAGTGCCTTCCCTCTGTTAATCATTTTTGATTTATTCTCTTCCTCTTCCCTCCCCTCATGCCGTGTGTGCATAGTTGTTTGCATGTTCTCTCATCCATTAGACTGTGAACTCCTTAAAAGCAGGGACTGTCTTGTTGACTTTTTCCATATCCCCAGGGCTTAACAAAGTGACTAGCACAGGGTAGGCAAGTAATAAATGCTTATTAAGTGACTGATTCCAACTCTACCACTCTTTTCACCACACTACATTGATTCTCATGGTGTCAGAACAGTGTTCATTTAGCTGCCGGCCTGGAAAGACCAAATAAGAAAAGGCAATTAGGGAAGATGCCTACATCATTAACAACAGGAAGTTTGGGCAGAGGGACAGGACTTAGGGTCAGGGAAATCTGGCTGTTGATACTAAAAAGTACTCAGGCCCAGGGTTGAGGGAAGCAAGGTAATTCTTAAGTTATTAAGCAGGGAATTAAGCCAAGATCCCAGTCCCTGGAGCCAGCCTTCGAGATCAATGATGCTAGGGTACTGAATAATATAGGTCTCTGGGCCTTTTAATTCACTTACCTGGAGGCTTCAAGTTGATCCTAGAAGTGGTGATGGTGGGGGGCAGCAGAGAGCTGATTTTCCAGGTTAAGTGGCCCCAGCTGTGAATACTTTAAAGACAGGGTGTTGGGTAGGTGATTATATCACACTTTTATTTAGAAGATAAGCATGCTATTTGCTCTAATCAAGGACTGGTTCATCCCTTATAAATATGAAGGCAAGCTAATTTACCACCTGCTACTAAGCTTCTTCCAATTCTAGTTTCCATGTTGCCATGAGGGAATAAATAGATTTAACTTGTGTAGGTTTGGTTTGGTAGTTTTAAAATATTCAGGCTGGAAAAGAGCCTTGCCTCTATTGACTCAGTGACAACCTGGAGACCATCTGGCTTCTGCTTTCCTATGGGGCAGACACCATGCTCTCTACTTAGGGCAGACAGACATTAAACTTGCCAGCAGTGATACAAAGAAGACATTTCTCAGTGATCACCTTTCAGATCTCCAGGGTTTCCCAGAGGGTCATCCCAGTGCAGCCTGGGGCTTCTACAGCAGGTCTGTATTGGAGGGGAAGGTCAGGGCCAAGTTTGACCTTCTGGACAATGCCCCCCACCCCAGAGCCTCAGATGATTTCGTATTCGAGTTCTCAGAAAAGCTGCTGCTTCCCACTTACAAGCTCCAACCTTTTCTCAGATGTCCTGAAGAGACTGAAACTCTCCTCCTGGACATTTCAGCCCTTCTTCCTGCACTTTGATGTCATTATTTTGCCAACGTGGAGCTCTGCAGGAGGGTGGTTTCCAGCCAGCTGTTCATCCCTGCGAAGAGGCCTGGGAGCCTGGACACCAGCCACCTGGCCAGCACTAGGACTATAGAACTGATCTGGTATGAGCTTCAGTTGCTGCAGCAGCTCAGCAATCTCTTTTTTTCAGACTGATAGCAGTATGAGGCAATAATACAGACGGATTAGAAGCAGCCTTATCAATGCTAGCATTAGTGACTAGAAACTTTGGATCCCTCTAGTTGCAGTCAAGGGGGGAAAACATGCATCCTGGGTCTCTAAAGATCAGAGAGGACACACAGTGACTGAAGGAGGGGATAGAGTGCCCTCAACTCAGCTCACCTCACCCTCTTAAGCAAGAAGCCAAGTACCAACCTGGTGTCTTTGGCGCCTAGCCTAGGGTGGGTTCAGGGATAACAGATCATGGATCTCTGGACACCAGTGACCAAGCATAGCAGACACAGGTCCAGTTTGTGGTGCCAGCCTGAGTAGAGAAATTGGAAAATTCCTTTTTTTATAATTTTTGTTTATTAATTTATAGTTTACATAATTTGCAGTTTATTAATCATAAAAATATGTACATTTAAGTGATTGTCCCTATATTATAGCAAGTTTTTGGTGTGATAGGCTAGGCCTATTGTGCAGCTAACTTAAACTTTTTTTTCCACACAGTTTTTGGTGCATCTTACAGCCAAAGCTTTCTGCTTGCTTCTCTACAGTTTCTAGTTCTCTGGTGTTGTTCCTCATAGCTCATGATATAACCACTTTGGAGAATCAGGTCGATATGGTCCATCATAGGAAATCATTCAGGAAAGAGAAAAGAGTCATTTTGGGAGCTGTGTCTAGAAGGTTTCATTAGGGGCTTGAGGCCAAAATGGTCAAGCCTAGAAAGCTCAGTTTCTACATTCCTTGGTTCAGGATCATCCAATTGTAAAATCTCATCAAGGGCTAGATTGGCCACACTGGATATAGGCTTTTTTATTTTGTCTCAGTCCAGTTTTATATTGAATACCATGTCCTACTACTACTACTACTACTACTACTACTACTACTACTACTACTACTACTACTACTACTACTACTAGAAAAAAGGCAAAATTAGGACCCATAATATTACCTGCTGTTACAATTTCCTTAAGGTCAAGTTGCACATGCTGCCTTTGTGCAAACTGATGAATGGCTAATGCTGGATTTATCTCTCCAAATTTGTACTTCATAATGAATTCCTTAGTTGACTGCTGCAACCATGAACTTAAAAGATTCTTACTCTTTAGAAGGAAAGCTACGGCAAATCTGGACACCCCATACCTGAAAGGAAGTATGCACTTAGAAAGTATAATGCTGCCCACAAGAAGAGTAGATAGGTCTCCCCAAGCAAACACCTTTTCTGCCTCAGACTCTGTAGGATAAGCTATGTGAGTCAGCAGTACTTTATGAAACCAATAAAGCTAATGCAAACTAATGCAATGTAGTGGTTTAGTAGTACAGTGTCTGGGATGTCAAGATATGCTTTATTCTGTCATACTTGACCCTAATCAGACCGTACCAGAAGTATTCTGTTTAGTTGTATATGCCACATTACAAGAAAGACAACCAGAAGAGCATCCAGATGGCAAATTGAATGGTTAAGGTCTCTTTGCTGGATGGGCTATTCCAGTCTTCCTGTGGCCCCACTTTCTATGCCTATAACTATCTAGACTAAAGTCACCTTCCCCACCTACCACTCATACACCTTTGTTGACTTCACCAGCACAAGATGAACTCTATTCCTGCTGGAATTGATTTTACTTGCTATTTATATCTCTAGAGCTGAGCACAATACTTGGTGTATAGTAAGTATTTAATAAATATATTCCTCACTCTCCTTTCAGTCTCCCTAGAAAAGCACTCAGCCTTGACCAGTTGAAGTCACCACAAGACAAGGCCAGCTCCCACCAGGTCATTGCTCAAAGTGACTGAGTTAGTTGAAGTGAGTATGTGAATGCCTCAGGTTCCTCCGTGTGCCTGAATTCAAACAGGATTCTGGTTGGGGGCTGACTGCCTAGGGAAATGGAGAGAATTTTGAGCCCTAGTAAATCATGAAACATCCCCTGAGGTTGATATCTAAATTGATTGTGAACGGAACCACAGCTGGTGAATCTATACCTCTTTGGACCACTATACGCAAAGAAACATGTGGCAGAAAGTATTTTTCCTAGATTGTGTACTGGTACAACTTCCTGGACAGAGTAGAAACAATGGTCCCAATTTCAACTGCCTTTGGTGCAAGGAAATAAAAGTTTTAATCATAGACAAGCAGAAAGTGTTTTTGCAATGGTTTAGAAAACTATTCAGATGTGCCATGAAATTTCTCAATAGTACCCCTTTTTCACTTTATTCTGATTTGACTGTGTCACCCTCCACCTACATAATGAAAGATCATGAATAACTCCCTGTTGTCTCTAAAATAAAATTCAATTTCAGCCTGACATTTAAAGTCCTCCACAATCTGGCTCCAATCTACCTTTACATTATTGTTTGATATTTTTGTCCTTGATGTACTCTCCATTCAAGTCAAATCATTCTGTTCACTGTCAAGAATGGCCCAGTTCCTCCTTTAATGCCTTAATATGGGTGGTCCCCATGTCTAGAATACATGGCCTCTTTACCTTCATTTCTGGAAACCCAATTTATGTCTAATCTCAGCTCTGGTACCACCTGCTGAATGAGGACTTTCCTATCCACCTTCTCCTTCTACTGGCTAATTCTCTCTGCCCCCTGAAATTCCTTGTTATTTACTTGTGTACGTATATCCTGTCTTCCCTAGCCTCCAGATAGAATATAAGCTTCTTAAGAGCAAGAAATATGTTTTAATTTTTGTCTTTGTGTCTCTAGCTTTGAAGACAGTGCCTTGCACATGGGAAACATTTAATATTTTTCAACTGAATTCATCATTGAAAAGCAAAGATATTTCCCAGCATGAAGTCATCTAAATATAGCAGAGTTGAAGAAGCATGGAAAATATAACATAAGCATATTCTTGGGCATTTTAAAGACACTTTACATGCACTGTCTCTTGTGATCTTGATTTCCTCATACTCATGTAACCCATAGGAATTAGACATGAAATTCAAACCTTTCATGCCTGCCTTCAAATTCATAATACTTTCCACTTACATCAGTTATTGAAGCTGCATAGTTTCCACTCATCTTCTACAAAGATCGAGTGTCATATCGAGACATAATACGCACCAGGGGGATCACAGGTCCACATAAGCATGTGGATTTAACAAGTGATCAGACCTATTAAGTACCTAAAAACAGTTGTTCTGCTAAGACATAATGAGCTTGTTATTCAAACAATTATATTTTCATTCTGCCATTACATCCTGACTCATTCTGTGATGACAGCCTTAATTAAAATGTTTGCCTGAAATAATTTTAATTCTATCCAGTACAGTGATAATGAAGCATAAGCCTGACTGATAACCTTTTTTTTTGACTCAGCTATTCAGAGACTCAGTTCATAATTTTGTTGTTGGATGGAGTTATCCATTAAAGTTTAACCTTTAGGCGAGAAACTAAATATTCCTAGGTGAAAATTCCTTAGACTCCATGCAACACATTGAACACCCACAATTTTTTAAAAATTCAATTTTATTTTATTTTCCATTCTAGAGTCTCTCCTTCCTCCCCTCTGCCTATTGAGAAGGCAAGAGTACAAAACCCACTACAAATATGAAGTGATACAAGACATTTCATATTAGTCATGTTCTTTTTTTCTTTTTTTTTTGAAGGGGTAAGGCAGGGCAATTGGGATTAAGTGACTTGCCCAAGGTCACACAGCTAGTGTGTCAAGTGTCTAAGGCTGGATTTGAACTCAGGTCCTCCTGAATCCAGGGCTGGTGCTCTACTCACTGTGCCACCTAGCTGTCCCAGTCATGTTCTAAAAGAAAAAGAAAAAATATATATGCTTCTCTCTGTACTTTAAGTCTATCGCTTCTCTATTTGGAGATGGAGAGCATGTTTCATCATGAGTCCTTTGGAATTTTGATGGGTCATTGTATTGATCAGAGTTACTAAGTCTTTCACAGTTAATTATCTTTACAATATTATTATCACTGTGTAAAGTGTTCTCCTGTGTCTTCTCGTTTTACTCTGTATTAGTTTATGTCTTCATTTTGTAAATATTTTATTTTTTCCAATGATACATAAAAATAATTTTTAACGTTCATTTTTTAAATTGATTTCCAAATTCTCTCCCTCCCTCTCCTTTTCCCTCATTGAGAAGGCTAGCAATTTGACATAGGTTATAGATGTGCAGTCAAAGCAAAATATTTCCACATTTGTAATGTTGCAAAAGAAAACACAGACCCAAAAAAAAGGTAAAAAAGTATACTTTTGTTTTGCACTCAGATTCCATCAGTTCTTTCTCTGGAGGTGGATAGCATTTTCATTATAAGTCCTTCAGAATTGTCTTGGATCATTGTTTTGCTGAGAATAGCTAAATCATTCACAGTTGATCATTAAATCTGTTTTGTGTACAAGGTTCTCCTGCTTCTGCTCACTTCACTTCACATCAGTTCATGTAAGTCTTTCCATCCCCTGTGCCCTGGTAACCCAGGACTACCAAAACTTCTGAAGTTTATTTTTAATAATGTGTGTGTGTGTGTGTGTGTGTGTGTGTGTGTGAGAGAGAGAGAGAGAGAGAGAGAGAGAGAGAGAGAGAGAGAGAGAGAGAGAGAGAGATGGGGAGGGGGAGTTCTTCCTGAGTGTTCTCTTCAGTGCCTCTGTGCATTTTCCATCCGGGCAACTGGAGTTTCATTCTAGTTTGAAAGCCACTAGCCCTGGCCCAGGAGATTAGGCCTCCTCTGTTTAACAAGAGAGAGTGACTCCCCTGTCCACCCAGCCTGTGCCATGTGGCAAACTCATTTTTCATTCTGAGTCAGTCTCTGATGTGTTTGCCATAAGGCAAACTCTTGATTTTTATATGACCTGATGGTTTTTGTGACAATTTCATTTATTTTGAAAGATCCAAGCAATCTAATCCCCCTACTCCATCCCCTAAATTTTCTTTTGTCATTGAAACATAGAGATTATACGAGATTTTGAAAATGACTTTCGTTGTGGAGTGAGCCCTAGAGGGCAGTGATTGTCTTTTGCCTGTCTTCATATCCCAATCTCTTAGTACAGTGCTTGACAAACAATAGGCGCTTAATAAATACTTGTTGACTGACTGATAAGTGAGGAATATGATAAAGGGCTTCAACTAGTGCTAAGTCAGCTTTGAAAAGCATGCCCAAGGGATAGTTTCTTAATTTGCATCATTTTAGAAACAAATTCTTCCTACCTTGAACTAAAGCAAGACATAAAATGCCTATCCAATTTAGATTGTGTTTGATGGAAAGCTTGGTGGGTATACTTGGCATCGTTTTCTTTTACCCTAAATTAAGTATAAATTCCATGTTGGATTCAGTGAGGGAAAAAAATAAATCACCTATTTGCAGAATCTATTATTTCCCATCGAGTTAACCTGGCTTATATAAAAATCTATCAGTAGTAAATAACGGTCAACTCTCAAATCTCTACTCAGAAAATTACTTTAAAAAATCTTTAAATGAGAGATCAATGAAAGTAATATACTGTTGTTCCCATGGACAGAAAAGAACGGCAATTCTCATGAGTTTTCCTGAAGCAGATTTGCTTTTTCCAAACTGATTAATCTCAATTCCTTCTTTCACTTATGATAGCAATGCACTGATATCAGAAGTGTTTGGGAGCCTGATCAGATTATATTCATTTTACAAAATGTATATGCTTAGAAATCCTTGAAAAAAATAATATTTTAAATGAACCCCTTGAAAACCCAAGGGACAATAACTTTATTTCTGGAGATTCTTCTCCAATGAGGCTTGCCTGGATCTGTTTTTTTTTCCTTTTCGTACAATAACAGATGAACGCTTTGAAATAATCATAACCCTTGATGCACACTTGATTTAATAAACATCTTCTTTGCACAGGGCCATTGAGTAGCATTCACCATTTTATTTTTATTATTTTTTTATATTCTTTATTTTTTTGGCAGAGCAATTGGGGTTAAGTGACTTGCCCGAGGTCACACAGCTAGTACATGTTTCAAGTGTCTGGAGGTTGGATTTGAACTCAGGTCCTCCTGACTCCAGGGCTGGTGCTCTACTCACTGCACTGCCTAACTGCCCCTGCATTCACCATTTTAAATGGCTATGAGGATAACTTGCTCTAGACTAGAGCAGGAGAGATTGAAAAGAAAGATTCATTCTTTCCCTCATTTAACCAATATTTATTAAGACATTGCATATTAACATTAATATCCTCGAAAATAATCTACCTATAAGCTCTATGTGCTAATGACATTCCCTCCAAGGAGCTCATATATTCTTTCAGGTCCAAATTCAATTCAATTAAGCAAACATTTCATAAGCACTTAGCACGTTTGAAGCACTACATTAGTGCTGGAGATACAAAGACAAAATTGAAATCCTTCAGGCTCTATCATTCTATATCTTTTTTTTATCATGACATTTACTTGGTACCAACCGAGTGTCCAGTTCCAGGACACAAGTATACAGAAAAGTAAACACAAGTATGTACTATTCAAGACAAAGCAATTTCAAGAGGGGAAAAGTGTTAACAAGTGAAAAGGAGGAAAGATTAGGAAAGGTTTCATGTAGGATGTAATACCTGGGCTGTTTCTGGAGGAAATCTTAATTCCAAGAAGTGAAAGTGAGAAAGAAGTATGTTGGGGAACCATGTGGGCAAAGACACAGGTAAAATCTAGAATATCATGTATGAGAGCAGTTAGCAAGCTAACTTAATGGGAATGAAAAGGTCATGAAGAGAACAAAAATACAAAATAAGATTAACAAGGCGGGTGGGGCAGATTGTGGAGCCTCTGAAATTCCAGGCTAAGAATTTTGCATTTTAAGCTTAGGGCAAAAGGGACCCTGAAGATTTTTGAGTAAGGGTAATGACATGGTCAGATTTGTTTCAGAAATATCAATTTGGAAATTGTATAGGCTAGACTGAGATAGATTCTTGCAAGGCAAAGGACAAATTCACCTTTTTTCCCCACTCAAGATACCCCGTGGTCATGAGCATGTGGCAGATAAAGAGACAAAAGTGTATGGATTGTTTCACCATATAAACAAGTAAGCTTTACACAGAGGAAATTCTTTGTTATACAGGAAAAGCTGTACCCCTTAATCCTTGTCAATCACCTGAAATATGTTGGTGACAAAGTGGGAATTCTGCCAGGTTTTTTTCTGTCTCAGTATCATGTACTGGAAAAAGCTTAAAATGCAAGTCCAATAGCACCAGTTTTTAGACAGCAGGCCTCATGTGCTTATTTGTATGGATCTCAGACTTTTTTTACTGGTTGTGTAGAAGTATACTTCTTAAATTACTAGACAATGGGATGATATTAGTAATATTAGTAATAGCAATAAAAGTTAGCATTTACATAGCACTTTAAGGACTGTAGAGCAGTTTGAAAATAATATCATACTTTATCCTCACAACAATCTGGGGAGATAGATGCTATTATTACCCCAATTTTATAGCTGCAGATAGAAAAACGGAATTGTAGAAAGCTGATCCCTCCCTTTTAAAGATATACTGAGTCACTGATTCTTCCTACTCAGTGGCCAGTAAGAGGAATTGCTTCTTCATCCCCCAAAGTACCCTTTGGTGATGAATTACATATGACTGTTCTGAAACAGGGAGCTCACCATCCCCAAAGCACACAAGCATTGAGCTAGCACATGTTGTCAGCTGATTTTTAAGTTAAATTAAGTGGTTTGCCCAGGGGATCACAAATCTGTGCCTAATTCAGCATCTAGCCCATAGTAGGTCCTTAATAAATGTTCCTTGATTGACTTACACAACTAATAATTATCTTGTCTTACCACTTCATTTTACAGATGAGGAAATGGACATGCAAAGAAATAAAATACCTTGTTCAAAGTCATGAACTGAAAACCGACACTGGGGTGTTTCATACCAAGATCCGTATGGTCCATCCTAGAAATGAAACAAAACAAGGTAATAAATGGAATAGAAAGAAAATTAAGAGAATATTCAATTTCTTCTAAACTCATCTACAGGGAACTGCTATTATGTTTTGCCTCTGTAGTGGGCATCTTTTTTTTAAAAAAAAAAAGTTTTATTCTGAACTTAAGAAATAAAACAAGCATTTCCATAACATAGCAGAGTAGAAAAATGCTTGTACATGAAATTGCAGATCTACTATGTACAACATGCTATTCCTTTCAAATGTGTAATAAAGTAATCATGTAACTTTCCTTTTTTCCTTTTTTCTTCCCTCTCCCACCACCCTAGAGATGGCTACCATTAAGCACAACATATTTACAGACACACACACACTCACACGCACACACACACACACACACACACACACACACACACAAAACCATTCTACACATATGTCTATATATCAGTTCTTTCTCTGGGTGCAGATACCATCTTCCTTAATATGTCCTTTGTAGTTAATTTGGGTATTTATAATAGTCAAAATGACTTAGTCACTCAAAGTTGTTCTTAAAACATGTATAGAATGTTCTCTTAGCTCTCATTTCACTCTTCATTATTTCATGCAAGTCTATTCATATTTTTCTAAGATCACCAATTTCGTAATTTCTTATAGCACAGTAGTATTTCATCACAATCATATACTATAACTTGTTCAGCCACTCCCCAGATATCTTCCATAACAGTAGTGAACCTACTTGGTGAGCATACTTCTTTTGGACTGCGCTTACTTTATCGACCAAATGTTATCGAACAACATTCTCTGTTTTTTGCATATCTAATAGTGGGCTTTAATAGGGCATGTGCAGAGTTTTCCTGTCTGCTTCTGACTGACCATGTGTGTTAGCTCAGGACTCGAGTGCCTTGGGGATGACAGACACCCTGTTTTGGGACTGCTGTTTGTAACTCAGCTCTGAGCGTCACTTTAAGGATGATGAAGCAATTCCTATTATTGGTCACTGAGTAGGAAGAGTCAGTGACCCAGTAGATCTTTAAAAGGGAGAGACCAATTCTCTATCATTGATTTTTCTGTCTGCACAGTGTTGTAGGAAACTTTCAGCCCTTTACTAAAAAGTCAGGGGTGAGGAAGGAAATGAACTGCCCAGAGATGGGCCCCACGGTTCACTAACCACCATGTGGTCACAAGGACATAGTGGATAAAGCATGAAACTAGGTCTCAGAGTTCTAGCCACCTCTTTGTTTTAAGTTCTTTTTCTGAGTATAGAGGATTGAAAGTAGACCTTTTAATAGTTATATTCCAAATTCACAGGTGACCTCATATGCCAAAGGTCCAGTGGTCATAGGTCCAGCTAACTGGAGGCAGGGGACACTTCTGCATCAGAAAAGATGATCAAAAGGAGGAGCACAAATCCTAGCCAAAAGACCTGGAATGTGAAGAGACAATGCAGAATCAAAAAATATAACTATATATATATATGTACACATATATGTATATACACATACATATGCATATATATGTGTGTGTATTCATACATACATATGTATGTGTGTGTATGTATGAATGTATGTATAGTAAGTCCCACAAAGCAGTTTATGTTACGATGAGTTTGAAGTCTTAACTTCATGAGAGTATAAAAATAGTTATAAGTTGTTACTGAATCCTGTTTAAAAATCCTTCTGTCTATGTGAATTTTTTTTATGTATAAACACTTGTATATCGGAAATAAATTCCTGTCCCATATTTGAGTCTTATGGTAATCTGAGCACTTTTCCAGGATCCTGTTTGGGATACCCTAGACAAGAGTCATAATTTAAACTCAAAGTATATCTTCCACAAGGCATTGTGGAAGGAATCTAAACTTTGTCACTGGAGGCTGGCTCCCTCCAGGACTGAACCTGGTCCAAACCAAGTACGTGGACTCAGAGAAGAGAGAAAGGGAGCACAATGTCCTAGCCCTTGGGTCCAGCAGGAGTTTTTATTGCTAGACTTAGGGCAAGCGCACTGCTATTATTTTGAGATATAACATTGGAAGAGAACCATTAAGAGTTTTTTTATCTACCAAATCAAATACTTTTTAAAAATAGTCTTCAAAAATAATAGGCCAGTTAGATTTTGCAATCTTTACATTAGCTAGTCAATTATGTGACTGTCAAGATGTAGTCTACTATAGAATATCATTTATGAAAACGTTTCTCTTTCCCTTTTAAACTTTCAACCCACAATGCACTTCAGGTATATGCATTGTAAAAAACATGGGTATGAGAAAACAAGCATTTGGATCAATTATTATCTTTTATGTAATAATAAAGTCTGAAACTTTCCCCAAGAATTTATCTTTCCCTCTTTCAAATATGCTGACTTTTCGCTTATCTTTCTGTTAAATTTATCCAACTCTGTAAGAAAACCACTTAAGTCCTACAATTGATTGTGCTACTAGCTATGCCTTTTGCAATTCTGTTTTCTTTTGCATATTTGCTAGCACTGTCATTTGCTGGATATGTATTTAGTAACAATTTTTTCATTGTCTATAGTACCTTCAAACATAATGTAATTTTCATGTTTATATCTCTTGACATTGTGAATTTTGTTATTGCCATGGCTGAAATCATTATTACAACTCTGCTTTCTTTTGGGGGGGGGGGTAGGGGAAGTGGGGGAGGATATCTTACTCTACTGCAAATTTTGTTTCAGACCTTTCATCATTCTGTATACCTTTTTCTAATGTTTCACATATCCAACAAACTGCTGTGTTTTGCTTTCTTATTTATTCTCTTTCTATTTTGGGGAGTGGTGGTAGAGAAGACAAGGTTTATTCTATTTTTATTCAAGGTTATAATTGTTAGATTTGTAGTAATGCCCATTTAATTTCTTTGCATTGATTTATTTTCCCTTCCTTTAGGCCAGCACTTGGTCACTGAAGTTGATTTTATTTACAGTAACTTGATTTTAGTATTTTTTCACAGGCTCCACCTCTTCTTTATCCCGAGTTGCTGAAGTTTACTTAAGTTGTGTTTCTTTGTTTTCGTCATTTCTTCTGCCAGCCTAGGTAAGAATTTAGTTGAGAATCTTCTACATCCCATATTATCTGTCATTTTATTTTGAATAATGTTTCATTATAGTCCTTTTGGGGGGGAATTATTAATTTACACAGTCCCATTGTTTCTTTCTCATTCTAGTTCAATCTGAAATATAGTCACCCATTCCTATTATATACATTATGCAATATGTATATATGCATATATATATGTATATACATATTTTCAAATTATTCTTTCTATGGTCACCACATAAGGAACAGTTTCTGTATGATAAAAACTCTGTTCTCTTCTTCATCCTTTTCAAATATTTGTGTAATTATAAATCTCTAACTCCTTTTTCTTCTCCATCTGTTGTTTGTTTTTATTTTTTTCTTTTTGCAAGGGCCTTCTGCTAAGCCTTACTCCCACGAATACTACTAATTCATGAAGAAGGCAGCATGGTGTTATAGATGTAACTCTGCATTACAGTTCATGGGTCCAATCCTATTCAAATCCCCCAAACTATCTGAATGCTCTCCCCCCACCCCAAGATCTGTGCACCTTCTCTCCCGGAGTGGGATTCCATATATCTTGAGACAAGATGTGCTTCTGGATAGAAGAAATCTTCCTCAGAGAAGATAATCTCCTGAGGTTCTTACTTTCATTGAACAAAACCTGCTATGATGCCCCTGTCACTCTCCTAGTGTGGAAACCTGCTTTAACTCTCCCATTATATCCCCTTCTAGAATGAGTCCTATTATTGACTCACCTCAACAAAATCCTTCCCCTTCCTAGATTTAACCCTATTCTCTCAAAGCCCTCAGGTAGGTCAAAAGACTAAAGGGATTATTTTCTCCTCCTCTCCTTTCCCCTTCCGTCCCCTCCCCTCCCCTCCCCTCCTCTCCCCTCCTCCCTTTCCCCCTGTCCTCCCCTCCTTTTCCCTCTTCTCCTCTCCTCCTTTCTCCTCCCCTCCCCTCCTCTCTCCTCTCTCCTCTCACCCAGGAAGGACATTTCCAGTTTAGCTAGTCTTTTGCTTTTACTCTTCTCACCTAAATGGCTTATATTTTACCCCTTCAAAAAATATATTGATTCACTTATGAAGGAACCCAAGTTCCTTTGCAGAATATTAGTTCAATTCATTTCCTTTCTCTCTTGTATCTATTTTAACTCACTTAAATCTTTTGTATGGAAGAACGGCTCTGCACCGTTATATCCTCTCTCCACATAAAGTGGCTCACTATCTCTATGGTGGGTTTACACAATTTATAAAGTTTGCCCTTTGTAGGTTGAAGTCAGACTGGATCACTACTACAACTTCTGGGCATAGAAGCCACCAGAGCCAAAACTCAAAATGAATGTTACTTTGGTAGGTCGTATGATATGAACTTGGTAAAACTGGATATAGGGTACCTGTTATGGGCCCCTCTGTCATTATTTTAGTAGACTTTATATTGTATGATGGTGTTTCACATCTTATTACTTCGATGTTTGTTATTATATATCTGGTGCATTTCTTCTTTTGTGGTGGTTTGATATGGAAGTTATGTTTTCATGCTCAGATGCTTTTAGAATCACCCATTCAATTCCTCCCTGTCCTCCTCTCCTCAAATTGTCACTTTCAGCACAAACTTCTATTGTGTAGACTTCTATTGGTCTTATATAGCACATACAGAGCTATGAAGTTACTGCAGAAATGAAACAGCAATTTCATTTTCATTCATGATGAAGAATTTATCATAAAATTCTTTATAGATATACATTTTGTGCACTTATTTTGTTTTCCTTCTAGTCTCATTCTTAAATGCCCTTAAGATGACCTTATTTAGATGATTCTCTCAAGTTTTGGATAAAAGATATTTTTTTCTTTTTTCTTTCTCACTGTTTTATAAGATAATATTGCTTGTCATTTTCCAATATCCTCTCTCAGAAATTTACAAAAATTTTATATCCTAAACAATTGTTTAGGATATAAAATTTTAGAATATGTGTTATCTTTGTCATATATTTCAATTTAACAACGAGATCAAGAGTTTGCCACTGGAGGTATGTTTTGGTCTTTAAACTCTTTCTAACAGAAAATGATTACTATCATTTAAACATCTTTAGAAGATGGTGTTGATATCTCTTCTTTTGTTCATTTTCTGTTGCTTAAGTAGGTCACAATATAGTAGACTTAGTTTCATGTTATACCTTCTCATTTTTATCCATCTCCCAGTTTTTGATTGACTTTCAGCTATATCAAATTAAAAAAATTATGTCCTGTACGGAAGAACAAAATCTACAGATTCGTAGCTATAGGACTTGAGAAATCAGAAAACTGGAATATATAATAAGCCTAAGGTGGGTAGTGAAATATAAGGTATCAAATTTTGTTGTTCCTCATCCTCTAAAAGTTATTAAATGTCTATAAATGAATCAGTCCTTATAGATTTCAAGAAAAATAAATGTGTAGCATTTAGAGGTACCATTAGGTACCAGTAACATTGATTTATTTTATGGATATATTCTTTACACTCTTGATAGATATTGTCCCTTCAGGCTTCCTTGATGCCAGCTGTCATTAAGCTTGGGTAAAAAAGGGCGTAAAAATTTATTCTCCTACAGCTGAACCTACTCAATTTCATGGAGGATTATTAAAAATGAATTTCATTTCCTTGTAAACAGATATCACCTTTACGATGATTCCCCAGACTGGTGAATCCATATTTACATATAATGACTCTCAGTTCATTTAGGAACCTTTCTTACTTTGCATTAACCTTTCATTCTTTCAAAAGAAAAATGCCTGTAATGATCAGAAGACAAATTAGAGAGGGTAGCTGTGATGTTTATTGTTCTAATCATTGGATTTCCACAATTCAGCATTTAAAAAAATCAGTGTTAAGGTGTAATATGGTTAACAGCCAGAAGAAATCAACAAAGTCAAAGAGCCTACAACAAAAGCCTCCAAGAAAAACATGAACTGGTCTCAGGCCATGGAAGAGCTCAAAAAGGATTTGGAAAAGCAAGTTAGAGAAGTAGAGGAAAAATTGAGAAGAGAAATGA